>CM044017.1:46984331-47680541 GCA_024085815.1 Flaveria linearis | reverse complement strand
GGATGGTCAGGGGGTGTCTTGAATCCTCAACTTGAGAAATGGTCTTGATCTTGGTGTGTACTTTGATGATAACCGAGAGGTGTGAGGTTTTTGTGGGGTTGTGATGGTCACAGTTGTTGATGGTTGTGTGAAAGCCGAGAGATGTGAGGTGGGTTGTGGTGTTTGTGTTTGTGGAGTGACCGAGAGAGAGATGAGAGAGATTGGTGATGTTGGTTGTGATTTTAAGAGAAGGGAAGGAGGTAGCGGTTTTTGGATGGGCTTGCTTTGCCGAGAGGTAGATATGTTGTAGAAGACCATAAAGGCTTGGCAAAACAACAAAAGCAAATGAAGAAGTCAAGCGAAATCTGATCTCACGCGAGAAGCTGAACTCGCGCGAGATGCATACCCATGCGAAAAGTCTGTCTCGTGCGAGAACTGTTTGTTTTAGTATAATTGTTTAGTTTTCGTTTTGTATTTAAGTCTTTGATCATTTTTCATTCCAGAACTCTTGTATTACTGTGTGTTTCGCACAAGACCTGTTATAGGTTGTTTGTTCAATACAAGAAGCATATTTGATCAATTCGATTCTACTCTTATTCCAATCATGTTTACATTCCGCATTCACATGATTGAGATCGTGATTTGATTATTTCTGGGAGAAATCCATAGTTTTACAATTGGTATCGGAGCATTAGGCTCTAGAACCACGATTTGAAGAAGTTTGGATTGATTTCTACTCATTTCTTGTGGTATTCATCATTGGTTACTTGAGATTAAGCCATGGTGATGTTATACTGCCAAAATTTTGAGAATTTGGATTGAATTGGACTGATTTAGTGGACTTTAGTTGAACTTTAATCATAATTAAGTTTAAAAATTGAACTAAACTCATTAAAATCGAACTAAAATGAGTATAATCGGACCTATTCAGTGATTTGGAGGTGTTTTCGCTTGAAAACACTTGGAGAATTGATTGTGCGTGAAAATTGGAATTTTCGCGTGCGAAATTAACAATTTTCGCACAGGCGGTTTTTGGCATTTTTCGCGCGAAAATAATTTGTTGGAAAAGGAAGCTTTCGTCCGAACATCTATTTCGCGCGAGGATCATTCTCGTGTGATACTCATTTTCGTACGAGTCAAGTATTTTCGCATCAGTTTTCAAGGTTTAATAATCTCTGATTCAATTCCACAGAATGTCTTCATCTACTCCTAACTTGAAGCATCTCACTGCTTCTCTTCATCTTGATACTGAAATTGGTACTGGAAACAAGCCACCTAAACTTCTTAGCGAAGACGATTATGCAGATTGGGCTTACAGATTTGAAAATCATGTTATTTATACGGAACCAAAGATGTGGAGGTCGATCAAGTATGGTCCGTATATTCCCCTGTACAAGAATGATAAAGGGAGATGGTCAAGAAACCAGAACACTTATGGGATGAAGATGACATGAAGAGGTTAGAGCTTGATGACAAAGCTTATGCTGTCATTACTATGGCCTTGACTACTAAATTTCTTATAAGTTTAAAGAGTTCAGAGGTGCAAAGGTGTTATGGGATGCACTAGAAACTCAGATCATGGGCAATAAAGATATGAGGGAAAGTAAAAAGGATATGTTGAATCAAGAATTCAACATGTTTAATCATATTGTGGGTGAAGCGTTGGATGTTCAGATTGCCAGGTTTGTTAAACTGGTAACTAAAATGAAGAGTGCTGGGATTACTCTGGAATCAATTATGGTAAACAAGAAGATGTTGAATTCACTTCCATACAGTTGGAATCATAACTGTACACTGATCAAGAGAACTAAAGACTTGTATACTCTTCCTCTGACCGATCTCATTTCAACTATCAAGTCGTATGAAATGGATGATAAGTAGAGAGCTGCAAATCATCTAAGTTCTTTGGGTGATGAAGCAACTGCTCTTTATGCTAAGATGGCTAGTAATCCTAATTACTATATCAGTTATACCCAGATGTGTCAGCAACAACAAACTGAAAGTTCAGCATCTTCTAATATACAACCAGTAATGAACCCTCAAATTCAAATTCCAGCTGCTCAACACTATTCCCCCATCATCCATCAACAAATCTCTCAAACTCAAGATCCTCAAAGTGGTCAACATGCTTATGTTGCTACCACTAATTCTTCAAAACAGACAGTCCAGATTACTGAGGAACATCTTGCCCTATTCACTACATTCATGTCAAGCTATGAAGCTTTCATGGCTGGTAGATTCACTGCTCCTAATGTCTTGGTTGATGATCTTCAACAAGTAAATCCTTATGATGTAGAGGAAAATGACATCAAGTACCAAATGGCCATGGTGGTATACAGGGCGAAGAACTTTGCTAGACGTACTGGGAGAAATATGTTTGGTGTAAACAACTCTACTAAAATTGGCTTTGACAAGTCTAACCTGAGATGTTAAAATTATGACAAACCGGGTCATTTTGCTAGAGAATGTACTGAACCCAAGACTGGTCAAGCTGAAGGCCCAAAAAGAATGGTGACAGTGGAGATTGAATCAAAGAAAGACAAATCTAGTACTTCTGGTGGTAACAAAGCGTTGGTTTCACAAACTAATGCAGAATATGACTGGTCAGACCAAATGGAAGCTCTTGATCTGAAATTGTCTACTGCTTTAATTGCCAAGATTATTACTGAACCTGAAGAAGAGGAGAATCTATTTGCTGAGTTTGTTTCTATGATCTAATGGAAGGCTTGTTTGCTGAGAAAGAAGAAGAGAAGGAGGTAGTTGAAAAGGAGAAGGAAGAAGTTGAAGAAAAGAAAAAAGAAGTTAAAAGTGCAGAGAAAGCTGAGAAGGAAGAACAGGAAGAGAAAGTTGCTGAGAAAAGGATAGAGGTTGAAGAGTACACTGTTGAGCCTCCAGTCAAATGCCAATGTAAAGATCTAAAGACTATTGAAGTTGCTCCAGTGGAAGAACAGGCTTCTGTCATAAAGGCTTTCATGGTAAAGAAAGTTAAAGAGACTGAATGAGAAAGTTCAGAACCAAAGGTATATGATGGTTTATGCACAAATTCTTGTGTTGAGAAAGTTCAAAGGTATAGAGTTCATAATGAGAACTTGATAATGGAAGTTGAAAAACTTCAGTATCAAGCTCGAAAACACAAATCAAATGAAAAGATATTTAAAGAAAAACTTGAAGGTTTAAATAATACAGTATACAATTTGCAATTAAATCTTCATGATAAAGAATGCACAAATAATGATTTGACAAATAGAAACAATGAACTCGCCTTAGAAATTAATAGACTCAACAGTGAACTAGCCTCGGCTAAATTGACTGTTGAAAAGTTTGAACTTTCATCAACTATGGTTGAAGGGATTATCAAGTCACAAATGACACAGAAGATAAAAGGAGGAAAATGCGGTGTTGGATTTTCAAACATTGCTCCTCCAATTAATCATGATTATTCATGTTTACCTTCATCTGATGTCATTTCTAATTCTGATATGAGCTATGGGATAGGTTTCTCTCCATCCCTAGACTTAAAACCTTCAGTTAAAGTAAATATGTCTGTTGATCCTATCATAATAACTAAACCTAAACAATCAACTGAAAATTTTTGTGCAGATAATGTGAAGGTGGATGGTTTGGTTGAAGAGTGAGAGAGTGATAGTGAGAGTGAAAATGAAAGTGAAAGTTTGAAAAATAAGAATGTAAATGCTTTCAGATCTGGTTGTAATCAAACTTTGTCAGAAATGAAAAGATTGTTGATTTGAATGAGATTAAATCAAATAATAAATGTAATTTGAATGCAAATCAGAGGGCAAATCAAAAAGCAAAACTTGAAAAGGACTTTAAAACAGATTTATTTCGAAAGGTTTAATTGAAAATGAAGATCATATTTTTAAAGAAACGAATTTTCGATTCTTTAAAAATAAACTTCATTATAATGCTAACCTTGTAAATCAAGATATTTGTAGCTCAGATTTGCAAGTGAATGCTCCTTCTTCATCCTTTCTAAAAATTGAAAAGCCTGGTCCTACTCCAGCAAATTCTAAGACTAGTCCTATTCCAGCATCATCAGTTTCAAAAGTCATAACTGCTAAATCTCATATCAAAATTAGTCATAATTCAACAATTTCCTCGAATTTGCAAAAGATGAACAAGCAATTATCAAATGAAGCAAAGATTCGAGAGACTGTGCAGAATGTTAAACCAAAAAGTCAATCTGACTTTGGTTTTTTTGACAATTTCCATAATTGTCATCCACAGTTTGTTTTCCACACACAACAAAGGAAATGTTATCAGTGTGGAAACATAAATCATTTGGCAAACAATTGTCCTTTTCGACAAAAATCACTAAGCAAACAACGATTTCATAATTCTATTGTTCATAATGGAAAATTGTTTTTTACTCGTGGAAAATTTTCAAAACAAATGAAATCAAAAGGTGATAATGATTATAATGTCAAAAAGCATAAGAGTTTGAAGAATGATTTAAAAGAAAACATTAAGGTGAAAAGTGTTAATGAAAAGACTGATGTGCTAAATAAATATAACAATCTAAAATCTTTTTGTCTTGCTGCAACACATAATGTGCTCAAGTCATGTTTGACTTGGGTACCAAAAGCTAAGTAAGTTTGTTACTTATGCAGGGACAACCGCAAAAGACTATTGAAAGCCTATGGCATGTAGACAGCGGTTGTTCGAGACACATGACTGGGAATTTATCATTTCTACAAGATGTTCAGTGATATAATGGTGGAACAGTGATTTTCGCAGGAGACAAAGGAGGACGTATAACTAAGCGTGGTACAGTTACAAATGGTGTCCTTAGCTTTGAAAATGTGAACTTTGTCGAGGAATTAAAACATAACCTGTTAAGTGTGTCTCAAATTTGTGACAAACAATATTCTACACACTTTACTAACAAAGAATGCTTAATCATAAAACCGGGTTTTGTTGTTCCAGATGAATGGGTTTTGATGAGGACTCCAAGAGACAATGACACATATCTTCTTGATATGCATTGTTCTAATTCTTTGGTAACCGCTTCTTGCTTATTATCCAAAGCCTCGGAGAATGATTCCATGTTATGGCATCGTCGGTTAGGACATGTCAATCTTAAAAATATAAACAAACTGGTACGTGGAAATCATGTCATTGGTTTACCCGAAAAAGAATTTTAATTAAATGAACATTGTTTGTCATCTTCAAAGGGTAAACAATATAAACTTCCTCACAAACCAATTGCACACAACTCAATCGAATCAATCTTACAACTCTTACACATGGATCTATTCGGTCTAGTGAGTGTTTTAAGTTTGGGTCGAACATCTTACTGTTTGGTTTTTACTGATGACTTTTCTTGATTTACTTGTGTGTTTTTCTTAGCATCTAAGGATGAGACTCCACACCTTTTGCTCAAATTCATTAACTTGGTGGAGAATCAGACAGATAAAGAGGTAAAATGCATCCAAAGTGACAACGGGACAGAGTTTTGCAATCAAACGCTGAATGAGTTTTGTTAATCCAAGGGCATTGCTAGACAATTCAGTGCTGCAGGCACTCCACAACAGAATGGGGTTGCAGAAAGAGGGAATTGAATATTGATTGAAGCTGCTAGAACAATGATATCTGCTGCCAAATTACCTTTGTTCTTTTGGGCTGAAGCAGTAAATACTGTCTGTTATGTTCAGAATCGTGTTTTAATCAATAAAAGATTAAATATGACTCCTTATGAAATATTTTATAAACACAAACCCAAAGTTAAATATTTTATAGCCTTTGGTTGTTGTTGCACTCTGTTGCATACAACTGAATCAACTTCAAAATTTTCTGAAAAGGCTGATGAGTGTTACTTTGTTAGATATGCTGCCAATAAGGTTGCATATCGAGTTTATAATAAAAGAACTAGACAAATAATTGAGTCATTTAACATTGATTGGCACGAGCTTAACATAACTGATACAGGTTCAGCTCCTTCATGGGTTTATGATTATGAATCTTTGTTCATAAATTTTAAAATTTCTAAACCTTCGTCTGCAGATTCTAATTCTCAAGCAATATCTTTGGAGAACAAAATCATTGAGGAACTTCCATCTATTATATCTGATGATTCTGCAATTTCTTCATCATTCAAGGCTATTCCTACAGCTTCTGTGCAAGTATCTGAATGTTTTGAGTTATCAGATATTCCTTCAGAACAAATTCCCAATCAGGAGTTGGAAGAATCATTGAGTTCACCATTATCTTCATCTTCTTCAGAAACTATGGATACACCAATAGAAGTCATTCAATTGGGTGACGGCCAAGGAAGGGTGCTTGGTGTCTTGATTTGGTTAAAGTGTTAATCACATGATTAGAGTTTCAATTGGGTGGTTTTAGTCTTAATGGACAAGGTTAAGTGTTTTGGTTGTGGTTTAGGTGTTAGGGTTTAATTTGTTTGATGTTAAGTTTCTTTGATGTATCAAAGTGTGATGTTTGGTTAGATTTGGTTACACTTTTTAACTTAGTACATATATTCTTTTAGGTGTCATAGTTTTTAGATACATAATCTATTACTTATTCATGCATAATACCATATTAAGCTTATATATCTATCTAATGAATGTTATTACTAAAGTTTACATATACCTATACATGCATGCAAACATGCATACGTAAAATATATATATTTATATGCATGCAAACATGCACACGTAAAATATATAGGCATGACATGTGTATATATATATATATATATAATGTATTTTACTAAATAATGTTCGTAATAAAATCGTCTATCTAATTTAGGGTTGTCACACTAAGAGTTTACAAAAGACAAGGGACTTGTTGCTTAGATGTTAGTTTCTTCAGGTTCACACAAAAGTGATTGTTCATAACAAAAACATTTCTTGCAATTGCTACTATACTCCTCTTAGTTTTTTTCTTCGATAGCGAGTCGTCATCTGTTACACATGTTATTATTATTATTATTATTTTTGCGGACAATTAGTAACCATACTTTAGGATAATATAAGAGTAAACTTAGACTCATCAATTTTTATGAATGCATCAAAGCCTTAAATACATATAACCTAAGCAATAAAAGGTTTAACAAAAGGTTAGCATTAGCCATAGGCAGTACCAATAATCTACACGAAAGATGCAAATGTAATAACCTAATTTTGAAAACTATCATTTGATCAAAGAGTTTACCTCACTACTATAAAGTTGTTAATAGATGACGTGCAAAAGATGACGCGCGAAGAAAGATGACGCGCATTTTCGCGTGTCATAAAAATTATGTCATATTTTAAAAATTTTATAGAAAAAATGACACACATTTTTGCGTGTCATCTTTTTTCTTCATGTTTTAAAAACCCATGCCCATTTAAATTCCCCCTGCACTTACTAAATCGATTTTCATGCCTTAATTTCTCATTCCCCCCACAACAACGACGACTCACGACTCCATCACTATATCCCCGCCTTCTGCCACCACGTTACAGCCCATCGCCGCCCTCTGTCACCACCTCTTCGCCTATCACCACCTTCCATCATCGCCTCTCCCCCCTCCGTCAAAGGTTGCTCAGATCTTTTCACCCTCCATTCTGTAGTTATGGTCTCCTTCTTCCTTGTTTTTTCTTCCCCTTTTCACTCGTCACATCCCTGGTAACATTTGAAACGACCTAATCAACTTCAAATATAGAAAATATTGGTTGTTGATGTGAAGTGTCACTGAAGATCGATGGTTGCCTAGGTCCCTCATTCGAAATTGCTCAATCGGATACCATCTTTTTTCGTCTGATGCTCCTATCCCCACCACCATCGAAGATTAATTACACAAGGATTATATCTTCATATGTATGCTTTCAAATGCCACATTGTAAGTTATTTTTTCTCCTCAGATCAATTTCTGAAACCCTAATTGGCCCTATTATGATAAAAAACATAATGTTGGTGTAAAATCGTTCATTTTTACAGAATGTCTGCTTTGGTGTTGTTTTCCATTTAGGTCAAAATGCCAAGAATATGTTCATAACACCTTATTTAACCCTAAAGTTTGTTCAAAAGTGTTTGACTCATATTTTTCTACATTGTCCAAAATATTTCTCATATTGTTCATGTTTTCAGGTTAGGAAAAAGTTTAAGTGAAATAAGATGGAATGTAGCTTTGTGATAAAGATAGTTGTTTAGATATAGCACCTATGCAAAGGTGCGGTTTTTTATTTTTATTTTTATTTTATAAGCTTTCTTACAGGCTATGTGTGGCTCATAGTTCATATCTCTTGTCAATTTATAGTTTCGTATTTAAGAAAAGATATGGTAATTGACATCTGTTATTTAATAAGCATCGAAGTTGCATATTTTAAGTGAAGTTTTGCACTTTGCACCCATGTATATGTAAGGAAATTGAATTTTTTAGTTGAATAAGTGACATTATGTATAGAGTTGGGATCTAGACCACTTCTAGATTAAAATCTGGTAAGAAGCATAGTGGATGAGATCAAACAGGTAAGAGGGTTATTTTGATCAAACAGGTAAGAGGTTAGTCGGCAAAACGTGTGTTTGTGTGTATCTAATTCGAATATGTGATTAATGAATGAATAGTATAATTATATAATTTGTGTATTATATTTATTTTTGTTTTATAATATATATATATATATATATATATATATATACATAATATATATATACACACATATGCTTCCATGGAAGTTGAGAATTATTTAAGCATGAAGCAGGTGGCACGTTAACGAGCTTACTGAAGAAGCTACTGAAAGAAAAGGTAAGGGGGATTGAAAAAGAAGAAACCTTGGTAACTACTTCTAACTTGATTACATATCATTAAACTTATGCATACTTTATTAGTTTTGATAATGTTTACAGGGATCAGTTGCTGTCACATCCCGTCGGAAGCGTGAACGAGACGGATGGAATGTGACTAGCTTTTATCAGAGTGCAGTGGTTTATAAATAAACACAGATATAATCGAAACATAATACAGACATGCTTTTTATTTCTTAATATTCGAGATTACATCTTGTTACATAATACACCGAAATTAGATGTAACTAGTTACAACTAGGTTACAGCATATCTAAAATCTACACAGACCCGTCCTACGACTTCGCCCCAACCATCATGAATCTCAAAGCTGAAATCAAAGGTGTTACTCATTTCCTGAAAAAGTACACTTAAACCAGTCAACAAAAATGTTGGTGAGAACATAGGTTTAATCCAAACAAATATTTTGTTGATGTGTCAATTACAACCAAACCTGCTCACAACATAATCATATTGTCACGAAATAATAAAAATCAGATAATATTACATCCTAACCCCCATTCGGTTAGATGTAGAAAAATAGTAGCAACCCTTATCCGGTTGGTACAAATATCCTCCTAAGTAGCGCTACTAATATTATCGACCGGTTCCTCATTCGAACTAATGGTTGTGTCGCAAATGACAGTAAGCAAACAAAATATTTTCAAAATAACACATCAACTCAAAAGTATACTTTTCCCCCAAAACGTTACGGAATACCAAATGGTTGAAAATGGGGCTATGAACTCACCGTGTCTTCCCACTTGAACCTAACAAGATAGTTCATAGTGTCAGACAATACTTCAAATATTTTTTTTTGGTTTTCATTGACTGTAAAGTCTAATAGAAACACCTTCGAGTCTCCAAAATTATTAACTCATAACAGTTTGTGATTTATTCAAAAATCACACAAAATAGCTATTGAAGTCCAAAAATTTCCAAATTTGGTAAAACATAAGTTTGAACAACCTGTAACTTCTCATAATTTTAACAACTTTAAATCCCTCACAAATTATTTCCCATAAATCCCACAATTGCTTTCATCAAATATTTACTTGATTTTTCTTAATATTTATGATATATGTTTTGTAAAATTCAAATATATCCTTCTAAATTATAGGTTCCTGGATTTTGGAACTTTATTACTCAGAATTAATGGTTTTAAGTCTCCCAAAATTGGTTTCAGGTGACTAAACCCATTGATATACATACGTATCAATATGTATGTATATATATATGTTTTGTAACATATATGTAAACTAAACCTTTTATCACCTTTGAATGATGTGCTTGATGGTATTTCAACTCCTGGAATTCAAGGACAAGGCAGCGAGGATCGTGGATGGTGGTGGATAATGATGGTTGCTGGTGGTGTGTGGTTGTTTTGTTGTTGTCGGGTGGTGTTGTTGTTGGTGTTGTTTGTTTTTATGTTGTAACCTGAGAGTGAGAGGGCAGTAGATGGTGGTGATGTTGATGAAACAACCGAGGATGAAGAGGGACAGAAGGTGTTTGTTAGTGGCTGTCGAAGGAGGAAGAAGCTTAGGTGGTTGTGTTGCTTTGTAATGAACCCGAGAGAGAGCAAGAGGTTTAGGTGATTTGTGTTTGCAAGCACAAAATGAAATGGGTGTATATAGCCCTTTGATCGACCACCTTCTCCAACATCATCATTATGTTTATTCCATAGCTAGGGTGAGTCATCTCCTAGCCTTGTTATGTGGCGATTTAGGGAGAGACCAAGAGAGAGGTGGCAATTGTTAAGGCAAGGTGGCGGTTTCATGAGACTTTCAAGAGATAGGTTTGAAGTTGACTTCAAAGTGTGAATGGGAGGTGTTAAGGTGGCGGTTTTATGAGTAACCGAGAGAAGGAGAGGATAGGTGGCAATCAAAGAAGGATTCATGGTGTGAATGGGAGGTTGTTTTGTAGAGGAAGCAAAATGGTACAAGATATCTAGGAATAGGGCTAGGATTTGACTTAAAAATGTGAATAGTGGATGTAGGGTGATGGTTTGGTGATGGTTTTGGTATAGTACATGCATGGACCCGAGGATAGGTTGCTTTTCTTTGAGTTCATAAGACATGAAACTTGGACTTTAATATGACTAGTATTTATTCAATGGATAATACTTTAGGTTAGTGGTTGTAATGGTGTGAGATTTTGAAAAGAAAACCGAGGGTGTTTGGGAGGGTGGTTTGGGTGTTAGTTTTAGGTTTTAGTTTTTAGGTTTTTGGTTGTTTTGATTTAGTTTAGTTAAACCTTGATATGTTCATATATATATGTATATGTATCCGTAAATATATATGTATATACATAGATAGAAATAAGCTATGTATATACATACATGAAGATACATCACATTAATGATCTTTATAAACCTATATCGTCACGCATATATATATTAAACATACATGTTATTCAAATTTGTTTCATGTATTAAGTGGTATAAAAACATGCGTATGTAAAATTTGTATATAAATACACGTAGGTATGAGTTTTGGATATATAACATACATGCACATGTAAATACTTAACTTATATATATGCATGCAATCATGCGTACGTAAACTTTCCATATATAAGCATGCATGCAACCATGCATAAGTATATTCAATTATAACGCTTGGTAATAATACAAATAAAAATAATGAAAATTTTTCGACGTAGTAAATATATAATAAAATATTTTTAGGGTTGTCACAGTTGCTAACATGTTTTCACGTTTTCATCATCATTATTATAGGTGTAATTTGCAGTTGTGAGGGATCTAAAACCTGGACAATTGAAGAGTATGATACCTACATTATCAAACTGGTAACATCAATCATGATTTCTTAATGTTATATATGCATTTGATACTAAATTCTAATATTATTTGGTCTTGACACATTCTGGGCATTTAATATGTTAATTACATTGATAATCTACATACTACAATTCAAGATAAGATACAATAGGCTGACACAATGAGTGAGCTGGACAAGAAGTATAAGAAAGAAGCCAATGAAAGAATGAAAGGAGTGAAAAAGACATTGTCCCTCATGGTTAGCTGCATTTACATTTACATAGCCAATCAATTCTCTATAAATATCTCCGTTTCAACTTATAATTCTATTTGTCTTAAATTTCATAAAATGATTTAAATATATCTATTTACCATCCTATAATATATTTAGCGTTGTTGCTTTTTAGTTGATATTATATTGAATATGACTGGCTATGCATGAGTTTTTTATAAGTAAATTACCATAGTTAGTAAGTAGAAATATTGATAAATTCTGATAATTGGTGAATTCTGATCTACATATATCTGATCTGATAATTGGTGAATTCCGATATGGATGGTTATGTATACATACACATGTATGACTGTCTATATACATACACATGATCTAATAAACTAGTCAAGTGTTTGTGATTGTTTATATATCTTAAACTGGTCAGGTTGGTGGAAGCGGTTTGGGTCAAAATTGACAAGTTTAATTTGATGAAATTAGTTTTGTTTTAGGTTGGATGAGGTAAAGATGAATATACCAATGGTGATTTGGATGAAGTTCGTGAAGACTGGTCGCGCTAGTATCGAATTTCATTTATATGTAGGCGTGCAATGAATTTGGACTTGTATTTGTATTTGCATGTGAATTCAATTTGAAACAACTTTTGTAAAGTTTGTTGGTATTTAATTAAATGGGTTTCGCTTTTAGTGTTATTCGACAACTTGTTTTATAAAATAGCAGGTCAATTTATTAAAAATAAAAAAAATATTTAAAAAAACAACTAAATTTATTGCGTGCATTGCGTATCATCTTTAGCACGTTATAAAAATTATAAATATGACACGGACATGTGCGTCATCTAGTCAATTATGACCACTCCTTTCTTGACGCGCAATGCGTGTCATCTATTTAACGTCATAAAATAAGCGTCATCTTTCACGCGTCATAAAATAAGCGTCATTTTTCACGCGTCATAAGAAGATGACATGCGGATGCATTTCATCGTTCATTTATGACTACCCTTCCTTGACGCGCATTTGCGTGTCATCTGACCTTAAAGATGACGCGCATTGCGCGTCATGTATTGCAGTTTTTCTAGTAGTGCCTTCAGAAGCAATCCTAATCACCCTAGTCATTTGATTCTTTTACTATTTGGAATAAGTAAAAGAACATGGAAAAATACAATTCAAACTAAATTATTTAAAAAAATGAAATATACCTAAATGAAATACCCCTAAGATAATACTTCAGAATAAATGCAAACCAAATGTTGTTTCAAGCATCAAATTCGGTGGTGTAAACATGTATACGTAGGTAAATATATGTAATGTATATGCATGAAAGACTTCCAAAGGAAATAAAGAACCCACAATGTTTAATCAGTCATTTATAAAAAATATTTGTGAAATGATGAAATCTTGAGCGGTTGAGGTTGTAAATTTACAGAGCTTACCACTTGGTGAGAAGATAATCGAGCACCTTCAATAAAACAAAACACAGAAAGCTCAAATGCTTTCTTCATTAGACCATTCTAATTATCCTCATTCGGGTCTTTCTTCTCAATGTTTGAGGTTACTTGAAATATACCCTGTCATATTCATTTTCTTTGTCGGAAATCTTGGTCTGAAAATCAGATCATTCGGAGTGACCATCACCATCGTCGTGATTGAAACGTGGAAGCATAGGAGCCACACAAGCATTCTTTTAATGTTGTAAAAATACTGTAGAAACCGACCAATGTTTTTAATATATATTATAATTATAATATCCTTTATTATCATCTAGTACAAGTTTAGCTACAATGAAGTTTTAGGTTTTTTGAATTCAGCCACCATACTTTTCTCTATATACTATAATTAAAAATCAAAATACTTATAGGAAAAACAAGTAGTTTTCTATATGCTTATTTTTTTAGTTAACTACACGCATATTCCTTGTGGCTTAGAAAATAAATAGATTTAAATACTAAAGGTTCAAAGTAATAAGTATGGGATATATGATTTCATTTTGTAATAAGGTTGAGTACTAACGCTAACAAATGTTAAGTTTTCTATTAAGTTAAAGTGCATTTTAGACATTTCACATATGGTAAACTAATAGCGTGACTTATAAGATAGTTTGATACTTGATGGACTATTTTTTTATGTCTTTTAAATAACATTTAAAATTTTTAAAGAAATACAACCTTTACTCTTGCAACCCACAACAACACCACCATTCCCTACTACCACCACATCACTGGTTGTCTCCTCATCATTATCATCCACCATTTTCTATCTGATCAAATTTCGTATATTGTGATTATATGAGTTCTTAGTTAATTGTATTTTAGATTAATATTAGTTTATTTCAAATCAACCAATTCTTAAAGTTCAGTTTGTTTGAGTTAGTTAATCAATAATTAGGTCTGGCATAGTTAATCAGATACAACTTATAATACTAACCACGTGTTTTTTATGTATTCGATACTTTACTTACCCTCGTTACCTAAATTATTAAGTTTTTGCATGACCCTAATGCTAGGTTGATCGATGTCGTGCGGTCGGTCAAAAAATATATATTAAAGAGTACCTAATCACCCTTAATAGCAAAGGGTAAGCAGGGTGTCGAATCCACAGGGAATCACAGGAAAGTGCTAGTAACGATTAAACTAAAATAATTAAACATTAAAAAAGGAAATTGCTTGATTAATTGGATTGTGAAATAATCAATTTAACAAAATAAAGTTTAAGTTTTTAACAATCTTGATTGAAAAGCAACCCACTTCAGGATTCGGGTTTGGCAAAGTTACAATCTTTCTTAAATGAAACCTAATGAGAAGCCATTAATGGTGACCTATACATGATATGATTTACGTGATAATTATGGATTAAAGTTTAAAGGACCTTATTCACACAATTACCAATTTGAATCATGAAACCCTAAGTCTAATAATTACTCACACAATGATTAAAGACAACCAAAGTTAAAGAATATTAAAATTAGGTTAAATCATAATTAAACCGTTTAACGAATCAAATCATAAATTGAATCCAAAAGAACTTAAAAGGTTCAAGACTCAATCCCAATCTAAGTTACAAACTAAGAAAAACTAGAGTTGCACAAACCCTTCCCCCGAAGTGAATCACAATGGATTTAGCCTTGCATCATCATCGATTCTTCAACACGAGTGTATTTGATCATGTAATTCGGATAAAATTGATGTTCTTGATGTTGGAAGGGCTTGAGAATGATCCAAGATTGCCAATTTTCGTCCAAGATTGTTGTGTGAAAAGTTGTCATTCGTAATAGGGTTTTTCCCCTTTTAAATCCTTCAAATTAGGTTAAAATCTACCAAAACGCGGCGATCGGCGTCGGTGGCGCCACCAGAAGCGTCGGTGGCGCCCCCAACGCCATCTAGGCTGAAAGTTACTGACCAACGGTGGCTCTGACGGTGTTTCTGACGGTATCGGCGTCGGTGGCGGTGGTCATGGTGTCGGTGGCGCCACCCCCTGCACAAACTTGATTTTCATGTGTAACCTTCCAAGAACTTTCCGTGGACAGGTCATGGGTCCCGTAACTCATTTCCTAGCTCAAGTTATGCCCGTTTTAAAATACTGTTGCCGTACAACTTTGATTTATCCTAGCTTGACTTCTCGAACTCCAATTACCATCCCGTTTCTTCCAATTTCTTCGTATTCTTCACGTTTAACCTACAAATACAAAATAATCCCAAAGTAACTCTATTTCTCATACATTTATACGTAAAACACGGAAATAAAGCCATTAAACGTTGAACTTTCACCACCCGATCACAATCCCCACACTTACCTTTTGCTTGTCCTCAAGCAAAGCTCAATTGTAATTTATAAAACCATCATTGCAAATATATCTCACTAGTCATCTATTAAAGATTAATTAAGGTCCAAGGTCATGCCCTCATTCACACGACTTACATCGTCTACTAGATTTATATTCTAGCAAGTCAATCATAAGCAAAATAAGACATCACCCAATTAATATTAACATGATTTTGATTTATAATCTCATGTACACACCCTCACAATAATTCACTCTTCTCGGTTTATATCTGGACTAGTAAAAGATATACTAGTTTAATCACTCAATAATCCAATATACCACATTGTTCACATAAGCTTGTATAGCAATCACACCTCCACCATTTGCATAGATCTTGCACACATCTAAAGGGCTTACGGGTTTTTAGGCTTAGGCACGGGTCAGACGTTTTGGCTTTTAAAAGTGGCTAAAACACATAGAATTATAACCCAAACCATTAAACCATCCTTATCAACATGACTCACAGAGCTAAATCACTTTGATCATTCTTGAACCATTACTTTTTCTCCTTTTTTTCTCTTCTTTTTTTCATTATTTTTCAATTTCTTTTTCACAATATAAGCTTGACTTCGGATGCTCTTTTACTTTAAATGGTTTCATGGTCGGTTATCAACTAACAGCTTGGACTTTATATGTCGGTTTTAACAAACGAATGGCTTAAGGCTCAACATGGCTACTAACGGTTAGGATGGATAACACTAACAAGCGATTAACAAGTAAATGGGTTCCTAAATTTCCTTTGTCATTTATGTGCAACATCTTGCTTATAGTCTTGATACGCATTAAACAATACAAGTTTTGTAACAAAAGTAGTATATGGCATACCCTTAACAAATGAATATATATATATATATATAATGTGTTTGAATTTATAGGCTCAAAATCTCACCAAGTAGGAATTTAGGCTACCGATGTGCACATGAGTTTATTGTATCAAAAGCTCATTAACACTAATGAGGCATCCGTCACATTTTAAAAAACAACCCGCTAGAAAAACTTATCTCGCAACTTAAAGAATATGACCATGACCTAGGATCTACACCAATCTTCTCATAAACAACAAGTCACGTATATTGAACATTTGGTTTCATAAAAACACTAAACTTTACAAGAAAACTTTTGCAAAAATTGAAGCTTGATAGGATGTTAATTTTTTTTTCATAACTCCCCGTATCCCCACACTTAAGATGTACATTGTCCCCAATGTAGTAACTAACTAGTGTGAAAACAAGAGAATTTTAAGAGCAAACCCAATCTTATCACATTCACAAATCATTTACAATCAGTCGGGGACTCACCATCAATTACCAAAATTTAAACCTAACTACAAATTAACTATTTTTAACAAATAATAAGGGAAACAAATGCACCTGATTATATCTTTATGTCCAGATCTTTAGTTGTACTAGTGATCTTCAACATCGCGTCCACTAATCTACAAAACATACTAAACCTGTGTACAACCGAAGTTCTCACTTCATGATTACCTCACATTTAAATCAATAATGCATCCACTTCCCCACACTTAAAGCATTGCATTGTCCTCAATGCAACTTTTAAGAGGAAATTTGATTAAAAATAGTTAACTTTTTAAATAAATAAAAAAATCACTTTAATGATAAAAGTCCTAAACTCACTTTCGTAGGAATCACGGTTGTATTTAGCATATGCAACAAGCCTTTTAAACCATCCGGTAGACCCGGGTGGACGAGTGTAGTCTCGTGAGGGTTTGTAGTGAACACACCCACAAAGTTCTTAAAATAAAATAAAATTATAAATAACCAAAATAATAATAATAATAATAAAACACAAAACACCTTGGGTTGCCTCCCAAGTAGCGCTAAGTTTTAGGTCTTCAGCCAGACCGTACCTGATATTTGTTACGGTGGCTTAAGTGCACATTTGCCTACCGAATTCCCGATAAACGCTCGGTAGTTGACATGCCTGTTTCGTAGTTGCTTTCCAATAATCGGCAAGTCAATTGAATATTTGGTGCGGAGCCACTTTATGATGATTTGTCCAATGTCTTGTAGTGTCACCTTCTTTTTCTTTTTACTCAAACCCTCTTCTCTAACTTTGTTTGTTAAAATAATAAGCACGGGGGAAGGATCAGGATAAACTTGGATTATTTTAGGCTTTGGCTCATCTAAAGGTGTTATGTCTTTTATCAACTTTAAGCATACATGTTCCTTCTCTTGAAGTTCTGTAACCTTTTCAACCACATCACTATCGATCATGGTATCCTTATCCAACTCAAATCGCTTTTGTCTTAGTTGGGTCATATCCTCAACCAGTTGGCCAACTTGCTTACTTAATACCTGGAGTGTTTTATCTCTTTCTTTGTCTTCTTTTTCATTTTTATCAACATGTTCAAGATTTCATCATGGTTAGAGTTCATTGAACCTTGGCGCTTCTCGTATAACACTTGAGGATATTCAGGATAGTAGTCATCATACTCCTCTTGGTAACTTGATAAATGTGACATCTTGGGTTCATGGTGGTTGACATCCCATTGTTGGGCATATTTGTGCTCTATGTCTGGATAAGAATATTCTTGATAATTTAATGGTGGAGGTCCTTCATAATGTGGATAATATGAGTGGGTTTCTTCATATTCATAGTTTGCCCTTACATATCCCATTTGTCGCCTGTATTCAGAACATCTTCTTTCTATGTTTCCATATTTTCTCTCGAACATTGGACAATCTTGAACCCAATGATAAAGGCTTCCGCAACACATACATGGATCATTATCCCAGTCGCAATCCATGATAATATCAAAATTCTTGAGATTATACTAAGAGTGCAAAGAAACTACCTGCAAACAATAAGCAAATACCACGCGTAATTTTGAACAATAAAATAATAAATAAATGAAAAACAAGAAAAATAAAATATTTTTGTTTTTTTAGATTTTTAAGAAAAACAAATAATTATTACTAACACTAAGCGCAACGATTCCCCGGCAACGGCGCCATTTTGATCGATGTCGTGTGCTCGGTCAAAAAATATATTTAAAGAGTACCTAATCACCCTTAATAGCAAAGGGTAATCAGGGTGTCGAATCCACAGGGAATCACAGGAAAGTGCTAGTAACGATTAAACTAAAATAATTAAACATTGAAAAAGGAAATTGCTTGATTAATTGGATTGTGAAATAATCAATTTAACGAAATAAAGTTTAAGTTTTTAACAATCTTGATTGAAAAGCAACCCACTTCAGGATTCGGGTTTGGCAAAGTTACAATTTTTCTTAAATGAAACCTAATGAGAAGCCATTAATGGTGACCTATACATGATATGATTTACGTGATAATTATGGATTAAAGTTTAAAGGACCTTATTCAGACAATTACCAATTTGAATCATGAAACCCTAAGTCTAATAATTACTCACATAATGATTAAAGACAACCAAAGTTAAAGAATATCAAAATTAGGTTAAATCATAATTAAACCGCTTAACGAATCAAATCATAAATTGAATCCAAAAGAACTTAAAAGGTTCAAGACTCAATCCCAATCTAAGTTACAAACTAAGAAAAACTAGAACTTGCACAAACCCTTCCCCCGAAGTGAATCACAATGGATTTAGCCTTGCATCATCATCGATTCTTCAACATGAGTGTATTTGATCATGTAATTAATATGAAATTGATGTTCTTGATGTTGGAAGGGCTTGAGAATGATCCAAGATTGCCAATTTTCATCCAAGATTGCTGTGTGAAAAGTTGTCATTCGTAATAGGGTTTTTCCCCTTTTAAATCCCTTCAAATTAGGTTAAAATCCACCAAAACGCGGCGATCGGCGTCGGTGGCGTGACCAGTGGCGTCGGTGGCGCCCCCAGCGCCATCTAGGCTGAAAGTTACTGACCAACGGTGGCTCTGACGGTGTTTCTGACGGTATCGGCGTTGGTGGCGGTGGTCATGGCGTTGGTGGCTCCACCCCCTGCACAAACTTGATTTTCATGTGTAACTTTCCAAGACCTTTCCGTGGACAGGTCATGGGTCCCGTAACTCATTTCCTAGCTCAAGTTATGCCCGTTTTAAAATACTGTTGCCGTACAACTTTGATTTATCCTAGCTTGACTTCTCGAACTCCAATTACCATCCCGTTTCTTCCAATTTCTTCGTATTCTTCACGTTTAACCTAAAAATACAAAATAATCCCAAAGTAACTCTATTTCTCATACATTTATACGTAAAACACGGAAATAAAGCCATTAAACGTTGAACTTTCACCACCCGATCATAGGTTATCAATAACCTGCTCATTATACTTATTTAAAATTTACTTTCTAAAATTCATATATACACATATAGATATGTATATTTTTTTCATGAGATTTTAGACTGTGCATTGAACCATCGCACCGGTTTGTGATTCCTTTAGGTCACGAACCCATCCAAGTTACAACTATCATACGATTTAGATTAATTTTTCATAGCAAAAAGTAACACCAAATAGTTTCTACATTTCTCCCTTTTATTTCCTAACACTCAAAAATACATTTGACTCTAATTTTAAAATATTTAACTAATGCAACCCTCCATCAATTTAATAATTGTTTTAAAAACACTACCAAAACTAACCATAATTCAAAATTTCTAAAAGCTTTTATGCATAAATAAAGAAGAAATCTTACACCTTGAACTTTTAAGTAGTGAAAGGCTTAAGCCTAACTATGATTAGAATGACTGAACTATATCATTAAACCATTTACCATTATATGTCAGACGAATATGTCTCACACATATTTCCAAGATACAAAGCACATATAGCAACAAAATAAGAAAAGAAAATAGGACAGAAAGCTACTCATAAATTATTAAAAATATGAAAGATACTTCACTTATTTTTCACCATCAAGGTTGAATGAGTAACTCTCCAACTAATACAAGTAATCAAAGTCCAGATAGGCATAATTTCAATTATACATAATGAAATGTTACTCAAATTAACCAACTTATGCTTATGGAAGCCCTTAAATCGGGTCAACAAACAATGATAACGCGTAGGGCTTGAACATGTCGGGCTTACCATGCTTATCACCATCGGTATACATGAAATGACCCATTCTAGCGAGGTTTATAACGCATTCAATGAATTCATGTGACAATCCAGCTGAACCAATTGTTTGGAGCTCTTTATTTAGCTTCTTCCATGTCTCTAAAGTTAACTTTTTTATGTGCTCTATTGCTTCCTCTTGGGTGGCACCAGTCTCATGCATGTAGCACTGGATTGATTTAGGAATATCACCTCTTTCTAGCTCGTCCTGGACCAACAAATTAAAAATCCTAACTTTATATGTGATTTGGGTTATTTTTGGTGAAGTGTAAGGCTCTCAAATGGCTCATGTTCGTGTGTTGATGAAAGATTAACACAAATTCGAGCTGTGGTTATATATATATATATATATATATATATATATATATATATATATATATATATATATATATATATATATATAGGACATAGTTCTTTTGAAAACCCTTAAAAACTCTAAGAACCCTTTAACCCTATATCTCACCATTGATTTAAAGTAAAAGTCAAAGATGACATATGGAAGGTTGAGATGAGATGGAGGGTATTTATGTCTTTTACTATATTTTGATTTCTATACTTTTCTGACACAATTTTTTTTTTCATGATCTTATCTTCAATACATAAACCTTTTTCACCAACCCCAAAAGTCATCTATCTTCTTTCTCTCGATTTTTCTTTTGATTCAACATCCACAAACCCACATTCTTCATAGTTTTTTCTTTTTCTTTTTCACCACCACCATCGCCAATGGCCGACGTTGATTCCACGGCCGTCGCCGTCCGCTCCCTCTTCCAGATCGTCTGCGATGCTAGTCGTGTGTTTATTGTATGTTGACTCCCACTCTCAGTTTCTGATTTTGTATTTTTGAGATTGAAATGATTCTGGTGGGCCATTTGTTTTAGAAAAATGTACGAAACAGAGCTTCAACTTTTTATTCCACAATGATGGAACTGGTGTTTTGATTCTTACTTTGGTGGTGTTTGTGTAATTTCAACAGTTCTTTTTTCTTGGATTCCAAGTAAAAGATTATACTTTGTACATCAATTACTGCTTTGGTGTTTTGATTCTTACTTGGGTTGGTGTTGAACAGCCTCAGCCTCGACCCGATAAGGTAACCACAGCTTACCTCCACCACATTCTAAATCTCAAACGCAACAGTCATAAGGATGGATTATTTTAGGTTTACATTAGTTTAATTTTCATTATTGTTATATGAACCCAGATCTGGTAAGGTAACAATCATTAGTTTAAATTCATTATAATGGTGTAGTTTTGTTACTTTAATTTCATTTATATAATGGTTTACATTAGTTTAATTTTCATTATTGTTATATGAACCCAGATCTGGTGTTTTTGTTTGGTATTTGAATTGGGGGTTTTGTATTCTCCAAATTTGTTTTTAATTTCATATGTTTTTTAGTTTTATTTTCTTAAAACACTGTTGAAAAATTAGGGTGTTTATATAGAAACATTTTCACATATATGTAACTTGAACTATATCTATTTATTCTTTAAGATATGATAAGTTGTATAAGATTATGTGTTTTAAATTGATGTTACATCTTTTTCTTTTGACGTAATTCACTGTAAGTAACTAATGTAAACCAACATAAAGTAATGTCGTTTGGTGTAGTTACGTGGTTTAATGTGACATTAAACCAATGAAAACTAATGTAAACCAATATAAACTAATGTCGTTTGGTGTAGTTACGTGGTTTAATCTCGTTTGGTTGTTATGTTATAGAATTTTACATCTGGTTTACAGTGGTTTACATCAGTTTTTATTGGTTTACATATTATTTTTCATTATAGTTTTGCTATAGTTACAGCAGTGCAACACTGTAACATATGGTAGAATGGTGTAACATATGGTAAAATGGTGTAACATATGGTTTTAGATTGTGTATTTTTGTTATTTTACTATAATTACAGTGGTGTATTCTTATTATAGTGGTGTAACATATGGTTTTAAATGTTGTAAAATAGTTTTTAATGGTTTAATGTCACATTAAACAACGTAACTACACCAAACGACATTAATTTATATTGATTTACATTACTTTTCATTGGTTTACATATTATTTTTCATTATAGTTTTGCTACAGTTACAGTAGTGTAGCACTGTAACATATGGTAAAATTAATGGTGTAACATATGGTAAAAATGGTGTAAAATATGGTAAAATGATATAACATATGGTTTTAGATTGTGTATTTTATTTATTTTAGTGTGATTACAGTGGTGTATTATTATTATAGTGGTGTAACATATGGTTTTAGATGTTGTAAAAATAGTTTTTAAGTGTTGGAAATACTAATTATAGTGATGTATCTATAGACATCCAAAGTAAATCACAAAAAAATAGTGAAACTGTATGAGATTTAAAGAGAAAATTATACGAGTTTAATGATATAATTTTTATAAAAAATAATATATTATTAAAAAGTTATAAATGTATAAAAAAATTAGGTGTAAAGTTATTTTTATAAAAAAGAATAAAAATATGGGAGGAAAGAGAAAGTTAGGTGGTGACACTTGTCACCACCATATTTAACCTGAATTTCTTGGGTTGGTGAAATGACCAAATTACCCCTTTTTATTGAAAAAGTCAAATGAACACATGTCATGATCTCATTATCTGTGAAATAAATCAATGGACTATATAGAGTTAATGGGTTCTCATAAAAACTAAGGGTTCTCATTAGAACCTTACCCTATATATATATATATATATATATATATATATATATATATATATATATATATAGGAGATGGATCAAATGAAAACCACGTTTATAATTGAAAACCGTGAAAGCCACTACTACCCAATCGTATAATTCATAATTAATTTAACTTTTTAATTGTTTAAATTGTATTTCAGTAAATTTCAACCTTATTTTTTAAGGTTATTATATATTTTTTAATAAAAACTCCAAGTAACGTCAAGATGACGAAACGACTTACGTATACGTAACTTGTATGAGTTGCATGTACGTAACTCGTAATTGTACACTTGGTTACACGTATTTACATATACATAACCCTTATATATACGTAACTCTTAATTATACACTTTGTAACATGTACTTACATATATGTAACCCATAGTTTTCATGGTTTTCATTTATAACTTGTCTTCTTGTGATTTGCATTTTTAATAAATATTAAAACTTAAATAAATAGGTATGGATTTGGTATTTAATTAATATAAAAATAAGATTAGAAAAAAAAGCAGAATCCAATATAACAACTTAGGCTAGTCCCGCAATGGCTATTAAAATATATTTAATAATTTTAATTTATGATTTAAGTTTTATAGAAATAAAATGGTTAAAAGTGGCAACCTGAACCTCATATCTCTTTTATCTAAACGTGTTTGTTTGTTTCGAATAATGTCACCCACAACATCTTTAAGACTAATTTTTAGTCTGTGATACCTTTTTTAAACGATATACTTCGCGTCAAATCATAAGAGATTATAAATAAGTTATTAATTCTTTTTAAGCAAAAATTATTTAAGACTAAACATCCGCATCTAATTCAATCTGTTTGGGAATATTAATAACTGACTTTTAGCCTTTAATATGTTCACTATTTATTAGATTGAATATTAATCACTCATACAATAGCGTCATTTCAAATTTATGAAGACACTTAGTTAGGACTGGACACTTACTAAAAAGTTTCCCTCAAAAACTTCTCATTGTGCAAACTTATTAGTGATGGAAATTTAGTCTAAAATAAGGCGTTGAAGCATTAACGACATATTATCAGTAAATAACACGAGTCACCAAAAAATCAGTCTCTAATATCGTTAGCAACTGATATTAGTCTCCAATATAAATATTCGAGATTGATAAATCATTCTCTAATAATTTAGTTCCTAATGATCATTTTTCTTGTGGTGCGACCCAAAGTTGTTTGAACTAAACCAAGCCCGTTAACTTCATGTTAGGTTCATGTCATCTCACGCATATTGAATTGGGAGCGAATAAATGAGAATAGAACTTGTATAATGTTAATAACAGAGAAGCTTACAAATGATGTGCCCAAATCATTGGTAAGTCTCACAATAAGGCATGAATTGCGAATCAGATTTCTGCTCGTCCTATTTGCTTCAATGTATCTTCTGAAACAGTGGTTAAAGTTAGCAGATATGCATGCTTGATGATCGGAAGAATTCCTATCGACACAGATGAGTTGTCGAGAAACTCGTTAAGTGTTGGTGAATATCCGCTATTGAACCATCTCGCCTCTATTATGTAAGTGTTGCATAACTCCTGCCACTGGAATGAAAAATTTAAAGTTACAGTTGATATAAGAAAATATGAAATTTTTTCGGCTTTTTGCCACGAACATTTTTGGTCACCTTTACTACAGATATGTGATAGATGAGTGTTCGCAAATACTCAGTTTTGTAGTAATGGATAACATATTATACTATTCAAAGTAAAATGCATGTTAGTTTGGATAGCTAAGATTGGACAGTTACTGCTCTTTGCAAGTAAGGAAGGACGAAGACTCCTTCATTCGCCAATACGTCATATGCCATCTCATTCATCACGTTGTAAAGGGCGAAGAAGCTGAGTTTCATATAATCTGGTAGTTCTTTCATCGCGTTTAGGTCCCAACTACAAAGGGAATTATTTGCTCAAAAACATATTATCTATGAAGTATGAACAACTGCTAGCGGAGTTATGAGTAAAAACAATAGGAACCACCTGTTTATAACGTTCGTGAATTGTTCGAGTTCTTGTAAAGTGCCATAGACATCATAGACATCGTCAATTGTGGTAATAATCGCGTTCACCTTTGTGAGATCTTTCCTTTCTTTAAAGCTAGGCAAGTAGTTACTAGTTACAGCCCACATAAAGTTCTCCATCACACGATCGCGAGCAAAGCCGAACTTTTCCCAACATGTTTCCTTCCACCATCTGTGTATGCAAAGATCCAAGCAGTTACAGTTTATTGAATAACTTTATCATGATTAGAAGATATGATTTGATTCGTTTTCATCACAGTTATTAATACCTAATAATAGAGGTTTCATTATTATGTAGGAGTAAGTTACAAATTGTTTACATAAAGACTGTCTAGGTATTGAAATTAATAAGGTGAAATATGCATGGGCTTTTGCTATGGATTTTACCAAAGCAAATACATTTTTTTAGTCGTGTTATGATATTGGGATCATTTTTGCAAAAATAATCAAAAAAATATATGATGTACCGTGATGCAGATTTCAAATCCTCTTGGTGAACTGCCTGCACCATGTTGAAGTCCAATTTCGCAAGCTCAAGCACTACGGGACTCATGTCGTGTCTTCCCTCGTACACTTTGATAAACCACCTCGCTTCCACCCGAGGTAGCATCCAATGAAGTGGAAAATCTAATGCGCGACTTACTAACGACATAGTACTTTGATCAGCAGCACTGTCTATTCTTTCTTTCAGATACATATTTGTAAAATTTCTAGCATCATCCAAAATGCTTTCATTCTCTACTGAGTAATAAGAAGCTTCATACAAGTTTAGCATACTGATGATATCTTCATTTAAGTGTCCCTTGACAGCGCCATTTTCATCTATGTTGTCCTTGAATATCTCTACTCAACACAATTACATCATGATTATAAATTTATCAAATTAAAGGGCTAATTACATTTTTATTTCAATGTCAGTCGCAAAGCAGCTGCAAATAGCCTTTTGCGACCGATTTGCAACTGAAAGTGTGGTGATAAAAATTTTTGCCTGTCAATAATCTCATTTCGTGATAGATTTGCAACAGAAATTTTTTTGTCTAGTATTACAATTGATTATGGATTGATTTGCAATCAACCTGTTTCACGATCGCTTTAACCCCTCCCCCTAACCGATTTGTGATCGTCCTTTTTTGTAACCAATTTGTGCGCGCTCTATTTTTCAACCATATTTATAATTTAAATTATCTTTCCTTTCTCTCAAGCTCTCTACTGTTTTTCCTCTTTAACGTTACCATCACCGGAGCTTTACCACCACCGGCCACCGGGCCGCATTGCTCACCGGACAAAGGTCCGACATCAACCGGAGCTTCACCGGAGAACCACCGGCAGCACCATAGCAGCAGGTTCCCATCTGCGATTTTGAACACACAACGCCGTTAGCCGACCGGATCTGCGATTTTGAACACATACTTCACCGGATCTGTTAGCAACGACAGTTTGAACACACACTTCACCGGATCTGCGATTTTGAAAAGCTCTCTCTCTCTCCCTCTCACCGGATCTCTCCCTCACCGATCGTCGATCTCGGACATCCGGCACTTCACCGTTGTTCTAGCGGCTGTGTTAGCAACCTCTCGCAAACAGCTCTCTCTCACGGATCTGTCTTCACCGTTGTCCTCGCGGATCTGTCTCTCGCCGCAGCCCGCTCTCTCACAGCCTCCCCACAGCCAGTCACCAACACCACCACCACCACGACCGCCTACCGCAGCCACAACCCACACCCTTCGCAGCCGCAGCCGACGCCCACCTGCCGCTGTTAAACCATCTGCCACCACCAACCATTACCACTTACCCGTAGACCAGCAGACCCAAGCCGACGCCAGCGACCTGCCATCGCGAAGCCGGCACGAAATCTTTTGGTGAGCTCGTTCCATCTCTGGGTTTCATATATGCTTTTAGTCTTCTGTGGTTTGTGCCTAATTGATTAGTTGTATAATTGTTAGTTATTATAACTTGCTGGTTTGCTGTATAATTGTTAGTTGTGATTTCTGTTGCTCCTTATAGGTTTACTGGTGCATCACTTGTGTGATCTGTTTTCTGGTGCATCACTTGTGTGATATAATTCTTGTCTAATTGATTAGTGGTTAAAACTTGCTGATTAGTTGTATAATGGTAGTGTTTTGATATTAATTGCTGAGTAAACTGTATATTGTTGGTCGAGTTGGTGTGTTGAGCATCTGTGGGCTGTTGTCCTTATTTCTGGTCAATCTTAGAACTGTTCTCTACATAGGTTTCATTGGCTTATTTGAAGCTATACTCAGGTTAGTGTGTCATTGTGTGAAGTGGTGATCATTGTTGCTATTTTTTTGATTAAGTTCTGGCCAATCGTGTACTGCTGAACGCGTGTGACGGATTGCTTTTGATTGTGCTTCACTTCTGCTATAATTCTTTTTTTAGGGGTTGTTCTAGTGGACTCTGTCAGGTAATATAGACAGCAGGTGTCATTATGCTGCCCCGAGATCATGTTCGGTGACGAGAGGTGCGAATACAAGGAAAAAGGATTTTAGATTAAGAGTGGCATCGTGGAATGTAGGAACACTTACTAGTAAGCTATTAGAGATAATAGATGTGTTAAGGAGCCGTAAGGTTCAGATTGCATGCATCCAGGAGACTAGATGGCGGGGTGGGAGGGCAAAGGAGTGTAATGGGTATAAACTATGGTATTCAGGGTCAGATGGAACAAAAAATGGAGTAGGTGTTTTAGTTGCTAAAGAACTTCAGGATAATGTAGTGGAGGTTAGAAGAATCGATGATAGACTTATGTTGTTAAGGATAGTAATAGGACACGAAGTAGTGGCTGTAATTAGTGCGTATGCACCGCAAGTAGGATTAGGGGATACGGAAAGAAAGAAGTTCTGGGAGAGCTTAGATCACGTTATGGGAGACATACCTCGAGAAGAAAAAATATTCATAGGAGGAGATTTTAATGGGCATATAGGTAAGGACAACGATCTTTTCCCGTCGGTGCATGGAGGCTTTGGGTATGGTCTGAGAAATGACGTCGGTAGGGAGCTCCTTGACTTTGCATTAGCGCATGAACTAAGCATCATAAATTCGTTTTTCAAGAAAAGAGAATCGCATCTAATTACGTTTAGCAGCGGCGGGAGACACACACAGATAGATTATTTGCTGATGAGGAGAGAAGATCGTAGCTCGTGGAAGGACTGCAAGACAATACCGGGACAGACAGTAATCACTCAACATCACATTTTGGTGGCAGATCTACGACTGAAGAGAGCAATTGTCCAACCAACTAAGAGAAGTAGACCTACGATCCGATGGGGACAACTCAAAGACGAAAAGATTACCATCTTTAGAGATAAAATCATACCAATGAACCTGAGTGGGCCACAGGAAGATGCCAACCAAAAGTGGGAGGCTATGGCAACTAGAGTCATTCAAGCAGCTAAAGAAACGCTTGGGACTACAACAAATAGGAAAATCGGTCATAAGGAATCCTGGTGGTGGAACGAAGTTGTACAGGAGAGGATAAGAATTAAACAACAAAGTTTTAGAGAGCTTTTACGCTGTAATAATGAGGAAGAACGAGCAGAGCTAAAAGATAAATACAAAGAGGCTAAACGAGAGGCGAAAAAGTCTGTGGCAGAGGCAAAGAACACAGCATACGAGAGGATGTATAAGCGATTAGAGACGAAAGAGGGTGAACATGACATGTTTAAGATCGCCAAGGCAAGGGAAAGTAGCAGACAGGACTTGAGATTGGTGAAGTTTATAAAGGCCGCGGATGGAAAGGTCTTGGTGAGGGAGAAAGACATCAAGGGGAGATGGAAAACGTATTTCGATAACCTTTTCAACATAACGAACAGTAACCAACAACGGATATCGATGAAACAAATCAAACGTTGCAACAAAACAAGTGTTATTGTAGAAGCATCACAGTCGATGAAGTCAAGAGAGCTTTGAAGAAAATGGGAAGGGCTAAGGCGGTGGGGCCAGACAACATCCCGATAGAAGTGTGGAAGTGCCTTGGGGATGAGGGCATACAATGGCTAACGGACTTATTCAATACCATCTTTAAGACAGGAAAGATGCCAGAGCAGTGGAGAAGCAGTGTCATAGTCCCCATATATAAGAAAAAGGGAGATGTCCAATGTTGCGCAAATTACAGGGGAATAAAGCTATTGAGCCACACGATGAAGCTATGGGAAAGAATTGTTGACACGAGAATTAGACGAGAAACTCAGATAGCGGTAAACCAATTTGGATTTATGCCAGGACGCTCTACAACAGAAGCTATACACGTCATAAGGAGGATGATGGAGAAATATAGAGAAAAGAAAAGAGACCTACATATGGTATTCATTGACCTAGAAAAAGCCTATGACAGTGTGCCGCGGAAACTCATCTGGGAAAGTCTACGACTTAGAAAGGTACCAGAGAGGTATATCAAAATAATAAAGGATATGTATGAAGGGGCAAAAACGTGTGTACGAGCACCTGTCGGAGACACAGACTACTTCCCGGTGGAAGTAGGACTCCATCAAGGATCGGCATTGAGCCCATTCATCTTCACAGTAGTGTTGGACGAGATTACCAAGTCTATACAAGAGCCAGTCCCATGGTGTATGCTATTTGCGGATGATATCGTCTTAATATCAGAATCTAAGACGGTGCTTAACGAGAGATTAGAACAGTGGAGAGCAGCACTAGAACGCAGGGGCTTAAGGATAAGTCGCTCTAAAACAGAATACATGCATTGTAACTTTAGTGGTGAGGCCGAGGAGGACACCCAAATCAGTATCCAGGGAATGGCGGTCCCCCGGACATCTAGGTTCAAATACCTTGGCTCGTACGTACAGGAAGATGGAGAGATACACAGCGATGTAGCACACCGTGTACAATCAGGATGGTGCAAGTGGAGAGCAGCATCAGGGATTTTGTGCGATAAGAGGTTCCCAGCCAAACTAAAGGAAAACTATACAGAGTGGCAGTACGTCCAGCTATGTTATACGGCACAGACTGTTGGGCCATAAAGAAATCGCACGAGAGACAAATAGAGGTCGCAGAAATGCGAATGCTGAGGTGGATGTGTGGACATACAAGATTGGATCGGATAAGAAACGACGTCTTTCGCCAGAGGCTAGAGGTGGCTTCTATCACAGAAAAAATAAGAGAGGGAAGATTAAGATGGTTTGGGCACGTGAAGAGGAGAACGATGGCAGCACCTGTCCGAGCAGTAGAGAACATCAGCTTAGAGGGTAGGAGGAGTAGAGGTAGACCTAGGTTGACTTGGGACGAGGTTATTAGGAGGGATATGATAGACTTGCATCTTTCTGAGAACATGATCGAGGATAGAAGTGAGTGGAGGCGTAGAATTAAAATCAAGGACTTTTAGTGGGTTTTGTGGGTGGGAAGGGTATACGGTAATATATGGCCGGACCACACTCGCTAGGTGTAGTTTTCCTCATATACCCTCTTTCGGTGTTACATGCCGTTTTTATTACGATTGTTATTGTTATTGACTGTGTTATATCTTTGTGTGATATATATCTTTGTGATATATATCTTTGTGCTGTATGCTTTATCTAATTCTTTATGTGATATATATCTGTGTGTTGTATGCTTTGTATTATGATTGTTATTGTTATTGACTTTGTTAACGAGTCGGGGGTCTCTTCGGTAGCGGTCTCTCTATCTTTCTAGATAGAGGAAAGACATGCCACCATATACCCCTCCCAGACCCTGCTCTCCAGCGGGATACACTGGGTATGTTTGTTTGTTTGTTTGTTTATTTATAATTTAAATTAGTTAATTAACTCTATTATTTTGTTAGTATTTTGTGATAGAATCTAAACAGTCACACAATATGTGACCATATGTTAGCGTTTTTCAGTTTCCGCCGCTAACTTGTGACCACTTAGTTTTGGTCGCAAAACGACTTATTTTCAATCACAAATATCAGTAGTAAAATACCTAATTTTCTTGTATTATTAATTATAGCATTATACCTTGAGGGATATGATATCCATGTTGTCTCAAGAGTCGAAAACCAAGGGATTTAAGATTTAAATCCATCTTATTCCACTGCTCATGACTTTTGTAGTAGTTGTGGTATATCGTCTCCCAAACATTGCTAATTTCATTCACAAAATGATACGAAATTCCAAGTCTCTGCAAATCATCAATCAAATTGAGTTTGCTTAACGGATTTTCCATAATTTCATTTCCTTCGCGAATCATGGTCCTCACTAAGTCTTTCAGAGTTCGTGATCTTGCCATGTACTTCTCTCCCTATATACATCCACAAGCGCGCAAATGTTAGTATTGTTAGCGTGATTATAAATACATCTGCATATACACCTCTCCAAGATAATGAATTGACTGTTTCATCCTATCAAGCCGAATACAAAGCCAAATAGAAGTTGGAAGATTGATACTACCAAGCTAACAAGTTCATGTACAATGTAGAATACGAACCTAAGAAACTTGAATCTGTTAAGATTCAGTAATATCACATAATAATCGATTACCTTTTCTAATATTTCTCAATTGTATCGATTTATAGATTAACTTTGGTTAAACAACATAGTCTTTACTGTTTAGACTAGTAAAGAACTAAATGACCACGTACAAACAAGGGCATGTTTGTGTTTGATCTTTAAACTTTTACCTAAATGAACGTGAATACTTAATCAAATGATTGTATTGTTTGGTCTATTTGATAAGAAAATGAACGTGTTCATGTTTGTTTGATTATGTTGGTTTGTTATTACTCTAAACAAACATAAACGACGACAAGTAAACGTTAACTAAAAGTAAATGACAATATCCAAATTAAAGTCTCTGTAGAATCATCACCACATGATCATTCATCCAACATGCATAAAATGGACGGAAATAAACAAGTCTAAATAAATGAACTTAAATGATACCAAAACGGACGTTAATGAATGTACGAACGAGCAACATATTCACGTTTGTTTATTTAATGAAGCAAACAAAGTTTTTCATATTTGTTCATTTATTAAAAGGGACAACATCAACGAATTTCTTTCAAACGGTTCATGAAGGGTTAACTGGACGTCATACTTACTGTATATTCGCTAGAAAGTGACTGAATAAAATCATATGACCATAGCGAAGGCGGATAGTTTGCTGATCTTCTCATAGGGGTTTCCATGGTGGTAACATCTTTAAGATTGGATCGGGGCGAATATACTCTCTTTCTAGAGGCAACAATACTTCTTTGACTTAGTGAACTATTGCAAAAGAAAAATGGAGATGAAAGTGCATATATTGTTGCCATTATCACAAAAGATTGTTTTTCTGATGGTTTCGTGACATTGTAGATGGGAATATATACACACCTTAACTCAATGCCACTCATCATCAACTCTAGAAAAGTCAAATTATATGGCCTATATTATTCGTGTTTAAGCATATTTTAGTAATGAACAGTATACTCGATCCGTGTCATGTTTGGGATCCACATGTATATGGGCGGATTCTGTAAAAGGTTTTTTTACCTCAAGTTGGTTACCTTATATACATTTGTTAAATTACAGGTAGTTTTAGACGCATTGTTCTCATGGTTTGAATGCTTAGCAGTTTTTAGTCATGAACAAGATATCTGATTTGTGTCACATTTGTGATCCACATATATAAATATGGGTGGATTCTATAAAAGGTTTTTTTACATGTGGTGAGGGTATATATGTCCGTTAAATTACGAGTGGTTCTATAAAAGGTTCTTTTCTATAAATATAACAATCCTCTATTTTAAGTTAAAAAGAAACACACTCTTGGTTTTATGTATTTTCTTAATAATAATATATAAATTAATTGAGTAAAGAATTTGATGAGATGATATTTAAGTACATCAGCTTTTATGTTTGATTCCTTTTTTACCATTTCAATATTTTTAGGTTTTGTTACTAGTCCAAATGTTAAAACACCCATCATTACAAATCGAGACCAGCATATACATATCGTATAGTGTTGTACTAGAAAATTCAGGGGGCTGTTAGAGTGTTATATGACTCACATAGCCTCAGAGGGTTATACATTTCATATAAGGCTATAAGACCCCCTATACGACGCGTATATGGCTATGACCCATATAGAAATCTAAGAGTGTTGATTTATAATTAAGGGTTGTCCCAATAACCAGACCCTTTGTTATTTACAATTTTGTTACCGCCACAATTTTTATGATTGAATAATTGAATCAATGATGAGTCCAAACATGTTATAACTAATTAAACATAGTGAAAATTGGATTTGTTCCATTGTTCAATAAGAGGATGACGTCCCTTAGCTAGATAGTAAAAATTGGATTTGTTTTATAGTCGAATGCAAAATATGTGGTTACACTCATATCTAGTTAATTGATTCAATGGTATTCACTTATATCTCTTTGACTCTTGATCGGGTAACAAAGATGTTGAATATTATATAAGATTGGTCCTGAATCACGTTTCGTTTCAAGTTCAATGAGATATCTATCGTAAAAAAATAATCGATGACTTACCATATACCATCAACATGAAGTATGCATACATATGTCACTAGGGCCGTGATGGGTGCACATGTCTAATACATAACTTATAAGTGTTGATACTTGATAGTGATATATGATCACATGCACTAAACATTAAATGAATTCAAATATGATTTGAATATAAACAACCCCAATATATGCATATTTTATCATTTTGGAAATTGTCAAACATACAACTTAACATTAAATTACAGATGCTTTGAAACATGATTTGTTATACTTTATACAATTGATGATGCAAGAATTTACAAATTTCATTTCTTATATAAAAGAACTTATATTTCAAATAATATGTTTGTACTAATCATCTTGGATATAAATAGTTTTAGCCCCTCTCAATCAATTGCTGAACGTTTGATTGCTATGGTCTTTTCAAGGAAACTGAACTTGGAAATTGTGAACTGATTTTGAAAGAGATGTATATTTTGCCAATTTAATACGGTAAGTTTATTTAAAAAAAATTCCATGTGCTTTTTTATTGGAGGTGATTGCCGATGGTTAATGTGATTTCAAATTATTTGTGGGGCCAAAACTTTATTTTTTTGGGTTCAAAATTGCAAGCAATATCTAGAATTTTAAATTTTTACGTTCTACACATGCTTTAATCTACAGTCATTCGACTTTTAAAATCACCACACTTACATCTATAATTTTAATATAGTAATTTTTGAATAGTCGTTATCGTCTCTTATTCTCATATTCTAGAAACACACACTCTATTTTTAATCTCTGTCATATAAGGTTTCATCACATTGATGAACACTTCTGTGATTCTTTATTCTTGCATCTCAGGCCATCACATTGATGATCTAATATTTTGTGTTAGTGATTATTCTTGTGTATTGTTTTGTTATTTCAATTGGTTTGTTTCTTATACATATTAGTGCAATAAATTAATGGTTTGTTGTCATTTTGACATATAACACTTACATTTCCTTGTTTTTTATCTTGTAAATGTTACCGATAAAATACTTAAGGCAAATTGAATTGTAATAATTCAAACTATTAGTCGTTGTCTGATAATAATCCATACTATTAAATTGACCAGTGATAATCCAAACTTTAGTTTTTATTACCAATAGCAGTCCCACTAGCATAATGACCATATATTCCCACTTGGTTTGCATTTAATTTTTTGCTTGATTTCGCTTGTATATTATTTATTATGTTCATAATCATTATTATGAGTGAAATTGAGTGTAAATTAAGCGTAAATAAGTGATAATAACTTGTCAATACTTAAAGTGAACGTACTAAAAACAATAGGCTAGGAATTGATATAGGGTTTAGTATTAAGAGCTGCATATTAGTGTCATGTGAATTGACACTCAGACTTACCTTGTATGATCTAGTTTAAACTATTTCTTAAAACTAAGTTGTGATTCTTATCTTTAATTTCACATATATAAATCAAACATCAACTACATTTATGTGCGGAATTTTGATACTCTTTAGAAGAAATAAGAAGAAGATAAATTCTACAAAAAGTTGGGTGGTAGATATAAACTTCTTTTTCCTAATTCATCCATATTTCGTTTAAGGTGATTTTCAAAATAATATTCATTATTAAATAAGTGAACGTACTAAAAACAATAACAGTAGGCTAGGAATTGACATAGCGTTTAGTATTAAGAGCTGCATATTAGTGTCCTTTGAATTGACACTTAAACTTACCTTAGTTACATTGCATGCGTCAGGTACACTTGCTTAATTTGTATGATATAGTTTTAACTATTTCTTAAAACTAAGTTGTGATTCTTATCTTTAGTTTCACATATATAAATCAAACATCAACTACATTTACATGTGGACATTTTGATACTCTTTAGAAAAAGTAAGAAGAAGATAAATTCTACGAAAAGTTGGGTGGTAGAAATAAACTACTTTTTCCTAATTCATCCGTATTTCGTCTAAGGTGGTTCTCAAAATAATATTCATTATTAAATAAACAAGTCGTTAGACACAAACATACAAGTATATCTGATAAGTTCTCACTCATATCAGGGCTTTTGGTAGGGTTTGAGGAGGTGGGATACCGTGACAGCTACCCTCTTCTATTTCATTATACGGAGAGGTTTCGAGCGAGATCCCCGCTCTAACAAAAAAAATCTTATTTTGACGTGTACAATACACACACACACACACACACACATATATATATATACATACATACATACATACATACATACATACATACATACATACATACATACATACATACAAGGAAGGGCTGTCTCTAGATGAACCCTGAACGTTGAGAGAACTCACGAGAAACCAATCAAAATCATTACTTGGTGTGAAAAGTATATGAATGTAATAAATCAAACAAATTAGAATGGCAAATGAGAAGGGCAAATAAGAAACACCATAATTAATTATAGACAGTCGTCTAGTTCTCTTATTTTTTTCAAGCTCATATAATCATTAACTTTTTTACAAGAAAAATATATCATTAAATAAAGAATTTTATCAACTTTAATTTGTTGTATTATATTTTATATGACTTTTTCTTAATGACTTATAGAAAAGGGGTTGATTATACCTTATCATAATATAATAATACGATTTATAACTTAGTGTACATTAGCAGCATGATTGTAACTTGTATTTATATTTAGCATATAATCGTCGTGCCGTGATTGTTAGGTTTAGCACGCCAAACACTAGACAATAACCCACTTATAATTGTATAAGTTTTGGGTTTGAAGTGGTCAGAAATTAGGGAGACATCCAAGTCATAGATGATGGGTATGTAGGCCAGATTATTTGAAGAACTATTATTCCCCATAGTGTGCCTAGTTTCTTTATGTTTGGACAATCATGGCACTCAAACTTTTGGCACGTTAAGTATTTAATTGCCATTAATAATCTCTTAAGTTTATATTTTAACCTCCTTTTAGTTTTTTACAAATACGCACATTCTCTTTTTTACACACGTTTTGTCACATCCCGGCGAAAGCGTGAATCGATTTTTGGGTGTGACTTGTTTGTTCAGAACGCATTTGATTATAAGGAATCAAATCACAAACAATGTTAACACATAAAATACATAACTTGATTATATATATATATCATAAGTTAGGATTACATCATTAAATATAAGATCAAATTTGATATAATCCTTATTACAACTTTTATTTAACTAAAACATCTTCAAATGCGATGGAAATGAGCGTCCACCACAACACTGCCATCGTAGATGTTGACGGTTAGATTTACACAAACTCTTCCAACGACTTCATCTCAGCCGTTGTACACATCAAAAGAGAAATCAACATTGTTGGTCATTTTCACCTGAAAAAGCATACTCAAAACAGTCAACAAAAAGTTAGTGAGATCATAGGTTTATTTCCAGACAAAATATTTTATTGATACACCAATTACAACCAAACCTGTTCACGCACATAATTCATACTGTTACAAAATAATTCACAAAATCAGATAATATAGCATCACAACAGTCATTCTGTTGGTGCAGGAAGTATTCAAGTAGCATCACAACACTCATCCTGTTGGTGCAAAATATTCTCCTAAGTAGCGCTACCTATATTATACAACGGTTCCACATCCGAATTAATGGTTGTATCACAAATGACAGTATATCTCAAAATAGCTTCAAAATAATACATCAACATAAACAGTATGCTTTTTCCCCAAAAAACTTTATAAATATCAAAATAGGGCTATAAGTCTCACCTGTACTTCAAATGGTAACCTATAAAAATAAAATTTTATAAGTTAGATAATTTTTTTAAAGTTTTTAGAACCTTAGATATAATCAATTCTTAAAATTCAGCTGTAATATAGTAAGATAATATTACTATAAAATTCGCAACTTTTATTTTGTTATATGTGAATTGTTATAATTATTATAAATACTCCATAAATTACCAAAAAAAGATACTATTATCCAATAATTCCCAAAATTTTATAAAATATTATTTCAATAGTTTATATCATTACATAAATTTCCTCATATCTAATTCACAACAGATTTCTTTCTGTAAATCTTACAATATTCCCAAAATTCATTACAAATAAATATATAACTTAAAAAATTATGAAATATACACCATCTGTTGAATTTGATTTATAATTTCTTCATTGAATTTTTCACGATTTATGGTATTGATTAAGTATTTTTTTGATTTGTCCTTTACACATCACTTAAAAATTTATTTTTCAAATATAAAAAGGAAATAAATTACAAATTAATTCCTGGGGCCTTTATATCTTAAGAAAGTCATTCTGTGATTTTTCTAGAATTTTCCTGAATTTATTTGTATTTTTGAGTATTTTCTTTACTTTAAATAATTTGTATAAATTATTTTACTTATTATATTTTTTTACTAAATTTACAGAATGATATTTCAGTATCTTTAGAAATCTTTTTCAATGTTTATTCCCACAATCACTATTATTTAGTATTTTTACTTGATTTTCTTAATAATTTATGTTTTAATCTTCTATAAATCCCAAAATCTCCAATTTGTTACAAGTTTCCTGAAATTCTTAGTTTTTAAACATTTCATTATTTGGAGTTGATGAAACTTTAGAATTTTAAGGTGTTAGGATTTGTTTTGGTGTTTAGATACATCAAAACTAATTACCTATGTGTTTATAACACATGTGTAATCATTGGTATCTAGATACTTTAAAAGGGATTATAACCTTCTGAATGATGAGAAGAGGAACTGATGATGATCTAGGGATGGTCAGGGGGTGTCTTGAATCCTCAACTTGAGAAACTGGTCTTGATCTTGGTGTGTACTTTGATGATAACCGAGAGGTGTGAGGTTTTTGTGGGGTTGTGATGGTCACAGTTGTTGATGGTTGTGTGAAAGCCGAGAGATGTGAGGTGGGTTGTGGTGTTTGTGTTTGTGGAGTGACCGAGAGATGAAGAGAGATTGGTGATTGTTGGTTGTGATTTAAGAGAAGGGAGGTAGCGGTTTTTGGGATGCCTTTGCCGAGAGGTAGATATGTTGTAGAAGACCATAAAAGGCTTGGCAAAACAACAAAAGCAAAATGAAGAAGTCAAGCGAAATCTGATCTCACGCGAGAAGCTGAACTCGCGCGAGATGCATACCCATGCGAAAAGTCTGTCTCGTGCGAGAACTGTTTGTTTTAGTATAAATTGTTTAGTTTTCGTTTTGTATTTAAGTCTTTGATCATTTTTCATTCCAGAACTCTTGTATTACTGTGTGTTTTCGCACAAGACCTGTTATAGGTTGTTTTGTTCAATACAAGAAGCATATTTTGATCAATTCGATTCTACTCTTATTCCAATCATGTTTACATTCCGCATTCACATGATTGAGATCGTGATTTGATTATTTCTGGGAGAAATCCATAGTTTTACAATTGGTATCGGAGCATTAGGCTCTAGAATCATGATTTGAAGAAGTTTTGGATTGATTTCTACTCATTTCTTGTGGTATTCATCATTGGTTACTTGAGATTAAGCCATGGTGATGTTATACTGCCAAAATTTTGAGAATTTGGATTGAATTGGACTGATTTAGTGGACTTTAGTTGAACTTTAATCATAATTAAGTTTAAAAATGAACTAAACTCATTAAAATCGAACTAAAATGAGTATAATCGGACCTATTCAGTGATTTGGAGGTGATTTTCGCTTGAAAACACTTGGAGAATTGATTGTGCGTGAAAATTGGAATTTTCGCGTGCGAAATTAACAATTTTCGCACAGGCGGTTTTTGGCATTTTTCGCGCGAAAATAATTTGTTGGAAAAGGAAGCTTTCGTCCGAACATCTATTTCGCGCGAGGATCATTCTCGTGTGATACTCATTTTCGTACGAGTCAAGTATTTTCGCATCAGTTTTCAAGGTTCAATAATCTCTGATTCAATTCCACAGAATGTCTTCATCTACTCCTAACTTGAAGCATCTCACTGCTTCTCTTCATCTTGATACTGAAATTGGTACTGGAAACAAGCCACCTAAACTTCTTAGCGAAGACGATTATGCAGATTGGGCTTACAGATTTGAAAATCATGTTATTTATACGGAACCAAAGATGTGGAGGTCGATCAAGTATGGTCCGTATATTCCCCTGTACAAGAATGATAAAGGGGAGATGGTCAAGAAACCAGAACACTTATGGGATGAAGATGACATGAAGAGGTTAGAGCTTGATGACAAAGCTTATGCTGTCATTACTATGGCCTTGACTACTGAAATTTCTTATAAGTTTAAAGAGTTCAGAGGTGCAAAGGTGTTATGGGATGCACTAGAAACTCAGATCATGGGCAATAAAGATATGAGGGAAAGTAAAAAGGATATGTTGAATCAAGAATTCAACATGTTTAATCATATTGTGGGTGAAGCGTTGGATGTTCAGATTGCCAGGTTTGTTAAACTGGTAACTAAAATGAAGAGTGCTGGGATTACTCTGGAATCAATTATGGTAAACAAGAAGATGTTGAATTCACTTCCATACAGTTGGAATCATAACTGTACACTGATCAAGAGAACTAAAGACTTGTATACTCTTCCTCTGACCGATCTCATTTCAACTATCAAGTCGTATGAAATGGATGATAAGTAGAGAGCTGCAAATCATCTAAGTTCTTTGGGTGATGAAGCAACTGCTCTTTATGCTAAGATGGCTAGTAATCCTAATTACTATATCAGTTATACCCAGATGTGTCAGCAACAACAAACTGAAAGTTCAGCATCTTCTAATATACAACCAGTAATGAACCCTCAAATTCAAATTCCAGCTGCTCAACACTATTCCCCCATCATCCATCAACAAATCTCTCAAACTCAAGATCCTCAAAGTGGTCAACATGCTTATGTTGCTACCACTAATTCTTCAAAACAGACAGTCCAGATTGCTGAGGAACATCTTGCCCTATTCACTACATTCATGTCAAGCTATGAAGCTTTCATGGCTGGTAGATTCACTGCTCCTAATGTCTTGGTTGATGATCTTCAACAAGTAAATCCTTATGATGTAGAGGAAAATGACATCAAGTACCAAATGGCCATGGTGGTATACAGGGCGAAGAACTTTGCTAGACGTACTGGGAGAAATATGTTTGGTGTAAACAACTCTACTAAAATTGGCTTTGACAAGTCTAACCTGAGATGTTAAAATTGTGACAAACCGGGTCATTTTGCTAGAGAATGTACTGAACCCAAGACTGGTCAAGCTGAAGGCCCAAAAAGAATGGTGACAGTGGAGATTGAATCAAAGAAAGACAAATCTAGTACTTCTGGTGGTAACAAAGCGTTGGTTTCACAAACTAATGCAGAATATGACTGGTCAGACCAAATGGAAGCTCTTGATCTGAAATTGTCTACTGCTTTAATTGCCAAGATTATTACTGAACCTGAAGAAGAGGAGAATCTATTTGCTGAGTTTGTTTCTAGTGATCTAATGGAAGGCTTGTTTGCTGAGAAAGAAGAAGAGAAGGAGGTAGTTGAAAAGGAGAAGGAAGAAGTTGAAGAAAAGAAAAAAGAAGTTAAAAGTGCAGAGAAAGCTGAGAAGGAAGAACAGGAAGAGAAAGTTGCTGAGAAAAGGATAGAGGTTGAAGAGTACACTGTTGAGCCTCCAGTCAAATGCCAATGTAAAGATCTAAAGACTATTGAAGTTGCTCCAGTGGAAGAACAGGCTTCTGTCATAAAGGCTTTCATGGTAAAGAAAGTTAAAGAGACTGAATGAGAAAGTTCAGAACCAAAGGTATATGATGGTTTATGCACAAATTCTTGTGTTGAGAAAGTTCAAAGGTATAGAGTTCATAATGAGAACTTGATAATGGAAGTTGAAAAACTTCAGTATCAAGCTCGAAAACACAAATCAAATGAAAAGATATTTAAAGAAAAACTTGAAGGTTTAAATAATACAGTATACAATTTGCAATTAAATCTTCATGATAAAGAATGCACAAATAATGATTTGACAAATAGAAACAATGAACTCGCCTTAGAAATTAATAGACTCAACAGTGAACTAGCCTCGGCTAAATTGACTGTTGAAAAGTTTGAACTTTCATCAACTATGGTTGAAGGGATTATCAAGTCACAAATGACACAGAAGATAAAAGGAGGAAAATGCGGTGTTGGATTTTCAAACATTGCTCCTCCAATTAATCATGATTATTCATGTTTACCTTAATCTGATGTCATTTCTAATTCTGATATGAGCTATGGGATAGGTTTCTCTCCATCCCTAGACTTAAAACCTTCAGTTAAAGTAAATATGTCTGTTGATCCTATCATAATAACTAAACCTAAACAATCAACTGAAAATTTTTGTGCAGATAATGTGAAGGTGGATGGTTTGGTTGAAGAGTGAGAGAGTGATAGTGAGAGTGAAAATGAAAGTGAAAGTTTGAAAAATAAGAATGTAAATGCTTTCAGATCTGGTTGTAATCAAACTTTGTCAAGAAATGAAAAGATTGTTGATTTGAATGAGATTAAATCAAATAATAAATGTAATTTGAATGCAAATCAGAGGGCAAATCAAAAAGCAAAACTTGAAAAGGACTTTAAAAACAGATTTATTTCGAAAGGTTTAATTGAAAATGAAGATCATATTTTTAAAGAAACGAATTTTCGATTCTTTAAAAATAAACTTCATTATAATGCTAACCTTGTAAATCAAGATATTTGTAGCTCAGATTTGCAAGTGAATGCTCCTTCTTCATCCTTTCTAAAAATTGAAAAGCCTGGTCCTACTCCAGCAAATTCTAAGACTAGTCCTATTCCAGCATCATCAGTTTCAAAAGTCATAACTGCTAAATCTCATATCAAAATTAGTCATAATTCAACAATTTCCTCGAATTTGCAAAAGATGAACAAGCAATTATCAAATGAAGCAAAGATTCGAGAGACTGTGCAGAATGTTAAACCAAAAAGTCAATCTGACTTTGGTTTTTTTGACAATTTCCATAATTGTCATCCACAGTTTGTTTTCCACACACAACAAAGGAAATGTTATCAGTGTGGAAACATAAATCATTTGGCAAACAATTGTCCTTTTCGACAAAAATCACTAAGCAAACAACGATTTCATAATTCTATTGTTCATAATGGAAAATTGTTTTTTACTCGTGGAAAATTTTCAAAACAAATGAAATCAAAAGGTGATAATGATTATAATGTCAAAAAGCATAAGAGTTTGAAGAATGATTTAAAAGAAAACATTAAGGTGAAAAGTGTTAATGAAAAGACTGATGTGCTAAATAAATATAACAATCTAAAATCTTTTTGTCTTGCTGCAACACATAATGTGCTCAAGTCATGTTTGACTTGGGTACCAAAAGCTAAGTAAGTTTGTTACTTATGCAGGGACAACCGCAAAAGACTATTGAAAGCCTATGGCATGTAGACAGCGGTTGTTCGAGACACATGACTGGGAATTTATCATTTCTACAAGATGTTCAGTGATATAATGGTGGAACAGTGATTTTCGCAGGAGACAAAGGAGGACGTATAACTAAGCGTGGTACAGTTACAAATGGTGTCCTTAGCTTTGAAAATGTGAACTTTGTCGAGGAATTAAAACATAACCTGTTAAGTGTGTCTCAAATTTGTGACAAACAATATTCTACACACTTTACTAACAAAGAATGCTTAATCATAAAACCGGGTTTTGTTGTTCCAGATGAATGGGTTTTGATGAGGACTCCAAGAGACAATGACACATATCTTCTTGATATGCATTGTTCTAATTCTTTGGTAACCGCTTCTTGCTTATTATCCAAAGCCTCGGAGAATGATTCCATGTTATGGCATCGTCGGTTAGGACATGTCAATCTTAAAAATATAAACAAACTGGTACGTGGAAATCATGTCATTGGTTTACCCGAAAAAGAATTTTAATTAAATGAACATTGTTTGTCATCTTCAAAGGGTAAACAATATAAACTTCCTCACAAACCAATTGCACACAACTCAATCGAATCAATCTTACAACTCTTACACATGGATCTATTCGGTCCAGTGAGTGTTTTAAGTTTGGGTCGAACATCTTACTGTTTGGTTGTTACTGATGACTTTTCTTGATTTACTTGTGTGTTTTTCTTAGCATCTAAGGATGAGACTCCACACCTTTTGCTCAAATTCATTAACTTGGTGGAGAATCAGACAGATAAAGAGGTAAAATGCATCCAAAGTGACAACGGGACAGAGTTTTGCAATCAAACGCTGAATGAGTTTTGTTAATCCAAGGGCATTGCTAGACAATTCAGTGCTGCAGGCACTCCACAACAGAATGGGGTTGCAGAAAGAAGGAATTGAATATTGATTGAAGCTGCTAGAACAATGATATCTGCTGCCAAATTACCTTTGTTCTTTTGGGCTGAAGCAGTAAATACTGTCTGTTATGTTCAGAATCGTGTTTTAATCAATAAAAGATTAAATATGACTCCTTATGAAATATTTTATAAACACAAACCCAAAGTTAAATATTTTATAGCCTTTGGTTGTTGTTGCACTCTGTTGCATACAACTGAATCAACTTCAAAATTTTCTGAAAAGGCTGATGAGTGTTACTTTGTTGGATATGCTGCCAATAAGGTTGCATATCGAGTTTATAATAAAAGAACTAGACAAATAATTGAGTCATTTAACATTGATTGGCACGAGCTTAACATAACTGATACAGGTTCAGCTCCTTCATGGGTTTATGATTATGAATCTTTGTTCATAAATTTTAAAATTTCTAAACCTTCGTCTGCAGATTCTAATTCTCAAGCAATATCTTTGGAGAACAAAATCATTGAGGAACTTCCATCTATTATATCTGATGATTCTGCAATTTCTTCATCATTCAAGGCTATTCCTACAGCTTCTGTGCAAGTATCTGAATGTTTTGAGTTATCAGATATTCCTTCAGAACAAATTCCCAATCAGGAGTTGGAAGAATCATTGAGTTCACCATTATCTTCATCTTCTTCAGAAACTATGGATACACCAATAGAAGTCATTCAATTGGGTGACGGCCAAGGAAGGGTGCTTGGTGTCTTGATTTGGTTAAAGTGTTAATCACATGATTAGAGTTTCAATTGGGTGGTTTTAGTCTTAATGGACAAGGTTAAGTGTTTTGGTTGTGGTTTAGGTGTTAGGGTTTAATTTGTTTGATGTTAAGTTTCTTTGATGTATCAAAGTGTGATGTTTGGTTAGATTTGGTTACACTTTTAACTTAGTACATATATTCTTTTAGGTGTCATAGTTTTTAGATACATAATCTATTACTTATTCATGCATAATACCATATTAAGCTTATATATCTATCTAATGAATGTTATTACTAAAGTTTACATATACCTATACATGCATGCAAACATGCATACGTAAAATATATATATTTATATGCATGCAAACATGCACACGTAAAATATATAGGCATGACATGTGTATATATATATATATATATATAATAATGTATTTTACTAAATAATGTTCGTAATAAAATCGTCTATCTAATTTAGGGTTGTCACACTAAGAGTTTACAAAAGACAAGGGACTTGTTGCTTAGATGTTAGTTTCTTCAGGTTCACACAAAAGTGATTGTTCATAACAAAAACATTTCTTGCAATTGCTACTATACTCCTCTTAGTTTTTTTCTTCGATAGCGAGTCGTCATCTGTTACACATGTTATTATTATTATTATTATTTTTGCGGACAATTAGTAACCATACTTTAGGATAATATAAGAGTAAACTTAGACTCATCAATTTTTATGAATGCATCAAAGCCTTAAATACATATAACCTAAGCAATAAAAGGTTTAACAAAAGGTTAGCATTAGCCATAGGCAGTACCAATAATCTACACGAAAGATGCAAATGTAATAACCTAATTTTGAAAACTATCATTTGATCAAAGAGTTTACCTCACTACTATAAAGTTGTTAATAGATGACGTGCAAAAGATGACGCGCGAAGAAAGATGACGCGCATTTTCGCGTGTCATAAAAATTATGTCATATTTTAAAATTTTATAGAAAAAATGACACACATTTTTGCGTGTCATCTTTTTTCTTCATGTTTTAAAAACCCATGCCCATTTAAATTCCCCCTGCACTTACTAAATCGATTTTCATGCCTTAATTTCTCATTCCCCCCACAACAACGACGACTCACGACTCCATCACTATATCCCCGCCTTCTGCCACCACGTTACAGCCCATCGCCGCCCTCTGTCACCACCTCTTCGCCTATCACCACCTTCCATCATCGCCTCTCCCCCCTCCGTCAAAGGTTGCTCAGATCTTTTCACCCTCCATTCTGTAGTTATGGTCTCCTTCTTCCTTGTTTTTTCTTCCCCTTTTCACTCGTCACATCCCTGGTAACATTTGAAACGACCTAATCAACTTCAAATATAGAAAATATTGGTTGTTGATGTGAAGTGTCACTGAAGATCGATGGTTGCCTAGGTCCCTCATTCGAAATTGCTCAATCGGATACCATCTTTTTTCGTCTGATGCTCCTATCCCCACCACCATCGAAGATTAATTACACAAGGATTATATCTTCATATGTATGCTTTCAAATGCCACATTGTAAGTTATTTTTTCTCCTCAGATCAATTTCTGAAACCCTAATTGGCCCTATTATGATAAAAAACATAATGTTGGTGTAAAATCGTTCATTTTTACAGAATGTCTGCTTTGGTGTTGTTTTCCATTTAGGTCAAAATGCCAAGAATATGTTCATAACACCTTATTTAACCCTAAAGTTTGTTCAAAAGTGTTTGACTCATATTTTTCTACATTGTCCAAAATATTTCTCATATTGTTCATGTTTTCAGGTTAGGAAAAAGTTTAAGTGAAATAAGATGGAATGTAGCTTTGTGATAAAGATAGTTGTTTAGATATAGCACCTATGCAAAGGTGCGGTTTTTTATTTTTTATTTTTATTTTATAAGCTTTCTTACAGGCTATGTGTGGCTCATAGTTCATATCTCTTGTCAATTTATAGTTTCGTATTTAAGAAAAGATATGGTAATTGACATCTGTTATTTAATAAGCATCGAAGTTGCATATTTTAAGTGAAGTTTTGCACTTTGCACCCATGTATATGTAAGGAAATTGAATTTTTTAGTTGAATAAGTGACATTATGTATAGAGTTGGGATCTAGACCACTTCTAGATTAAAATCTGGTAAGAAGCATAGTGGATGAGATCAAACAGGTAAGAGGGTTATTTTGATCAAACAGGTAAGAGGTTAGTCGGCAAAACGTGTGTTTGTGTGTATCTAATTCGAATATGTGATTAATGAATGAATAGTATAATTATATAATTTGTGTATTATATTTATTTTGTTTTATAATATATATATATATATATATATATATATATATATACATAATATATATATACACACATATGCTTCCATGGAAGTTGAGAATTATTTAAGCATGAAGCAGGTGGCACGTTAACGAGCTTACTGAAGAAGCTACTGAAAGAAAAGGTAAGGGGGATTGAAAAAGAAGAAACCTTGGTAACTACTTCTAACTTGATTACATATCATTAAACTTATGCATACTTTATTAGTTTTGATAATGTTTACAGGGATCAGTTGCTGTCACATCCCGTCGGAAGCGTGAACGAGACGGATGGAATGTGACTAGCTTTTATCAGAGTGCAGTGGTTTATAAATAAACACAGATATAATCGAAACATAATACAGACATGCTTTTTATTTCTTAATATTCGAGATTACATCTTGTTACATAATACACCGAAATTAGATGTAACTAGTTACAACTAGGTTACAGCATATCTAAAATCTACACAGACCCGTCCTACGACTTCGCCCCAACCATCATGAATCTCAAAGCTGAAATCAAAGGTGTTACTCATTTCCTGAAAAAGTACACTTAAACCAGTCAACAAAAATGTTGGTGAGAACATAGGTTTAATCCAAACAAATATTTTGTTGATGTGTCAATTACAACCAAAATTACAACCAAACCTGCTCACAACATAATCATATTGTCACGAAATAATAAAAATCAGATAATATTACATCCTAACCCCCATTCGGTTAGATGTAGAAAAATAGTAGCAACCCTTATCCGGTTGGTACAAATATCCTCCTAAGTAGCGCTACTAATATTATCGACCGGTTCCTCATTCGAACTAATGGTTGTGTCGCAAATGACAGTAAGCAAACAAAATATTTTCAAAATAACACATCAACTCAAAAGTATACTTTTCCCCCAAAACGTTACGGAATACCAAATGGTTGAAAATGGGGCTATGAACTCACCGTGTCTTCCCACTTGAACCTAACAAGATAGTTCATAGTGTCAGACAATACTTCAAATATTTTTTTTTGGTTTTCATTGACTGTAAAGTCTAATAGAAACACCTTCGAGTCTCCAAAATTATTAACTCATAACAGTTTGTGATTTATTCAAAAATCACACAAAATAGCTATTGAAGTCCAAAAATTTCCAAATTTGGTAAAACATAAGTTTGAACAACCTGTAACTTCTCATAATTTTAACAACTTTAAATCCCTCACAAATTATTTCCCATAAATCCCACAATTGCTTTCATCAAATATTTACTTGATTTTTCTTAATATTTATGATATATGTTTTGTAAAATTCAAATATATCCTTCTAAATTATAGGTTCCTGGATTTTGGAACTTTATTACTCAGAATTAATGGTTTTAAGTCTCCCAAAATTGGTTTCAGGTGACTAAACCCATTGATATACATACGTATCAATATGTATGTATATATATATGTTTTGTAACATATATGTAAACTAAACCTTTTATCACCTTTGAATGATGTGCTTGATGGTATTTCAACTCCTGGAATTCAAGGACAAGGCAGCGAGGATCGTGGATGGTGGTGGATAATGATGGTTGCTGGTGGTGTGTGGTTGTTTTGTTGTTGTCGGGTGGTGTTGTTGTTGGTGTTGTTTGTTTTTATGTTGTAACCCGAGAGTGAGAGGGCAGTAGATGGTGGTGATGTTGATGAAACAACCGAGGATGAAGAGGGACAGAAGGTGTTTTGTTAGTGGCTGTCGAAGGAGGAAGAAGCTTAGGTGGTTGTGTTGCTTTGTAATGAACCCGAGAGAGAGCAAGAGGTTTAGGTGATTTGTGTTTGCAAGCACAAAATGAAATGGGTGTATATAGCCCTTTGATCGACCACCTTCTCCAACATCATCATTATGTTTATTCCATAGCTAGGGTGAGTCATCTCCTAGCCTTGTTATGTGGCGATTTAGGGAGAGACCAAGAGAGAGGTGGCAATTGTTAAGGCAAGGTGGCGGTTTCATGAGACTTTCAAGAGATAGGTTTGAAGTTGACTTCAAAGTGTGAATGGGAGGTGTTAAGGTGGCGGTTTTATGAGTAACCGAGAGAAGGAGAGGATAGGTGGCAATCAAAGAAGGATTCATGGTGTGAATGGGAGGTTGTTTTGTAGAGGAAGCAAAATGGTACAAGATATCTAGGAATAGGGCTAGGATTTGACTTAAAAATGTGAATAGTGGATGTAGGGTGATGGTTTGGTGATGGTTTTGGTATAGTACATGCATGGACCCGAGGATAGGTTGCTTTTCTTTGAGTTCATAAGACATGAAACTTGGACTTTAATATGACTAGTATTTATTCAATGGATAATACTTTAGGTTAGTGGTTGTAATGGTGTGAGATTTTGAAAAGAAAACCGAGGGTGTTTGGGAGGGTGGTTTGGGTGTTAGTTTTAGGTTTTAGTTTTTAGGTTTTTGGTTGTTTTGATTTAGTTTAGTTAAACCTTGATATGTTCATATATATGTATATGTATCCGTAAATATATATGTATATACATAGATAGAAATAAGCTATGTATATACATACATGAAGATACATCACATTAATGATCTTTATAAACCTATATCGTCACGCATATATATATTAAACATACATGTTATTCAAATTTGTTTCATGTATTAAGTGGTATACAAACATGCGTATGTAAAATTTGTATATAAATACACGTAGGTATGAGTTTTGGATATATAACATACATGCACATGTAAATACTTAACTTATATATATGCATGCAATCATGCGTACGTAAACTTTCCATATATAAGCATGCATGCAACCATGCATAAGTATATTCAATTATAACGCTTGGTAATAATACAAATAAAAATAATGAAAATTTTTCGACGTAGTAAATATATAATAAAATATTTTTAGGGTTGTCACAGTTGCTAACATGTTTTCACGTTTTCATCATCATTATTATAGGTGTAATTTGCAGTTGTGAGGGATCTAAAACCTGGACAATTGAAGAGTATGATACCTACATTATCAAACTGGTAACATCAATCATGATTTCTTAATGTTATATATGCATTTGATACTAAATTCTAATATTATTTGGTCTTGACACATTCTGGGCATTTAATATGTTAATTACATTGATAATCTATATACTACAATTCAAGATAAGATACAATAGGCTGACACAATGAGTGAGCTGGACAAGAAGTATAAGAAAGAAGCCAATGAAAGAATGAAAGGAGTGAAAAAGACATTGTCCCTCATGGTTAGCTGCATTTACATTTACATAGCCAATCAATTCTCTATAAATATCTCCGTTTCAACTTATAATTCTATTTGTCTTAAATTTCATAAAATGATTTAAATATATCTATTTACCATCCTATAATATATTTAGCGTTGTTGCTTTTTAGTTGATATTATATTGAATATGACTGGCTATGCATGAGTTTTTTATAAATAAATTACCATAGTTAGTAAGTAGAAATATTGATAAATTCTGATAATTGGTGAATTCTGATCTACATATATCTGATCTGATAATTGGTGAATTCCGATATGGATGGTTATGTATACATACACATGTATGACTGTCTATATACATACACATGATCTAATAAACTAGTCAAGTGTTTGTGATTGTTTATATATCTTAAACTGGTCAGGTTGGTGGAAGCGGTTTGGGTCAAAATTGACAAGTTTAATTTGATGAAATTAGTTTTGTTTTAGGTTGGATGAGGTAAAGATGAATATACCAATGGTGATTTGGATGAAGTTCGTGAAGACTGGTCGCGCTAGTATCGAATTTCATTTATATGTAGGCGTGCAATGAATTTGGACTTGTATTTGTATTTGCATGTGAATTCAATTTGAAACAACTTTTGTAAAGTTTGTTGGTATTTAATTAAATGGGTTTCGCTTTTAGTGTTATTCGACAACTTGTTTTATAAAATAGCAGGTCAATTTATTAAAAATAAAAAAAATATTTAAAAAAACAACTAAATTTATTGCGTGCATTGCGTATCATCTTTAGCACGTTATAAAAATTATAAATATGACACGGACATGTGCGTCATCTAGTCAATTATGACCACTCCTTTCTTGACGCGCAATGCGTGTCATCTATTTAACGTCATAAAATAAGCGTCATCTTTCACGCGTCATAAAATAAGCGTCATTTTTCACGCGTCATAAGAAGATGACATGCGGATGCATTTCATCGTTCATTTATGACTACCCTTCCTTGACGCGCATTTGCGTGTCATCTGACCTTAAAGATGACGCGCATTGCGCGTCATGTATTGCAGTTTTTCTAGTAGTGCCTTCAGAAGCAATCCTAATCACCCTAGTCATTTGATTCTTTTACTATTTGGAATAAGTAAAAGAACATGGAAAAATACAATTCAAACTAAATTATTTAAAAAAATGAAATATACCTAAATGAAATACCCCTAAGATAATACTTCAGAATAAATGCAAACCAAATGTTGTTTCAAGCATCAAATTCGGTGGTGTAAACATGTATACGTAGGTAAATATATGTAATGTATATGCATGAAAGACTTCCAAAGGAAATAAAGAACCCACAATGTTTAATCAGTCATTTATAAAAAATATTTGTGAAATGATGAAATCTTGAGCGGTTGAGGTTGTAAATTTACAGAGCTTACCACTTGGTGAGAAGATAATCGAGCACCTTCAATAAAACAAAACACAGAAAGCTCAAATGCTTTCTTCATTAGACCATTCTAATTATCCTCATTCGGGTCTTTCTTCTCAATGTTTGAGGTTACTTGAAATATACCCTGTCATATTCATTTTCTTTGTCGGAAATCTTGGTCTGAAAATCAGATCATTCGGAGTGACCATCACCATCGTCGTGATTGAAACGTGGAAGCATAGGAGCCACACAAGCATTCTTTTAATGTTGTAAAAATACTGTAGAAACCGACCAATGTTTTTAATATATATTATAATTATAATATCCTTTATTATCATCTAGTACAAGTTTAGCTACAATGAAGTTTTAGGTTTTTTGAATTCAGCCACCATACTTTTCTCTATATACTATAATTAAAAATCAAAATACTTATAGGAAAAACAAGTAGTTTTCTATATGCTTATTTTTTTAGTTAACTACACGCATATTCCTTGTGGCTTAGAAAATAAATAGATTTAAATACTAAAGGTTCAAAGTAATAAGTATGGGATATATGATTTCATTTTGTAATAAGGTTGAGTACTAACGCTAACAAATGTTAAGTTTTCTATTAAGTTAAAGTGCATTTTAGACATTTCACATATGGTAAACTAATAGCGTGACTTATAAGATAGTTTGATACTTGATGGACTATTTTTTTATGTCTTTTAAATAACATTTAAAATTTTTAAAGAAATACAACCTTTACTCTTGCAACCCACAACAACACCACCATTCCCTACTACCACCACATCACTGGTTGTCTCCTCATCATTATCATCCACCATTTTCTATCTGATCAAATTTCGTATATTGTGATTATATGAGTTCTTAGTTAATTGTATTTTAGATTAATATTAGTTTATTTCAAATCAACCAATTCTTAAAGTTCAGTTTGTTTGAGTTAGTTAATCAATAATTAGGTCTGGCATAGTTAATCAGATACAACTTATAATACTAACCACGTGTTTTTATGTATTCGATACTTTACTTACCCTCGTTACCTAAATTATTAAGTTTTTGCATGACCCTAATGCTAGGTTGATCGATGTCGTGCGGTCGGTCAAAAATATATATTAAAGAGTACCTAATCACCCTTAATAGCAAAGGGTAAGCAGGGTGTCGAATCCACAGGGAATCACAGGAAAGTGCTAGTAACGATTAAACTAAAATAATTAAACATTAAAAAAGGAAATTGCTTGATTAATTGGATTGTGAAATAATCAATTTAACAAAATAAAGTTTAAGTTTTTAACAATCTTGATTGAAAAGCAACCCACTTCAGGATTCGGGTTTGGCAAAGTTACAATCTTTCTTAAATGAAACCTAATGAGAAGCCATTAATGGTGACCTATACATGATATGATTTACGTGATAATTATGGATTAAAGTTTAAAGGACCTTATTCACACAATTACCAATTTGAATCATGAAACCCTAAGTCTAATAATTACTCACACAATGATTAAAGACAACCAAAGTTAAAGAATATTAAAATTAGGTTAAATCATAATTAAACCGTTTAACGAATCAAATCATAAATTGAATCCAAAAGAACTTAAAAGGTTCAAGACTCAATCCCAATCTAAGTTACAAACTAAGAAAAACTAGAACTTGCACAAACCTTTCCCCGAAGTGAATCACAATGGATTTAGCCTTGCATCATCATCGATTCTTCAACACGAGTGTATTTGATCATGTAATTCGGATAAAATTGATGTTCTTGATGTTGGAAGGGCTTGAGAATGATCCAAGATTGCCAATTTTCGTCCAAGATTGCTGTGTGAAAAGTTGTCATTCGTAATAGGGTTTTTCCCCTTTTAAATCCCTTCAAATTAGGTTAAAATCTACCAAAACGCGGCGATCGGCGTCGGTGGCGCCACCAGAAGCGTCGGTGGCGCCCCCAACGCCGTCTAGGCTGAAAGTTACTGACCAACGGTGGCTCTGACGGTGTTTCTGACGGTATCGGCGTCGGTGGCGGTGGTCATGGTGTCGGTGGCGCCACCCCCTGCACAAACTTGATTTTCATGTGTAACTTTCCAAGAACTTTCCGTGGACAGGTCATGGGTCCCGTAACTTATTTCCTAGCTCAAGTTATGCCCGTTTTAAAATACTGTTGCCGTACAACTTTGATTTATCCTAGCTTGACTTCTCGAACTCCAATTACCATCCCGTTTCTTCCAATTTCTTCGTATTCTTCACGTTTAACCTACAAATACAAAATAATCCCAAAGTAACTCTATTTCTCATACATTTATACGTAAAAGACGGAAATAAAGCCATTAAACGTTGAACTTTCACCACCCGATCACAATCCCCACACTTACCTTTTGCTTGTCCTCAAGCAAAGCTCAATTGTAATTTATAAAACCATCATTGCAAATATATCTCACTAGTCATCTATTAAAGATTAATTAAGGTCCAAGGTCATGCTCTCATTCACACGACTTACATCGTCTACTAGATTTATATTCTAGCAAGTCAATCATAAGCAAAATAAGACATCACCCAATTAATATTAACATGATTTTGATTTATAATCTCATGTACACACCCTCACAATAATTCACTCTTCTCGGTTTTATATCTGGACTAGTAAAAGATATACTAGTTTAATCACTCAATAATCCAATATACCACATTGTTCACATAAGCTTGTATAGCAATCACACCTCCACCATTTGCATAGATCTTGCACACATCTAAAGGGCTTACGGTTTTTAGGCTTAGGCACGGGTCAGACGTTTTGGCTTTTAAAAGTGGCTAAAACACATAGAATTATAACCCAAACCATTAAACCATCCTTATCAACATGACTCACAGAGCTAAATCACTTTGATCATTCTTGAACCATTACTTTTTCTCCTTTTTTTTCTCTTCTTTTTTCATTATTTTTCAATTTCTTTTTCACAATATAAGCTTGACTTCGGATGCTCTTTTACTTTAAATAGTTTCATGGTCGGTTATCAACTAACAGCTTGGACTTTATATGTCGGTTTTAACAAACGAATGGCTTAAGGCTCAACATGGCTACTAACGGTTAGGATGGATAACACTAACAAGCGATTAACAAGTAAATGGGTTCCTAAATTGCCTTTGTCATTTATGTGCAACATCTTGCTTATAGTCTTGATACGCATTAAACAATACAAGTTTTGTAACAAAAGTAGTATATGGCATACCCTTAACAAATGAATATATATATATATATAATGTGTTTGAATTTATAGGCTCAAAATCTCACCAAGTAGGAATTTAGGCTACCGATGTGCACATGAGTTTATTGTATCAAAAGCTCATTAACACTAATGAGGCATCCGTCACATTTTAAAAAACAACCCGCTAGAAAAACTTATCTCGCAACTTAAAAAATATGACCATGACCTAGGATCTACACCAATCTTCTCATAAACAACAAGTCACGTATATTGAACATTTTGGTTTCATAAAAACACTAAACTTTACAAGAAAACTTTTGCAAAATTGAAGCTTGATAGGATGTTAATTTTTTTTTCATAACTCCCCGTATCCCCACACTTAAGATGTACATTGTCCCCAATGTAGTAACTAACTAGTGTGAAAACAAGAGAATTTTAAGAGCAAACCTAATCTTATCACATTCACAAATCATTTACAATCAGTCGGGGACTCACCATCAATTACCAAAATTTAAACCTAACTACAAATTAACTATTTTTAACAAATAATAAGGGAAACAAATGCACCTGATTATATCTTTATGTCCAGATCTTTAGTTGTACTAGTGATCTTCAACATCGCGTCCACTAATCTACAAACATACTAAACCCGTGTACAACCGAAGTTCTCACTTCATGATTACCTCACATTTAAATCAATAATGCATCCACTTTCCCACACTTAAAGCATTGCATTGTCCTCAATACAACTTTTAAGAGGAATTTGATTAAAAATAGTTAACTTTTTAAATAAATAAAAAAATCACTTTAATGATAAAAGTCCTAAACTCACTTTCGTAGGAATCACGGTTGTATTTAGCATATGCAACAAGCCTTTTAAACCATCCGGTAGACCCGGGTGGACGAGTGTAGTCTCGTGAGGGTTTGTAGTGAACACACCCACAAAGTTCTTAAAATAAAATAAAATTATAAATAACCAAAATAATAATAATAATAATAAAACACAAAACACCTTGGGTTGCCTCCCAAGTAGCGCTAAGTTTTAGGTCTTCAGCCAGACCGTACCTGATATTTGTTACGGTGGCTTAAGTGCACATTTGCCTACCGAATTCCCGATAAACGCTCGGTAGTTGACATGCCTGTTTCGTAGTTGCTTTCCAATAATCGGCAAGTCAATTGAATATTTGGTGCGGAGCCACTTTATGATGATTTGTCCAATGTCTTGTAGTGTCACCTTCTTTTTCTTTTTACTCAAACCCTCTTCTCTAACTTTGTTTGTTAAAATAATAAGCACGGGGGAAGGATCAGGATAAACTTGGATTATTTTAGGCTTTGGCTCATCTAAAGGTGTTATGTCTTTTATCAACTTTAAGCATACATGTTCCTTCTCTTGAAGTTCTGTAACCTTTTCAACCACATCACTATCGATCATGGTATCCTTATCCAACTCAAATCGCTTTTGTCTTAGTTGGGTAATATCCTCAACCAGTTGGCCAACTTGCTTACTTAATACCTGGAGTGTTTTATCTCTTTCTTTGTCTTCTTTTTCATTTTTATCAACATGTTCAAGATTTCATCATGGTTAGAGTTCATTGAACCTTGGCGCTTCTCGTATAACACTTGAGGATATTCAGGATAGTAGTCATCATACTCCTCTTGGTAACTTGATAAATGTGACATCTTGGGTTCATGGTGGTTGACATCCCATTGTTGGGCATATTTGTGCTCTATGTCTGGATAAGAATATTCTTGATAATTTAATGGTGGAGGTCCTTCATAATGTGGATAATATGAGTGGGTTTCTTCATATTCATAGTTTGCCCTCACATATCCCATTTGTCGCCTGTATTCAGAACATCTTCTTTCTATGTTTCCATATTTTCTCTCGAACATTGGACAATATTGAACCCAATGATAAAGGCTTCCGCAACACATACATGGATCATTATCCCAGTCGCAATCCATGATAATATCAAAATTCTTGAGATTATACTAAGAGTGCAAAGAAACTACCTGCAAACAATAAGCAAATACCACGCGTAATTTTGAACAATAAAATAATAAATAAATGAAAAACAAGAAAAATAAAATATTTTTTTTTTTTAGATTTTTAAGAAAAACAAATAATTATTACTAACACTAAGCGCAACGATTCCCCGGCAACGGCGCCATTTTGATCGATTTCGTGTGCTCGGTCAAAAAATATATATTAAAGAGTACCTAATCACCCTTAATAGCAAAGGGTAATCAGGGTGTCGAATCCACAGGGAATCACAGGAAAGTGCTAGTAACGATTAAACTAAAATAATTAAACATTGAAAAAGGAAATTGCTTGATTAATTGGATTGTGAAATAATCAATTTAACGAAATAAAGTTTAAGTTTTTAACAATCTTGATTGAAAAGCAACCCACTTCAGGATTCGGGTTTGGCAAAGTTACAATTTTTCTTAAATGAAACCTAATGAGAAGCCATTAATGGTGACCTATACATGATATGATTTACGTGATAATTATGGATTAAAGTTTAAAGGACCTTATTCAGACAATTACCAATTTGAATCATGAAACCCTAAGTCTAATAATTGCTCACATAATGATTAAAGACAACCAAAGTTAAAGAATATCAAAATTAGGTTAAATCATAATTAAACCGCTTAACGAATCAAATCATAAATTGAATCCAAAAGAACTTAAAAGGTTCAAGACTCAATCCCAATCTAAGTTACAAACTAAGAAAAACTAGAACTTGCACAAACTCTTCCCTCGAAGTGAATCACAATGGATTTAGCCTTGCATCATCATCGATTCTTCAACATGAGTGTATTTGATCATGTAATTAATATGAAATTGATGTTCTTGATGTTGGAAGGGCTTGAGAATGATCCAAGATTGCCAATTTTCATCCAAGATTGCTGTGTGAAAAGTTGTCATTCGTAATAGGGTTTTTCCCCTTTTAAATCCCTTCAAATTAGGTTAAAATCCACCAAAACGTGTGATCGGCGTCGGTGGCGTGACCAGTGGCGTCGGTGGCGCCCCCAGCGCCATCTAGGCTGAAAGTTACTGACCAACGGTGGCTCTGACGGTGTTTCTGACGGTATCGGCGTCGGTGGCGGTGGTCATGGCGTTGGTGGCTCCACCCCCTGCACAAACTTGATTTTCATGTGTAACTTTCCAAGACCTTTCCATGGACAGGTCATGGGTCCCGTAACTCATTTCCTAGCTCAAGTTATGCCCGTTTTAAAATACTGTTGCCGTACAACTTTGATTTATCCTAGCTTGACTTCTCGAACTCCAATTACCATCCCGTTTCTTCCAATTTCTTCGTATTCTTCACGTTTAACCTAAAAATACAAAATAATCCCAAAGTAACTCTATTTCTCATACATTTATACGTAAAACACGGAAATAAAGCCATTAAACGTTGAACTTTCACCACCCGATCATAGGTTATCAATAACCTGCTCATTATACTTATTTAAAATTTACTTTCTAAAATTCATATATACACATATAGATATGTATATTTTTTTCATGAGATTTTAGACTGTGCATTGAACCATCGCACCGGTTTGTGATTCCTTTAGGTCACGAACCCATCCAAGTTACAACTATCATACGATTTAGATTAATTTTTCATAGCAAAAAGTAACACAAATAGTTTCTACATTTCTCCCTTTTATTTCCTAACACTCAAAAATACATTTGACTCTAATTTTAAAATATTTAACTAATGCAACCCTCCATCAATTTAATAATTGTTTTAAAAACACTACCAAAACTAACCATAATTCAAAATTTCTAAAATCTTTTATGCATAAATAAAGAAGAAATCTTACACCTTGAACTTTTAAGTAGTGAAAGGCTTAAGCCTAACTATGATTAGAATGACTGAACTATATCATTAAACCATTTACCATTATATGTCAGACGGATATGTCTCACACATATTTCCAAGATACAAAGCACATATAGCAACAAAATAAGAAAAGAAAATAGGACAGAAAGCTACTCATAAATTATTAAAAATATGAAAATACTTCACTTATTTTTCACCATCAAGGTTGAATGAGTAACTCTCCAACTAATACAAGTAATCAAAGTCCAGATAGGCATAATTTCAATTATACATAATGAAATGTTACTCAAATTAACCAACTTATGCTTATGGAAGCCCTTAAATCGGGTCAACAAACAATGATAACGCGTAGGGCTTGAACATGTCGGGCTTACCATGCTTATCACCATCGGTATACATGAAATGACCCATTCTAGCGAGGTTTATAACGCATTCAATGAATTCATGTGACAATCCAGCTGAACCAATTGTTTGGAGCTCTTTATTTAGCTTCTTCCATGTCTCTAAAGTTAACTTTTTTATGTGCTCTATTGCTTCCTCTTGGGTGGCACCAGTCTCATGCATGTAGCACTGGATTGATTTAGGAATATCACCTCTTTCTAGCTCGTCCTGGACCAACAAATTAAAAATCCTAACTTTATATGTGATTTGGGTTATTTTTGGTGAAGTGTAAGGCTCTCAAATGGCTCATGTTCGTGTGTTGATGAAAGATTAACACAAATTCGAGCTGTGGTTATATATATATATATATATATATATATATATATATATATATATATATATATATATATATATATATATATATATATATATATATGGTGTGTTTGTGTGGTGTGTGTGTGTGTATAGGGGAGGGATCAAATAAAAACCATGTTATAATTGAAAATCATGAAAACCACCACTATCCAATCATATAATTTATAATTGATTTAATTTTTGATTGTTTAAAGTATATTTGAGTAAACTTTAACCTTATTTTTTGAGGTCATTGTTTATTTTTTAATTTAAACTCCAAGGTTAACGATGATAATGAATCGAGTTACGTATACGTAACTTGTATGAGTTAGATGTACGTAACTCTTAATTGTACACTTGGTACACGTACTTACATATACATAACCTTACATATATGTATCTATTAGTTATACACTTTGTAATACGTACTTACATATATGTAACCCCTGGTTTTCACGGTTTTCAATTATAAACATGGTTTTCATTGATCCCTCCCCTATGTGTATATATGTATATATATATATATAGGAGAGGGATCAAATGAAAACCACGTTTAAATTGAAAACCGTGAAAGCCACTACTACCCAATCGTATAATTCATAATTAATTTAACTTTTTAATTGTTTAAATTGTATTTCAGTAAATTTCAACCTTATTTTTTAAGGTTATTATATATTTTTAATAAAAACTCCAAGTAACGTCGAGATGACGAAACGACTTACGTATACGTAACTTGTATGAGTTGCATGTACGTAACTCGTAATTGTACACTTGGTTACACGTATTTACATATACATAACCCTTATATATACGTAACTCTTAATTATACACTTTGTAACATGTACTTACATATATGTAACCCGTAGTTTTCATGGTTTTCATTTATAACTTGTCTTCTTGTGATTTGCATTTTTAATAAATATTAAAACTTAAATAAATAGGTATGGATTTGGTATTTAATTAATATAAAAATAAGATTAGAAAAAAAGCAGAATCCAATATAACAACTTAGGCTAGTCCCGCAATGGCTATTAAAATATATTTAATAATTTTAATTTATGATTTAAGTTTTATAGAAATAAAATGGTTAAAAGTGGCAACCTGAACCTCATATCTCTTTTATCTAAACGTGTTTGTTTGTTTCGAATAATGTCACCCACAACATCTTTAAGACTAATTTTTAGTCTGTGATACCTTTTTTAAACGATATACTTCGCGTCAAATCATAAGAGATTATAAATAAGTTATTAATTCTTTTTTAAGCAAAAATTATTTAAGACTAAACATCCGCATCTAATTCAATCTGTTTGGGAATATTAATAACTGACTTTTAGCCTTTAATATGTTCACTATTTATTAGATTGAATATTAATCACTCATGCAATAGCGTCATTTCAAATTTATGAAGACACTTAGTTAGGACTGGACACTTACTAAAAAGTTTCCCTCAAAAACTTCTCATTGTGCAAACTTATTAGTGATGGAAATTTAGTCTAAAATAAGGCGTTGAAGCATTAACGACATATTATCAGTAAATAACACGAGTCACCAAAAAATCAGTCTCTAATATCGTTAGCAACTGATATTAGTCTCCAATATATATTCGAGATTGATAAATCATTCTCTAATAATTTAGTTCCTAATGATCATTTTTCTTGTGGTGCGACCCCAAGTTGTTTGAACTAAACCAAGCCCGTTAACTTCATGTTAGGTTCATGTCATCTCACGCATATTGAATTGGGAGCGAATAAATGAGAATAGAACTTGTATAATGTTAATAACAGAGAAGCTTACAAATGATGTGCCCAAATCATTGGTAAGTCTCACAATAAGGCATGAATTGCGAATCAGATTTTCTGCTCGTCCTATTTGCTTCAATGTATCTTCTGAAACAGTGGTTAAAGTTAGCAGATATGCATGCTTGATGATCGGAAGAATTCCTATCGACACAGATGAGTTGTCGAGAAACTCGTTAAGTGTTGGTGAATATCCGCTATTGAACCATCTCGCCTCTATTATGTAAGTGTTGCATAACTCCTGCCACTGGAATGAAAAATTTAAAGTTACAGTTGATATAAGAAAATATGAAATTTTTTCGGCTTTTTGCCACGAACATTTTTGGTCACCTTTACTACAGATATGTGATAGATGAGTGTTCGCAAATACTCAGTTTTGTAGTAATGGATAACATATTATACTATTCAAAGTAAAATGCATGTTAGTTTGGATAGCTAAGATTGGACAGTTACTGCTCTTTGCAAGTAAGGAAGGACGAAGACTCCTTCATTCGCCAATACGTCATATGCCATCTCATTCATCACGTTGTAAAGGGCGAAGAAGCTGAGTTTCATATAATCTGGTAGTTCTTTCATCGCGTTTAGGTCCCAACTACAAAGGGAATTATTTGCTCAAAAACATATTATCTATGAAGTATGAACAACTGCTAGCGGAGTTATGAGTAAAAACAATAGGAACCACCTGTTTATAACGTTCGTGAATTGTTCGAGTTCTTGTAAAGTGCCATAGACATCATAGACATCGTCAATTGTGGTAATAATCGCGTTCACCTTTGTGAGATCTTTCCTTTCTTTAAAGCTAGGCAAGTAGTTACTAGTTACAGCCCACATAAAGTTCTCCATCACACGATCGCGAGCAAAGCCGAACTTTTCCCAACATGTTTCCTTCCACCATCTGTGTATGCAAAGATCCAAGCAGTTACAGTTTATTGAATAACTTTATCATGATTAGAAGATATGATTTGATTCGTTTTCATCACAGTTATTAATACCTAATAATAGAGGTTTCATTATTATGTAGGAGTAAGTTACAAATTGTTTACATAAAGACTGTCTAGGTATTGAAATTAATAAGGTGAAATATGCATGGGCTTTTGCTATGGATTTTACCAAAGCAAATACATTTTTTTAGTCGTGTTATGATATTGGGATCATTTTTGCAAAAATAATCAAAAAAATATATGATGTACCGTGATGCAGATTTCAAATCCTCTTGGTGAACTGCCTGCACCATGTTGAAGTCCAATTTCGCAAGCTCAAGCACTACGGGACTCATGTCGTGTCTTCCCTCGTACACTTTGATAAACCACCTCGCTTCCACCCGAGGTAGCATCCAATGAAGTGGAAAATCTAATGCGCGACTTACTAACGACATAGTACTTTGATCAGCAGCACTGTCTATTCTTTCTTTCAGATACATATTTGTAAAATTTCTAGCATCATCCAAAATGCTTTCATTCTCTACTGAGTAATAAGAAGCTTCATACAAGTTTAGCATACTGATGATATCTTCATTTAAGTGTCCCTTGACAGCGCCATTTTCATCTATGTTGTCCTTGAATATCTCTACTCAACACAATTACATCATGATTATAAATTTATCAAATTAAAGGGCTAATTACATTTTTATTTCAATGTCTGTCGCAAAGCAGCTGCAAATAGCCTTTTGCGACCGATTTGCAACTGAAAGTGTGGTGATAAAAATTTTTGCCTGTCAATAATCTCATTTCGTGATAGATTTGCAACAGAAATTTTTTTGTCTAGTATTACAATTGATTATGGATTGATTTGCAATCAACCTGTTTCACGATCGCTTTAACCCCTCCCCCTAACCGATTTGTGATCGTCCTTTTTTGTAACCAATTTGTGCGCGCTCTATTTTTCAACCATATTTATAATTTAAATTAGTTAATTAACTCTATTATTTTGTTAGTATTTTGTGATAGAATCTAAACAGTCACACAATATGTGACCATATGTTAGCGTTTTTCAGTTTCCGCCGCTAACTTGTGACCACTTAGTTTTGGTCGCAAAACGACATATTTTCAATCACAAATATCAGTAGTAAAATACCTAATTTTCTTATATTATTAATTATAGCATTATACCTTGAGGGATATGATATCCATGTTGTCTCAAGAGTCGAAAACCAAGGGATTTAAGATTTAAATCCATCTTATTCCACTGCTCATGACTTTTGTAGTAGTTGTGGTATATCGTCTCCAAAACATTGCTAATTTCATTCACAAAATGATACGAAATTCCAAGTCTCTGCAAATCATCAATCAAATTGAGTTTGCTTAACGGATTTTCCATAATTTCATTTCCTTCGCGAATCATGGTCCTCACTAAGTCTTTCAGAGTTCGTGATCTTGCCATGTACTTCTCTCCCTATATACATCCACAAGCGCGCAAATGTTAGTATTGTTAGCGTGATTATAAATACATCTGCATATACACCTCTCCAAGATAATGAATTGACTGTTTCATCCTATCAAGCCGAATACAAAGCCAAATAGAAGTTGGAAGATTGATACTACCAAGCTAACAAGTTCATGTACAATGTAGAATACGAACCTAAGAAACTTGAATCTGTTAAGATTCAGTAATATCACATAATAATCGATTACCTTTTCTAATATTTCTCAATTGTATCGATTTATAGATTAACTTTGGTTAAACAACATAGTCTTTACTGTTTAGACTAGTAAAGAACTAAATGACCACGTACAAACAAGGGCATGTTTGTGTTTGATCTTTAAACTTTTACCTAAATGAACGTGAATACTTAATCAAATGATTGTATTGTTTGGTCTATTTGATAAGAAAATGAACGTGTTCATGTTTGTTTAATTATGTTGGTTTGTTATTACTCTAAACAAACATAAACGACGACAAGTAAACGTTAACTAAAAGTAAATGACAATATCCAAATTAAAGTCTCTGTAGAATCATCACCACATGATCATTCATCCAACATGCATAAAATGGACGGAAATAAACAAGTCTAAATAAATGAACTTAAATGATACCAAAACGGACGTTAATGAATGTACGAACGAGCAACATATTCACGTTTGTTTATTTAATGAAGCAAACAAAGTTTTTCATATTTGTTCATTTATTAAAAGGGACAACATCAACGAATTTCTTTCAAACGGTTCATGAAGGGTTAACTGGACGTCATACTTACTGTATATTCGCTAGAAAGTGACTGAATAAAATCATATGACCATAGCGAAGGCGGATAGTTTGCTGATCTTCTCATAGGGGTTTCCATGGTGGTAACATCTTTAAGATTGGATCGGGGCGAATATACTCTCTTTCTAGAGGCAACAATACTTCTTTGACTTAGTGAACTATTGCAAAAGAAAAATGGAGATGAAAGTGCATATATTGTTGCCATTATCACAAAAGATTGTTTTTCTGATGGTTTCGTGACATTGTAGATGGGAATATATACACACCTTAACTCAATGCCACTCATCATCGACTCTAGAAAAGTCAAATTATATGGCCTATATTATTCGTGTTTAATCATATTTTAGTAATGAACAGTATACTCGATTCGTGTCATGTTTGGGATCCACATGTATATGGGCGGATTCTGTAAAAGGTTTTTTTACCTCAAGTTGGTTACCTTATATACATTTGTTAAATTACAGGTAGTTTTAGACGCATTGTTCTCATGGTTTGAATGCTTAGCAGTTTTTAGTCATGAACAAGATATCTGATTTGTGTCACATTTGTGATCCACATATATAAATATGGGTGGATTCTATAAAAGGTTTTTTTGCATGTATTCCAGGGTGAGGGTATATATGTCCGTTAAATTACGAGTGGTTCTATAAAAGGTTCTTTTCTATAAATATAACAATCCTCTATTTTAAGTTAAAAAGAAACACACTCTTGGTTTTATGTATTTTCTTAATAATAATATATAAATTAATTGAGTAAAGAATTTGATGAGATGATATTTAAGTACATCAGCTTTTATGTTTGATTCCTTTTTTACCATTTCAATATTTTTTAGGTTTTGTTACTAGTCCAAATGTTAAAACACCCATCATTACAAATCGAGACCAGCATATACATATCGTATAGTGTTGTACTAGAAAATTCAGGGGGCTGTTAGAGGGTTATATGACTCACATAGCCTCAGAGGGGTTATACATTTCATATAAGGCTATAAGTCCCCCTATACGACGCGTATATGGCTATGACCCATATAGAAATCTAAGAGTGTTGATTTATAATTAAGGGTTGTCCCAATAACCAGACCCTTTGTTATTTACAATTTTGTTACCGCCACAATTTTTATGATTGAATAATTGAATCAATGATGAGTCCAAACATGTTATAACTAATTAAACATAGTGAAAATTGGATTTGTTCCATTGTTCAATAAGAGGATGACGTCCCTTAGCTAGATAGTAAAAATTGGATTTGTTTTATAGTCGAATGCAAAATATGTGGTTACACTCATATCTAGTTAATTGATTCAATGGTATTCACTTATATCTCTTTGACTCTTGATCGGGTAACAAAGATGTTGAATATTATATAAGATTGGTCCTGAATCACGTTTCGTTTCAAGTTCAATGAGATATCTATTGTAAAAAAATAATCGATGACTTACCATATACCATCAACATGAAGTATGCATACATATGTCACTAGGGCCGTGATGGGTGCACATGTCTAATACATAACTTATAAGTGTTGATACTTGATAGTGATATATGATCACATGCACTAAACATTAAATGAATTCAAATATGATTTGAATATAAACAACCCCAATATATGCATATTTTATCATTTTGGAAATTGTCAAACATACAACTTAACATTAAATTACAGATGCTTTGAAACATGATTTGTTATACTTTATACAATTGATGATGCAAGAATTTACAAATTTCATTTCTTATATAAAAGAACTTATATTTCAAATAATATGTTTGTACTAATCATCTTGGATATAAATAGTTTTAGCCCCTCTCAATCAATTGCTGAACGTTTGATTGCTATGGTCTTTTCAAGGAAACTGAACTTGGAAATTGTGAACTGATTTTGAAAGAGATGTATATTTTGCCAATTTAATACAGTAAGTTTATTTAAAAAAAATTCCATGTGCTTTTTTATTGGAGGTGATTGCCGATGGTTAATGTGATTTCAAATTATTTGTGGGGCCAAAACTTTATTTTTTTGGGTTCAAAATTGCAAGCAATATCTAGAATTTTAAATTTTTACGTTCTACACATGCTTTAATCTACAGTCATTCGACTTTTAAAATCACCACACTTACATCTATAATTTTAATATAGTAATTTTTGAATAGTCGTTATCGTCTCTTATTCTCATCTTCTAGAAACACACACTCTGTTTTTAATCTCTGTTAAGGTTTCATCACATTGATGAACACTTCTGTGATTCTTTATTCTTGCATCTGAGGCCATCACATTGATGATCTAATATTTTGTGTTAGTGATTATTCTTGTGTATTGTTTTGTTATTTCAATTGGTTTGTTTCTTATACATATTAGTGCAATAAATTAATGGTTTGTTGTCATTTTGACATCTAACACTTACATTTCCTTGTTTTTTATCTTGTAAATGTTACCGATAAAATACTTAAGGCAAATTGAATTGTAATAATTCAAACTATTAGTCGTTGTCTGATAATAATCCATACTATTAAATTGACCAGTGATAATCCAAACTTTAGTTTTTATTACCAATAGCAGTCCCACTAGCATAATGACCATATATTCCCACTTGGTTTGCATTTAATTTTTTGCTTGATTTCGCTTGTATATTATTTATTATGTTCATAATCATTATTATGAGTGAAATTGAGTGTAAATTAAGCGTAAATAAGTGATAATAACTTGTCAATACTTAAAGTGAACGTACTAAAAACAATAGGCTAGGAATTGATATAGGGTTTAGTATTAAGAGCTGCATATTAGTGTCATGTGAATTGACACTCAGACTTACCTTGTATGATCTAGTTTAAACTATTTCTTAAAACTAAGTTGTGATTCTTATCTTTAATTTCACATATATAAATCAAACATCAACTACATTTATGTGCGGAATTTTGATACTCTTTAGAAGAAATAAGAAGAAGATAAATTCTACAAAAAGTTGGGTGGTAGATATAAACTTCTTTTTCCTAATTCATCCATATTTCGTTTAAGGTGATTTTCAAAATAATATTCATTATTAAATAAGTGAACGTACTAAAAACAATAACAATAGGCTAGGAATTGACATAGCGTTTAGTATTAAGAGCTGCATATTAGTGTCCTTTGAATTGACACTTAAACTTACCTTAGTTACATTGCATGCGTCAGGTACACTTGCTTAATTTGTATGATATAGTTTTAACTATTTCTTAAAACTAAGTTGTGATTCTTATCTTTAGTTTCACATATATAAATCAAACATCAACTACATTTACGTGTGGACATTTTGATACTCTTTAGAAAAAGTAAGAAGAAGATAAATTCTACGAAAAGTTGGGTGGTAGAAATAAACTACTTTTTCCTAATTCATCCGTATTTCGTCTAAGGTGGTTCTCAAAATAATATTCATTATTAAATAAACAAGTCGTTAGACACAAACATACAAGTATATCTGATAAGTTCTCACTCATATCAGGGCTTTTGGTAGGGTTTGAGGAGGTGGGATACCGTGAAAGCTACCCTCTTCTATTTCATTATACGGAGAGGTTTCGAGCGAGATCCCCCGCTCTAACAAAAAAAATCTTATTTTGACGTGTACAATACACACACACACACACTGTAAGGCCCCGTTCCCGGGCACCTCACGGTTGGTCATTCATCGCACATGGAACGTTTTAAAACATAAATTTACTTTGCAGCGGAATTTGAAAACATTCGTTAATAACAAAAACATGTCATTTATTTCATTACATCATTCTTTTTATCTAAAAATACAACGACATGTCAAAATATGGATGCCAGCCTCCACAACTGAGTAGTCGCCCTGTGCCATCCTCAGCAACATACCTGCCAACTGGAAAATACATAAAAGTCAGCGTTGCTGAGTGAGTTCTAGTTTTATAATAAAACATACCTTACTTTCCATCAAAAACCGTTCTTTTATACATACGATCATACAACGTACATACACGTAGATAATATTATTATTATCTTCATCATTCATTCATTAGCTTTCGTTCGTACATTTCTTACTTTCACTCACACGTTCATTACATTCGTCTTTTCGTATGTTACGTCCATGCTTACGTTCATTTCTTACTTTCTGTCTTTCACATTTCTCTCTCTCAATCATCAACTCACGCCGTACTCCCGACTCATGTCCGAAGACTGATACTGTGCCGGGGCCTGCTCACAAACCCCGACTCATGTCCGAAGACTGACACAGTACCGGAGCATGCGATTCTCTACTCATTCAACTAGATCCTGTCTCATGCAATATCCCCGACTCATGCTCGAAAGCTGATGCTGTGCCGGGGCCTGCTCACAAACCCCCGACTCATGTCCGAAGACTGACACAGCACCGGGATACGCGACAAATATCCCATACGAGTCAATCACAAAGATTGAACTCCATCCGAGTCTATTGCAACACAAAGTCGCTCACCTCATAAACATGTTTGGCCTCGTGCCACACCCCCGAAGTTAAACATAACTCGGGTAACAACACCCCCCATCGAAATGGGTAACATCACCCCCACCGAAGTGGGTAACTACACCCCCATCGAAATGGGTAACATCACCCCCACCGAAGTGGGTAACTACACCCCCATCGAAATGGGTAACATCACCCCCACCGAAGTGGGTAACTACACCCCCACCGAAGTGGGTAACATCACCCCCACCGAAGTGGGTAACTACACCCCACCGAAGTGGGTAACATCACCCCCACCGAAGTGGGTAACTACACCCCCACCGAAGTGGGTAATATCATCCTAACATCACCCCCACCGAAGTGGGTAACTGCACCCCCACCGAAGTGGGTAACATGACATACTACACCCCCACTATGTGGGTACCTACTATGACATACTACACCCCCACTATGTGGGTACCTATTATACACCATGTACCACACCGAAGGTCAGTCACAAGACTGGAACCTCTACGTGCACTCTTAAAGATTAGCTGAACCTCACGCGGTTGAGCTTGTGACCTTTAGGACCGTGCACTTTGGTACACTTCGCTTGCAAATCTCTCACGTTTTCATTCGTTCATTAAGGATTCATTCAATCATCGTATTCCTCCTTTATTATCTTTCGCTTTACAATACATAATACTTTCGTTACATTTACTTACGCTCCACTTCTCTTTATCATTAATCTTTCATTTTATTAATGATAATACTTCTTCGTTAATTCTTAAACATTCTTTGTCATGTCATACCATACTTAACAATATTTTATTAATAATATTGTTAACAATAATAATACACTGATAATAATATCAGTAATAATAAGGGTTAATCATTAATCATCATTATGTGCACAAAACATCATCATTAAATGGCCCTTGGTCAACCTCGGTCAAATCCCCGAAATCCAGATTTTCAGAAAATTCCTGAAAAAAAATTCTAAGTGTTGGACATATGAGCACTGTTGGAAGCATGAGCACTGTTGGAAGCATGAGCACTGTTGGGCGTATGAGTACTGCTGGGAGTATGAGCACTGCTGGACTTTTCACCCTACACTTAGAAAAATTCTCTGGTCATACGACCACTGTTCAGACTTTTCATCTTATACTTAACTTATTTACGGGCATATGTGCACTGTTAGACTTATGAGCACTATTGGACTTATCACCTTATACTTAACTTATTTTCGGGCATATGTGCACTGTTTAGACTTATGAGCACTATTGGACTTATTACCCTGCACTTAGTTTTTCTAAGTCAAAATTCAGACTCATGAGCACTATTTGGACTTATTAGCAGCCTGTTCACATATTTTTGAGCCGTTCTCAGTCCCAAACATCATATTACCTAATTCTAAACATTCACATACGGTTCTAAGCATGAACTTAACATATTCATAACCATACATCTTTCCAAAACATACCCGACCCACATACACATGCATATGAACATACGGGTATAATACCCAACCTTATAAAAACATAAATACATGTATTTTCCAGCCCCAAAATCATTTGAAAACATGTAAAAAGGGGATCTAGAAACTCACCTTTGCAATCTCTCGGGTGTTGACTCGTTCAAAACCCCTTTTTTTTTAGCTATAAATTCAACACCTTGAATTCGTTCTCTTCTTCTTCCCTTCTACAAACCGAGAGCTTTCCGTTCTTTCTCTCTTCTTTCTGCTTTTGTTCGACAGAAGCAGGTGGAGTGTGCAAAAAGAGATGGGCAACCATACCCATTATATATTAAAATAATGGGTTGTTGCACTATTTACACTTTAACCCCCTCTACTATTACTCATTTTCCTTTCCATGAAAGATAGTTTTATTTCTTTCTTATTTTATTTCTTTTTTTTTTACAAAGTTTCGGGTGTTACAAGTCCACCCCCCTTATATAGGTTTCGTCCCCGAAACCTGTTGTTCCTTAAACCCTTGTGAGCAATACTGTTTCACCTCTTCTTCCAGTCTCTCATCTGGAATTCCATCGCTCTACATCGTTTATCGACATCCGATTTCTGGTCTAACTTTGACTATTCTGCATTGGCATCCCATGCATACTGATCAATGATTATTTGACCAGCACTTACGACCTCAAACATGCCATGTAGAGTGCGGTCACTACGATTAAAAGAATCATCACAATATCCGAGCAAAGTCTCGGCGTCATAATCATTGAGCTTCAGAGCATCACTGAGAACCTTCAGCTTTCATGCTTTGAAAAAACACGGCCATCAACTTGCGTATAGTTGCTAGCCCTTATTTGATGTTCTTTACGTATGAGTAATGACCCCTTGGCAACCCAACACTGACAAGAAAGACAATTTGGCTTATTTGGTGACTCAATCCAAATTTAGCTCTTTCCTTTACTTTCAACCCTCATTCTACTTGTTTGTTATAACGTCGAAACTATCGTACGTTGCCGTTCAATGAACCACTCACAGGCTGAAATTGTTTCTCAGACAACGGGTGACATAACTTTCTTAATTGCATCACGCAATCTTCTAGGGCATCAGGTAACCTAGTGAATCCACTAATAGTAATCTCTACATCGAAGGGCTCACCGATGTTCCTTCTCCTTTTGTTTCCGTTCTCTTCCGATCGTCGTACATCCTTCCCGGTGAAGCCTTCATCATAATCCATTGTCCCAGATCGACACCGAACTTTTATCGGGCACCACTAATCAATCCATCTCTTTTGCAGCACTTGGTGATTGCCTCATAAGTTACTATTCGATTCACCCGGGGGTGTACGTCTATCCACCTACGTCTATCAGGGATGGTCTAACAGAAAAACAAGCGCTCTCTCAATTCTATTGCGGGGTCCTTTAGCGCACTGGGTAATCTAGTAGACTTACCTATAGTAGCTCCTAAGTCGAATGACATTATTCTTTCTATTCCTAACATGCAACTTATCACAAAAGGCAGCAGGAATAAAACCAGAGCCATAATCGAACTACACAAGGCTAAAGGTTAATTGACTAGAAACATACCTGACGTAACATCGGGGCTCACCCTAGCCTCCTCCCGCGTCATCGTGTAGGTGCTGCGTTTGCCCTCCGTCCTTCTCTTCCAGCCTCCTTCACTCCCGAACCTTCCGCCCTTGGCTTCTTACAATCCCTGCTCCTGTGACCTTCCTCCCCACAAGAATAACACCTCCCCATACCGCAGTTCTTCGCCACATGTCCGGTCCTACCACAACGGAAACAGACATTGGTCCCCAGTCTACATTCCCCGGGGTGCTTGTATCCACACTTGTCACACTTTCCTGACCCCGTCTCAGTTATGACCACACGCTGATCATCCACCCGTGCACCTTTGTTACTTGGAGCGACTTCGCCACGTTCCAATCGCTTCCCGTTCCAATCCTGATCACCTTCTCCTTTCTTGCTAGCTTCTGTCACCACCATCGATCTTTCATCGTATAACCTCCCCGCCAAATCCACTGCTGATCTAAACGTACTTGGTCGGGCAGCGATCATGTGCCTGCGAATATCCGCTGGCAAACCCTGAATATACCGCTTTATCTTTCGGGATAGAGGAGTCACCTGATCCGGCACCAGACGTGCCATCTCGTTAAATTTTGTGGTGTACTGTTGATGCGTCATCATCCCCGCTTCTAACTGCAGGAATTCCCTTTCTACCTTGTCCATCTCACGGTGAGGACAGAACTCCTCAATCACTAACCTCTTCAACTCTGGCCATCTCATCCTTCCGATAGCCCGACTACCCTCAACTTGAACTATGTTGTCCCACCAGCATAAAGCTGAATCCACGAAAGAATGAGTGGCAAACTTAACTTTCTGATCTTCCCGGCACTCACTAATTTCCAGTACCGCTTCCATCTCTCTGACCCAACGATGAGCCGCGGCAGCAGTACCATTACCATCAAAAGTTGGGGGTTTGCATCGCCGAAACGCCCCATAATCACAGCCTCGTGCCGTCTCCGGCGCAGGCTCTTCTTCCTCTTCGTCATCGAAGAAAACCGGTTCAGTCTCGGGCCGTCTCCTTGAGCCCGATGTTCTACCCCTTTCCTGTCTTTCCTCGTCTCTAACAGCCTTTACCACCTTGGTCACTACAGACGGTAGGATCGTCTGCATGACCTGATGCACTTCTTCAACTACCGCCTCATTCATCGAGGCTCTCAGGTTAGCACTCTCATCACCACCTCCCGGTTGAGGTGTTTCGGTTCCTCGTGAACCACCTGTTCCACTCTAGATCGTGCTCTCGTGACTCGTGGTTCAACACCACGTCTGCCACTACCTCCTCCACGTGAAGCCTTAGAAGGTCTACCACCGGCCATTCTCTAACTTATACTGAAAGATTTAAACATTACACGGTCATTCAAGGGAATAGCTCAGTTCATGTCAAGTATAGTAAGTCCCTAATTACGGTGATCAGTTGTAATTAGCCACTTACTCTACTCTTCACACCCCAAGCATTACCTGTCCTGACTATATTAGCATCTAAATCTAACAGTAACACATAAACACATAACATGCGCACACAATACCGGTTAACTCTAAGAAAATACCTGATGGCACGCAGCTACTCAGTTTGGCATCCCTTCCTTTCCGTCCCATTCTCAGTTTAAGTTAAGGTTTATTCTGAAAAATTTTACCCAATTCACTTAAACTTTGGCTCTGATACCAACTTGTAAGGCCCCGTTCCCGGGCACCTCACGGTTGGTCATTCATCGCACATGGAACGTTTTAAAACATAAATTTACTTTGCAGCGGAATTTAAAAACATTCGTTAATAACAAAAACATGTCATTTATTTCATTACATCATTCTTTTTATCTAAAAATACAACGACATGTCAAAATATGGATGCCAGCCTCCACAACTGAGTAGTCGCCCTGTGCCATCCTCAGCAACATACCTGCCAACTGGAAAATACATAAAAGTCAGCGTTGCTGAGTGAGTTCTAGTTTTATAATAAAACATACCTTACTTTCCATCAAAAACCGTTCTTTTATACATACGATCATACAACGTACATACACGTAGATAATATTATTATTATCTTCATCATTCATTCATTAGCTTTCGTTCGTACATTTCTTACTTTCACTCATACGTTCATTACATTCGTCTTTTCGTACGTTACGTCCATGCTTACGTTCATTTCTTACTTTCTGTCTTTCACATTTCTCTCTCTCAATCATCAACTCACGCCGTACTCCCGACTCATGTCCGAAGACTGATACTGTGCCGGGGCCTGCTCACAAACCCCCGACTCATGTCCGAAGACTGACACAGTACCGGAGCATGCGATTCTCTACTCATTCAACTAGATCCTGTCTCATGCAATATCCCCGACTCATGCTCGAAAGCTGATGCTGTGCCGGGGCCTGCTCACAAACCCCCGACTCATGTCCGAAGACTGACACAGCACCGGGATACGCGACAAAGATCCCATACGAGTCAATCACAAAGATTGAACTCCATCCGAGTCTATTGCAACACAAAGTCGCTCACCTCATAAACATGTTTGGCCTCGTGCCACACCCCCGAAGTTAAACATAACTCGGGTAACAACACCCCCCATCGAAATGGGTAACATCACCCCCACCGAAGTGGGTAACTACACCCCCATCGAAATGGGTAACATCACCTCCACCGAAGTGGGTAACTACACCCCCATCGAAATGGGTAACATCACCCCCACCGAAGTGGGTAACTACACCCCCACCGAAGTGGGTAACATCACCCCCACCGAAGTGGGTAACTACACCCCCACCGAAGTGGGTAACATCACCCCCACCGAAGTGGGTAACTACACCCCCACCGAAGTGGGTAACATCATCCTAACATCACCCCCACCGAAGTGGGTAACTGCACCCCCACCGAAGTGGGTAACATGACATACTACACCCCCACTATGTGGGTACCTACTATGACATACTACACCCCCACTATGTGGGTACCTATTATACACCATGTACCACACCGAAGGTCAGTCACAAGACTGGAACCTCTACGTGCACTCTTAAAGATTAGCTGAACCTCACGCGGTTGAGCTTGTGACCTTTAGGACCGTGCACTTTGGTACACTTCGCTTGCAAATCTCTCACGTTTTCATTCGTTCATTAAGGATTCATTCAATCATCGTATTCCTCCTTTATTATCTTTCGCTTTACAATACATAATACTTTCGTTACATTTACTTACGCTCCACTTCTCTTTATCATTAATCTTTCATTTTATTAATGATAATACTTCTTCGTTAATTCTTAAACATTCTTTGTCATGTCATACCATACTTAACAATATTTTATTAATAATATTGTTAACAATAATAATACACTGATAATAATATCAGTAATAATAAGGGTTAATCATTAATCATCATTATGTGCACAAAACATCATCATTAAATGGCCCTTGGTCAACCTCGGTCAAATCCCCGAAATCCAGATTTTCAGAAAATTCCTGAAAAAAAATTCTAAGTGTTGGACATATGAGCACTGTTGGAAGCATGAGCACTGTTGGAAGCATGAGCACTGTTGGGCGTATGAGTACTGCTGGGAGTATGAGCACTGCTGGACTTTTCACCCTACACTTAGAAAAATTCTCTGGTCATACGACCACTGTTCAGACTTTTCATCTTATTTACGGGCATATGTGCACTGTTAGACTTATGAGCACTATTGGACTTATCACCTTATACTTAACTTATTTTCGGGCATATGTGCACTGTTTAGACTTATGAGCACTATTGGACTTATTACCCTGCACTTAGTTTTTCTAAGTCAAAATTCAGACTCATGAGCACTATTGGACTTATTAGCAGCCTGTTCACATATTTTTGAGCCGTTCTCAGTCCCAAACATCATATTACCTAATTCTAAACATTCACATACGGTTCTAAGCATGAACTTAACATATTCATAACCATACATCTTTCCAAAACATACCCGACCCACATACACATGCATATGAACATACGGGTATAATACCCAACCTTATAAAAACATAAATACATGTATTTTCCAGCCCCAAAATCATTTGAAAACATGTAAAAAGGGGATCTAGAAACTCACATTTGCAATCTCTCGGGTGTTGACTCGTTCAAAACCCCTTTTTTTTAGCTATAAATACATACATACAAAGAAGGGCTGTCTCTAGATGAACCCTGAACGTTGAGAGAACTCACGAGAAACCAATCAAAATCATTACTTGGTGTGAAAAGTATATGAATGTAATAAATCAAACAAATTAGAATGGCAAATGAGAAGGGCAAATAAGAAACACCATAATTAATTATAGACAGTCGTCTAGTTCTCTTATTTTTTTCAAGCTCATATAACTTTTATATATCATTAACTTTTTTACAAGAAAATTATATCATTAAATAAAGAATTTTATCAACTTTAATTTGTTGTATTATATTTTATATGACTTTTTCTTAATGACTTATAGAAAAGGGGTTGATTATACCTTATCATAATATAATAATACGATTTATAACTTAGTGTACATTAGCAGCATGATTGTAACTTGTATTTATATTTAGCATATAATCGTCGTGCCGTGATTGTTAGGTTTAGCACGCCAAACACTAGACAATAACCCACTTATAATTGTATAAGTTTTGGGTTTGAAGTGGTCAGAAATTAGGGAGACATCCAAGTCATAGATGATGGGTATGTAGGCCAGATTATTTGAAGAACTATTATTCCCCATAGTGTGCCTAGTTTCTTTATGTTTGGACAATCATGGCACTCGAACTTTTGGCACGTTAAGTATTTAATTGCCATTAATAATCTCTTAAGTTTATATTTTAACCTCCTTTTAGTTTTTTACAAATACGCACATTCTCTTTTTTACACACGTTTTGTCACATCCCAGCGAAAGCGTGAATCGATTTTTGGGTGTGACTTGTTTGTTCAGAACGCATTTGATTATAAGGAATCAAATCACAAACAATGTTAACACATAAAATACATAACTTGATTATATATATATATATCATAAGTTAGGATTACATCATTACATATAAGATCAAAATTTGATATAATCCTTATTACAACTTTATTTAACTAAAACATCTTCAAATGCGATGGAAATGAGCGTCCACCACAACACTGCCATCGTAGATGTTGACGGTTAGATTTACACAAACTCTTCCAACAACTTCACCTCAGCCGTTGTACACATCAAAAGAGAAATCAACATTGTTGGTCATTTTCACCTGAAAAAGCATACTCAAAACAGTCAACAAAAAGTTGATGAGATCATAGGTTTATTTCCAGACAAAATATTTTATTGATACACCAATTACAACCAAACCTGTTCACGCACATAATTCATACTGTCATGAAATAATTCACAAAATCAGATAATATAGCATCACAACAGTCATTCTGTTGGTGCAGGAAGTATTCAAGTAGCATCACAACACTCATTCTGTTGGTGCAAAATATTCTCCTAAGTAGCGCTACCTATATTATCCAACGGTTCCACATCCGAATTAATGGTTGTATCACAAATGACAGTATATCTCAAAATAGCTTCAAAATAATGCATCAACATAAACAGTATGCTTTTTCCCCAAAAAACTTTATAAATATCAAAATAGGGCTATAAGTCTCACCTGTACTCCAAATGGTAACCTATAAAAATAAAATTTTATAAGTTAGATAATTTTTTTAAAGTTTTTAGAACCTTAGATATAATCAATTCTTAAAATTCAGCTGTAATATAGTAAGATAATATTACTATAAAATTCCCAACTTTTATTTTGTTATATGTGAATTGTTATAATTATTATAAATACTCCATAAATTACCAAAAATAGATACTATTATCCAATAATTCCCAAAATTTTATAAAATATTATTTCAATAGTTTATATCATCACATAAATTTCCTCATATCTAATTCACAACAATTTCTTTCTTTAAATCTTACAATATTCCCAAAATTCATTACAAATAACTATATAACTTAAAAAATTATGAAATACACACCATATGTTTAATTTGATTTATAATGTATTTATTGAATTTTTCACGATTTATGGTATTGATTAAGTATTTTTTTTATTTGTCCTTTACAGATCACTTAAAAATTTATTTTTCAAATATAAAAAGGAAATAAATTACAAATTAATTCCTGGGGCCTTTATATCTTAAGAAAGTCATTCTGTGATTTTTCTAGAATTTTTCCGAATTTATTTGTATTTTTGAGTATTTTCTTTACTTTAAATAATTTGTATAAATTATTTTACTTATTATATTTTTTTCTAAATTTACAGAATGATATTTCAGTATCTTTAGAAATCTTTTTCAATGTTTATTCCCACAATCACTATTATTTAGTATTTTACTTGATTTTCTTAATAATTTATGTTTTAATCTTCTATAAATCCCAAAATCTCCTTTTTGTTACAAGTTTCTTGAAATTCTTAGTTTTTAAACATTTCATTATTTGGAGTTGATGAAACTTTAGAATTTTAAGGTGTTAGGATTTGTTTTGATGTTTAGATACATCAAAACTAATTACCTATGTGTTTATAACACATGTGTAATCATTGGTATCTAGATACTTTAAAGGGATTATAACCTTGTGAATGATGAGAAGAGGAACTGATGATGATCTAGGGATGGTCAGGGGGGTGTCTTGAATCCTCAACTTGAGAAACTGGTCTTGATCTTGGTGTGTACTTTGATGATAACCGAGAGGTGTGAGGTTTTTGTGGGGTTGTGATGGTCACGGTTGTTGATGGTTGTGTGAAAGCCGAGAGATGTGAGGTGGGTTGTGGTGTTTGTGTTTTGGAGTGACCGAGAGATGAAGAGAGATTGGTGATTGTTGGTTGTGATTTAAGAGAAGGGAGGTAGCGGTTTTTGGGATGCCTTAGCCGAGAGGTAGATATGTTGTAGAAGACCATAAAAGGCTCGGCAAAACAACAAAAGCAAAATGAAGAAGTCAAGCGAAATCTGATCTCACGCGAGAAGCTGAACTCGCGCGAGATGCATACCCGCGTGAAAAGTCTGTCTCGCGCGAGAACTGTTTGTTTTAGTATAAATTGTTTAGTTTTCGTTTTGTATTTAAGTCTTTGATCATTTTTCATTCCATGACTCTTGTATTACTGTGTGTTTTCGCACAAGACCTGTTATAGGTTGTTTGTTCAATACAAGAAGCATATTTTGATCAATTCGATTCTACTCTTATTCCAATCATGTTTACATTCCGCATTCACATGATTGAGATCGTGATTTGATTATTTTTGGGAGAAATCCATAGTTTTACAATTGGTATCAGAGCATTAGGCTCTAGAACCATGATTTGAAGAAGTTTGGATTGATTTCTACTCATTTCTTTGGTATTCATCATTGGTTACTTGAGATTAAGCCATAGTGATGTTATACTGCCAAAATTTTGAGAATTTGGATTGAATTGGACTGATTTAGTGGTCTTTAGTTGAACTTTAATCATAATTAAGTTTAAAAATTGAACTAAACTCATTAAAATCGGACTAAAATGTGTATAATCGGACCTATTCAGTGATTTGGAGGTGATTTTCGCTTGAAAACACTTGGAGAATTGATTGTGCGTGAAAATTGGAATTTTCGCGTGCGAAATTAACAATTTTCGCACAGGCGGTTTTTGGCATTTTTCGCGCGAAAATAATTTGTTGGAAAAGGAAGCTTTCGTCCGAACATCTATTTCGCGCGAGGATCATTCTCGTGTGATACTCATTTTCGCACGAGTCAAGTATTTTCGTACCAGTTTTCAAGGTTCAATAATCTCTGATTCAATTCCACAGAATGTCTTCATCTACTCCTAACTTGAAGCATCTCACTGCTTCTCTTCATCTTGATACTGAAATTGGTACTGGAAACAAGCCACCTAGACTTCTTAGCGAAGACGATTATGCAGATTGGGCTTACAGATTTGAAAATCATGTTATTTATACAGAACCAAAGATGTGGAGGTCGATCAAGTATGGTCCGTATATTCCCCTGTACAAGAATGATAAAGGGGAGATGGTCAAGAAACCAGAACACTTATGGGACGAAGATGACATGAAAAGGTTAGAGCTTGATGACAAAGCTTATGCTGCCATTACTATGGCCTTGACTACTGAAATTTCTTATAAGTTTAAAGAGTTCAGAGGTGCAAAGGTGTTATGGGATGCACTAGAAACTCAGATCATGGGCAATAAAGATATGAGGGAAAGTAAAAAGGATATGTTGAATCAAGAATTCAACATGTTTAATCATATTGTGGGTGAAGCGTTGGATGTTCAGATTGCCAGGTTTGTTAAACTGGTAACTAAAATGAAGAGTGCTGGGATTACTCTGGAATCAATTATGGTAAACAAGAAGATGTGAATTCACTTCCATACAGTTGGAATCATAACTGTACACTGATCAAGAGAACTAAAGACTTGTATACTCTTCCTCTGACCGATCTCATTTCAACTATCAAGTCGTATGAAATGGATGATAAGTAGAGAGCTGCAAATCATCTAAGTTCTTTGGGTGATGAAGCAACTGCTCTTTATGCTAAGATGGCTAGTAATCCTAATTACTATATCAGTTATACCCAGATGTGTCAGCAACAACAAACTGAAAGTTCAGCATCTTCTAATATACAACCAGTAATGAACCCTCAAATTCAAATTCCAGCTGCTCAACACTATTCCCCCATCATCCATCAACAAATCTCTCAAACTCAAGATCCTCAAAGTGGTCAACATGCTTATGTTGCTACCACTAATTCTTCAAAACAGACAGTCCAGATTGCTGAGGAACATCTTGCCCTATTCACTACATTCATGTCAAGCTATGAAGCTTTCATGGCTGGTAGATTCACTGCTCCTAATGTCTTGGTTGATGATCTTCAACAAGTAAATCCTTATGATGTAGAGGAAAATGACATCAAGTACCAAATGGCCATGGTGGTATACAGGGCGAAGAACTTTGCTAGACGTACTGGGAGAAAGATGTTTGGTGTAAACAACTCTAGTAAAATTGGCTTTGACAAGTCTATCCTGAGATGTTACAATTGTGACAAACCGGGTCATTTTGCTAGAGAATGTACTGAACCCAAGACTGGTCAAGCTGAAGGCCCAAAACGAATGGTGACAGTGGATATTGAATCAAAGAAAGACAAAGCTAGTACTTCTGGTGGTAACAAAGCGTTGGTTTCACAAACTAATGCAGAATATGACTGGTCAGACCAAATGGAAGCTCTTGATCTGAAATTGTCTACTGCTTTAATTGCCAAGATTGTTACTGAACCTGAAGAAGAGGAGAATCTATTTGCTGAGTTTGTTTCTGATGATCTAATGGAAGGCTTGTTTGCTGAGAAAGAAGAAGAGAAGGAGGTAGTTGAAAAGGAGAAGGAAGAAGTTGAAGAAAGAAAAAAGAAGTTAAAAGTGCAGAGAAAGCTGAGAAGGAAGAACAGGAAGAGAAAGTTGCTGAGAAAAGGATAGAGGTTGAAGAGTACACTGTTGAGCCTCCAGTCAAATGCCAATGTAAAGATCTAAAGACTGTTGAAGTTGCTCCAGTGGAAGAACAGGCTGCTGTCATAAAGGCTTTCATGGTAAAGAAAGTTAAAGAGACTGAAGGAGAAAGTTCAGAACCAAAGGTATATGATGGTTTATGCACAAATTCTTGTGTTGAGAAAGTTCAAAGGTATAGAGTTCATAATGAGAACTTGATAATGGAAGTTGAAAAACTTCAGTATCAAGCTCGAAAACACATATCAAATGAAAAGATATTTAAAGAAAAACTTAAAGGTTTAAATAATACAGTATACAATTTGCAATTAAATCTTCATGATAAAAAATGCACAAATAATGATTTGACAAATAGAAACAATGAACTCGACTTAGAAATTAATAGACTCAACAGTGAACTAGCCTCGGCTAAATTGACTGTTGAAAAATTTGAACTTTCATCAACTATGGTTGAAGGGATTATCAAGTCACAAATGACACAGAAGATAAAAGGAGGAAAGTGCGGTGTTGGATTTTCAAACATTGCTCCTCCAATTAATCATGATTATTCATGTTTACCTTTATCTGATGTCATTTCTAATTCTGATATGAGCTATGGGATAGGTTTCTCTCCATCCCTAGACTTAAAACCTTCAGTTAAAGTAAATATGTCTGTTGATCCTATCATAATAACTAAACCTAAACAATCAACTGAAAATTTTTGTGCAGATAATGTGAAGGTGGATGGTTTGGTTGAAGAGTGGGAGAGTGACAGTGAGAGTGAAAATGAAAGTGAAAGTTTGAAAAATAAGAATGTAAATGCTTTCAGATCTGGTTGTAATCAAACTTTGTCAAGAAATGAAAAGATTGTTGATTTGAATGAGATTAAATCAAATAATAAATGTAATTTGAATGCAAATCAGAGGGCAAATCAAAAAGCAAAACTTGAAAAGGACTTTAAAAACAGATTTATTTCGAAAGGTTTAATTGAAAATGAAGATCATATTTTTAAAGAAACGAATTTTTGATTCTTTAAAAATAAACTTCATTATAATGCTAACCTTGTGAATCAAGATATTTGTAGCTCAGATTTGCAAGTGAATGTTCCTTCTTCATCCTTTCTAAAAATTGAAAAGCCTGGTCCTACTCCAGCAAATTCTAAGACTAGTCCTATTCCAGCATCATCAGTTTCAAAAGTCATAACTGCTAAATCTCATATCAAAATTAGTCATAATTCAACAATTTCCTCGAATTTGCAAAAGATGAACAAGCAATTATCAAATGAAGCAAAGATTCGAGAGACTGTGCAGAATGTTAAACCAAAAAGTCAATCTGACTTTGTTTTTTATGACAATTTCCATAATTGTCATCCACAGTTTGTTTTCCACACACAACAAAGGAAATGTTATCAGTGTGAAAACATAAATCATTTGGCAAACAATTGTCCTTTTTGACAAAAATCACTAAGCAAACAACGATTTCATAATTCTATTGTTCATAATAGAAAATTGTTCTTCACTAGTGGAAAATTTTCAAAACAAATGAAATCAAAAGGTGATAATGATTATAATATCAAAAAGCATAAGAGTTTGAAGAATGATTTAAAAGAAAACATTAAGGTGAAAAGTGTTAATGAAAAGACTGATGTGCTAAATAAATATAACAATCTACAATCTTTTTGTCTTGCTGCAACACATAATGTGCTCAAGTCATGTTTGGCTTGGGTACCAAAAGCTAAGTAAGTTTGTTACTTATGCAGGGACAACCGCAAAAGACTATTGAAAGCCTATGGCATGTAGACAGCGGTTGTTCAAGACACATGACTGGGAATTTATCATTTCTACAAGATGTTCAGTCATATAATGGTGGAACAGTGATTTTCGCAGGAGACAAAGGAGGACGTATAACTAAGCGTGGTACAGTTACAAATGGTGTCCTTATCTTTGAAAATGTGAACTTTGTCGAGGAATTAAAACATAACCTGTTAAGTGTGTCTCAAATTTGTGACAAACAATATTCTACACACTTTACTAACAAAGAATGCTTAATCATAAAACCGGGTTTTGTTGTTCCAGATGAATGGGTTTTGATAAGGACTCCGAGAGACAATGACACATATCTTCTTGATATGCATTGTTCTAATTCTTTGGTAACCGCTTCTTGCTTATTATCCAAAGCCTCGGAGAATGATTCCATGTTATGGCATCGTCGGTTAGGACATGTCAATCTTAAAAATATAAATAAACTGGTACGTGGAAATCATGTCATTGGTTTACCCGAAAAAGAATTTTAATTAAATGAACATTGTTTGTCATCTTCAAAGGGTAAACAATATAAACTTCCTCACAAACCAATTGCACACAACTCAATCGAATCAATCTTACAACTCTTACACATGGATCTATTCGGTCCAGTGAGTGTTTTAAGTTTGGGTCGAAGATCTTACTGTTTGGTTGTTACTGATGACTTTTCTTGATTTACTTGTGTGTTTTTCTTAGCATCTAAGGATGAGACTCCACACCTTTTGCTCAAATTCATTAACTTGGTGGAGAATCAGACGGATAAAGAGGTAAAATGCATCCAAAGTGACAACGGGACAGAGTTTTGCAATCAAACGCTGAATGAGTTTTGTGAATCCAAGGGCATTGCTAGACAATTCAGTGCTGCAGGCACTCCACAACAGAATGGGGTTGCAGAAAGAAGGAATTGAACATTGATTGAAGCTGCTAGAACAATGATATCTGCTGCCAAATTATCTTTGTTCTTTTGGGCTGAAGCAGTAAATACTGCCTGTTATGTTCAGAATCGTGTTTTAATCAATAAAAGATTAAATATGACTCCTTATGAAATATTTTATAAACACAAACCCAAAGTTAAATATTTTAAAGCCTTTGGTTGTTGTTGCACTCTGTTGCATACAACTGAATCAACTTCAAAATTTTCTGAAAAGGCTGATGAATGTTACTTTGTTGGATATGCTGCCAATAAGGTTGCATATCGAGTTTATAATAAAAGAACTAGACAAATAATTGAGTCATTTAACATTGATTGGCACGAGCTTAACATAACTGATACAGGTTCAGCTCCTTCATGGGTTTATGATTATGAATCTTTGTTCATAAATTTTAAAATTTCTAAACCTTCGTCTGCAGATTCTAATTCTCAAGCAATATCTTTGGAGAACAAAATCATTGAGGAACTTCCATCTATTATATCTGATGATTCTGCAATTTCTTCATCATTCAAGGCTATTCTACAGCTTCTGTGCAAGTATCTGAATGTTCTGAGTTATCAGATATTCCTTCAGAACAAATTCCCAATCAGGAGCTGGAAGAATCATTGAGTTCACCATTATCTTCATCTTCTTCAGAAACTATGGATACACCAATAGAAGTCATTCAAGTTCCCTTTGAAAAATCTCCAAATGTGTCTACTGCTTCTGAAAATCCTATTTCAGATGACATATTGAAGAAAATATTGTGTATCAATCTAGACAATCTGAAGAAGTTCTTGACAATGTTGAACACATTACTAATTTGGAAGATGGGATGGTTGCAGTTGATATTCCTCAATTAAGAATACATAAAACTCATCTAACAAAAGCAATCATTGGTCCATTGCATGAAGGAGTCATTACCAGAAGTCGATCAAGAGCAATCAACACATGACTTTATGCTTGCTTTCTATCACAAATACTACCCAAGAATGTGGAAATGGCACTCAAGGAAAACAGCTGGATAGAAGCAATGCAAGATGAGTTGATGCAATTTAAGAAGCTGAATGTTTGGCATCTTGTAGAACTTCCAAAGGATAAGCTTCCGATTGGAACAAAGTGGATATTCAGAAACAAGACGGATGAAAAAGGTGTTATAGTTCGGAACAAAGCACGTCTTGTGGTGCAGGGATTCTATCAAGTTGAAGGATTGGATTATGAAGAAGTGTATGCTCCAGTTGCAAGACTTGAAGCAATACGCATATTCTTAGCCTTTGCTTCATACATGAATATCAAGGTGTATCAGATGGATGTTAAAACTGCATTTTTATATGGGGAAATGAAGGAAGAAACCTATGTTTGTCAGCCTCCAGGATTTGAAGACCTGGATCATCCTGATTATGTTTACAAGTTGGATAAGGCATTATATGGTCTACATCAAGCACCTCGTGCTTGGTATGCAACTCTGACTGAACATTTGCTTGCAAATGGTTATTCACGAGGCGCAATTGATCAAACCTTATTCATTCGTAAATCAGGCGATGACATCACTCTGTTTCAAATCTATGTCGATGATATCATCTTTGGATCTACAAATGATAGTATGTGCACAGAGTTTGAAGAAGTGATGAATAAGAAATTTGAGATGAGTTCCCTTGGAGAAATTTCATTTTTCTTAGGAATCCAAGTTACTCAATCTGAAACTGGTATTCTCATTTATCAAGAAAAGTATGTTCAGACTATTCTTGAGAAATACAAGTTTCAAGATTCCAAAGTAGCTCCAACTCCTATGGCTTCTCGTCCTACTCTTACTCCAGATTCATTAGAAGAATCAGTTGATCAACATCTGTACAGATCAATGATTGGTTCCCTCATGTATCTCACTGCAAGCAGGCCGGATATCATGTTCCCTGTTTGTCAGTGTGCCCACTATCAAAGTGATCCAAAGGAATCACACATGAAAGCTGTCAAGCGGATCTTCAAGTATCTCAAGGGTCAACCCAAACTTGGTCTTTGGTATCCTCGAAATTCTGATTTCAATTTATTTGCTTATACTGACATGATTATGATGGTTGTAATTTAGACAGGAAATCGACTACAGGAGGATGTCAATTCCTGGGCAACCGTATCATTTTTTGGCAGTGTAAAAAGCAGAACACTGTATCCACATCAATTGCTGAAGCTGAATATGTGGCTGCATCGAGCTGTTGTTCCCAGCTTGTCTGGATTCAACAACAACTTCTCGATTATGGTCTCAACATCTATGACACACCAATTTGGTGTGACAACACGGCAGTTCTGAACATCGTTAAAAATCCCATTCAACATTCCAAAACTAAACACATTGACATCCGGATCCATTTTATCCGTGACTGTTTTGATCGAAAACTTATTCATTTAAAACAAGTGCCGTCAACCGAAAACATTGCTGACTTATTTACCAAGGCATTTGATCATTCTCGATTTGATTTCCTTGTGCAATTATTGGGAATGATTAACTTTGGATAAATTGGTTTAATGAATCTTCACAAAAAGATTTTTCATTTTTAATAAAGAATAAAATTGCAATTGTTTCTTTTTCTTTAAAAGAACAATCACAATTTTAGGGGGAGAAATTAGAAAAACAAGTTCTGAAAAATATTTTTGGTCTTAGGGGGAGTCAAGATCACAAGATTGTTAAAAAGAAATTTTCATACTTAAATGAGAAATGATATTACAAAGTTCAAAACAAGTTCAAGTACTTTAAAAGGCTTTCATATAAAAGGACTTGAATTATGATTGATGTGTTAATAAACTATGCTTTCAGAAATGAAAAGATCATAACTGAGTGATTAAACATGAATTGAAAGTAATATGATTTAGTGGGGAACATATCAGGTTTATGTGAAAATACCAAAATTGGTCTAATACAGACTGAGAGTTATATTCAGGTCATACTCAAGCCTATTATTGTTTGATTCAGTGATTATCATACTTAAATATGTATATATATATAATAGAAAATTACAAAAAGATATACAGAAAAAGATGAAAAGACATAAATAGAATAAATGAGCAAAAAGATGCCAAAAGGCCATATAGGATATAAGATGCCAATGTGCACAAATCAAAAGATATGTCAAAAGACATACATACTATATGATATATATTTTCTAATTTGAGAATATTTTCTCATCACGGAAGGCAAAATCAAAAGATGGGGCATGTAAGTCCGGATGGCTTGTAAGTCCTAAACATCTTGAGAGGGCAGACGTAAGTCCGGATGGCTGTTAGTAAGTCCTTAAACTTGTTAATATTTCGTGTTAAGAAATAATTCTCAGGCTAGTTATGCTCAAATAGATATATTTAGGAATAAACATATGGTATCACTGATCAACAATACAAGGTTTAAGTCAATTTAGGATGACTTGAAATCTCGATAGTATCTTGAAGATTAATAAGTATTTTTTCAGAAATTCTGATTGTGGGATCCATTGACTTATATTAAATCTTACAAAACATTATAAATATCACTCTTTATGTTTCTAAGTAAAACTTGAAGCATAAGTTTAAATTGACAATAAACATAAACAAGTTATTTTAAATAAAGCTGGACAGAGTCTTGACTTGACAAAAGGACTATATGATCTCATTATGAAAATTATCTCTAAGACATTCCAGATCTTGATTCTTTATTTGTTTTCATTGTTTTATTTTGTTTTTTGTTTTTGTTTTTGTTTTTGTTTTGTATTGTTCAATCTTAAGACAAATAAATAACAAATAAATTTAAAAATTAAAGATTCATTAAATTAAATTGGTCACTTGGTAAATAAAACTATTTGTTGACATACATAATTGATAATAAATGTTTGTGTAAACACAAGAAATGTTGAAAATCTGAAAAACATTGAAAATTGTTCAAAGGATTAAACACAATCACACGAATGGAAGTCGCGTGATAAACGATGTCGCGCGAAAAATGGGGGTATGCGAAAGGATTTCTCGCATAACAATTTGACTATTAACTATCATCAGTCAAGGCGAAAAGTCATTTTTCGCTTCATCTTTCATCCGAAACCCTTTTTCGCTTCCCTTCTTAAAATCAAAATCAGAGTTCATCTTGTTCTTATTAGACATTCTACTCCACGTAGTCGTTCACATTACATCTATACTGATCATTAAAGGTATATTTTGATGAATATGGTTACTAAAGAGACGAATTTCAAAATGGACCTTAACAACTTAAACTAAAATCTCATAAATGGACTTAAAAGTTGAAATTGAAAGATGAAATAGACATAATGATCTTAGGCGATAGTGATGGAATGATTTTCATGGATTAAAAACATGTTTTTGACAGTTAATTTAAGTATGAGTTTGCGCGAATCGCATGAGTAAAATAAACAGGTGCGAAAAATGATTTTTCGCGTGAGAATGTTCTCGCGTGAAACACATTTTCGCATGATGTCTGAATTCATGTTGAACATTGACTTTCGCATAAAGTGGGTTTTCGCGTGATAAGGTTTTTCGCATAAAACTTGTTTTTCGCTTGAATGTAATTTTCGCATGAAATTCGCATGAAATTGGATTTCGCATGAAATGGATCTCGCATGAAATGTAAAACTTTGACTTAACTAGAATTTTTCGCATGATCTTAGTTTTCGCACAATAGAAATTTAGTTGCTGAAAGTTTCTAAGTGTGGAACTTTAGATTTCACATGAATTTGTTTTATTTTCTAATTGAGAAAACTCAAATGCTGAAATTTTTCTAAGTGTTAACATTTTTTTATATTAAGTTATTACTAAGTGTTCTAATCTTGTTTGTTTGTGACAATGCAGATGGCACAGATGATTTTAATAAAAATCACAACTGTGTAGCCTATTTAGATGACGTTCCTGAGGGAAAGAAACTTTTCACATCTATGATTGAGGGGCTAAAGAATTCAAGGATTGTTTATGCCATATCTGCTGATCCAGCTATTTACTCAGAGCTGATTGATTCTTTCTGGAGTACTGCTGCTCTGGAAAAAGACCAAGCTGGAAACTCAATCATAACTGCTATAGTCAAGGAGAAAAGATTAACTGTCTCACAGGCTATTCTAAACAGAGTGTTGCTGTTTGATGATCAAGAAAATGCTCCAACCAGACTTGAGGATGATGTTGTGATTGATTGTTTGACTCGTATGGGATACGAGTATAGATATCCAAGTCTGGAAAAGAAGTGGTTACCGCCATACTGGAAATACTTATTTCACATGGTAATACACTATCTAAGTAATCTGAAGGCTGGGATGGACAGTCTAAGTGCTATGTTTGGTTCTTTATTGTTTTCCCTGGTAGATGATCTTCCTTTTAGCATTTCTTGAGCAATTTTCCAGGAAATGCAGAAGAACACTACTGCTAATCCAGAGAAGAAATTTATCATGTATCCCAGATTCATTCAGCTGATTATCAACGATGCATACCCAGAGTTGGCTACTCTGAGGTCTCCCAAATACGTTGTACAGACTATCAAAAAGGAGATTTTTACTCATCTTACTGGAGCACGAGGAAACAAGTGCTCAGGAGAAAGTTTTGCTAAGATTGGCAGATTTTCTGAGATAGAAGAAGATGTTAGTGATTTGGGAGGCGATGTACCAATTGATGACGTGCAAACTGGTACTTCAACATCTGAAGCTAGAGATGATGTTGATGCTGAAAAAGAAAGATTATTTGAAGATGATCCAACTCAGGCTGAGAATGAAGAAGGTGTTGTTTATTCCGCTTCAAGTTCTGAGACTGCTAGTGATCAAATAGGGAATGTTCCCTATGTGATTCAAACTGATCAGACACCTTCTACTCCAACTTCTTCAAGAATCAATGTTGAAGATAGGGATACTGATTACATCCTTGAGGAGTCTCCTAGTACATCTATGAGGCACAAACGAATGGCTAGGAGGAAAGATTTCCCTGCCAGGAAAAAAGGACGAGGTGGTATTCCTAGGAAACCACGAACACATGTGATTATTTCTGAAACTAAATAAGAGCAGCTTGTTGATGTGACTACTTCTGCTACTAAGATAGAAACAGTTCCTGTTTCTAAATCAGCCAATATTCCTGGATCTGGTTTCACCATGTAACACCCGAAATTTTGATTAGACAAAGGGAAATAATAAGAAGAAAAGAAAAGAAAGAAGTTTGGAGGAAAAGGAAAAGAAAGAGAAAGTAGAAGGGGGTTTTGTGTAAAAGTACAAAGAAAAGATAAATATCTGATATACATAGGGATGGCTGCCCACTCTTTTCTCACAACCCCAAATCAGCGAGAGTTTTAGAGAGAGAAAGAGCAAACCACGGGAGCTGAAGAACGAACAAGAAGAAGAAGAAGAAGACAGATTCGAGGTACTGGTTCCACGGCAACCGATTTTGAAGAAGCCACACCCAGCAACACAATGTGAGTTCTAAGACCCCTTCTTTTATGCCTTTTTGAATGATTTTGGGGGCTGGAACACATCGTAACCCTGTTTTCGAGCTTGAGTGCTCAATTCGTGTATGTATGTACGAGTTTGCGTGTGTATGGTCTATTCAGGTTGCTATGCTTACTGTATATAAGATTTCTAGGGCAATTATATGAGTTACAGCAGGTTAGTTGTGTGTGTGCTGTTGATGTATGTTTTAGAAGTCTTTGCTATGATCTGTATGATGTGTAGCCTGTCCTAAGTAGATGATACGCTAGATTTGTGCAAAGGTGTGTTGAGATGATGATTTGAGAGCTGGAAAACAGCACAGGTTAAGGACAGGACGAACTACTCATCCGCATGGACTAATGCGGATGACCAAGTCAATGCGGTCACAGCATGTTCCACATCCGCATTGACCCAATGCGAGTATGTCCGGGAATGCGGCTAAGGCAGACAGCCGCATTAACCAATGCGAAAGGCTTAGGAAACACGGGTCAGACAATGCGTCATCCGCATTGTCCTAATGAAAAGAAATGGCCAAGGCAACTCAGCCGCATTAACTAATGCGGTCGACCTATGCAATGCGGTAAGGCGACTGTCAACCGCATTGACCAAATGCAGACAAGTACATGAAATGCGGATAAGGCATTCCTCATCCGCATTAACTAATGCGGATGAACAGATGAATGCGGATGAGTTAGTATGTGGAATGCGGATATACGTTCAGTAAGATCTGATCTAAACGAGTGTTATAGGCATGATGATGATGATGATGTTGCATGGGTACACCTATGGTATACCATATATGTGTGATGCTTGGTATGATGATGAATGTATGATATGTGTATGTTCCCTACGATTATGCATGTTTATCTTTCCAAAACTTTACGAATTATGAAAATGAATGAATGAAGTATTACGTAACGTAAAGTGAAAGATAATGAAAGAGGAACATGATGATGAGTGCATGTATTAACGAATGAACGAAAAAGGAAATATGATGATGAATACATGCATTAATGAATGAACGAACGAAAGATGTCTTGCAAGCATTGGATAAGATGAACGGGTCCTTCTTGGTGATTGACCATATGTATGGTACCCCTACCGCTTACCTCTAGTACCGTGGCATACGTTTTGTTGTTCATTTTATGACTTCGGCCCGGTAGCTAAGACTGATCGAGGTATAGCATACGGTAGAGGTGCAAAAGATATCCAATGCGTAAGAAAAGATAAAACGGTATCCTTGTCATTCGACCACAGTAATCATCGCTACGTGCCATGAAGTGGGTAAAGCCTGACAGGATCCATATGAGAACTGAATGATAAAGATGTAACGAATGAATGAATGAAAGAGATAATAAAGATATTATCTACATGTATGTATGATGTATGATCATGTGAAAGAAAGGAATGGTTTATGATGTAAATAAAGTATGTTTATTTAAAAAAAGAACTAGAACTCACTCAGCAACGCTGACTTTTATGTGTTTCCAGTTGGCAGGTAGTGTTGCTGGGGATGGCACGAGGCGGCTACTCAGCTCTTTTGGGATGACATTCTCCTTTTGATAATGCTGCAACGTCATGTGTTGTGGGCCCGTAATGCACGCAACACATTATGTTGCATGCAAGTGCAAGATTTCTTAAGGATTCCCATAAACGGGATTACTTAAGGAATCTTCTTTATGATGAAAAAAAAAGTTTTTTTATATTTTATATTTTGTACTAGAGGTCACAGTTTATGACCCTATGATTGCTGAGGATTCGAAAAAATGGGATTACTTAAGAAATCCCCGGTTTCATATGCTTCAGCAGAAATCATAGTAAAGCTAGGCAATGTAAAGAAAGCTTGTATTTTGTAACCAAGTCAACGATGTAATGCATTGTAAAAGCTTTTATGATGAAATGAGAATGTACTTCTTGTTAATTCCGCTGCGTTATTTTACTTAATATATGTTGTTTATCTAAGATGTTTATGAATGTATACTAAATGTATGTTTTATGTGCAATGAATGACCAACCGTGAGGTGCCCAGGAGTGGGGCCTTACAAGTTGGTATCAGAGCAAAAGTTTAAGTAAAATGGGTAAATTTTCAAAATAAACCTAAACTTAAACTGAAAATGGGACAGAAAGGGGAAGAATGCCATCTGAGTAGCTGCGTGCCATCAGGTATTTTCTTAAAGTTAACCAGGATTATGTGCGCATGTAATGTGGTTTATGTATACTGTTAGATTTAGATACTAATGTAGTCAGAAAAGGTAATGCTCAGGGTACGAAGAGTAAAGTAAGTGGCTAATCACAACTGGCCACTGTAATTAGGGACTTACTATACTTGACATAAACTGAGTTATTTCCTTGAATGACCGTGTTAGTATTTGAACCTTTCAGTGTGTGATAGAAGATGGTCGGTGGTAGATCATCTAAAGCCCCACGTGGTGGAGGCGGTGGCGGAAGTGGTGCGGAACCACGAGCCACAAGAGGAAGACCTAGACTAGAGAAGAAGGTTCCTAAAGAACCTGATACTACTCCTCCGGAGGGAGTGGACGAGAGTGTTGATTTGAGGGCCTCGGTAAAAGAGGCAGTGGTCGAGGAGGTGCACCAGGTCATGCAAACGATCTTACCGTCTGTAGTGACCGAGGTGATAAAGGCTGTACGCGAAGATGAGAGGCGAGGGAGGAATCGATCCTCAGGAAGGCAACAACAACAAGAGCCGGAAACGGTTCTTTCTGATGATGAAGAGGAAGAGGAGGAGGAGCCAGCGCATGAGTCAACACGGGGTTGTAACTACGGGGCCTTTATGAGGTGCAAGCCCCCTACTTTTGACGGTTCTGGCACTGCTGCTGATGCTCACCAATGGGTGAGAGAAATGGAGGCTGTCCTCGACATTTGTGATTGCCGGGAGGACAAGAAGGTGAAGTTTGCTACCCACTCTTTTACGGGTTCGGCTCTATGCTGGTGGGACAACATAGTCCAGGCCAAGGGTAGCAGGGCCATTGGGAAGATGAAGTGGTCTGAGTTGAAAAGGATGGTGATCGAGGAGTTCAGTCCTCGTCGGGAAATAGATAAGGTTGAGAGAGAGTTCCTGCAGCTGGAGGCGGGGACGATGACCCACCAATAGTACACCACCAAGTTTAACGACATGGCGAGAATGGTGCCGGACCAGGTAACGCCGGTGTCTCGCAAGATCAATCGGTATTTCCAGGGGCTGCCGGCTGACATCCGCAAACATCTGATTACTGCCCGACCGAACACCTTTAGGTCGGCAGTGGATCTGGCGGGGAGATTGTATGATGAACGGGCAAGGGTGGTGAAGGCTGAGATTAGTAAGAAGGGAGGTGGTGAGAGAAGTTGGCAGGGGAAGAGGTTTGGTCGAGGTGACACTTCGACAAGTAACAAGAAGGCAAGGGTAGATGACCGCCGTGTGGTCGCGTCAGGAGCAGGGCTGAGTAAGTGTGGCCAATGTGGAAGAGAGCACTCAGGGGAGTGCAAGTGGGGATCCAACATCTGCTTCAAGTGTGGGAAGACAGGGCATATGGCCAAGGATTGCCGGATGGGCAAGTGTTTTAACTGTGGGGAAAGTGGTCATATGAGCAGAGACTGCAAAAAAGCTGAGAGCTGAGGGCTCAGGGGCGAAGAAGACGGGAGGAGAAGAACCGAGAGCAAAGGCCAGGGCATTCACGATGATGCAAGAAGAGGCTAGGACGGACCCTGATGTTGTGTCCGGTACGTTTCTGGTGAAACAAACTTTAGCCTCTGTATTATCTGATTCGGGTGCCAGTAGGAGTTTATTTCTAATGCCTTCGGTACTAAGCTGCCTGTTAGTAGTAGACGTATTGATGTGCCCTTCGATGTAGAAACTGCCATAGGTAAATCTACTAGGATCTCCGAGGTGATAGAGGGTTGTGATGTTGAATTGGAGGGCCATAAATTTCCGGATAGACCGTTTGCAATGACTTTGGGTGGTTTTGATTTGGTGCTTGGTATGGATTGGTTGGCGGACTTTGAGGCGAACATCGTGTGTCGCCAGAAGATGATTCAATTGACAGCGCCCGGCGGTAGTTCAGTGACGGTTTATGGTGATCGGGTTACTACGACTCCGAAGGTGATCTCAATGGCTGTGGCGGGAAAATGTATGAGGCGTGGGTGCAGCACCTACTTATGTTATGTGAAAGATGTGGAAACGCCAACACCACGACTATCTGATGTTCCGGTCGTGCGTGGTTTTCCAGACGTGTTCCCGGAAGACTTATCGGGATTGCCACCTGACAGAGAGATCGAGTTTCAGATTGACCTGATACCGGGTGCTCAACCTGTCGCCAAGGCACCGTATCGATTGGCCCCGACGGAAATGAAAGAGTTGATGGAGCAGTTGCAAGAGCTGTTGGATAAGGGGTTTATTAGACCGAGTATCTCACCTTGGGGTGCTCCGGTTCTGTTCGTAAAGAAGAAAGATGGTAGTATGAGGATGTGCATCGACTACCGCGAGCTGAATAAGTTGACGGTGAAGAACAGATACCCCTTGTCGAGAATCGATGATCTGTTCGATCAGCTTCAAGGCGCCAGTTGGTTTTCACGAATAGATCTTCGATCGGGCTATCATCAGCTAAAAGTGAAGGAGCAGGATATCCCTAAAACAGCCTTTTGTACGCGCTATGGTCACTACGAGTTTCTTGTCATGTCTTTTGGTTTGACCAATGCGCCGGCTGCTTTTATGGATCTGATGAACAGGGTGTGCCGACCGATGTTGGATAAATCAGTGATTGTATTCATCGATGATATCTTGATTTATTCGAAGAGTGAGACTGAGCATGTCGGTCACATTCGAGAAGTTCTGGAGACGTTGAGGAGGGAGAAGTTGTATGCTAAGTTCTCCAAGTGCGCATTTTGGTTGCGATAAGTTCAATTCTTGGGTCATGTGGTAAATCCGGATGGAATTATGGTTGATCCGGCAAAGGTGGAGGCAGTAATGCAATGGAAGTCTCCAAAGACGCCATCCGAGATCCGTAGTTTCTTGGGTTTGGCGGGCTACTACCGGAGGTTCATTCAAGACTTCTCCAAGATTGCTTCTCCACTGACCAAGTTGACCCGGAAAGATGTGAAATTTGTATGGGGTCAAGCTCAAGAGAAGGCGTTTGAAGAATTGAAGACGAAGTTGACCCAAGCTCCAGTATTGGCATTACCCGATGGAAGCAAAGACTTGGTGGTTTATTCTGATGCTTCCTGCTCGGGGTTGGGGTGCGTATTAATGCAAAGGGGAAAGGTGATCGCCTATGCATCCCGACAGCTGAAAGTTCACGAGGTTAATTACCCCACTCATGACTTGGAGCTAGCAGCTGTGGTCTTCGCGTTAAAGATTTGGAGGCACTACCTCTACGGAACGAAGTGCACCATTTTCATGGATCACAAGAGCTTGAAGTACTTCTTCGAGCAAAAAGATTTAAATATGAGGCAGAGGCGATGGTTGGAGCTGATAAAAGACTACGATTGTGAGATCCATTCCCATCCGGGCAAAGCCAACGTGGTGGCTGATGCCCTTAGCCGAAAAGAGAGGCCCGAGCCAATTCGGGTAAAAGCGTACCAACTAATTATGACCTCAGACGTGATGAAGCAAGTCAAAGAGTTCCAAGATGAGGCACTGAAAGAGGATCATCTTAACTCTAAACGAATGAGAGGTCTGGCCGCGGAGTTGGGCGAAAACACAATGGGTGTTAGAACCCGGTTTGGACGTATGTGGATTCCTCGATTTGGGAATCTACGGGTAAAGATCATGGATGAAGCCCACAAAACTCGATACTCCATTCATCCCGGTACTACCAAGATGTACCAAGACATGAAGAAAGATTATTGGTGGCCGGGTATGAAACGTGATGTGGTGGAGTATGTAAGTAAATGTCTCACTTGTTTGCAAGTGAAGGCCGAACACCAGAAGCCGTATGGAAAGATTCAACCTTTGGATATACCGGAATGGAAGTGGGAGCACATCACCATGGATTTTATCACAAAGCTGCCATGTACCCCGAAAGGGTGATTGTGGATCGTCTGATGAAGAGTGCTCACTTCCTCCCGATACGCGAGATATATTCATCTGAGAGGTTGGCCGATCTTTTCATCAAAGAGATTGTGACTCGTCATGGTGTACCAGTGTCGATTGTATCCGACCGCGACACCCGGTTTACATCTAAATTCTGGAAGAAATTCCATGATGCCATGGGAACGAGGTTGCATATTAGCACGGCTTATCATCCTCAAACTGATGGTCAGTCAGAAAGGACCATTCAGACTTTGGAGGACATGCTTTAGGCATGTGTTATCGACTTCGGAGGAAGTTGGGATGACCACATACCGTTAGCTGAATTCTCGTACAACAACAGCTATCATGCCAGTATTGGCATGCCACCTATGAGATGCTATACGGTAGGAGATGCAGGACACCCATCTGTTGGGGTGATATTGGTCAGAAAGAATTAGGAAGCGTCGAAGTGATCGAGGCTACGACTGAAAAGCTTGAAAAGATCAAAGCCTATATGAAGGCGGCCAAAGACCGACAGAAGTCGTATGCTGACAAACGACGCAGGCCGATTGAGTTCCAAGTGGGGGATTGGGTTATGTTAAAGGTCTCGCCTTGGAAAGGAATCATTCGGTTCCGGAAGCGAGGTAAGTTGAGTCCGTGATATATAGGCCCTTTCCGAATCATTGCTCGAGTAGGAGAGGTGGCCTATAGGTTGGAATTGCCAGATGAGTTGAGTGGAATTCACCCGACCTTTCACGTATCTCATCTGAGAAAATGTTTGGCCGATGAAGATATGATTGTTCCACTGGAAGATATTGAAGTAGATGAACGGTTCAACTATGTAGAGCAACCAGTGGCAATCCTTGACAGAAAAGAGAAGCGGCTGCGAAATAAAGTGGTTCCTCTTGTGCGTGTACAGTGGAGGCACAGGAAGGGATCCGAATCAACGTGGGAGACAGAGGATGAAATGAGGCAACATTACCCACGTCTGTTCGAGAAATAACAGGTTTCGGGGACGAAACCTTTATAAGGGGGGTGGACTTGTAACACCCGAAATTTTGATTAGACAAAGGGAAATAATAAGAAGAAAAGAAAAGAAAGAAGTTTGGAGGAAAAGGAAAAGAAAGAGAAAGTAGAAGGGGGTTTTGTGTAAAAGTACAAAGAAAAGAGAAATATCTGATATACATAGGGATGGCTGCCCACTCTTTTCTCACAACCCCAAATCAGCGAGAGTTTTAGAGAGAGAAAGAGCAAACCACGGGAGCTGAAGAACGAACAAGAAGAAGAAGAAGAAGACAGATTCGAGGTACTGGGTTCCACGGCAACCGATTTTGAAGAAGCCACACCCAGCAACACAATGTGAGTTCTAAGACCCCTTCTTTTATGCATTTTCGAATGATTTTGGGGGCTGGAACACATCGTAACCCTGTTTTTGAGCTTGAGTGCTCAATCCGTGTATGTATGTACGAGTATGCGTGTGTATGGTCTATTCAGGTCGCTATGCTTACTGTATATAAGATTTCTAGGGCAATTATATGAGTTACAGCAGGTTAGTTGTGTGTGTGATGTTGATGTATGTTTTAGAAGTCTTTGCTATGATCTGTATGATGTGTAGCCTGTCCTAAGTAGATGATACGCTAGATTTGTGCTAAGGTGTGTTGAGATGATGATTTGAGAGCTGGAAAACAGCACAGGTTAAGGACAGGACGAACTACTCATCCGTATGGACTAATGCGGATGACCAAGTCAATGCGGTCACAGCATGTTCCACATCCGCATTGACCCAATGCGAGTATGTCCGGGAATGCGGCTAAGGCAGACAGCCGCATTAACCAATGCGGAAGGCTAAGGAAATGCGGGTCAGACAATGCCTCATCCGCATTGTCCTAATGAAAAGAAATGGCCAAGGCAACTCAAGCGCATTGACTAATGCGGTCGACCTATGCAATGCGGTAAGGCGACTGTCAACCGCATTGACCAAATGCAAACAAGTACATGAAATGCGGATAAGGCATTCCTCATCCGCATTGACTAATGCGGATGAACAGATTAATGCGGATGAGTTAGTATGTGGAATGCGGATATACGTTCAGTAAGATCTGATCTAAACGAGTGTTATAGGCATGATGATGATGATGATGTTGCATGGGTACACCTATGGTATACCATATATGTGTGATGCTTGGTATGATGATGAATGTATGATATGTGTATGTTCCCTACGATTATGCATGTTTATCTTTCCAAAACTTTACGAATTATGAAAATGAATGAATGAAGTATTACGTAACATAAAGTGAAAGATAATGAAAGAGGAACATGATGATGAGTGCATGTATTAACGAATGAACGAAAAAGGAAATATGATAATGAATACATGAATTAATGAATGAACGAACGAAAGATGTCTTGCAAGCATTGGATAAGGTGAACGGTTCCTTCTTGGTGATTGACCATATGTATGGTACCCCTACTGCTTACCTCTAGTACCGTGGCATACGTTTTGTTGTTCATTTTATGACTTCGGCCCGGTAGCTAAGACTGATCGAGGTATAGCATACGGTAGAGGTGCAAAAGATATCCAATGCGCAAGAAAAGATGAAACGGGATCCTTGTCATTCGACCACAGTAATCATCGCTACGTGCCATGAAGTGGGTAAAGCCTGACAGGATCCATATGAGAACTGAATGATAAAGATGTAACGAATGAATGAATGAAAGAGATAATAAAGATATTATCTACATGTATGTATGATGTATGATCATGTGAAAGAAAGGAATGGTTTATGATGTAAATAAAGTATGTTTATTTTAAAAAAAAACTAGAACTCACTCAGGAACGCTGACTTTTATGTGTTTCTAGTTGGCAGGTAGTGTTGCTGGGGATGGCACGAGGCGGCTACTCAGCTCTTTTGGGATGGCATTCTCCTTTTGATAATGCTACAACGTCATGTGTTGTGGGCCCGTAATGCACGCAACACATTATGTTGCATGCAAGTGCAAGATTTCTTAAGGATTCCCATAAACGGGATTACTTAAGGAATCTTCTTTATGATGAAAAAAAAAAGAATTTTTTTTTACATTTTATATTTTTATACTAGAGGTCACAGTTTATGACCCTATGATTGCTGAGGATTCGAATAAACGGGATTACTTAAGAAATCCCCGTTTTCATATGCTTCAGTAGAAATCATAGTAAAGCTAGACAATGTAAAGAAAGCTTGTATTTTGTAACCAAGTCAACGATTTAATGCATTGTAAAAGCTTTTATGATGAAATGAGAATGTACTTCTTGTTAATTCCGCTGCGTTATTTTACTTAATATATGTTGTTTATCTAAGATGTTTATGAATGTATACTAAATGTATGTTTTATGTGCAATGAATGACCAACCGTGAGGTGCCCGGGAGTGGGGCCTTACACACCACTCCTCCAAGACAAGAAAATCTGGAGTTTGATGTAGATACTTTTCTAAATACTCCTCCAGATTTCCAAGGAAGAGAAGAATCCACCAGTGCTCCTCATTCTATAACTTTAGAAGAAAGAGTGAAGAATTTGGAGAAAGAAAGCTTCAAGAATGTCAAGCTGATTGCTGAGTTGAGAAAAGACAATGAAGAAAAGACTAAGATGATTACCATGATTCATCTTGACTCTACAATAAAGGTTACAAGGATAGCCTCTTTGGAGCAACAAATGAGAAGTATGTTTGATTATTCCTCAGGATTGGAAAGACAGCTGAATGAGCTACGAGAGTTTATTTCTCAGACATATTTCCATCAACCATATGTTGTACGATCTACAACAGTGATTGGTGAGACGAGCAGGCGTTCTCCAAGTCCATCTCCTGCAGAAAATATTCAAGAAAGTGAAAAGGTCAATGAAGCTCAAACAACTGAAGAACAGCCAAGTGTTAGTACTACTGAAGATGTTCCAATTTCATCTGAAGTACCTATCACTGAAGCTTTTACATCTACAGCTTTCGTTGAACCGGAACATATGATGCCTCCTCCTATTGTTACTGAAGAAGATGATGAAGAGTTACTTGATTATGGTGATTCTGTTGATGATGAAGATTCTGATGATGATGAAGATTCTGATAATGATGACAATGATGATGATAATGATAATGATGATGGTGGAGATGATGGTGGACATGATGGAGGAGATGACGATGATAATAATGATGATGATGAAGGTGATGTTGGAGGATTATCTTCTAATCCAACTGGTGATACTAGTACTGATAATGTCACTCGACCAAGTGCTAGTGATCCAGAAGGATATGATCCACTTGACCCTGATACTGAAAGTTTGTACGAAAAAGAGCTTTACTCATTCCAACAATCTTCAACTGGTGCTGTAGAAGAAGAGTTTGACTTGTTTGATGATTTGGATGATGAAAATGAGTATACAGATATATTTGGGAACAACTTACAGAATTTATTCAAAGATATCAATCTTGAAGAAGGTGAAATTCCAACTGAGACTGTGAGTGGTTCAACTCCTACTGTTTTAACACAGAAAGATTCTACTGGACAAATTGCTTTATACACTAGAGGAGGTTTACAGTTCAAAGCACCACCACCACCTACTGAAGCTCATTTTCTGTTTATATCAAAGCCGAAATAGAAATATGGTGAAATGTCTCATGTTATTAGTTGGGGTTATGATGACGAGAAAAAGTTGTATGTTATAAAGAGAAAGAATGGAGAAATTAATTATCTGAAGAGCACTCAAGACTTCCATACTCTACGTGCTGCTGATCTTTATTCCATGGGAAAAGCTCCATTCTTTAATGAAAGCAACTATAGCGAAGCTGAACTAATGAGATCTATGATACGAAGGGAGATGAGAACAAATTTCAATGACTTCAAAACTGCTAAATCAAAGGTGATTAATGACTCTACAAGAATTGATGAAAATACTAAAGCTCCGATGAAAATAAGAGTCTATCAACATCCCAAATTCATAAGAAAAGTCCCAGTTCATGCTCTTGTTCCTCCAAATTCTTTGAAGCAATTAATTTCTTGGAGATGTGAAAAGGATTCAGGTCATGCTGTGATCAAATATACTGACAGATCATTTAGAATCATTGATCCAGCTGACTTAATGAAATTTGGCAAAGACGACTTGATCAAGCTACTACACTGTCCTATTTCAGCTGATGAGTCTGTTTACTTTTTGTCTTGCCAATATGTCTGGATGACAGATCGAATCCTTCGAAATAAATGGTATGCTTATTCTGTTACTTACAAGTGAACAAATGTCGACTTTGACTGATGATGTTTCACCGAGCCTAGGGGGAGATTGTAGAAGACCATAAAAGGCTCGGCAAAACAACGAAAGCAAAATGAAGAAGTCAAGCGAAATCTGATCTCACGCGAGAAGCTGAACTCGAGCGAGATGCATACCCGCGCGAAAAGTCTGTCTCGCGTGAGAACTGTTTGTTTTAGTATAAATTGTTTAGTTTTCGTTTTGTATTTAAGTCTTTGATCATTTTTCATTCCAGAACTCTTGTATTACTGTGTGTTTTCGCACAAGACCTGTTATAGGTTGTTTTGTTCAATACAAGAAGCATATTTTGATCAATTCGATTCTACTCTTATTCCAATCATGTTTACATTCCGCATTCACATGATTGAGATCGTGATTTGATTATTTATGGGAGAAATCCATAGTTTTACATATGGTGTTTTAATAGCTCCAAAGTTGTAATGTATGTATATACACCCCCGGTCGGCTTGGCTTTAATGATACATTATATGACTTAGGCTTTAGCTTAGGTGAGTAAGCATCCATAGGAATGCTTAGTCAACTTGTAGGCTAGGTGGCAATTTAGGAAGCTAGCTTGGTGTTGTGCTTATGTGGCCGAGAATGGTTTAGGGGTTGCCACCTTTCAATTGTAATCATAATAGTTCATATGCTCTTGTGTTTATTTAGATTGTGGTTATGGTCGTTTTTAGCCGAGGGGTTTAAATAGGAGTCTTAATAGCTCACTTAGTCATTAAACTAAGTATTAAACAAGGTTTTAGTTGGATTGTGTTTTGTTCTAATGAGCCAAGTTTGTGGTTTAGTGTTTACGTGTTTTTGTTTTGTTTAGTTTTGTTTTGATGCTAAGTTTCCTCCAATGTTTCATTGTTTTCGTGATGTTTAATTGAGTTGTAACATGAAACATTTGATTTTGTAGTGTTGAAGTACTTTTGGGTTATACATTGTTTGGTAACATAATCTCCACATGCACACGTAGTTCACATGCATGCAAGCATGCAATCAATAATAATATATTCATATATGCTTATGTAAAATGCATGTATGTATCATTCTTGGACTCATATATATATATATATATATATATATATATATATATATATATGTATGTATATATATATATATATATATATTGCTAATGGTTATTATATATATATATATATATATACATATATATATATACATTCATGCACACCTAAATTCTATATATATATACATGCATGCAAACATGCGTACGTAAAATATATATACATGACATGCATATGACATAATAATGTAATTTACTAAATAATATTCACAAGATGTTAGTCGTAATATAAAATTTTCTTTAAGATATAAAATCGTCTATCCTATTTTTAGGGTTGTCACATTCTACACCCGTTAAAAGAATTTCGTCCTGAAATTCCTTGGAGTGTGGTTTCTTAAAGTTGAGAAGAACTTACCTGATCATTACCTCTGAATAAGTGAGGGTATTTCTTCTTGATCTCATCTTCTCTTTCCCATGTGTATTCCGGTCCTCTCTTTGCATTCCACTTAACTTTCACTATAGAAATTCTATTCTTTCTTAATCTCTTTATTTCTTTGTCTACAATGGCTACTGGTTCTTCTACGAAATGTAGTTTCCTATTTATTGTGATTTCCTGAATTGGTACCTTTAAAGTCTCATCTGTTAGACATTTCTTGAGGTTGGATACATGAAAAGTGTTGTGCACTTCACTTAATTCTTGAGGTAATTCCAACTTATATGCTACAGGACCAATCTTATCAATGATTTTAAATGGACCAACATACCTAGGGTTTAACTTACATGGCTGTCCAAATCAGAAAATTCCTTTTGAGGGAGATACCTTTAGATAGACTCTGTCTCCATTTTGAAATTCCAATGGTTTCCTTCGTTTGTCTGCATAACTTTTTTGTCGATCACGAGCTGCTTTCAATCTATTTTTAATCTCAGTGACCTTGTCCGTGGTTTCTTGGATTAATTCAGGACCTGTAAGTTGTCTATCACCTATTTCATTCCAACACAAGGGTGATCTACACTTTCTTCCGTACAAAGCTTCAAATGGAGCTAACCTAATACTAGAGTGATAACTGTTATTGTATGAAAACTCTATTAGTGGTAAGTGGCTATCCTAATTTCCACCAAAATCTATAGCACAAGCTCTTAACATATCTTCTAGTGTTTGTATTGTCCTTTCGCTTTGTCCATCAGTTTGTGGATGATAGGATGTACTTATGTTCACTTGGGTTCCTAAGGCTTTTTGTAATATTTGCCAAAATCTAGAAGTAAATCTACTATCTCTGTTTGATATGATGGATACAGGTATTCCATGTCTAGACACAATTTCTTTTATGTAAACCCTTGCTAATCTTTCTATTTTATAATCTTCTCTTATGGGTAAGAAATGAGCTGACTTAGTCAATCTATCTATTATAACCCAAATTATGTCGTATCCATTTCTGGTTCTTGGTAGTTTGGTTATGAAGTCCATTGTAATCTGATCCCATTTCCATTCTGGAATCTCTGGTTGCTATAGGTATCCTGAAGGTTTTTGATATTCAGCTTTTACTCTTGAACATATGTCACATTGTTCCACGAATTCTCCGACTGATCTTTTCATGCCTGGCCACCAGTATTGGCTTTTCAAATCCTTGTACATTTTATTATTTCCTGGATGTACAGAATATTTTGACTTATGTGCTTCTTGTAGGACAATTGTTCTAATCACGTTATTATCAGGTACCCAGATTCTCCCTTTAAACCTCAGAATTCCATCTGTTTCTTCTTTCATATCTTTTAATTGTCCCTTTAGTTTCAACATATCCTCTTGTTGGGCTTCCCGGATTTGTTTTAACAAATCTGAATGTAATTCCATTCTCATAGCACGTACTCGTAATGGCTTAGTCCTTTCTTTTCTACTTAGAGCATTAGTAACTACATTTGCTTTACTAGGGTGATACTTGATTTCACAGTCAATCACTTAATAATTCTACCCATCTTCTCTGCCTCATATTTAACATCTTCCGATCAAAGATATGTTGCAGACTTTTATGATCCGTATAAATTATACACTTAGTCCCATACAGATAATGTCTCCAAATTTTTAATGCATATATTATTGCTCCTAATTCTAGATCATGGGTGGTATAGTTCTTTTCACTACCCCTAAGTTTTCTAGATGCATATGCTATTACTTTATCTTTTTGCATTAAAACACATCCAAAACCTTGACGTGATGCATCACAATATGCTACAAAATTATCTGTTCCTTCTGGCAAAGCTAGAATAGGTGCACTACATAATTTATTCTTGAGAAGCGTAAGGGACAAAATATTTGGATTACAATATCGTTGTTGATCGCGTGCAACAAAGTCACGAGAAGCTTCATGCATGCATGCGAAAGAAGAACAAATCGCATGCGTGCGATTTGTTGATGCGAGAATCTTACGCGACAATCTGCATGCAATATACAACCCGCGCGAAATTTGAAGAAAAGAATATATATGCATGCGAGAGTTGGAATATTGGATGAGACAGGAGCATATGCATGCGAAAATGCATGTAATTCACATGCAAAGCGAAAAGTCAAAAGTTACGGCTGAAACATGCATGCATGCGACAAAGTGGAATAAAATTGAAGCATGGAGACAAGCTTGTCGCATGCTTAAGCATGCAATGCGAAAAGTTCTTGTTTGGCAGCATGCGATAATTAATTCATTAGTATATATAGTTGCATGTGTGAACAATTAATGGTGTGCCATTTAATTCCAAATTAACCGAGAGCTCAATGTTTATTTTTGTGTGTTTCCGCTCATGTTGAGCAGATCACAAGTTTGTGATTTCCACCTTCGGGTGAGATCGATCTAGTATCGATTTTCATTGTAATCTTTCGACAACGTATATACATTTGATTTACAATGATTTTATGCTGAATGTTTTTGTTCTCTCGGTTGATTCATTCAATTCGCGCACCCGTCTTCGTGTATTATCAAGTGCAACAATTCAAACGAAGTGAGATCGATCGTTTTTAAGGACTTTACAAGAAGTTCAAATGCTTCATTTTGTTTTTCTTCCCATACATATCTCCTATCTTTCTTGGTCAATTCTGTCAAAGGTTGAGCTATTCTTAAGAAATTTTCTATAAATCTCCTATAATATCCTGCTAAACCTAAGAATTGTCATACTTCAGTTGGGGTCTTTGGAATTTCCCAGTTCTTGACTACTTCAATCTTTGCTGGGTCAACTTGAATCCCATCTTGATTAACTATGTGTCCTAGAAATTGTACTTCCCTTATCCAAAATTCACATTTTGAAAATTTTGCATACAACTTTCCTTTCATAGTAATTCCAGAGTTAATCTCAGGTGCTACTCATGGTCTTTCTTATTTTTAGAATAAATCAGAATGTCATCTATGAAGACTATAATAAATTTATCTAAATAGGGTTTGCACACTCTATTCATTAAATCCATAAATACTGCTAGAGCATTGGTTAACCCAAATGGCATTACAAGAAATTCATAATGTCTGTACCTAGTCCTGAATGCAGTTTTTGATATATCTTCATCCTGTACTCTTAACTGATGATATCCAGATCTTAAATCTATCTTAGAAAAAAAACTAGATCCTTGTAATTGATCAAATAAATCATCAATCCTTGGGAGAGGATATCTATTATTTATGGTAACTTTATTGAGTTCTCTATAATCAATACACATCCTAAAAGTTCCATATTTCTTTTTGACAAACAGAACTGGTGCTCCCCAAGGTGATACACTAGGGCGTATAAATCCGTTATCCAACAGTTCTTGTAAATGGTTCATTAATTCTTTCATTTCTGTTGGTGCTAAACGATATGGTGCTAAACGATATGGTGCTTTAGCAATAGGGGTTGTTCCTGGTATTAGTTCTATTCTAAATTCTACCTGACGAGAGGGTGGTAATCCAGGTAATTCATCAGGAAAAACATCAGAGTATTCATTAATAATAGGAACACTTTCAAAATTTCCTTTATCAAGCTTTGTATCAACTATATGAGCTAAAAAAGCTAAACATTTCTTATTTAAGTATTTTTGTGCTTTCTTGCAGGAAATCAATTTCATAATACCATTAGGCTTGTCACCGTATATACAGGGAGTTTTATTTTCCTTAATCAAAGGAATTTTTATCATTTTCTTATCACATATAATTTCAGCATGGTTCTTACTTAACCAATCCATACCTACTACAATATCAAATCCTCCTAATTCAATAAGAATCAGATCTATATCAAAACAATATTCATCTAAGTTCAAAATACAGTTAGGAATAATTTCGCCAGCTTCGATTATTTTACCATCAGCTAATTCTATTACATATTTATGCCTTAATTTCTCAGAGGTTAAACTAAGTGATAGTCTAAAGGTATTTGAAATAAAACTACGAGTTGCTCCTATATCAAATAATACTGTTACGTACTGGTTGTTGATAAGGAACGTACCCGTTACCACTTCTGGTTCATGACGAGCTTCTTCAGCTTGTATTACGAAAGCTCTTCCACGGGGGCTGTTTTGGTTAACTGGAGCCTTGCCTTTCCGTTGTGGACATTCATTACGAAAATGGTTCTTGTTTCCACACTGAAAGCAATCTGGTTTAGGGTTGGTGGGGTTCTTGCAATCTCGGGATATATGTCCTTTCTTCTTGCAATTATAACAAACCACTGTCATATAATTTCTTGAATGATATCTTTGGCAGATATTGCACCGTGGTTGCCTTTCAATTTACTTTTCCTGAGCTGCTCCTAAGAAATTTCTTTGTGGAGGTCGGGTCATTCTTTTCTGAGGGTTTTCTCCAAATTTCTTTCCTGTGTGGTTTTCATTCCGCTTTCTTTTCTCTCATATTTTTGGATTACTTAATGATCCATTCCTGATCATTTCATCTGTTAAACTTCTGACAGGATTACTGCTTTCTCAAAAGTTTTGGGCCTTGCGGATTTTACTAATCCTCTTATTTGTGGTACTAGTATCCAAATATATCTTCCTATCCTTTTTGATTCAGGGGTTATCAGATGTGTTACTAACCTGGACAGTTCATTATACATGTCGGTGTATTCTCAATGTGCAGCTCCTTTCATTTCAAATGCCAAAAATTCAGCTTCTAATTTTTCTATTTCATTATAAGGATAATATTTTTCTATCAATAGATTTCTAAAATCTTCCCAACTTATCTTATTCATCATATGCCTACCTTTAGTGTGTACCTCCATTTTCCACCAGGATTGTGCCTCTCATTTCAGTGAATGCGAAACAAACAATGTCTTGTAATTATCAGCACCGTTACTAATTTCTAAGACTGCTTCCATTTTATCTAACCATCGTAAGGCTTGCACAGCTCCTCCTTTTCCATCAAATTCTCGGGGTCTGCAGGACATAAAGGTCTTGTAAGAACATCCTTTTGAGACTCAATTCAGGATGTCTTCCTCCTGTCATTCTTCTGAATTAATATTTTCAGGCCTTTCCTGTGGGTGTGAGGTGATTCCAAAGTTCAGATTTTGTTGTAGTTGGGTTATCAGAGTAGGTAAGGTAGCTTCTATTTGTTGGGCTACTATTTGAGAAATCCTGTCATTCTCATTTGTGTCATTATTCACAGGTGTTTCTTCCCCAATTCAGGTTCTAGGTTGTTCCACTCGTGCTGTTTTTCATACAGGCTGAGTGTTTCTTTTTTAGCGGTATGATTCACTATAGTGAATTATAATGTTAGTATCATAAATGGATATTCTAATACAAATTTATTTAGCACATAGAAAATAAACATTTAAACATAAAGATATATATATTTATATCACTAAGTTCTTATTTCTTTACTCTGACAAGTTAGACTATAGCTTTCTAGTTCTTGCGAATCCATTCTCATATGTTTGTGAAGATATTTTTCTTAGGTGTTTTGAGTTTCTTGATATCCTTCTGGATTCTCCAAATTTCTTGTTGTATTTTCTTGAGTTTCCTAAGAGTCCGCTGAGCTATCTTCACTTGATCCTCATTCAGCTTTTGTCTTTTAATTATTTTACCTTCGTTTTCAGAGGAATCAGAATTTTGTATTTTTATATCCTTAGCTTGCTTAGCTACAAATCTGTCTCCACGTCGTATCTTTTTCCTAGGGGTCTTAATTGTATATCCTACAATGTGTACCGGTGCACGTCGAACATAAAATTTTGGCTCACTTTCAACTTCCAGTTGAGGAATTTCCATAACTTGTTGGGGTTCTGGTTCAGGTGTTATTTCCTTAGAGTTGCTATGGTCTGAGCACTCGGAAGGATCAGTCTTATTGTAGTAACTATCTGAATTCATAACTGCAAAAATTTCTTTATAATTTTTCACGAAATGGTTAGTCACATATTTTTATTATAATCATTAGAGTTAAGCATAAAATCATAGAATTTCACATAAATCATATCACACAAGTATATATATTTATCAAATGCTTTGTGTAGCCTCGTCCCCATTGCATCATGAATCTCTTCCAAAACTTGGAGGTAAACCGGGTGTCACGATCAGACACAATAGACACCGGTACACCATGACGAGCTACAATTTCTTTGATGAATAGATCCGCCAATCTTTCAGATGAATACGTCTCGCGGATTGGTAGGAAGTGGGCACTCTTCGTCAATCGATCGACTATCACCCATATAGCATCATACCCTTTCGGGGTACGTGGTAGTTTCGTGATGAAATCCATGGTGATGTGCTCCCACTTCCACTCGGGTATATCCAACGTTGGATCTTCCCTAAGGTTTCTGGTGCTCTGCCTTTACTTGTAAACAAGTCAGGCACTTACATATTCCACCACATCACGCTTCATGCCCGGCCACCAATAGTCTTTCTTCATGTCTTGGTACATCTTGGTAGCACCGGGGTGAATGGAATATCGAGTCTTATGGGCCTCATCCATGATCTTCCCACGTAGATCCCCGTACCGAGGAATCCACACTCGCCCAGATCGGGTCTTAACACCAAGAGTGTTCTCACCCAGTTCTGTAACTAGACCTCTCATCCTTTCGGAGTTAAGACGATCTTCTTTCAGAGCCTCGTCTTGGAACTCCTTAACCTGTGTCATCACGTCAGAGGTCACAATCAGCTGATAAGCCTTCACCCGAATCGGCTCGGGCCTTTCCTTCCGGCTAAGGGCATCAGCCACCACATTGGCCTTGCCTGGGTGGTAATGGATCTCACAATCATAATCTTTTATCAGCTCCAACCACCGCCTCTACCTCATGTTTAGATCCTTCTGCTCGAAGAAGTACTTCAAGCTCTTGTGGTCCGTGAAGATGGTGCACTTCGTCCCGTATAGATAGTGCCGCCAAATCTTCAACGCGAAAACCACCGCAGCTAGTTCTAGATCGTGCGTGGGATAGTTGACTTCGTGGTTCTTCAGTTGTCAAGATGCATAAGCTATCACCTTTCCGCGCTGCATCAATACGCAGCCTAGCCCAGAATAGGATGCATCCGAATAGACCACCAAGTCTTCATTTCCCTCGGGCAAAGTCAAGACAGGAGCTTGTGTCAGTCTTGTCTTCAATTCCTCAAAAGCATCCTCCTGTTCCTGACCCCACACGAACTTTACATCCTTGCGAGTCAACTTTGTCAAAGGTGAGGCTATCTTGGAGAAGTCTTGAATAAATCTTCTATAGTAGCCCGCCAGCCCCAAGAAACTGCGAATATCGGTTGGCGTGTTTGGTGACTTCCATTGCATCACGGCCTCCACCTTTGCTGGGTCCACCATTATTCCTTCTGCATTTACCACGTGACCCACAAATTGCACCTCGCGTAACCAAAAAGCACACTTGGAGAACTTGGCGTACAATTTCTCCCTTCTCAACGTTTCCAATACTTCTCGAATGTGGCCGGCATGTTCTATCTCACTTTTTGAATAAATCAGGATGTCATCAATAAACACGATCACTGATTTATCCAGCATCGGCCGACACACTCGGTTCATCAAATCCATAAAAGCAGCCGGCGCATTGGTCAATCCAAAAGACATGACAAGAAACTCGTAGTGACCATAGCGCGTACGAAAGGCTATTTTAGGGATATCCTGTTCCTTCACTTTTAGTTGATGGTAGCCCGATCGAAGATCTATCCTTGAAAACCAACTGGCACCCTGAAGTTGATCAAACAAGTCATCGATCCTTGGTAAGGGGTATCTGTTCTTCACCGTCAGCTTAATCAGCTCGCGGTAGTCGATGCACATCCTCATACTACCATCCTTCTTCTTTACGAACAGAACCGGAACACCCCAAGGTGAGATACTCGGTCGAATAAACCCCTTATCTAGCAGCTCCTGCAACTGCTCCATCAACTCTTTCATCTCCGTCGGAGCCAAGCGATACGGTGCTTTTGCGACAGGTTGGGCACCCGTATCAGATCGATCTGGAATTCAATCTCTCGGTCAGGTGGCAATCCCGATAAGTCTTCGGGGAACACGTCTGGAAAGTCACGTACCACTGGTACATCGCATAGTTGTGGTGTTGGCGTCTCTACATTCTTTACATAACATAAGTAGGCGCTACATCCGCGCCTCATACACTTTCCCGCCACCGCCATCAAGATCACCTTCGGAATCGTCGTAACTCGATCGCCATATATTGTCACCGGACTTCCGTCGGTCGCCGTCAGTCTAATCATCTTCTTTCGGCACACGATATTCGCTTCGTAGGTTGCTAACCAATCCATCCCTAACACTACATCAAATCCTCCTAGGGGCATCACATGTAACTTGGCAGCAAACCTATGGTCCTCTAATTCTATGGCACAGCCCTCTATCACATCCGTAACCCTAGTGGACTTACCAATAGCAGTTTCTACGTCAAAGGACTCATCAAGGCATTTACTTCTAACAGGCAGTTTAGCACAGAAGGTAGTAGAAATAAAAATCCTACTAGCACCCGTATCAAATAATACAGAGGCTAAAATTTGGTTTATTAGGAACGTACCGGACACAACGTCAGGGTCCGTTCTAGCCTCCTCTTGCGTCATTGTGAACGCCCTAGCCTTTTCCCTTGGTGCTCCTCCTCCCGTCTTCTTCTCCCCCGAGCCCTCAGCCCTCGGCTTCTTGCAATCTCTGCTCATATGACCACATTCCCCACAGTTAAAACACTTGCCCATCCGACAATCCTTGGCCATATGCCTTGTCCTCCCGCACTTGAAGCAGATGTTGGATCCCCACTTGCACTCCCCCGAGTGCTCTCTCCCACATTGGCCACACTTCCTCAACCCTGCTCCTGTCGTGACCACTCGGCGGTCATCTACCCTTGCCTTCTTGTTACTTGTCGAGGTATCACCTCGACCAAACCTCTTTCCCTGCCAACTTTTCTCGCCACCTCCTTTCTTACCACCCTCAGCCTTCACCACCCTAGCCCTTTCATCATATAGCCGCCCAGCCAGATCTACTGCCGACCTAAAAGTAATCGGTCAGGCAGTAATCAAGTGCGTGCGAATATCGGCCGGCAGCCCCTGGATATACCGGTTGATCTTCCGAGACACCGGCGTCACCTGGTCCGGCACCATTCTCGCCATGTCATTGAATTTGGTGGTGTACTGTTGGTGGGTCATCATCCCTGCCTCCAGCTGCAGAAACTCTCTCTCAACCTTATCCATTTCCCGACGAGGACTGAACTCCTCGATCACCATCTTTTCAGCTCGGACCACTTCATCTTCCCAATGGCCCTGCTACCCTCGGCCTGGACTATGTTGTCCCACCAGCATAAGGCCGAACCCGTAAAAGAGTGGGTGGGAAACTTCACCTTCTTGTCCTCACTGCAATCACTAATGTCGAGGACAGCCTCCATCTCTCTCACCCACTGGTGAGCATCAGTAGCAGTGCCAGAGCCATCAAAAGTAGGGGGCTTGCACCTCATAAACGCCCCGTAATTACAACCCCGTGTTGTCTCACGCTCTGCCTCCTCCTCCTCATTCTCCTCTTCATCATCAGAAAGAACCGTTTCCGGCTCTTGTTGCTGCTGTCTTCCTGAGGATCGATTCCTCCCTCGCCTCTCATCTTCGCGTACAACTTTTATCACCTTGGTCACTACAGATGGCAAGATCGTCTGCATGACTTGGTGCATCTCCTTGAGCATTTCCTCTTTCACCGAGGCCCTCAAATCATCACTCTCATCCACCCCCTCCGGGGGAGTAGTATCAGGTTCTTCAGGAAGCTTCTTCTCTAGTCTAGGTCTTCCTCTTGTGGCTCGTGGTTCCGCACCACTTCTACCACCGCCTCCACCATGTGGGGCTTTAGATGATCTACCACCGACCATCTTCTATCACACACTGAAAGGTTCAAATACCAACACGGTCATTCAAGGAAATAGCTCAGTTTATGTCAAGTATAGTAAGTTCCTAATTACAGTGGCCAGTTGTGATTAGCCACTTACTCTACTCTTCGCACCCCGAGCATTACCCGTCCTGACTACATTAGTATCTAAGTCTAACAGTACACATAAACAACATTATACGCGCACATAGTACCAGTTAATCTTTAAGAAAATACCTGATGGCACGCAGCTACTCAGATGGCATTCCTCCCCTTTCTGTCCCATTTTTCAGTTTAAGTTTTACGTTTATTTTGAAAATTTACCCATTTTACTTAAACTTTTGCTCTGATGCCAACTTGTAAGGCCCCGTTTCCCGGGCACCTTACGGTTGGTCAATCACAGCATAAAACGTACATATTATCGAATTATATATGTTCATAAACATATCAAATGAGCATTCGCAGCGGAACATTCAAAGATAAACTTTTCTTTTAAATACTTTTGCCATTTAATACAATGTACTTTATTTACAAAGCATCTAATGTTGCATTACATTACAAAAGCACTATTACAAAATCTTTACATTGGCCTAGCTTTGCTATGATTGCTGCTGAAGCATATGAAACCCGAGATTTCTTAAGTAATCTCGTTTACTCGAATCCTCAGCAACCATAGGGTCATAAACGGTGACCTCTAATATAAAAATATAAAAATTTTCATCATGAAGAAGATTCCTTAAGTAATTCCGTACATCGGAACCCTTAAGGAACTCTTGACACTCTCATGCAACATATTTCGTTGCATGTGCTATGCACCCGCACTTCCAGTACATTGCAGCATTATCAAATGGAGAATGCCATCCCAAAAGAGCTGAGTAGCCGCCTCGTGCCATCCCCAGCAACACTACCTGCCAACTGGAAACACATAAAAAGTTAGCGTTGCTGAGTGAGTTCTAGTTTTATAATAAACATACTTTGTTTTCATTAAAACCGTTCTTTCTTTACACGTGATCATACATCGTACATACACATAGATAATCTCTTTATTATCTCTTTCATTCATTCGTTCGTTCGTCATACATCATTATCTTTCATTTCTTATTTAGATCCTGTCAGGCTTTACCCACTTCATGGCACGCAGCCATGATTACTGTGGTCGAATGACAAGGACCCCGTTACATCTTTTCTTGCACATTGGATATCTTTTGTACCACTACCATTTGCTATACCTCGAACGTTATTAGCTACCGGGCCGAAGTCATTAAATGAACAGCAAAACGTATGCCACGGTACTAGAGGTAAGCGGTAGGGGTACCATACATATGGTCAATCACCAAGAAAGACCCGTTAAACTTATCCAATGTTTGCAAGACATCTTTCGCTCGTTCGTTCATTAATGCATGTATTCATCATCTTTTACTCATTCGTTCATTCATTAATACATGCATTCGTCATCGTGTTCCTCTTTCATTATCTTTCACTTTACGTTACATAATACTTCGTTCGTTCGTTCATTAATACGTAAAGCCATGGAAAGATAGTCATACATTACTATAAGGAACACACACACATCATACATACATCATCATACATACATCGTCATACATAACATCATACGTACATAGCCTACATCACCAATCATCACTAGGCACTTACATAAATTCCATGTAAGGACTTACTCCCGTATCTTTCCCGAAACCGGGACCTAACTATGCGTCATCTTGAGTGCAGCAGCACTAACTGTCCCTCCTAAATCGTGGGGACTCATGCTAGGACCTTATTCAACACATCGAGTCCACAATCATACCTTAAGCGTACAATACAACATTATACCCAAATGGGCCATACATACATAAGTCGATAAGCAACTTTATACGTGTTCCAGCCCCAAAATCATTTAAACCAAGGAAATGAGGGGTCCTAGAACTCACCTGTGCTTGACAAGCAGCTTCTCAATCAAGCTTTAAGGATGTGGGTCACACTACCCCGCCTGCAGATAAGTTAACACTCAAAAGAGTTAATTTCTGCCTAAATTCGCTACTAGTTTCGCCCACAATTTCGCCCGTAATTTCGCCCATAGTTTCGCCAGGCGAATTAGCAGTTTCGCTGCTAGTTTCACTGGGCAGCATTCTGCCAGTTTCGCTGGACAGATTCGCTACCTTGAGCGCCCAACTTTCGTTGGAATTCCCTAGTTTCGCAATATCTATGGGTCAACCTGGGCATCGGCAGAGTTATCAGCGAAACTATAGTTTCGCCTGAGCGAAATTGTAGTTTCGCTGCAGCGAAACTGTAGTCTCGCTGGAAGTCCTCCCAGTTTCGCTGGACGAACTTACAGTTTCGCTGGATGAGTCCTTAAATTCGCAGAACGAGCTGAAATTTACGAATCAGCTCATTTTAACCCAAAAATCCAATCCTTTCCACCCAAACCCTTGGGTTATCATCCAGGAAGCTATATCTAAGCTCATTACATGTTTTCTTACCCTAAAACGTGTGTTTTGGGGCGATTTTTGCCACTTTAAAAACCCCAAAACCCAAATCCGGGTTTTTCACCAAATGGAGCAATTATACTATGTTTCTTACCTTGATTCTTATTGTTTGGGAGTCCACAAACACCAGCCTTCGATTCTTGACCACCCGAGCCTCGATCTGGCACTTTCTCTCTCTACACTTTCTCTCTCTAGAATGGGCGTTTGGGTGAAAATGAGAGTTACTCAGCTGATCCATCTATTTATATGCCAGGTATTCCCGCGACCCCAAACTCGTTAAACTCGTGACCCGAAGGGTTAACTCGGTGTAATACCCACAACCATTTTATATTTATTAAATGGTTTTCGTCCGAGCCCATTATTATTATTTGACTCGCTTAGAAAATTTTCTGGGTGTTACAAGTCCACCCCCCTTATTTAGGTTTCGTCCCCGAAACCTGTTATTCTTCAAACAGATGTGGGTAATGTTGTCTCATCTCTTCTTCAGTCTCCACGTAGACTCAGATCCCTTTCTGTGCTTCCACTGTACGCGCACAAGAGGAACCACTTTATTTCTTAGCCGTTTCTCTTTTCTATCGATGATCGCCACTGGTTGCTCCACATAGTTGAGCCGTTCGTCTACTTCGATATCCTCCAGCGGAACAATCATATCTTCATCGGCTAAACATTTCCTCAGATGAGATACGTGGCAGGTTGGGTGAATTCCACTCAACTCATCTGGCAATTCCAACCTATAGGCCACATCTCCCACACGGGCTATGATTCGGAAAGGGCCTATATACCGTGGGCTCAGTTTGCCCCTCTTTCGGAACCGAATAATTCCTTTTCAAGGCGATACCTTCAACATGACTCGATCACCGACCTTGAACTCTATCGGTCTTCGCCTCTTGTCAGCATACGACTTTTGTCTGTCTTTCGCCGCCTTCATGAAGGCTTTGATCTTTTCTAACTTCTCAGTCGTTGCTTCAACTACCTCGACACCTCCAAGTTCCCTCTGCCCAATGTCTCCCCAACATACGGGCGTCCTACATTTCCTACCGTACAACATCTCGTAGGGTGGCATGCCAATGCTGGCATGATAACTGTTATTGTACGAGAATTCTGCTAATGGCAGGTGGTCGTCCCAACTTCCTCCAAAATCGATCATGCACGCCCGAAGCATGTCTTCGAGCGTTTGGATCGTTCTCTCGGACTGACCGTCTATCTGAGGGTGATATGCCGTGCTAATGTGTAGCCTCGTCCCCATTGCATCATGAAATCTCTTCCAAAACTTGGAGGTAAACCGGGTGTCACGATCAGACACAATAGACACCGGTACACCATGACGAGCTACAATTTCTTTGATGAATAGATCCGCCAATCTTTCAGATGAATACGTCTCGCGGATTGGTAGGAAGTGGGCACTCTTCGTCAATCGATCGACTATCACCCATATAGCATCATACCCTTTCGGGGTACGTGGTAGTTTCGTGATGAAATCCATGGTGATGTGCTCCCACTTCCACTCGGGTATATCCAACGGTTGGATCTTCCCCTAAGGTTTCTGGTGCTCTGCCTTTACTTGTAAACAAGTCAGGCACTTACATATTCCACCACATCACGCTTCATGCCCGGCCACCAATAGTCTTTCTTCATGTCTTGGTACATCTTGGTAGCACCGGGGTGAATGGAATATCGAGTCTTATGGGCCTCATCCATGATCTTCCCACGTAGATCCCCGTACCGAGGAATCCACACTCGCCCAGATCGGGTCTTAACACCAAGAGTGTTCTCACCCAGTTCTGTAACTAGACCTCTCATCCTTTCGGAGTTAAGACGATCTTCTTTCAGAGCCTCGTCTTGGAACTCCTTAACCTGTGTCATCACGTCAGAGGTCATAATCAGCTGATAAGCCTTCACCCGAATCGGCTCGGGCCTTTCCTTCCGGCTAAGGGCATCAGCCACCACATTGGCCTTGCCTGGGTGGTAATGGATCTCACAATCATAATCTTTTATCAGCTCCAACCACCGCCTCTACCTCATGTTTAGATCCTTCTGCTCGAAGAAGTACTTCAAGCTCTTGTGGTCCGTGAAGATGGTGCACTTCGTCCCGTATAGATAGTGCCGCCAAATCTTCAACGCGAAAACCACCGCAGCTAGTTCTAGATCGTGCGTGGGATAGTTGACTTCGTGGTTCTTCAGTTGTCAAGATGCATAAGCTATCACCTTTCCGCGCTGCATCAATACGCAGCCTAGCCCAGAATAGGATGCATCCGAATAGACCACCAAGTCTTCATTTCCCTCGGGCAAAGTCAAGACAGGAGCTTGTGTCAGTCTTGTCTTCAATTCCTCAAAAGCATCCTCCTGTTCCTGACCCCACACGAACTTTACGTCCTTGCGAGTCAACTTTGTCAAAGGTGAGGCTATCTTGGAGAAGTCTTGAATAAATCTTCTATAGTAGCCCGCCAGCCCCAAGAAACTGCGAATATCGGTTGGCGTCTTTGGTGACTTCCATTGCATCACGGCCTCCACCTTTGCTGGGTCCACCATTATTCCTTCTGCATTTACCACGTGACCCACAAATTGCACCTCGCGTAACCAAAAAGCACACTTGGAGAACTTGGCGTACAATTTCTCCCTTCTCAACGTTTCCAATACTTCTCGAATGTGGCCGGCATGTTCTATCTCACTTTTTGAATAAATCAGGATGTCATCAATAAACACGATCACTGATTTATCCAGCATCGGCCGACACACTCGGTTCATCAAATCCATAAAAGCAGCCGGCGCATTGGTCAATCCAAAAGACATGACAAGAAACTCGTAGTGACCATAGCGCGTACGAAAGGCTATTTTAGGGATATCCTGTTCCTTCACTTTTAGTTGATGGTAGCCCGATCGAAGATCTATCCTTGAAAACCAACTGGCACCCTGAAGTTGATCAAACAAGTCATCGATCCTTGGTAAGGGGTATCTGTTCTTCACCGTCAGCTTAATCAGCTCGCGGTAGTCGATGCACATCCTCATACTACCATCCTTCTTCTTTACGAACAGAACCGGAACACCCCAAGGTGAGATACTCGGTCGAATAAACCCCTTATCTAGCAGCTCCTGCAACTGCTCCATCAACTCTTTCATCTCCGTCGGAGCCAAGCGATACGGTGCTTTTGCGACAGGTTGGGCACCCGGTATCAGATCGATCTGGAATTCGATCTCTCGGTCAGGTGGCAATCCCGATAAGTCTTCGGGGAACACGTCTGGAAAGTCACGTACCACTGGTACATCGCATAGTTGTGGTGTTGGCGTCTCTACATTCTTTACATAACATAAGTAGGCGCTACATCCGCGCCTCATACACTTTCCCGCCACCGCCATCAAGATCACCTTCGGAATCGTCGTAACTCGATCGCCATATATTGTCACCGGACTTCCGTCGGTCGCCGTCAGTCTAATCATCTTCTTTCGGCACACGATATTCGCTTCGTAGGTTGCTAACCAATCCATCCCTAACACTACATCAAATCCTCCTAGGGGCATCACATGTAACTTGGCAGCAAACCTATGGTCCTCTAATTCTATGGCACAGCCCTCTATCACATCCGTAACCCTAGTGGACTTACCAATAGCAGCTTCTACGTCAAAGGACTCATCAAGGCATTTACTTCTAACAGGCAGTTTAGCACAGAAGGTAGTAGAAATAAAAATCCTACTAGCACCCGTATCAAATAATACAGAGGCTAAAATTTGGTTTATTAGGAACGTACCGGACACAACGTCAGGGTCCGTTCTAGCCTCCTCTTGCGTCATTGTGAACGCCCTAGCCTTTGCCCTTGGTGCTCCTCCTCCCGTCTTCTTCTCCCCCGAGCCCTCAGCCCTCGGCTTCTTGCAATCTCTGCTCATATGACCACATTCCCCACAGTTAAAACACTTGCCCATCCGACAATCCTTGGCCATATGCCTTGTCCTCCCGCACTTGAAGCAGATGTTGGATCCCCACTTGCACTCCCCCGAGTGCTCTCTCCCACATTGGCCACACTTCCTCAACCCTGCTCCTGTCGTGACCACTCGGCGGTCATCTACCCTTGCCTTCTTGTTACTTGTCGAGGTATCACCTCGACCAAACCTCTTTCCCTGCCAACTTTTCTCGCCACCTCCTTTCTTACCACCCTCAGCCTTCACCACCCTAGCCCTTTCATCATATAGCCGCCCAGCCAGATCTACTGCCGACCTAAAAGTACTCGGTCGGGCAGTAATCAAGTGCGTGCGAATATCGGCCGGCAGCCCCTGGATATACCGGTTGATCTTCCGAGACACCGGCGTCACCTGGTCCGGCACCATTCTCGCCATGTCATTGAATTTGGTGGTGTACTGTTGGTGGGTCATCATCCCTGCCTCCAGCTGCAGAAACTCTCTCTCAACCTTATCCATTTCCCGACGAGGACTGAACTCCTCGATCACCATCCTTTTCAGCTCGGACCACTTCATCTTCCCAATGGCCCTGCTACCCTCGGCCTGGACTATGTTGTCCCACCAGCATAAGGCCGAACCCGTAAAAGAGTGGGTGGGAAACTTCACCTTCTTGTCCTCACTGCAATCACTAATGTCGAGGACAGCCTCCATCTCTCTCACCCACTGGTGAGCATCAGCAGCAGTGCCAGCGCCATCAAAAGTAGGGGGCTTGCACCTCATAAACGCCCCGTAATTACAACCCCGTGTTGTCTCACGCTCTGCCTCCTCCTCCTCATCCTCCTCTTCATCATCAGAAAGAACCGTTTCCGGCTCTTGTTGCTGCTGTCTTCCTGAGGATCGATTCCTCCCTCGCCTCTCATCTTCGCGTACAACTTTTATCACCTTGGTCACTACAGATGGCAAGATCGTCTGCATGACTTGGTGCATCTCCTTGAGCATTTCCTCTTTCACCGAGGCCCTCAAATCATCACTCTCATCCACCCCCTCCGGGGGAGTAGTATCAGGTTCTTCAGGAAGCTTCTTCTCTAGTCTAGGTCTTCCTCTTGTGGCTCGTGGTTCCGCACCACTTCTGCCACCGCCTCCACCATGTGGGGCTTTAGATGATCTACCACCGACCATCTTCTATCACACACTGAAAGGTTCAAATACCAACACGGTCATTCAAGGAAATAGCTCAGTTTATGTCAAGTATAGTAAGTTCCTAATTACAGTGGCCAGTTGTGATTAGCCACTTACTCTACTCTTCGCACCCCGAGCATTACCCGTCCTGACTACATTAGTATCTAAGTCTAACAGTACACATAAACAACATTATACGCGCACATAGTACCAGTTAATCTTTAAGAAAATACCTGATGGCACGCAGCTACTCAGATGGCATTCCTCCCCTTTCTGTCCCATTTTTCAGTTTAAGTTTTACGTTTATTTTGAAAATTTACCCATTTTACTTAAACTTTTGCTCTGATGCCAACTTGTAAGGCCCCGTTTCCCGGGCACCTTACGGTTGGTCAATCACAGCATAAAACGTACATATTATCGAATTATATATGTTCATAAACATATCAAATGAGCATTCGCAGCGGAACATTCAAAGATAAACTTTTCTTTTAAATACTTTTGCCATTTAATACAATGTACTTTATTTACAAAGCATCTAATGTTGCATTACATTACAAAAGCACTATTACAAAATCTTTACATTGGCCTAGCTTTGCTATGATTGCTGCTGAAGCATATGAAACCCGAGATTTCTTAAGTAATCTCGTTTACTCGAATCCTCAGCAACCATAGGGTCATAAACGGTGACCTCTAATATAAAAATATAAAAATTTTCATCATGAAGAAGATTCCTTAAGTAATTCCGTACATCGGAACCCTTAAGGAACTCTTGACACTCTCATGCAACATATTTCGTTGCATGTGCTATGCACCCGCACTTCCAGTACGTTGCAGCATTATCAAATGGAGAATGCCATCCCAAAAGAGATGAGTAGCCGCCTCGTGCCATCCCCAGCAACACTACCTGCCAACTGGAAACACATAAAAAGTTAGCGTTGCTGAGTGAGTTCTAGTTTTATAATAAACATACTTTGTTTTCATTAAAACCGTTCTTTCTTTACACGTGATCATACATCGTACATACACATAGATAATCTCTTTATTATCTCTTTCATTCATTCGTTCGTTCGTCATACATCATTATCTTTCATTTCTTATTTAGATCCTGTCAGGCTTTACCCACTTCATGGCACGCAGCCATGATTACTGTGGTCGAATGACAAGGACCCCGTTACATCTTTTCTTGCACATTGGATATCTTTTGTACCACTACCATTTGCTATACCTCGAACGTTATTAGCTACCGGGCCGAAGTCATTAAATGAACAGCAAAACGTATGCCACGGTACTAGAGGTAAGCGGTAGGGGTACCATACATATGGTCAATCACCAAGAAAGACCCGTTAAACTTATCCAATGTTTGCAAGACATCTTTCGCTCGTTCGTTCATTAATGCATGTATTCATCATCTTTTACTCATTCGTTCATTCATTAATACATGCATTCGTCATCGTGTTCCTCTTTCATTATCTTTCACTTTACGTTACATAATACTTCGTTCGTTCGTTCATTAATACGTAAAGCCATGGAAAGATAGTCATACATTACTATAAGGAACACACACACATCATACATACATCATCATACATACATCGTCATACATAACATCATACGTACATAGCCTACATCACCAATCATCACTAGGCACTTACATAAATTCCATGTAAGGACTTACTCCCGTATCTTTCCCGAAACCGGGACCTAACTATGCGTCATCTTGAGTGCAGCAGCACTAACTGTCCCTCCTAAATCATGGGGACTCATGCTAGGACCTTATTCAACACATCGAGTCCACAATCATACCTTAAGCGTACAATACAACATTATACCCAAATGGGCCATACATACATAAGTCGATAAGCAACTTTATACGTGTTCCAGCCCCAAAATCATTTAAACCAAGGAAATGAGGGGTCCTAGAACTCACCTGTGCTTGACAAGCAGCTTCTCAATCAAGCTTTAAGGATGTGGGTCACACTACCCCGCCTGCAGATAAGTTAACACTCAAAAGAGTTAATTTCTGCCTAAATTCGCTACTAGTTTCGCCCACAATTTCGCCCGTAATTTCGCCCATAGTTTCGCCAGGCGAATTAGCAGTTTCGCTGCTAGTTTCGCTGGGCAGCATTCTGCCAGTTTCGCTGGACAGATTCGCTACCTTGAGCGCCCAACTTTCGTTGGAATTCCCTAGTTTCGCAATATCTATGGGTCAACCTGGGCATCGGCAGAGTTATCAGCGAAACTATAGTTTCGCCTGAGCGAAATTGTAGTTTCGCTGCAGCGAAACTGTAGTCTCGCTGGAAGTCCTCCCAGTTTCGCTGGACGAACTTACAGTTTCGCTGGATGAGTCCTTAAATTCGCAGAACGAGCTGAAATTTACGAATCAGCTCATTTTAACCCAAAAATCCAATCCTTTCCACCCAAACCCTTGGGTTATCATCCAGGAAGCTATATCTAAGCTCATTACATGTTTTCTTTCCCTAAAACGTGTGTTTTGGGGCGATTTTTGCCACTTTAAAAACCCCAAAACCCAAATCCGGATGTTTCACCAAATGGAGCAATTATACTACGTTTATACTACGTTTCTTACCTTGATTCTTGTTGTTTGGGAGTCCACAAACACCAGCCTTCGATTCTTGACCACCCGAGCCTCGATCTGGCACTTTCTCTCTCTACACTTTCTCTCTCTACACTTTCTCTCTCTAGAATGGGCGTTTGAGTGAAAATGAGAGTTACTCAGCTGATCCATCTATTTATATGCCAGGCGTTCCCGCGACCCCAAACTCGTTAAACTCGTGACCCGAAGGGTTAACTCGGTGTAATACCCACAACCATTTTATATTTATTAAATGGTTTTCGTCCGAGCCTATTATTATTACTTGACTCGCTTTGAAAATTTTCTGGGTGTTACATTTTCACCTGAAAAAGCATACTCAAAACAGTTAACAAAAAGTTGGTAAGATCATAGGTTTATTTCCAGACAAAATATTTTATTGATGCACCAATTACAACCAAACCTGTTCACACAAATAATTCATACTGTCACGAAATAATTAATAAAATCAGATAATATAGCATCACAACACTCATTCTGTTGGTGCAGGAAATATTCAAGTAGTATCACAACACTCATCCTGTTGGTGCAAAATATTCTCCTAAGTAGCGCTCCTATATTATCCAACGGTTCCACATCCGAATTAATGGTTGTATCACAAATGACAGTATATCTCAAAATAGTTTCAAAATAATGCATCAACATAAACAGTATGCTTTTTCTCCCAAAAACTTTATAAATACCAAAATGGGGCTATGAGTATCACCTGTACTCCAAATGGTAACCTATTAAAATAAATTTTTATAAGTTAGATAAAAATTTCTTTAAAATTTTTAGAACCTTAGATATAACCAATTCTTAAAATTCAGCTATAATATAGTCAGATAATATACTATAAAATTCCCAACTTTTATTTTATTATATGTGAATTGTTATAATTATTACAAATTCTCCATAAATTATCAAAAATAGCTACTATTTTCCAATAATTTAAATTTCCTGATGTCTAATTCATAACAGATTTCTTTCTATAAATCTTACAATATTTCCAAAATTTATTAAAAATATCTATATGACTTTAAAAATTATGAAATTTACACCATCTGTTGAATTTAATTTATAATATCTTCATTGAATTTTTCACAATTTATCCTACTGATTAATTATTTCTTTTGATTTTTCCTTTATAGATCACTTAAAAATTCATTTTTCAATAATAAACAGAAAATAAATTACAAAATAATTCCTGGGGACTTTATATCTTAAGAGAGTCATTCTTTGATTTTTCCAGAATTTTCCTGAATTTATTTTTATTTTTGAGTATTTTCTTTACTTTAAATAATTTGTATAAATTATTTTACTTTTTTTACTAAATTTACAGAATGATATTTCAGTATCTTTAGAAAGCTTTTTTAATGTTTATTCCCACAATCGCTATTATTTAGTATTTTTACTTGATTTTCTTAATAATTTAAGTTTTAATCCTCTATAAATCCTAAAATCTCCTTTTGGTTACAAGTGTCCTGAAATTCTTAGTTTTTAAACATTTCATTATTGTGAGTTGATGAAACTTTAGAATTTCAAGGTGTTAGTATTTGTTTTGATGTTTAGATGCATCAAAACTAATTACCTATATGTTTATAACACATGTGTAATCATTGGTATCTAGATACTTTAAAAGGGATTATAACCTTGTGAATGACGAGAAAAGGAACTGATGATGATCTAGGGTTGGTCGGGGGGGGGGGTCTTGAATCCTCAACTTGAGAAACGGGTCTTGGTCTTGGTGTGTACTTTGATGATAACCGAGAGGTGTGAGGTTTTTGTGGGGTTGTGATGGTCGCGGTTGTTGATGGTTGTGTGAAAGCCGAGAGATGTGAGGTGGGTTGTGGTGTTTGTGCTTGTGAAGTGACCGAGAGATGAAGAGAGATTGGTGATTGTTGGTTGTTATTTAAGAGAAGGGAGGTAGCGGTTTTTAGGATGCCTTAGCCGAGAGGTAGATATGGTGTTTTAATAGCTCCAAAGTTGTAATGTATGTATATACACCCCCGGTCGGCTTGGCTTTAATGATACATCATGTGACTTAGGCTTTAGCTTAGGTGAGTAAGCATCCATAGGAGTGCTTAGTCAACTTGTAGGCTAGGTGGCAATTTAAGAAGCTAGCTTGATGTTGTGCTTATATGGCCAAGAATGGTTTAGGGGTTGCCACCTTTCAATTGTAATCATAATAGTTCATGTGCTCTTGTGTTTATCTAGATTGTGGTTGTGGTCGTTTTTAGCCGAGGGGTTTAAATAGGAGTGTTAATAGCTCACGTAGTCATTAAACTAAGTATTAAACAAGGTTTTAGTTGGATTGTGTTTTGTTCTAATGAGCCAAGTTTGTGGTTTAGTGTTTACGTGTTTTTGTTTTGTTTAGTTTTGTTTTGATGCTAAGTTTCCTCCAATGTTTCATTGTTTTCGTGATGTTTAATTGAGTTGTAACATGAAACATTTGATTTTGTAGTGTTGAAGTACTTTTGGGTTATATATTGTTTGGTAACATAATCTCCACATGCACACGTAGTTCACATGCATGCAAGCATGCAATCAATAATAATACATTCATATATGCTTATGTAAAATGCATGTATGTATCATTCTTAGACTCATATATATATATTTGCTAATGGTTATTATATATATATATATATATATATATATATATATATATATATACATGCATGCACATGTAAATTCTATATATATATATACATGCATGCAAACATGCATACGTAAAATATATATACATGACATGCATATGACATAATAATGTAATTTACTAAATAATATTCACAAGATGTTAGTCGTAATATAAAATTTTCTTTAAGATATAAAATCGTCTATCCTATTTTTAGGGTTGTCACACGTTTTACTTTTATAATCATCATAACTACACTCTATAATACTCCACTTTATAATATATGAGCTCACAACCTTCACTTCGGAGTGCCATTTCACACCAAGATGTCTCCCTTTGAGACTTAACCTTTTTTAGTTACTTATTTTAACATGAAATGAAAGTTCAAAAAATGGTCGGACAAAAAACAAAGAGATAATTGATATCTAGTGCCGTTTATATATGGAATTTTTTAACATTTGACATGTTAAAAACACCACAGTAATGATCCACTTTAATTTCCATGGCTTTTAATTAAACAATTTACTTTTTAGAGTAGGATTATATTAATAAAATGTATTTAATCTAAAAAGTCTAAGAGTTATATGTTTAACATGCATGGGCGGACTTAAGAAGGGTGGGGAGGGGTCAACTGACCCCGCAGATTTTCCCCCCTATGTGTAACGTTTATTGACGTTTTTTATTGACCCTGTGTATTTTTTAATATTGACCCCTATAAAAAAATTTACTAACCCTAAACCCCATTTTTATTGGAATGTTTAACCCACTAAAAATTAAAATAATAGTTCAATTAGTTAAGAAAAGTAATATCATAGGTTTATTTTGTATAAAATCTCTAAGCTCATTTATTTAACTAAACACCTAACAAATATTTCACTAATCTATTAACATTCCTTAATTATCCTATATGTTTAAAAAGAAGTTGAAATGAACAGTATATGAACAGTACTCCTTCCTTGGTTTATTTACAGATATTTCTCCAATTTTCTCTTCATTCTTATCTTCAGCTTTCTGTTTCCAGGTATTCTCTCCCTCTGATCCTTCTACATCTTCTGAGCCACCTGTTTCCGGTAGACCTTCCGACCGCCTGTTTCCGGTAGACCTTCCGACCGCCTGTTTCCGGTAGACCTTCCGACCGCCTGTTTCCGGTAGACCTTCCGACCTCGAACACCACCCATACTCGACCACCAAAAGGTAGACCTTCCGACCGCCTTTGGTGGCGATCGACTCAAACCCGCAAGGTTAGGGTTTCTACTGCAAACAATTTCCACTCAGAGAAGACGATGAGGCTGTTTCAGAGGTGGTTTCTAAAGGTGGTTGGCCTCCTCTGTTCAAACCGAAGTTCGATTTTGACTTGATTCAGTCAAAACCCCTCTTCGTGGCCGATGTTTCTCTTCACATTTCAAAAACCCCTTTCTCTCCGGCCTCCCCGGTGTCTTCCTCTCTGGCCAACTCCCCCTCGGCATTTCTTTTCTTTTGCGGTAATTACGTGAAGAGTCGAGCGGCGGCTGCGGCGGCGGTGGAGGTGGGGGTGAAGCGACGGAAGAATAAGGGGGAAACGAGGGTTTAGCGTCAACGCCGGTGGTTGTTGTGTTGAAGTCGGAGGAGGAGGAAGTTAAAGAAGTTGAGATGGCGGATGGTAGCGGTGGTTTGAGTGCTAATAAGGTTACAGGCCAGGAGGAAGAAGGGAATACTGCACCTTTTCTAGAAAGGGTATGAACTATGAACTCATGAAATGTCATAACTCATGCTTCTTTTTGCTTAAATTGAGTGAGGTTTGAAACTTTGAATTTGTGGACGTGTGTTTGTAGTTGCTGTGTAAAGTTAGATGCTGGGTGTTATGGAAATAGAATTGATTAGAAGTTTGGATTAGGAAAATTATGATTCATGGTGTTAGCTACATGGGCTATTTTGAAGCTGTGATTGTCTATCTGGTGGTTTTTTTATTGCTATTTTCTTAAATGGCGTGAGAGCAATCAAGTCTGCATCTTTATAATAAGGTTTGAAACATGTGTTTGATTGTATACCTTATTGCAATTGAGCTTTTACAGGTACTAGCAGTTTGGTGTTTATTGTTTTGTTAAACTGCTTTATACTGTATGTGAATCATTGAGATTTATACTGGTTTGTAATTGTCACAGGTTCCCTTTCTTTAACATATGATAATTTCCACAAGTAACATTTAAACTCATCAAATAGTTTGATCTTTCTTTTGCTGCAGTAACATATATTGAAACGAAGGCCGGCCTATGTGGCAAGTATATTTGTATGAAGTGAGATTGTGAGAATCTTTAAGACCAAAAGTCACGAGGTAAGCCGGGTTCTCTAAAAATTTACGTGGTGGTAATTTGATATATCAAACACTTTTTAAATGATTATATAATATTCATCAATATGAATCAAATATTCAGTTGTAACAAAATTGATTGTTTAGAAATGGAATTTAGTACATAGAGGTAGATGGTTTATATGTTGGTTATGATTGTGTCACTCTATGATGAAGGGCATGGCTTATGAGGTTGATGAATTTGGATGGTGTTGACCCTAAATGTCAGGTTGTTTAGTTGCCTAAGATTGTGATCAGGAGCACTACGCGCATTACCACATACTTCTTAGGCTGTGATGATATAAATTTATGTTCGGTGTTTGGCGCGGCAACATGTTTTGCAGCCATATTGAATCATAATATCTGAGCCTAAATTTGACAAGATAGTCCGCTTGAAATGAACAGTATTAAAGAAATCTCCAACGTCCATATTTCATCAACGGTGGGAACTGCCACCTTGGCCAAGGTACCATGTGGAACAGTGTTCTTGTTGTCTGGATGTATGTTGATCATGATCGGTCTTGAAACAATTGTTTATGTTTATGAGGTTCGTTGGTTTGTGAGGTTTGGTGTCATTTATGCTTTGCTTGGGGATGCAGTGTTGTTTAATCTTGTGCTTTCTGTGAGCAAATATTACACCAGGTTTGTTTTATGCCCCTTGAAAACGCTTGCGTCGTGTAACACCCGTAATTTCTTATTAAAGAAATTAAAAGAATAAAAGAACAAAATAGAAAGAGAAAAGAAAGAAAACAAAAGTCTACTTTTGTTGAAGGGCCAAAAGTGCCAAATGGGCAAACTTTTTATTTATTTTGATACAAAAGGTGGTAAGGTCACCCACTCTTGTTCACATCATCACCAACTTCGGATTTTTTGAGAGAGAAAGCACAAAAGCAGAGAATTCTCGGGATTTTTGAAGAAGAATCTGAAAACTCAAAGTTTTTGGTAAGAAATCTTGAGTTTTGAAGCTTTAGATGATTCTAGACCCGTATAAGTGCTTATAAACGTGTCTTGTGTGTTCGGGTGGTGTGGTGTGTGTGTTAGGGGTGTTAGAACAGTTGAGGAGGCTCGGGTGAAGAGTGTGACATTTGAAGAAGATAACAAAGGTGAGTTTCTAGACCCCTTTTTACTCGTTTTTAAGTGTTTTGGGGCTGGAAAATGCATGTAAGTATGTTTTTAAAAGTTTGGGTATAATACCCGTATGATATGAATGTATGTATGTTTATGTTTATGATAGGTTTATGCCTAGAATCATGTGTATATGATTAGAACTAGGCATCCTGATGTTTGGGTTTTGAAATATGAATTAGACACATGAATAGGTTGCTCATACGTCTAACAAGCCAAATCGTAGTAATGTGCCTGAAATTTTGGACTTAGAATAACCAAGTAGAAGATGATGTGTCCAATAGTGCTCATACGCCCATAAACTTGCCTTAGAAATATTCTAGGTAGGGTCATGAGTCTAAGCAGGTAATGTGCCCACATTGTCCTAAAACGACCAGACTCATAAGTCTGAAAAATTTGGCTAAGTATGGGGACTTATAAGTCCCAACAGGACTCATGAGTCCCACAGTACCCATGAGTCTGAACACTAAGTAAAAAGGTGAAAAGTCTGAATTCTGGTCGTATGACTAGAAAATATTTTCTAAGTTTAGGGTGAAAAGTCCAACAGGGCTCATACGCCCAACAGGGCTCATGCGCCCAGCAGTGCTCATACGCCTAGAGTCTGAAATTTTTCTAAGTGTAGTTGATGAGTCTGACAGTGGTGAAACGCCTAGAACGGGGCTCATACGCCCAAAATACTTGGACTTTTTAACATATTTTCCTTGGAGTCCGTGCAAGTAGGGTTTCACATGAATGTTGACTAGGACGTTATTGAATGTGAATGATGATGTTTGAATGTAATAATGTCCTTTTCTTAATATTATAATTAATATTATGACCAGGGATATTATTAAGATTATGAATAATATTATTTATAATATTATTAGTACTATTATTATTAATATGCTTATTAATAATAATACTGAATGTTTCTATGTGGAATGATCATGATTAAGAATTATTATCATTAATAAAGTAAAAGATTAATGATAAAGAAGAATGGAACGTAAACGAATGAACGAAAGTCTTGCAAGCAAATGAATGGAGGTGCACACCCCTGGCAGGTGTTAGCTCAACTGTGATGCGGGTTCGCTACCCCGAAGGATGCACACAGGATCAATCCTCGAGATTGATATAGAGGTGAGTGACTTGGTGTCACAACAGACTCACAGTATGTAGGTCAATCTTTGTGATTGGCTTAGAGGTGAGTGACTTAGTGTCACAACAGACTCACAGTATGTAGGTCAATCTTTGTGATTGGCTTAGAGGTGAGCGACTTGGTGTTGCAACAGACTCACAGCTTAAGTGAAGAGGAATGATAAAAGAACGAATTGAACGATGATGAAGATAATGAAAGTATTACCTATGTGTACGTACGATGTATGATCACCTGTGAAAATGAGGAATGGTTTTTGAACGAAAAGTAAAGTATTTTAACTATAAAACTAGAACTCACTCAGCAACGCTGACTTTTATGTATTTTCCAGTTGGCAGGTGACAGGTTGCTGAGGATGGCACACAGGGGTGGCTACTTGGCGGGCAAGACTGACATCCATTATGTTTTGACGATACTGTTGTTTTGTAATTCATTCAATCAAATATTTTGTAACTTATAAACTAAAATGTATTGCTTAACAACAGTGAAGTAAATGAATGGATGGTTTTTTGTTAATATTAATTCCGCTGCTTAACTTATAATATGTATGTTTTATGCTGTGAATGACCAACTGTGAGGTGCCCGGGAACGGGGCCTTACAAGTTGGTATCAGAGCTAAAGTTTAAGTGAAACGGGTAAATTTTCAAAATAAACCTCAACTTAAACTGAGAATGGGACGGAAAGAGGGATGTCAGCCCGAGTAGCCATGTGCCATCAGGTATTGTTTTCTTAAAAGTTAACCAGCATTATGTGCGTGTGCTATGTGATTTATGTGTTCTTAGTAGATTTAGATACTGATGTAGTCAGGATAGGAAGAGCTTGGGGTGTGAAGAGTAAAGTAAGTGGCTAATCACAACTGGCCACTGTAATTAGGGACTTACTATACTTGACATAAATTGAGCTGTTCCCTTGAATGACTGTTTTAGTGTTTGAATCTTATAGTGCATAGGAAAATGGCTGGGAAGAAACCTTCTAAGGCTGCTAGAGGTAGAGGTCGTCCGCGTACGACTAGGAACAGTACTAAAGCTCCAGAGACGACCCCGTGAACCCTGAGGTTCCTGACCGGAACGAAGAAACTGAGAATGCGAGTCTGAATGCCTCAGCTAGGGAGGCGATTGCTGATGAGGTACACCAGATCCTGCAGGCAGTTATGCCATCTGTGGTGACTGACGTTATTCGAGCTGTGAGAAATGAGGAGAGGAAGGAGAAAGAGGACAGGAGAGGGTCGACCAGAAAGGAAAGCAATGGAGGAGAGGAGCGACCGGATCCTGAGATAGTAGTGTCTGATGAAGAGGAAGATGATGTGGTTGGGGTGACGACCAAGGGATGCAATTACGGGGCATTCCAGAGGTGCAGGCCCCCGACTTTTGATGGAAATGGCAATGCTGTTGCTGCCCATCGGTGGGTAAGGGAGATGGAGGCGGTACTCGAGATCAGTGAGTGCCGAGAAGATCAGAAGGTGAAGTTTGCCACCCACTCCTTTACTGACTCAGCACTATGCTGGTGGGACAATATTGTCTAGGCCGAGGGCAGCAGGGCCATAAGCAAGATGAAGTGGTCCGAGTTGAAGAAACTGGTGATTGAGGAATTCTGTCCTCACAGGGAACTTGATAAGATTGAGAGAGAGTTCCTGCAACTCGAGGCGGGAACCATGAACCACCAGCAATACACTACCAAGTTCAATGAGATGGCGAGGCTGGTGCCAGATCAGGTGACACCGGTATCTCGCAAGATTAACCGGTATGTACAGGGGCTGCCAGCCGACATTCGTAGGCATTTGATTGCTGCACGACCAAGCACTTTTAGGTCGGCCGTAGATTTGGCTGGGAGGCTCTATGATGAGAGGGAGGTAGCAGATGCGGAGGTGAAGAAGGCTGGTGGTGGTGACCGGAACTGGAATGGGAAACGGTTCGGGCGTGGTGGTTTTACTCCAAACAACAAAAGGATGAAAATGGATGACCGAAGGGTGGGGTCATCAAGCTCGGGGCCCAAAAGGTGTGGCAAGTGCGGGAAGGAGCATACGGGTGAGTGCAAATCGGGGCTCAACGTGTGTTTCAAGTGCGGGAAGCCGGGTCACATTCTGAAGGATTGTAAGGATCTGAGGTGTTATAACTGCGGTGAGGCGGGCCATATGAGCAAAGACTGCAGGAAGCAGAGGGTGGAGAGTTCCGGGGCAAAGAAGACGGCCGGGACTGAAGGGCAGAAGGCGAGCGCCAGAGCTTTTACCATGACCAGAGAGGAGGCTAGGACGGACCCCGATGTTGTGTCAGGTACGTTTCTAGTAAATCAAACTCTTGCCTCTGTGTTATTTGATTCTGGTGCTAGTAGGAGTTTCATTTCTACTACTTTCTGTGCTAAATTGCCTGTTAGTAGTAAATGCATTAGTGAGCCTTTTGATGTAGAAACTGCTATTGGTAAGTCCACTAGCGTTACTGATGTGATAGAGGACTGTACCATAGAATTAGAAGGGCATAGGTTTGCTGCCAAGTTACATGTGATGCCTCTAGGAGGATTTGATGTAGTGTTAGGGATGGACTGGTTAGCAGCCTACGAAGCGAATATCGTGTGCCGAAAGAAGATGATTAGACTGACGGCGACCGATGGAATTCCAGTGACAATATATGGCGATCGAGTTACAACGATTCCGAAGGTGATCTCGATGGCGGTGGCGGGAAAGTGTATGAGGCGCGGATGTAGCGCCTACTTATGTTATGTAAAGAATGTAGAGACGCCAACACCACAACTATCGGATGTACCAGTTGTGCGTGACTTTCCGGATGTGTTTCCCGAAGACTTATCGGGATTGCCACCTGACCGAGAGATCGAATTCCAGATCGACCTGATACCGGGTGCCCAACCTGTCGCAAAAGCACCGTATCGCTTGGCTCCGACGGAGATGAAAGAGTTGATGGAGCAACTGCAGGAGTTGCTTGACAAGGGCTTTATTAGGCCGAGTATCTCTCCTTGGGGTGCTCCGGTCTTGTTTGTGAAGAAGAAGGACGGTAGAATGAGAATGTGTATCGACTACCGTGAATTGAACAAGTTGACAATAAAGAATCGGTACCCCTTACCAAGGATCGATGACTTGTTTGATCAGCTCCAGGGTGCCAGTTGGTTCTCGAGGATAGACCTTCGATCTGGCTACCACCAGTTGAAGGTGAAGGAGCAGGATATTCCTAAAACAGCTTTCCGTACGCGTTATGGACACTATGAGTTTCTCGTTATGTCATTTGGTCTAACTAACGCGCCAGCTGCTTTTATGGATTTGATGAACCGAGTGTGTCGGCCAATGTTAGATAAATTAGTGATTGTGTTCATCGATGATATTCTGATTTATTCGAGGACAGAAGAAGAGCATGCCGGTCACATTCGGGAAGTGTTGGATACTTTGAGGAGGGAGAAACTGTATGCTAAGTTCTCTAAATGTGCCTTCTGGCTACGCGAGGTGTAATTTCTGGGTCACGTGGTAAATGCCGAGGGAATCATGGTGGACCCAGCAAAGGTTGAGGCTGTGATGCAATGGAAATCACCAAAGACGCCATCCGAGATTCGTAGCTTTTTGGGATTGGCGGGCTATTACAGGAGATTTATTCAAGACTTCTCCAAGATAGCCTCACCTTTGACAAAATTGACTCGCAAGGATGTAAAGTTCGTGTGGGGTCGAGAACAGGAGGATGCTTTTGAGGAATTGAAGACGAGACTGACACAAGCTCCTGTCTTGACATTGCCCGAGGGAAATGAAGGCTTGGTGGTCTATTCGGATGCATCCTATTCTGGGCTAGGTTGTGTATTGATGCAACGTGGAAGGGTAGTAGCCTATGCATCCCGACAACTGAAAACCCATGAAGTCAACTATCCCACACACGATCTAGAATTAGCTGCGGTGGTTTTTGCGTTGAAGATTTGGCGGCACTATCTATACGGGACGAAGTGCACCATCTTCACGGACCACAAAAGCTTGAAGTATTTCTTCGAGCAAAAAGATCTAAACATGAGGCAAAGGCGATGGTTGGAGCTCATAAAGGATTATGACTGCGAAATCCATTACCATCTGGGCAAGGCCAACGTGGTGGCCGATGCCCTTAGCCGAAAAGAACGGCCTGAACCGATTCGGGTAAAGGCATATCAGCTAATTATGACCTCAGATGTAATGACTCAGGTTAAGGAGTTTCAAGACGAGGCTTTGAAAGAAGATCGTCTTAACTCCGTAAGGATGAGAGGTCTAGTTACGGAATTGGGTGAGAACACTCTTGGTGTTAAGACCCGATTTGGGCGAATGTGGATTCCTCGATACGGGGATCTACGAGGTAGAATTATGGACGAGGCCCATAAGACTCGATACTCCATTCACCCCGGTGCTACCAAAATGTACCACGATATGAAGAAAGACTATTGGTGGCCGGGTATGAAACGTGACGTAGTGGAGTACGTGAGTAAATGCCTAACTTGCTTACAAGTAAAGGCAGAACACCAGAAGCCCTACGGGAAGATCCAACCGTTGGATATACCCGAGTGGAAATGGGAACACATCACCATGGATTTCATCACGAAGTTACCACGTACCCCTAAAGGGTATGATGCCATATGGGTGATAGTGGAACGCTTGACAAAGAGTGCCCACTTCCTACCGATCCGTGAAACGTACTCATCTGAAAGATTGGCGGATCTGTTCATCAAAGAAATTGTAGCTCGTCATGGTGTACCGGTGTCTATTGTGTCTGATCGTGACACCCGGTTTACCTCCAAGTTTTGGAAAAGATTTCATGATGCAATGGGGACGAGGCTACACATTAGTACAACATATCACCCTCAGACAGACGGTCAGTCTGAGAGGACGATCCAAACACTCGAAGACATGCTTCGGGCGTGCGTGATCGATTTTGGAGGAAGTTGGGACAACCACCTACCGTTAGCAGAATTCTCGTACAACAACAGTTATCATGCCAGCATTGGCATGCCACCTTACGAGATGCTATACGGTAGGAGATGTAGGACGCCCGTGTGCTGGGGAGACATTGGGCAGAAAGAGTTAGGAGGTGTTGAGGTGATCGAAGCTACGACTGAGAAGTTGGAAAAGATCAAAGCCTTCATGAAGGCGGCAAAGGATAGGCAAAAGTCGTATGCTGACAAGAGGCGAAGACCGATAGAGTTCAAGGTTGGTGACCGAGTCATGTTGAAGGTCTCGCCCTGGAAGGGAATCATTAGATTCAGGAAACGAGGTAAGCTAAGCCCGAGATACATAGGACCTTTCCGAATTATCGCACGAGTAGGAGAGGTGGCCTATCGACTTGAACTGCCAGATGAATTAAGTGGAATTCATCCCACATTCCATGTATCTCATCTGAGAAAGTGCTTAGCTGATGAAGACATGGTTGTACCACTGGAGGATATCGAGGTGGATGAGAGGCTCAACTACGTGGAGCAACCGGTGGCAATCATTGATCGTAAAGAAAAGAGGTTGAGGAATAAAGTGGTTCCTCTTGTGCGTGTACAGTGGAAGCACAGGAAGGGATCCGAGTCTACGTGGGAGACTGAAGAAGAAATGAGACAGCACTACCCACAGCTGTTTGAGGAATAACAGGTTTCGGGGACGAAACCTATATAAGGGGGGTGGACTTGTAACACCCGTAATTTCTTATTAAAGAAATTAAAAGAATAAAAGAACAAAATAGAAAGAGAAAAGAAAGAAAACAAAAGTCTACTTTTGTTGAAGGGCCAAAAGTGCCAAATGGGCAAACTTTTTATTTATTTTGATACAAAAGGTGGTAAGGTCACCCACTCTTGTTCACATCATCACCAACTTCGGATTTTTTTAGAGAGAAAGCACAAAAGCAGAGAATTCTCGAGATTTTTGAAGAAGAATCTGAAAACTCAAAGTTTTTGGTAAGAAATCTGAGTTTTGAAGCTTTAGATGATTCTAGACCCGTATAAGTGCTTATAAATGTGTCTTGTGTGTTCGGGTGGTGTGGTGTGTGTGTTAGGGGTGTTAGAACAGTTGAGGAGGCTCGGGTGAAGAGTGTGACATTTGAAGAAGATAACAAAGGTGAGTTTCTAGACCCCTTTTTACTCGTTTTTAAGTGTTTTGGGGCTGGAAAATGCATGTAAGTATGTTTTTATAAGTTTGGGTATAATACCCGTATGATATGAATGTATGTATGTTTATGTTTATGATAGGTTTATGCCTAGAATCATGTGTATATGATTAGAACTAGGCATCCTGATGTTTGGGTTTTGAAATATGAATTAGACACATGAATAGATTGCTCATACGTCTAACAAGCCAAATAGTAGTAATGTGCCTGAAATTTTGGACTTAGAATAACCAAGTAGAAGATGATGTGTCCAATAGTGCTCATACGCCCATAAACTTGCCTTAGAAATATTCTAGGTAGGGTCATGAGTCTAAGCAGGTAATGTGCCCACATTGTCCTAAAATGACCAGACTCATAAGTCTGAAAAATTTGGCTAAGTATGGGGACTTATAAGTCCCAACAGGACTCATGAGTCCCACAGTACCCATGAGTCTGAACACTAAGTAAAAAGGTGAAAAGTCTGAATTCTGGTCGTATGACCAGAAAATATTTTCTAAGTGTAGGGTGAAAAGTCCAACAGGGCTCATACGCCCAACAGGGCTCATGCGCCCAGCAGTGCTCATACGCCTAGAGTCTGAAATTTTTCTAAGTGTAGTTGATGAGTCTACAGTGGTGAAACGCCTAGAACAGGGCTCATACGCCCAAAATACTTGGACTTTTTAACATATTTTCCTTGGAGTCCGTGCAAGTAGGGTTTCACATGAATGTTGACTAGGACGTTATTGAATGTGAATGATGATGTTTGAATGTAATAATGTCCTTTTCTTAATATTATAATTAATATTATGACCAGGGATATTATTAAGATTATGAATAATATTATTTATAATATTATTAGTACTATTATTATTAATATGCTTATTAATAATAATACTGAATGTTTCTATGTGGAATGATCATGATCAAGAATTATTATCATTAATAAAGTGAAAGATTAATGATAAAGAAGAATGGAACGTAAACGAATGAACGAAAGTCTTGCAAGCAAATGAATGGAGGAGCACACCCCTGGCAGGTGTTAGCTCAACTGTGATGCGGGTTCGCTACCTCGAAGGATGCACACAGGATCAATCCTCGAGATTGATATAGAGGTGAGTGACTTGGTGTCACAACAGACTCACAGTATGTAGGTCAATCTTTGTGATTGGCTTAGAGGTGAGTGACTTAGTGTCACAACAGACTCACAGTATGTAGGTCAATCTTTGTGATTGGCTTAGAGGTGAGCGACTTGGTGTTGCAACAGACTCACAGCTTAAGTGAAGAGGAATGATAAAAGAACGAATTGAACGATGATGAAGATAGTGAAAGTATTACCTATGTGTACGTACGATGTATGATCACCTGTGAAAATGAGGAATGGTTTTTGAACGAAAAGTAAAGTATTTTAACTATAAAACTAGAACTCACTCAGCAACGCTGACTTTTATGTATTTTCCAGTTGGCAGGTGACAGGTTGCTGAGGATGGCACACAGGGGTGGCTACTTGGCGGGCAAGACTGACATCCATTATGTTTTGACGATACTGTTGTTTTGTAATTCATTCAATCAAATATTTTGTAACTTATAAACTAAAATGTATTGCTTAACAACAGTGAAGTAAATGAATGGATGGTTTTTTTGTTAATATTAATTCCGCTGCTTAACTTATAATATGTATGTTTTATGCTGTGAATGACCAACTGTGAGGTGCCCGGGAACGGGGCCTTACACGTCGGGCTATGATGATATTCAAAAAATGGTTTCGGGTTGCTTTGGCGTGGCTACCGTTTACGGTTAGCAGCCATAACTGAAATCCGGTTCTGAGCCCCATTCATCACATGCTGCACTCGGAAAAATGAATCGGTGCTTTGTTTCAAGTCGATGACGATGAAACTGTCTTCATCTGAGACATGTACATGTTGTATGTTGGTGTACATTTTGAATTTAGTATAGTGTCAGGCTATGATGATATTCAAAAAATGGTTTCGGGTTGCTTTGGCGTGGCTACCGTTTACGGTTAGCAGCCATAACTGAAAGTGTTAGCTTGTGGCTATGATGACAGACTTCTGAGCCTCCGTTTAGAATACCAATCTTGTGGTTGAGGTAATGCGGGTTTTTGCCAGCTTTGGTTGGTGTTTGTGTGTCGCCATTGCCGCTGGTGGCTTACACACCCTGTGCAACAGATTCTTTGGTCACTGGTATTTCCCATTTGGTCATTCTGGGAGCTTGCGTATATAGGATATGGGTCATAAAGAAGAATTTGAAAGTCCAAAGGTTCAAACTAAGGTCAAATATCTACAATTATTGGTTGGGGTTATTGGCTTTTTACTGTGCTGCTGAGCCTTTGTTTAGATTGGTAATGGACATTTCAGTTTATAATGTTGATGGCGAGACTGGTCTTGCTCCATACGAGGTTTGTTTCTTTTTGTATACATTTTCTTCAACATACCCTTTTGTTCTAACCTACATCCGTGATGAACATATTAGGAAAAAAAGACCGGATATTTTTTCCAAACAAAATGCAAATTTGATTGTATATTTGAGAATTTAGAGAACTACATAGAGAAGTAAGATATACTGACCCTACTATGTTTCCAATTTATCTATTATTGCAGGTTGTCACCTTATTAAGGCTCTTGCATGGTGCTGTATGTTGATCATGATCGGTCTTGAAACAATTGTTTATGTTTATGAGGTTCGCTGGTTTGTGAGGTTTGGTGTCATTTATGCTTTGCTTGGGGATGCAGTGTTGTTTAATCTTGTGCTTTCTGTGAACAAATATTACACCAGGTTTGTTTTATGTCCCTTGAAAACGCTTGCGTCAGGGCTATGATGATATTCAAAAAATGGTTTCGGGTTGCTTTGGCGTGGCTACCGTTTACGGTTAGCAGCCATAACTGAAATCCGGTTCTGAGCCCCATTCATCACATGCTGCATTCGGAAAAATGAATTGGTGCTTTGTTTCAAGTCGGTGACGATGAAACTGTCTTCATCTGAGACATGTACATGTTGTATGTTGGTGTACATTTTGAATTTAGTATAGTGTCGGCCTATGATGATATTCAAAAAATGGTTTCAGGTTGCTTTGGCGTGGCTACCGTTTACGGTTAGCGGCCATAACTGAAAGTGTTAGCTTGTGGCTATGATGACAGAGTTCTGAGCCTCCGTTTAGCCCGTCTTTATGACGCGCAACGCGCGTCTGGGGACCAAGCTAGTTATCTTTAAATTTTTGAAGAATACCTTAAACAATATTTGCATTTGTTACATTGAGAAAGACGTTTTTAAGAAGGTTTCGATTGATAATGTAGTGGATATTTTTCAAGAGATAAAGACATATAAATGTACTGTGTTTCACTTTCTAATAAAATCGTATCTTTGTCGAATGTCTTATAATTGTTTTGTGTGACCCGACCCGACTCAAACCAAAAATTCCAGCATTGAGTTGAGATATACACGTCTATTCGAAAACTGAAAAAAACCGACCCCGGAGAAAAATTTTCCTGGGTCTGCCCCTGTTAACATGTGTCATTTTTAGTTTTTAAATAGGAAGTCATTGTGATTATTGTGTTAAATATATCATGTCATTGTATCTAATATATCAAGTAATTCTATCTAAAATTATTTATATTTGTGTTTTACGGTTTAAATCATTTCGTATTATTTTTGTTATTTTTTATGTGTTATATAAAATTATCATTAGTTTATTATTATGTTTACATATTAGAATTACATAATAATATTATTCCACCGGTGAATTTTTAAAACTAGTCATTTTAGAAAAACAAAAATGTATTTAGTAAAACATAATGGGACATTCATCATTACATTTTATGTTTTATATTATTTTATGTTATCTATTATTGTTTTTAATACATCTCAAATCCTCTGTTTACCCTCAACAAAACCCCAAATCACGCGACCCTCTGTTCTAGCGAATACCGGAGAAGAATCACCAGCTTTAGTCATTATGAGACCGATTGAAGCCATCAAGTAGTACCAAGGCAATCGTGTGTGTTCAAGAGCTCTGATTCACTTCTATTGACGTCACTAAATTGCTTTGAAATCTACTGTTGAACTCCCTAAGGCTCTCTCTATCTGGTACACTTTCTCTCTTATCTGCACTCTCTCTCTATCGGTACTTTTGGTACCGTTGTGAAGCTACAACCACCGGTCACCATCGTTCAAAGGCCGACGCATCACCGGCCACCGGTCACCATCACCACCATCACCATCACCGAAGCCAGAGCACCATCACCAGTCGTCAGAGCCGAAGCACCGGTCACTATCACCTCTATCACCGGTTACCATCACCTCCATCACTGGAGCACCCGTCGCCCACCGCCGTCACAGCAACCCACCTTTACTTGCCGCCACAGAAGCTTATCTCCACCCTCTACACCAGAGTCGACCATCATCTCCACCGGAGCCACCCACATGCTCCGCTGACCGCTGACCACCATCACCTCCATCAACTGCTACGCCGACCACCATCACCATCACCTACATCACCGGTCACCATCACCTCCATTCATCGGGTTGCTACTATGCCGGCACAGAAACCCACCTACTACGCTGACCACCATCTTCACCGGAGCCACCCCTGCCAGCTCCCCCCTCTACACCATCTCCACCTCTACCTTCACCGCCTCCCCACCCCTACCACTTTCACCACCCCCACTCCTGCCACTTCATCGCCTCCCCATCCCCACCCGAGTCCTTCACAACCATCCACCAACACCACCACCCGATCCCATCACACCACCCACCCACTCACCCTGCCACCGTCAACCCAATATCACTTGCCGACCTGCCGGGTTTTCATTTGGTAAGATCATTCCATCCATTTTGTAAGATCGTTCTATTCCGGGGTTTCATTTCTGCTTTTAGTCTTCTTTACTTATATCTTTTCTTTTAGATTGGTTAGATGCTTTCTCATTATTTGATATATTGCTACTTCTTGAGTTGTTTATGCGCCGCCTGTTGCATTTGTCTGTGCATTATTAGTGTTGCACTTCTATTTTAAGGTGTTTTTCATGTTTAGTGGCTGTTTCGTGAACTTAGGCTGGCATTTATTTGGTTACCGAGGTTTAGTGAGGTATAATAGATATCAGGAGCCATTACACTGCCCTGAGATCATGTTTGATGACGAGAGGTGCTTCTACAGGGAAAAAGGGTTATAGATTGTGAGTGGCATTGTGGAATGTAGGAACCCTTACTAGTAAATTATTAGAGTTAATAGATGTGCTGAAAAGACGTAGGGTTCAGATAGCGTACCTTCAGGAGACTAGATGGCGGGGTGGGAGAGCAAAAGAGTGCAATAGTTATAAACTGTGGTATTCAGGGTCAGATGGAACAAAAATGGAGTAGGTTTTCTAGTTGTTAAAGAACTTCAGGATAATGTAGTGGAGGTGAGAAGATACATGATAGACTTATGCTGTTAAGAATAGTAATAGGGGATAAAGTAGTGGTAGTAGTTAGTGCGCATGCACCACAAGTTGGATTAGGGGAAACAGAAAGAAAGAAGTTCTAGGAGACTTTAGATCATGTTATGGGAGACATACCTAGAGAAGAAAAAATATGCATAGGAGGAGATTTTAATGGGCATATTTGTAAGGATAATGATCAATTCCTGTTGGTTCATGGAGGGTTTGGGTATGGTCCAAGGAATGACGATGGAAGGGAGCTCCTTGACTTTGCATTAGCACATGACCTGGGCATCATAAATTCGTTTTTTAAGAAAAGAGACTCGCATTTAATCACGTTTAGCAGTGACGGGAGACACACACAGATAGACTATCTACTGATGAGGGGAGAAGACCGGAACTCGTGGAAGGACTGTAAGGCAATCCCGAGAGAGACAGTAGTGACTCAATATCATAGTGACTCAATATCATATGTTAGTGGCAGATCTACGCGTAAAGAGAGCAATTGTCCAACCAACTAAGAGAATTAGACCTACGATCAGATGGGGCCAGCTCAGAGATGAAAAGATTACCATCTTTAAAGATAAGGTCATACCAATGACCCAAATGGGCCACAGGAAGACGCAAACCACATGTGGGAGGATATGACAGCTACAGTCATGCAAGCAGCTAAAGAAACTCTTAGACATGCAACAAATAGGACAGTTGGTCATAAGGAAGCCTGGTGGTGGAATGAAAATATACAGGAGAAGATAAGAATTAAACAAAAAAGTTCTAGAGACCTTTTACACTATAATATGACGAAGAACGAGCAGAGCTAAAAGATAAATACAAGGAGGCTAAGCGAGAGGCGAAAAAGTCGGTGTCAGAGGCAAAGAACACTGCGTATGAGAGAATGTATAAGCGATTAGATATGAAAGAAGGAGAACATGACATGTTTAAGATTGCAAGGGTAAGAGAAAGTAGAAGACAGGACCTGAGAATGGTGAAGTTTATAAAGGTTGTGGATGGAAAGGTCTTGGTGAAGGAGAACGACATCAAGGTGAGATGGAAAACTTACTTCGATAACCTTTTCAACATACGGAACCCTAATCAACAAATTATGATCAATAAAACAACTCAAGCAAACCAACAAAACAAGTGTTATTGTAGAAGCATCACAATCGATGAAGTTATGAGAGCGCTGAAGAAAATGGGAAGGGCTAAGGTGGTGGGGCTAGACAACATACCGATTAAAGTGTGGAAGCGCCTGGGAGATGAGGGCCTGCAATGGCTAACAGACTTATTCAACACTATCTTCAAAACTGGGAGGATGCCAGAGCAATGGAGAAGCAATGTCATAGTCCCCATATATAAGAAAAAAGGAGATGTCCAATGTTGCGCACATTACAGGGGAATAAAGCTATTGAGTCACACGATGAAACTATGGGAAAGATTTATTAACACGATAATTAGATGAGAAACTCAGATAGCGGTAAACCAATTTGGATTTATGCCAGGACGCTCTACAACAGAAGTCATACACGTCATAAGAAGGGTAATGGAGAATATAAAGAAAAGAAAATGGACTTCCATATGGTATTCATTGACGTAGAAAAAGCATATGACAGTGTGTCGCGTCAACTCATTTGGGAAAGTCTACGACTTAGAAAGGTACCAAAGAGGTATATCAAAATAATAAAGGATGTGTATGAAGGGGCAAAAACGTGTGTGCGAGCACCAGTCAGAGACACGGACTTTTTCCTGGTGGAAGTGGGACTCCAGCAAGGATCGGCTTTGAGCCTATTTATCTTCATAGTAGTGTTGGATGAGATGACCAAGTCTATACAAGAGCCATTTCCGTGGTGCATGCTGTTTGCGGATGATATTGTCTTAATATCAGAATCTAAACCGGTGCTTAACGAGAGGCTAGAACAGTGGAGAGCAGCACTAAAGCGCAGAGGCTTTAGGATAAGTCACTCTAAGATGGAATACATGCATTGTAACTTTAGTGGTGAGGCTGAAGAGGACACCCAAATCAGTATCCAGGGTATGACGGTACCACAGACATTTAGGTTCAAATACCTGGGCTCGTACGTACAGGAGGACGAAGAGATACACAACGATGTAGCTCACCGTTTTCAATCAGGATGGTGCAAGTGGAGAGCAGCATCAGTGATTCTGTGTGATAAAAGGTTCCCAACAAAACTAAAGGGAAAACTATACAGAGTGGCAGTACGTCCAGCTATGTTATACGGAATAGACTGTTGGGCCATAAAGAAATCGCACGAGAGACAAATAGAGGTCGTGGAAATGTGAATGCTGAGGTGGATGTGTGGTCACACAAGATTGGATTGAATAAGAAACGACGTGTTTGGACAGAAGCTAGAGGTGGCTTGTATCACGGATAAAATACGAGAGGGAAGATTAAGATGGTTTGGGCACGTGAAGTGGAGGCCGATGGCAGCACCCCTCAGAGCAGTAGAGAACATCAGCGTAGAGGGTAGTAGGAGTAGAGGTAGACCTAGGTTGACTTGAGACGAGATAATTAGGCGAAATATGGTAGACTTGCACCTCTCTGAGCACATGATCGAGGATAGGAGTGCGCGGAGGCGTAGAATTAAAATTAATGACTTTAGTGGGATCTGTGGGTAGGAAGGGTAGACGTAGACTTGTTGCGGGACCCCTGCTTTCCTCAATCTGCCCTTATACGTGATTCTTGCCACTTATTTGATGTACGCACTTTCTAAGTCTTATGTGATTTATTCCTTTGTGTTGTATGCTGTATATTATGATCGCTATTGTTATTGCTTTCGTTATTAAGTCGGGGGTCTCTTTGAAAGTAGTCTCTCTATCTCTCAAGATAGATGAAAGACTCGCCACCACCTACCCCTCCCAGATCCTTCTCTTGAGTGGGATATACTGGGTATGTTTGTATGTTTGTATGTATCTATTATTGTTTTTAATGTATTAGATAAACTAATTGTTATATTATCATTGTGTTTTACATATTAGAAGTATATAATAGCGCTAATTCAGTATTGTGTTTACAAAACTCATCATTTTAATAAAACACAATGGTGTTCAGAAAAACACAATAGAAAACATGAGTACACAATAACTTGCAAAAAGACACAATGACATAATTTTTATAATTTATATATATATATCAATACTACACTTGTTTTGAAGATAAAAAAACTCATTTTATGATGTAATTTCTAATAAAGTGAATTATATCAGATGAAAAATTATGAATGTTTAAGAAAAATGGAAATGTTATACGAAAGTGTAACACCCGGATATTTTTCTTTGAAACCGACGAAAGAAGAAAAAGAAATAAAGTCCAAAGTCGGGGGACCAAACTCGCCAACACGAGAAAGTTGGGGAAAGGATGATATTTGAAGGGAGAGGGCAGCCCTTACCCTCTCCCCACACCCACATTTCAGCAAAAAGAGAGAAAGAAGAGAAAAAGGGAGAAGAGAAGAAGAAAGCTTGGTTCGAGCGGGTTCGAGTGAGCAAAATCGTCGTGTAGCGGGTCTAGACGAAGCTCTTCTTCTTCTTGTAGTTTGTGTGAGTTCTAGGACCCCTATTTTACTCATTTTCAAATGATTTGGGGCTAAAACACATAGCAAACCCATTTTTATATGTGTGTGTGTTTGACCCATTTGGGTGTGTTTGCGTGTGATGCGTTTGGAGTATGTTTTCAGGCTTGTGTGTGCTTGAATGGTGTTCTAGTATGCATTCCTAAGGTTTAGGATGGTTGATCTGGACTTAGAATGGGTTTGGATAAGCTTGGAGGTCGAAAATGGCAGATTGGGTTCTGGATGAACTGCATTCTGCATCAGTTAGGGCTAGGCGACCGACTGGAGGCCATACGGCCGACTGGAGTGCGATTGAGGTTCAGTCGCATGATTGAGGTTCAGTCGCACGACTGGAGGTCCAGTCACATGGGGAGTCATGCGACTGAGAGCCCAGTCGCATAGGTACTCATCCGCATTAAATCCAACCGCATGAAGTCCATTCGCATAAGGTCCATTCGCATAGAGTTCAACCGCATGAGGTCCATTTGCACGACTGGGTGTTCATCCGCATTGGTGTTCATCCGCATAGGTCCATTCGCATGATGTTCAGCTTCATGGAGGCCATGCGACTGGAGGGTGCCTATACGCCCAAATAGGGTTGTTGTACTCGAAGAGAAGCATAGTTTAATTACTGACTTTTAGGGGAAAGTGCAGATGTAAGTTATGACGTGCAAGTTCCCGTAAGTACATGTAAGATGACCATTAGGATATTAGAGGGTATGTTGGGCATGATGATATTGCATGTTTATGCATGATGTATGTTATGTATGTATGATGATGCCCTGTTTGATGATGCTATAGTGTATGTTGATGTTCCTTATCATAGTGTATGTTTTCTATCCCGTGACTTTACGTGTTATGCTAAAGAATGAAACAAAAGTATGATGTAACGTAAAGTGAAAGATAAAGAAAGAGGAACATGACAAATGAATGCATGCATTAATAAAGAACGAGAGTAAGAAAGGCTTGCAAGCAAATATAGGAGGTGAGCGACCTTGTTGTCGCAACAGACTCGAAATGGAATCCTTGTCTTTCGACCTCAGTAATCGTGGCTGTGTGCTATGAAGAGGGTAAAGCTTGACACTGTGATTAACCATTTGTATAGAACCATTGTTGCATATCCTAGGTACTGTGGCCAGGAGGTGCGATGCACCGTTATAGAAGGTCTATGATAGGCCTAGGTCCAGTACCACAAAACAGAAGGGTATTGCATACGGCAATGGTACACCTAAACTTTACCTTAGGTACTGGGGCCAGGAGATGCGGTGCACCATTATAGAAGGTCTATGGTAGACCTAGGCCCAGTACCACGATACAGAAGGGTAAGGTTTATGGGTGATGGAAAGAAAAAAGGTAATGATGAAAGAGTAAGTATGACGAGAAAGTAAGATGAATGAACGGAAGTTAAAGTAATGAACGAATGAAAGTAATGAACAGACGAAAGGTAATAATAGAGTATGAAACGAGATCCTAGTCACTCGACCTCCGTAATCATGGTTGCATGACATGAAAAGGGTAAAGTTTGACAGGATCCAGATAGAAGTAAAAGATAATGAGTGATGAAGATAATAATGATATTATCTATGTGTACGTATGATGTATGATTGCATGAAAGTAGAGAAACGGTTTTAATGAAAGTAAAGTATGTTTTATTATAAAACTAGAACTCACTCAGCAACGCTGACTTTTTATGTGTTTCCAGTTGGCAGGTAACGTTGCTGAGGATGGAACGGACGACTACTCAGCTCTTTTTGGATGACATTCTTTTGTTTAACGCTTTTGCATTGTAATGCGAACAAACGATGTTTTGTAATGAATGTTGTATTATTTTGCAAAAGTGTTTATTAAAGAAAATGAAATGATTGATTTAAAAGTTTCCGCTGCATGTTTTATTTAAGTTAATGAAATTATAGGTTTTATGTGCGATGATTGATCAGCTGTAAGCGTCCCGGGAACGGGGCCTTACAAGTTGGTATCAGAGCTGAAGTTTAAGTGAAATGGGTAACTTTTCAAAATAAACCTTAACTTAAACTGAGAATGGGACGGAAAGGGAAGGGATGCCAATCTCAGTAGCTACGTGCCATCAGGTATTTTCTTACTGTTAACCGGTATTATGTGCGCATGTTATGTTGTTTATGTGTTGCTGGTAGATTTAGATACTGATATAGTCAGGACAGGTAATGCTCGGGGTACGAAGAGTAAAGTAAGTGGCTAATCACAACTGGCCACTGTAATTAGGGACTTACTATACTTGACATAAACTGAGCTGTTCCCTTGAATGACTGTGTTGGTGTTTGAATCTTTCAGTGTGTGATAGAGGATGGATGGTGGTAGATCATCTAAAGCCTCATGTGGTGGGCTTGTTACTGCATCGCGGCCCAAAAGAGGCAGGCCTAGAGTTGAAAAGGTGATTCCTAAAGAACCCGAGACCCCTCATCCGTAGGGTGTAGATGAGAGCGTCAATCTGAGAGCCTCGGTAAAGGAGGCTGTAGTGGAGGAGGTGCATCAGGTCATGCAGACGATCTTACTGTCTGTGGTGACCGAAGTAATAAAGGCTGTACGGGAAGGAGAACGGAAAGAGAGGAACCGGTCCTCGGGAGGACGGGAACAACCGGAACCTAAAACGGTTCCTTCTGATGATGAAGAAGAGGAAGGAGAGGAGCCTACGCCGGAGGCCGCACGAGGCTGTAACTATGGGGCATTTCAAAGGTGCAAGCCCCCTACTTTTGATGGTAACGGCACTTCTGCTGCTGCTCACCGGTGGGTGAGAGAAATAGAAGCTGTTTTGAACATCAGCGAGTGCCGGGAAGATCAAAAGTGAAGTTTGCTGCCCATTCTTTTGTGGACTCGGCTTTATGCTGGTGGGACAACATAGTCCAAGCCGAGGGTAGCAGGGCTATTAGGAGGATAAGATGGTCGGAACTGAAAAAGTTGGTGATCAAGGAGTTTAGTCCTCACCGGAAAATGGACAAGGTTGAGAGGGAGTTTCTAAAACTAGAGGCGGGAACCATGACACACCAACAATACACCACAAAGTTCAACAAGATGGCATGTCTGGTGCCGGATAAGGTGACGCCTCTGTCACGGAAGATTAAGAGGTACATTCAGGGTTTGCAAGCAGATATTCGCAGGCACATGATCGCTGCCCGACCGAGCACGTTTAGGTCGGCAGTGGACTTAGCAGGGAGGTTATATGATGAGAGGGCGGTAGTGGTGGTGGCTAAAGGTAATAGAAAGGGTAGTGATGCTCAAAACTAGAGAGGGAGAGGTTTGGTCGGGGTGATGCCTCGACGGGTAACAAGAAGGCACGGGTGGATGACCGCCGTGTGGTCACATCGGGTGCGGGAATGAAGAAGTGTGGTAAGTGTGGGAGAGAGCATAGTTGAGACTGTAGACTGGGGTTGAACGTGTGCTTCAGATGTGGGAAGCCGGGGCATATAGCCAGGGGCTGTCGTGTGGTCCGATGCTTTAACTGTGTCGTGGAGGGTCACGTAACTAAGGATTGTAAGAAGCCTAGGGCTGAAGGTTCTGGAGTGAAGAAGACGGGGAGTGAAGGACCGAGGGCGAGCGCCAGGGCGTTCACCATGACACAAGAGGAGGCTAGGACGGACCCTGATGTTGTGTCCGGTACGTTTCTGGTGAACCAAACTTTAGCTTCCGTGTTATTTGATTCGAGTGTCACACCCCCGCTTATAGCGGAAACACGAGGATGTAACGGACGGGATCATTATAACACATTGTTAAGTTAATAGAGATTGCATTAAATGATAAAGACCAACGTGTCATGACGTCACCAGACACAAATGGAGACTTGTTTCATGGTTAGTCAGTTCCACGACAAACATAGTCATACAAAACAACTAAGTATAAGTCCCATAACACAGGATGGAGTAATCAAATGTATATCACAGTCAAATGTCAATTACAATAAAAGAAAACATCCAGCTCGAAAGATAAAACTTAAGGTCTTTACTAAGGCAGCATCCCTAGCAATCCTTAATGATTATTACCTGAAAAGATATGCTCAAAAGGTCAACATAATGTTGGTGAGTTCACAGGTTTAAATAATAACAAAACTTGATGCTGTGTAATAATGTAGTAGGACATGCGTGCATACAGTTAATAGCAAGTAATATCACATGAGCATCACAACTAATCCTATGACGTACACAAAGGAATTGTTGGAACATATTCATCCTAGACCCGTACCTGGCCATAGTTGGTAATTAACTAGTATATCAACCCTAGGATGGGGGTGTCAGCCCAATAGTACTATCAATACCTGTTCATCGGCTCCAACACCGGAGTTAAATAGTTGTGAAACAGAACCACAAAGACAACTCATGAATGTACCATATAATTACTTACAAACATGTAAACACGACAGTCTCAAAATAATTGAATATGTTCACAGCATAAAAAGGGTGAGCATACTTTTCCCCCAAATTTGTAAATATTTAATATGAAAACGGGGCCACGAAACTCACCTTGAGTGTGATGAAATAAATAGAACAAACACTTCAAGAATGCGAGCAACGAACGTTAAACACCTATAATAATTATAATTAGAACTTAAACATGTTCTATGAGAAAAAGAGTACGTTCGGTCGGTTTCGGGTCGGTTCTGGTTCGACGCATGACAAGCACGCAATTAGATATACAAACAACACATATTATAATATTAATATTACTAATATTGATATTAATAATAATAAGGATATCATTATTAATAATAAAATAAAAATAGTCATTATGATGGTAATAATAATAATCATAGTAATAGCAATAATACAACCACACATCCACTACACACACCGAAACACCACACTTACACCCACGCGCACATTTATAACATATATATATATTCGATTTACATACATATTTATATGTATTTAGCACACACTATAGTAATAATTATTATTATTATGATAATAATAATAAAAATAATAATAATAATAATTATTATTATAATAATAATAATAATAATAATAATAATAATAATAATAATAATATAAAAGCATTGCAAATGCACAGCAGCCATGGGCTGCTGTGCCTTCCCAAAACACACAAGTTTACACACACACACATATATATATATATATATATATATATATATATATACACACACACACACCATGCCTATACCCACACACATGGTCACAGCATATATATACTCCTCACGCACGCACACACAACACACACAAACTCACACACACACACTCACGCTCACACACACATACACACACTAAATATATACATACACAACCATATACATACACACACAACCATATACATACACACGGTAACACATACACACACCACCACGCACACACAACACCCGAATCAGCCTCATGCGCCCAAGGGGGGCTGCCATGCGCCCGAATCTGTCTCTTGCGTCCATATATACATACGTATACACACTGCCACACATACAAGCATTCATACGCAACACACACACAAACACGTATATATATGCATACCCGACGCGCACACATACGTATATATACATCGACATACATGACAATGCAACCATATGCATACCATACATACATACACAGCCATATACATACATACACTGCCACATATATATATATATACCCACCGAACCCACCGAACCGAAGTTGACCGAACCGAACATCACGAAACGAAACAAAACGAAACGAGGTGTAATCCGATCGATTACCTGCGAAACAGGACGACGGAGGGGTGACGGTGCCAAACGGCGAACGGCGGTGGTGCAATCGGCGGTGAACGGCGCTGCGGTGGAGGTGATCGGCGGTGGTCGACGGGTTGAGGGGGGGGGTTGGGCGTTTAGGGCTTTGACCGAGAAAGATTTTTATATATATAATATTCATAATTACATTTAGGACCCTAGATTTTCAATTAATTAATCCGTCAAGTTTAATTAAATTACCCTTTAAACCCTCAACTTTAATAAATATAATTATATTACTAATAAGAAATTTTAATACTAATAATAATATTAAAGGTTGTAATATTGGTAATAATAATTTTGAGTAATAATAAACATTATTGGAATTAAAATGATTAGGGTTATTAAATAAAATTATTCATATCATTAGTAGCAGAATTTATTTATTTATTTATTTATTACTTTTATAGCATTGGGGTCGATGTGCAAACGGATGAGACAAAGATTTCAACATATGAACAAATTAATTTCGCGACAAAAATAACTACACAATAAAAGTTAACGAGTGTCCCATTAGTTGACGGATCTGATAGTGACGGATGTCACAGTATCCCCCAATTGAAAGAATTTTGTCCCGAAATTCAACTGGAGTTAGATCCCAAAGTTGTATCTACGAACAAATGCGAATATTTAGATTTCATCTGGTCCTCCCGTTTCCACGTAAACTCAGGCCCTCGCTTAGAGTTCCATCTCACTCTAACGATTGGAATCTTGCTGCGCTTCAACTGTTTCACTTCTCGATCCATTATTTCTACGGGTTCTTATACAAAGTGGAGTTTCTCGTCAATTTTGATTTCCTCAATCGGCACATGAAGGGATCTATTGGCTAAACATTTCTTAAGGTTTGACACATGGAATGTATCATGCACGCCGCTAAGTTCTTGAGGTAACTTCAATCGATACGCTACAGGACCAATTCTTTCTGTGACCTCGAACGGTCCAACATATCTTGGGGCTAATTTCCCTTTCTTTCCAAACCGTACGATTCCCTTCTATGGAGAAACCTTCAATAAGACATGATCACCAACATTAAACTCTAAGGGTTTGCGACGGTTATCGGCATAACTTTTCTGACGATCTCTGGCTACCTTAAACCTGTCCTTGATTTGAAATATCTTATCCATCGTTTCCTGAATAATTTACAGGCCCGTCAATTGGCTTTCACCTACTTCTACCCAACACACCGGAGATATAAACTTCCATCCATACAATGCCTCAAACGGAGCACCCCCAATGCTCGTATGATAACTATTGTTATAAGAGAATTCGATCAACGGTAAGTGAGTATCCCAACTCCCACCAAAGTCAATCACACATTCCCTAAGCATGTCTTCTAGAGTTTGTATCGTTCGTTCACTTTGACCGTCTGTTTGTGGATGATAGGCAGTACTTAGGTCAAAACGAGTTCCCATTGCCTTCTGTAGAGTCTGCTAAAAACGCGACGTAAATCGACCATCACGGTCTGATATAATTGACACCGGCACTCCATGCCTCGTCACAATTTCATTCACATATAACCTCGCTAACTTCTCCGTTTTATAGTCCCCACGAATAGGCAAGAAGTGAGCAGATTTTGTCATCCGATCTACGATGACCCAAATCGAATCATACCCACTACTATTCTAGGAAACTTAGTGATGAAATCCATTACTATGTTCTCCCACTTCCATTCGGGAATTTTCGGTTATTGCAACAGACCCGAAGGTTTCTGATGTTCGGCTTTGACTTTCGAACAGGTCAAACACTCACTTGCATATTTTACAATGTCCTTCTTCATGCCTGGCCACCAATACAACTCCTTAAGATCTTGGTAAATTTTGTCTGCACCAGGATGCACAGAATACTTAGAATTATGCGCTTCGTTCATAACTAGGGTTCGAACATCTCCCTACTTTGGTACCCATATACGATCCACAAAGTATCGTACGCCATCCTCGTTACAATTCATCTGTTTATCCAATTCTCGAAATTCTACACTTGCAATATTATCTTCCTTTAGTGCTTCACCTTGTGCTGTTAGGATTTGAGTTTTCAGATTCGATTGAATAATCATTCCCAACGCTCGTGCACGTAAAGGTTTTACACGTTCCTTCCTACTCAAGGCATCAGCCACCACATTTACCCTTCCAAGATAATATCATACCTCACAATCATGGTCGCTAAGAAGTTCCACCTATCGTCTTTGGTGCATATTCAGTTCCTTTTGATCGAAAATGTGTTGTAGAATCTTATGATTGGTGTAGATAACACACTTAGTCCCGTACAGATAAGGGCCTCCATATCTTAAGTGCATACGCCATTGCTCCTAATTCCAGATCATGTGTCGTATAATTGTTTTCGTGAACTTTAAGCTAACACGAGGCATAAGCAATCACCTTTTCCTTTTGCATTAGCACACAACCCAGTACTTGGTGTGATGCATCGTAGAACACCACAAAGTCATTGGATCCATCGGGAAGGGTCAATATTGGCCGTGTTACATAATCTTTCCTTTAACGTTTAGAAAGCCTCTTCTTGCTTCTGACCCCAATCCAACTTCTTATATTTTTGTGTTAACATCGTCAAATATTGAGCAATCATGGAGAAGTTTGCAATAAATTGCCGGTAGTAAACAGCTAGCCCTAAGAATTTTCGAATCTCCGAAGGCGTCTTACGAGAGTTCCACCTTTTAACTGCGTCGATCTTTCCAGGATCAACGTGGATTCCTTTTCATTAACCATGTGTCTAAAAAAATTCACTTCACACAACCAAAACTCATACTCGAAGAATTTGGAATAGAGTTTCTCTTTTCCTAACAAATTTAGAATTACCCTCAGATGTTACTCGTGCCCTTCATTTGATCATGAATAGACGACGATGTCATCTATAAACACTATCATAACTCATCCAGTTACGGTTTACATTCTCGGTTCATCAAGTCCATGAATACTTTAGGAGCGTTGTCAACCCAAACAACATAACTAAGAACTCGTAATACCCATAACGATTCCTAAAGATTGTCTTCGGATATCATTTTCTTGAACCCTCAACTGATAATAACTTGACCGAAGATCGATATTTGAGAAGTACGTTGATCCCTACATGCAACTGACCGAATAGATCATAATTCTTGTGAGTCGGTATAGTTGTTGATAGTCAACTTATTCAACTTTTGATAATCTATGCGCAACTAGAATGACCTATCCTTCTTTTTAACCAACAAGGTCGGTGTTTCTCATAACGAGTGACTAGGTCGAATAAAATTTTTATCCAAGAGCTTTTGTAGCTTACTTGATAATTCTTACATTTGCGTTGGTGCTAAATGATATGATGCCTTTGCAACAGAACTTGCTCTAGGGCTCATATCATTCTGAAATTTCTATTTGATGAAGAGGGGACAATCCTGTTAAGTCACAAGGAAGATCTTCTAGAAAATCACGTACAATAGGAATATCTTTCAACTATCTTTCTTCTGCCTTCTTCTCCACCGTATGTGCTAGAAATGTGCAACATCACTCCTTTAGGCATCGATGAATCACCTTCTCTTGATGGATTATCTTGGTTTCATGCTTCGATAACCAATTCATACGGTGTTAAGTCTATGTCAAAGACATGATCTTCGTGTACTTTTGTGTAACCTATAATTATTACCATTGGTCATCTCAACCGAGTAAATAATTTCTAAGCAACTAGGGTTAATACTAAGTTAAAGAATAATTCTGGAAGAATCAAATAGACATGTAGCTATTGATGATAAGGTACGTGCATGTAACAACATTTGGTCTTGTCAAATGTTGCTTGCTCCAGTCGCAAAGGTATGACCGCGTAATGTATTACCTTGATTTACATGATCTTTATTTCCATAATTTAACTGTTCTTACTTTCTAGCTATAACCATTTCCTTATTCTAATTACTTCCAACTTGTCCTGGGGTCCTAATTGACCTAAGGCACACGTTATGGTAATGGTCGGAATTCCCACCTTCTTAGCATCCCCATTTAACACATGTTGGCTTAATCGTACCGACCGACATAGCTAGGTTTACAACATTGGCATTCTTGTCTACCTTACTTCTAGATTACTTGTTCGGCCCTCCAACTTCTTTCTACTACTCACTAGGTTTTCCCAATGTCCCTCTCAATTTTATTTGGTCTAATGTCATAAGGTATGACATCAGCTTTGTCAACTCATAGAGTTTTTCATTATAAAGAGCACGCCCTACCCTACCATTGCACGATTTCAAAATTACAATTCGAACTTTTGCACTTTATTCCTTCGGTAGTAGAACTCAATCACCAAGGCTTTGAACTCATCTCAAGTCATGGCTATCAAAGTCTCCTTACCTCAGACTTGAGCTTGGGTATTCTACTATGCTTGTGCTTTACCCATTAGTGAGTAAGCAAAACATACTTCATTTTATGGTTTTTCAGTGTAGTTGTTCAAATATGTTACAGTTTCCATTTCCTCAATCCAACAGGTCAGGATTATCGCTTTCCTTTCTTGTCATAATGCTTCGACCAGTATGTCAAGAATTCCTGGCATATACAGACAATTCTTTCACTTTATCATTTCCATCATTTCATACTCCAATTAATCAAGATCATCACATAGCCCAGTTTAAGCACATTCTTAGTATACCGGTGATGCTTATATATAGGGTTCCCCGCAGCGTTCCCACCATATACCGAGAACGATGCTTAAACTGGTTATGTGACATCCGATTATTCTTAATATCATCCTAATGAACAACGTAATGCATGTGTAAGAAGTATCATCACTCTTCTACAACTCTTTGAAGTCCACCTCCATTCTAAGCAATTAGTCAATTTCATAGTTACTGAAATGCTAGAAAGAGCAATGTCTCATAGGGAATAAGACTAATATCATAATATGAATCCCATGAAGGCTCAAGGTAGAATAGAACTTAAGTAAGAGTAGATATTATAAATGTTTCATCATTATTAATAAAGTATTACTAGAATTATGACTCTAGTTTCCTAAGGTATAGAATGAAATATTTGTACTAATCATGATCATTATCTCATGGCAAGATTTGCCAGGCTTCACATGCACTGCAAGTTGCAATTACGTGTGCACCCGTAATGGTAATTGCTTTGCATGGTCACCCTTAGCTTCACCTACCCAAGTTAACATATCTTGTCAAGTACAGACTGTTATCCATGATTCGAGTATCAAGGATGTGGTTACTAACGAAAAGTTAATTAACCGGAGTTATACAAGGAATCGATTGAGTAAACATTCACTTGAGCAAGGAATAGTCGAAACGATCCGTGTAATTTAATCCGAACTATGATTAAGCAGTCATCTGATCTGAGTACGTCGCGTCTCTTGTCTACTAGCGTCGTCTTAGCCAGTGTGTCCGTCTTCCAAGATTCAACCCAACAAGTTATAATAAGGGAGCATATAGTAATTATGACATCGATAGACATATGGGATAAAGGTTGGCTTAACAACCTAAGTCCTTAAAAGAATTCTTAAAATAGCACTTATCAATCCATCTGAATATAAGTCAAATACATAACGAGAGGATGCGCTTACCTAAAGCTTTCTCAAGGTATAAACAGATGATATGATACCCACAACCTTCTCAAATAAGTAAACCATAGATAGCTTGTAAGACATGCTATGTAAGCATGACCAATAATGTTCTTAAAACACTCACATATATATTGTTGCACACATAATCTCATTATGCATACTACATGTGGGTAAGCAATATATTATGAAGCCATAAGCAGTCAACCGCATCATGAAGATCATACATGTAATATCAAATGAACATAAACCCTAGTATGCATCCTACATGAAGGTTCTTAGGTTATAGTGTAGGTCGAGTGCTCCACCTAATTCTCTATAACCAATGGCTCTGATACCAATCTGTCACACCCCCGCTTATAGCGGAAACACGAGGATGTAACGGACGGGATCGTCATAACACATTGTTAAGTTAATAGAGATTGCATTAAATGATAAAGACCAACGTGTCATGACGTCACCGGACACAAATGGAGACTTGTGTCATGGTTAGTCAGTTCCACGACAAACATAGTCATACAAAACAACTAAGTATAAGTCCCATAACCCGGGATGGAGTAATCAAATGTATATCACAGTCAAATGTCAATTACAATAAAAGAAAACATCCAGCTCGAAAGATAAAACTTAAGGTCTTTACTAAGGCAGCATCCCTAGCAATCCTCAATGATTATTACCTAAAAGATATGCTCAAAAGGTCAACATAATGTTGGTGAGTTCGCAGGTTTAAATAATAACAAAACTTGATGTTGTGTAATAGTGTAGTAGGACATGCGTGCATACAGTTAATAGCAAGTAATATCACATGAGCATCACAACTAATCCTACGACGTACACAAAGGAATTGTTGGAACATATTCATCCTAGACCCGTACCTGGCCATAGTTGGTAATTAACTAGTATACCAACCCTAGGATGGGGGTGTCAGCCTAATAGTACTATCAATACCTGTCCATCGGCTCCAATACCGGAGTTAAATAGTTGTGAAACAGAACAACAAAGACAACTCATGCATGTACCAGATAATTACTTACAAACATGTAAATACGACAGTCCTAAAATAATTGAATACGTTCACAGCATAAAAAGGGTGAGCATACTTTTCCCCCAAATTTGTAAATGTTTAATATGAAAACGGGGCCACGAAACTCACCTTGAGTGTGATGAAATAAATAGAACAAACACTTCAAAGAATGTGAGCAACGAACGTTCAAACACCTATAATAATTATAATTAGAACTTAAACATGTTCTATGAGAAAAGGAGTACGTTCGGTCGGTTTCGGGTCGGTTCTGGTTCGACGCATGACAAGCACGCAATTAGATATACAAACAACACACAATATAATAATCATATTACTAATATTGATATTAATAATAATAAGGATATCATTATTAATAATAAAAAAAATAGTCATTATGATGGTAATAATAATAATCATAGTAATAGCAATAATACAATCACACATCCACTACACATACCGAAAACACCACACTTACACCCACGCACACATTTATAACATATATATATATTCGATTTACATACATATTTATATGTATTTAGCACACACTATAGTAATAATTATTATTATTATGATAATAATAATTAAAATAATAATAATTATAATAATAATAATAATAATAATAATAATAATAATAATAATAATAATAATAATAATAATAATAATAATAGTAATAATAAATAAAAGCATTGTAAATGCACAGCTGCCATGGCTGCTGTGCCTTCCCAAAACACACACAAGTTTACACACACACACCAATATATATATATATATACATACATATCCATACGTACACACACACAATGCCTATACACACACACATGGTCACACCATATATATACTTCTCACGCACGCATACAAAACACACACAAACTCACACACACACGCTCACCACACATACACACACTAAATATATACACACACAACCATATACATACACACGGTAACACTACACACACCACTACGCACACACAACACCCGAATCAGCCTCATGCGCCCAAGGGGGGCTGCCATGCGCCCGAATCTGTCTCTTGCGTCCATATATACATACGTATACACATTGCCACACATACACGCATTCATACGCAACACACACACAAACACGTATATATATATGCATACCGACACACACACATACGTATATATACATCAACATACATGACAATGCAACCATATGCATACCATACATACATACACAGCCATATACATACATACACACTCCCACATATATATATATATATATATATATATATATATATATATATATATATATATATATACACCACGGAACCCACCGAACCGAAGTTGACCGAACCGAACATCACGAAACGAAACGAAACGAAACGAGGTGTAATCCGATCGATTACCTGCGAAACAGGACGACGGAGGGGTGACGGTGCCAAACGGCAAACGGCGGTGGTGCAATCGGCGGTGAACGGCGCTGCGGTGGAGGTGATCGGCGGTGGTCGACGGGTTGAGGGGGGGTTGGGTGTTTAGGGCTTTGACCGAGAAAATTTTTTATATATAATATTCATAATTATTTTAGGACCCTAGACTTTCAATTAATTAATCCCTCAAGTTTAATTAAATTACCCTTTAAACCCTCAACTTTAATAAATATAATTATATTACTAATAATAAATTTTAATACTAATAATAATATTAAAGGTTGTAATATTGGTAATAATAATTTTTAGTAATAATAAACATTATTGGAATTAAAATGATTAGGGTTATTAAATAAAATTATTCATATCATTAGTAGCAGAAATTATTTATTTATTTATTTATTACTTTTATGGCATTGGGGTCGATGTGCAAACGGATGAGACAAAGATTTCAACATATGAACGAATTAATTTCGCGACAAAAATAACTACACAATAAAAGTTAACGAGTGTCCAATTAATTGACGGATCTGATAGGACGGATGTCACATCGGGTGCCAGTAGAAATTTTATTTCTGCTGCTTTCTGTGCCAAAATGCTTGTTAGTAGTAGACGTGTTGATGCGCCATTTGATGTAGAAACTGCCATAGGTAAGTCTACCAGGATTTCAGAGATGATAGAGGGTTGTGATGTGGAATTAGAGGGTCATAAATTTCCAGTTAGACCATTTGTGATGATCCTAGGTGGTTTCGATTTGGTTCTTGGGATGGATTGGTTGGCGGACTTCGAGGCAAATATAGTGTGTCGCAAGAAGATGATTCGTGTGATAGAACCTGACAGGAGTTCGGTAACTGTTTATGGGGATTGGGTTACGACGATCCCGAAAGTAATCTCAATGGCGGTGGCGGGAAAGTGCATGAGGCGTGGATGTAGCGCCTACTTGGCTTATGTGAAGGATGTGGATACGCCCACACCACAACTATCCGATGTTTCGGTTATGTGTGACTTTTCAGATGTGTTCCCAGAAGACTTATCAGGAGTGCACCTGACTGAGAGATTGAGTTTCAGATTGATCTGATACTAGGTGCTCAACCTGTTGCCAAGGCACCGTATCGGTTGGCTCCGACTGAGAGGAAAGAGTTGATGGAACAATTACAAGAGCTGCTTGATTAGGGGTTTATTAGACCGAGTATCTCTCCTTGGGGTGCTCCGGTCTTATTCGTGAAGAAGAAAGTGAAACACACCAATTTTTTTTTATATATTTTTTCACAATTTATATCAGAGTTTAGGTCCCAGTTCACATCAAAATCTATTACTCGGGGTGACATATCATTTCATAATATATATAAAAAAAACATTACAGGAAACATAAACGTTTTACAAACTTTTAATACAATATTTATTATATTAAATATTAAACGAGAGTAGGGTTTCTTCGTCAGTCCAGTCTCGTCCGTTAAGCTTTAACCATTTATTGGCACTTTTCCTGAAAACGTTTAAAAATTTTTATTAGCTTTCGCTAAGTAAGCACACCTTTCTATTTAAAAAAAACATATTTTCTGTTATTAGGGTTTAACACCCAAATTTTTTTATTGAAATCCTCATTACTTCTTAGGAATTCAACACCCGAATTCCTTTTGGGTTCATTTATAACCCTTGAGGATTAATAACTCCTCTTTTTATATACGTGGAGTTCAACACCCGAATCCCTTGAGATTTCAACACCCGAATCCCTTGAGATTTCAACACCCGAAATCCTTACATATATTTAACTCCCCTTTTTGTATATATGTGGAGCTCAACACCCGAACCCCTTGGGATTTCAACACCCGAAATCCTTACATATATTAACTTCTCTTTAAACTATCAATACTCATACTTGGACCCGTAAACATATAAATATTTTCTTTATAATCATGTTTATCAAAATAAATAAACATATATCACATGTATTTAGACATGTTTCATCTCCACATAATACATGCAAACTCATAATAAATAACACATATATCATGTAGTTAAACGTATAACAAAATTTAGTTACGGGTCAGTGTACTTACTTCTTGAAAACCATTGATAATATTATACGAGATCTGTGTTCGTTAATCACCTCGTCGATTTTCAAACTTAATTAGTCTTCAAATTAAACTTCTAAATTTCTTTCTTCCTTTTACTTCGAACACACACATATATTTTGTTTGAACTATCTCCTCTGTAGATGATGTATATATAATAGTAGTACATATACTACATTTGTTGAGAAATCTTAAGAATGAAGTATTGAATTTAATCATTCATATTCTAGAATATACTTAAATAATAAAATATCAAACAAGTGCTAACTTTCTCTAGATGATAACTATAAGCTTTAATATATTTTATTATTTAACTTATTTGTGCATACTCTTGTTGGACACATGCACATACAACGTACCACTGTTTTATTATTAGTTTATTATTATTATTATTATTATTATTATTATTATTATTATTATTATTATTATTATTACACTTGCTTAAACGTAACTTAATTCAATAATATGATCCAAAACTTACTCGTTTAACAACTTTTGAAATATATATATTTATATATTTTTACAAAATAGGATGTTACAACTCTCTCCCCACTTATTTAGGTTTCGTCCCCGAAACCTATTTATACCTTGAATAATTCAGGGTAATACTTTCTCATTTCATCTTCGGCTTACCATGTGATATCAGAACCACGCCGGTGTTTGCACTGTACTTTCACTTGATTTATTTATTTATTTCGCAGTTGCTTAACCTTATGATCAAGAATTGCCACTGGCTTTTCTATATAGTTAAGCTTTTCATCCACCTCAATTTCATTCAACGGCACGTATGTCGTTTCATCAGCCAAGCATTTTCGTAAATATGACACATGAAATGTGTTATGAATTCCGTTTAATTCATCACGTAAATCTAGACGATACGCCACTTGCCCCACACGAGCAATAATTTTAAACGGGCCAATAAAGCGTGGACTTAACTTGCCACGTTTACGAAAACGAATCACACCTTTCCATGGAGAGACCTTCAACATAACATAGTCTCCCACCTGAAATTCAATCGGGCGTCTTCGTTTATCAGCATACGACTTTTGTCGATCTTGAGCCGCTTTTAAATGCGCTCTGATTTGATCAATCTTTTCATTTGTCGCCTCCACCACTTCTTTATTAGCAAGTTCTCTTTGGCCAACTTCTCCTCAACATACAGGAGTGCGGCATTTTCTGCCATACAACATTTCGAACGGGGGCATTCCAATGCTCGAATAATAACTATTATTATAAGAGAACTCTGCTAAAGGCAAATATTTATCCCAACTGCCACCAAAATCAATAATACATGCACGTAGCATATCTTCGAGAGTTTGAATCGTTCTTTCGCTTTGCCCATTGGTTTGTGGGTGATATGCAGTACTGATTAATAATTTGGTGCCCATTCCTTCTTGAAATTTCCTCCAGAATCTTGAGGTAAAATGTGTGTCTCTGTCAGATACAATAGACAATGGCACACCATGCCTTGACACTACCTCGTTAACATATACTTCTGCCATTCGTTCAGACGAATAGTTTTCACGAATGGGTATAAAGTGAGCACTTTTTGTCAGACGGTCGACAATTACCCATATCGTGTCATATCCTTTTGCAGTTTTTGGAAGTTTCGTTACCAGATCCATCGTAATATGCTCCCACTTCCATAATGGAATTTCTAGTGGTTGCATCTTCCCGTATGGTTTCTGGTGTTCAGCTTTGCTTGTAAGCAAATCAAGCATTTTTCCACATATTTAGCAATATCTCTTTTCATTCCAGGCCACCAGTACTCTTTCTTCAAATCATTATGCATCTTGGTTGCACCTGGATGAATTGAATATTTTGATTTATATGCCTCATCAAGAATCATTTTTTTGACTTTACAAGTCCAAGGAATCCAAATTCATCCAAACGAACTTTAATTCCTTTATCATTCTCCTTAAATAGATGGACTTGACCAATGATCCTTTCATGCTTTAAATTTTCTTCTTTTAGTGCCTCCACTTGTGCAACTCTAATTTGATCAAGCAAGTCAGAATTCATAATCAGTTTATATGACTTTACTTTAATTGGAGTGTAATTCTCCTTCCGGCTTAAAGCATCTGCAACAACATTAGCTTTACCTGGATGATAAAGTATTTCACAGTCATAATCCTTGATCAGTTCTAACCACCGTCGTTGTCTCATATTCAATTTCTTTTGGTCAAAGAAATATTTCAGACTTTTATGATCAGTATAGATAGTGCACTTCGTTCCATACAAGTAATGCCTCCAGATCTTTAATGCAAATACGACCGCTGCCAATTCAAGATCATAGGTTGGGTAATTTGCTTTATGTGACTTCAATTGCCGTGAAGCATAAGCTATTACCTTTCCTCTTTGCATAAGCACACAACCCAATCCAACACGTGAGGCATCAGAATAAACTACGAAATCTTCAGTTCCTTCTGGTAGTGCCAGAACAGGAGCTTTGGTTAACTTTTCTTTCAAAAGTTGGAACGCCTCTTCTTGTTCTGGATTCCATTCAAATTTGGAATTTTTTCGAGTTAGCTTTGTCAACGGGGAAGCTATCTTTGAGAAATCCTGAATAAAACGCCGATAATAGCCAGCTAAACCCAGAAAGCTTCTGACTTCAGTTGGGGTCTTAGGAGGTGACCATTCCATAATAGTCTCTATTTTGGAGGGATCCACCAAAATACCCTCCACATTAACCACATGACCTAAGAATTGGACTTCTCGAAGCCAGAATGCACATTTAGAAAATTTTGCATATAACTTTTCTTTTCTTTGCACATTGAGAACCTCACAAAGATGCTGAGCATGATCTTCTTCGGTTCATGAATAGATAATAATATCATCGATAAAAACGATGACCGAACGATCAAGCATAGGTTTACATACTCGATTCATGAGATCCATGAAAACTGCTGGAGCATTCGCTAGACCAAATGGCATCACAACGAATTCATAGTGCCCATAACGAGTACGAAAAGCTGTCTTAGGTACATCTTCTTCTCGTACCTTAACTTGATGATAACCTGACCTTAATTCGATCTTTGAGAACCAGCTAGCACCTTGTAGTTGGTCAAAAAGATCATCAATTCTAGGCAAAGGGTACCTATTCTTGATAGTCAGCTTATTCAATTCACGATAATCGATGCACATTCGTATGCTACCGTCCTTCTTTTTAACGAACAAGACAGGCGCGCCCCAAGGTGAAACACTTGGGCGAATAAAACCTTTATCCAAGAGGTCTTGAAGTTGAGACATCAATTCCTTCATCTCGTTGGGTGCTAGTCGATATGGCGATTTAGCATCAGGTTTAGCTCCAGGAACTAAATCGATTTTGAATTCGATTTCCCTTGTTGTTGGAATACCTGGAAGCTCATCAGGAAAAACGTCTGGGAATTCTTTAACTACAGGGACATCATCAAGTTTTCTTTCTTTCGTTTCTTTATCAGCCACGTAGGCTAGAAACGCTTGATGTCCATGTCGTATGTAGCTGTTGGCTTTTGCCATTGAACATACAATTATGTTGCTCTTTCTTTCTCCATAAATCTAGATTTGTTCTCCCATTGGCGACATAAATTGAACAACCTTTCGATCGCAGAGTATCGACGCGTGATGCTGGGACAGCCAATCCATCCCAATAATCACATCAAATTCCCTTAATTCTATTGGAATTAAGTCGATATCCTATTCTTCTCCTTGAATATTTACTTTACAGTTTTGACGTATTTCGGATACGACGAAACTTTTATCACTAGCAATGTCAACTTCTAACACATTTACTAGCTTACTTTTAACAAAAGAAGTATGGCAGGCAAACTTTATAGATACAAAGGATCTACTAGCTCCAGAATCAAATAAAACATGTGCAGGAAGGAAGTTGACTAGAAAGGTACCTGTGACGACATCAGGTTCAACCTTTGCTTCTTCTGCGGTAATTTGAAAAGCCCTGCCTAGTGGTTTTGGAGCTTCCAACTATTTCATGTTCTCTAAGGCTCTCGATCCTTCTGCAGTCTTGGCAACCCTTATTTTCAGCTCTGGACAGTCAGTCCTCATATGACCCGGCTTATAGCAGTTATAACATAAGTTGACAGGGCTAACACACTGTGGTGCTGTATGCCCTGGTTTCCCACATTTATAACAAATTGGGTTCTTATAACGACACTCCCCAAGATGCCTCTTTCCATAGAATTGACAGTTACCGTACTCTTTGATAGAGCCGGAACTCTTTAAAGCTTTATAAATTTTACTTTCTTTGCAGATACTGCAGGGACCATAACATCAACCTTTCTCTTCCTGTCTCTTTCTTTCTGTCTCTTCAGTTCCATTTCTCGTTCGCGAGCCCAATTAAGAAGCTCCTCAAGACTTCCACACTTTGATGGAGAAATAAATTCTCTAATTTCTGTTTTAAGGATAAGATGGAACCGATTCATCCACATTTCTTCAGAAGTGAAAAGCGAAGGACAAAACTTCGCTTTATCATAGAAAATTCCAAAGATTTCATCCACCGTCTCATTGTCTTGACGCATATGAAGAAGTTCTTTAGTGATACGATCAATTGCAACACGAGGACTGAAATGTTTTAGGAAGACTAGTTTGAATTCTTCCCAAGACATACTTCTGGTTCTTTCTCTCCCCTTCTCCTTCTTCACCATATCCCACCAGTCTTTAGCTCTTTCACAAAACTGGTTTGTTGCGAACATCACTTCATCGCACGGGGCGCAATGACACGTATCAAAAATAGTTTCCATGGCTGTTATCCACCTTTGGCTCACCAAAGGGTCAATTTCACCTTTAAACTGTAATGGTTTACATGCCATGAAATCTGTATACGTGCAGTGATGTTTTTCGACTTCAGCTATTGACGTCGCTCCTATATTCTTCGTAGGTTTTTCTACGGCTACTTCATTCTTTTTCAATTTTTCTTCTAGCATAATTCCAATAGAATTTTGCATTTCAGCTAAAAGATATGGGATATTGGCTTCAAATGCCTTTCCCACTTCAATGGCAATCTGTCTACGAATTTCTTCTGGTACAAACGTTGTATTATTATTAAGACGAGATGAATACACTGATCTTTCTGAAGCATTATCTACATGCTTTTCAGTGTTACGACTTCCCTCGCCTTGTGTAGCATTCTCTCCTCTTTCATCCGCCATATTTCTTTAAATAATTTATTTATTTCACGTTAATTTTTTTGTTTTATTCTAATGATTTCTATACTGCAAGCACTTAAATAAGGCCTTAATGCTCCATACTTTATTGTCAAGACAAACAATATATCTAAGGCCAAAAAGTACTATATATGTATTTATAACATACTACACATACACATCATTTTATGCATATATACTCCCCATCCCCACACTTACTCTTTGACGTTTTTAATACAATATGATCTTTAGAAATTCATAATGATATGATATATTACCCTCATACTGGCCAGGTATGAAAACAATATACTATACTCATCATAATTTTCTAACTATCATATCATATCTCAAACATACAAATTTCAGTATACACATATTTTCTCATATGTTTTTATGAAACACCAATACAAACTTCCCATTTATATGCTTTCTTGGATCGTTTCTGGACTGAACCCTCTCGTTTTAATATCAGTAGCACTTATTGTTCGGGTCTAAGTATTTCTTTTTATATATACTTAAATCTCTCGAACCGTGCTCTGATACCGACTTGAAACACACCAATTTTTTTTATATATAAAACACTTACACAATTTATATCAGAGTTTAGGTCCCAGTTCACATCAAAATCTGTCACTCGGGGTGACATATCATTTCATAATATATATAAAAAAACATTACAGGAAACATAAACGTTTTACAAACTTTTAATAAAATATTTATTATATTAAATATTAAACGAGAGTAGGGTTTTTTCGTCAGTCCAGTCTCGTCCGTGAAGCTTTAATCATTTATTGGCACTTTTCCTGAAAACGTTTAAAAATATTTTTATTAGCTTTCGCTAAGTAAGCATACCTTTCTATTTAAAAAACATATTTTCTTTTATTAGGGTTTAACACCCAAATTCTTTTTATTGAAATCCTCATTACTTCTTAGGAATTCAACACCCGAATTCCTTTTGGGTTCATTTATAACCCTTGAGGATTAATAACTCCTCTTTTTATATACGTGGAGTTCAACACCCGAACCCCTTGGGATTTCAACACCCGAAATCCTTACATATATTTAACTCCCCTTTTTGTATATATGTGGAGCGCAACACCCGAACCCTTTGGGATTTCAACACCCGAAATCCTTACATATATTAACTTCTCTTTAAACTATCAATACTCATACTTGGACCCGTAAACATATAAATATTTTCTTTATAATCATGTTTATCAAAATAAATAAACATATATCACATGTATTTAGACATGTTTCATCTCCACATAATACATGCAAACTCATAATAAATAACACATATATCATGTAGTTAAACGTATAACAAAATTTAGTTACGGGTCAGTGTACTTACTTCTTGAAAACCATTGATAATATTATACGAGATCTGAGTTCGTTAATCACCTCGTCGATTTTCAAACTTAATTAGTCTTCAAATTAATCTTCTAAATTTATTTCTTCCTTTTACTTCGGACACACACATATATTTTGTTTGAACTATCTCCTCTGTAGATGATGTATATATAATAGTAGTACATATACTACATTTGTTGAGAAATCTTAAGAATGAAGTATTGAATTTAATCATTCATATTCTAGAATATACTTAAATAATAAAATATCAAACAAGAACTATAAGCTTTAATATATTTTATTATTTAATACTTATTTGTGCATACTTTTGTTGGACACATGCACATCCGACGTACCACTGTTTTATTATTAGTTTATTATTATTATTATTATTATTATTATTATTATTATTATTATTATTATTATTATTATTATTATTATTATTATTATTATTATTATTATTATTATTACACTTGCTTAAACATAACTTAATTCAATAATATGATCCAAAACTTACTCGTTTAACAAATTTTGAAATATATATATTTATATATTTTTATAAATTAGGATGTTACAGAAAGACGTTCGTATGAGGATGTGTATAGACTAACGTGAGCTGAACAAGTTGACGGTGAAGAATCGGTACCCGTTATCGAGGATTGATGATTTGTTTGATCAGCTTCAAGGCGCCAGTTGGTTTTCACGGATAGATATTCGATCTAGCTACCATCAGCTAATGGTGAAAGAGCGGGATATTCCTAAAACAGCTTTTCGCACGCGTTATGGTCATTATGAGTTCCTCGTTATGTCTTTCGGTTTGACCAATTCGCCAGCTGCTTTTATGGATTTGATGAATCGAGTGTGTCGTCCGATGTTGGATGAATCAGTGATTGTGTTTATTGATGATATCCTGATTTATTCAAAGAGTGAGATAGAATTGGACCTCAGATGAAGTGTCAATGGGCTGAGTCCTCACTCTTATCACCAGATTGGTATTCTGGGCTGCTAGATTTCCTCTACTCATTGACAGCCTCAGATGAAGTGTCAATGGGCTGAGTTGACATGGTTGAGGTCTTAATGATGTAATCACTTGCAGAAGTGAGAGCCTCTTCTATATGGATCCCCTAAACAGGTTCAGAAGGACCCACCTCAGTAATGGGTGACTGATGTGGGGTAGACATAGGGAATTCAGAAGCACTCCTCTCTCTTTGAGTAGGTGATGAGTAGAGAGATTCATGGTGCTCACTGAAGCCTAAGTCCTCATCAGTGTAGAAATCAAGGTTAGGAATTTGGTTATTTAAGTCCAAAGGCTGGGGATGGTAACTATCCCCTGAAGGTTATTCACTTGAGTGTTGAGACTCAGAGTGAAGGCTTAAGACAGTTGGGCTTATGAGCTCATCAGGCTGATCATGAGGAACATCAGCACTGATTCTTGAATAGATGGGAGTGATTTGCTCCTCAGGAGAAGTGGGAGCTCTAGTATCCACTTCTTCCTGTATGGGTGAGTGTATGGGGGCCTGCACAGGCTCAATAACTTGAGCAGGGGTTCGTTTGGATTTTCTTTGGTAGGTGAGGGTGATTTGTGGCTGTTTTGGTGGTTGGGATGTAGAAGGTGTGGGTTCAACACTAGCTTGATTTGCTAGGTTGTCACCTTGAGCAATGAGCTCTAACATTTTGGGGACCAGGGCTGTTTCTACCCCTGAGAAGCCTACAGTTGGCTTCTTTATAATCTTAAAGATGCATGGCTTCATCTGTCCCAATTTAAGAATATTATTTGTTTCCCTCAACTGTGAACCAAGTTCACAGTTGAGAATGTGTTGAACATATCTAGGAAACATATAGTATTCTAAGAAGTCTAAGTTAGTAAGCAGGTTTGTATATACAAATTATGAGTACCTGAACTTGACCCCTTGCACCATTCCATGAACTATAAAGGAGAGATCCTCAGGAATCTGGTCCCACCTACCATGCTTGTTAGACAAGTTGTGAATCACTACATGGAGTAGGTATTTCACTGGGATGAGACCTTCCTTTTCCTGAAGGTCTTTACTAAGAAGTCTCCCTCATAGCCCATCTGCTCAAAGGAATAGTTAACAGCTTCCTTTGGGAAAGACAGTTCACCTTCTTCATCATCCAGCTGAAGATGGGTGTTGATGATGGCTGGAGTGATAAAGACTGTCCTCCCCTGCACTGTGGCAGACAGTGTCTTCTCACCATCCATAATAACCTCTTGACATGTCCTCCAAAAGTCAAGCAGATGATCCTTGTAAAGAGTAGGATCAATGGTGAGGGAGGTGTAGTAGTTGGATAGAGCCAGAAAACGGCAAACCTCTGAGAAACTATCATCGTTCTCAGAGTGCAACAAAGCGACCTGATTGTGTTGTCGATAGAGTTGCATGGAGAATTCAGGGTTGTTTCTGTTTTAAATGTTGGCCATTTAGAAAAGCTTAAGGGTGAAGAAAGGTGAAGAACAAATACTATTTGAGAGAGATTAGGTTTGAGGTATGGGCGAATTTGGAGTAGGTAGAGGAAAGAGGGGTAACCGCTGGGTATTTGTATAAACTGGATTTGAGACAAAGGAAATGAAAAAAGATAAACTTTGAAATCCGTGTGTCAGTCCCACCTCTGAAAAGCAGTTTTCTTTTGCCCAAAAGTAGTTTTCTTGGAAGTCGAGAAATCTTCCGAAGGTTATTTAACTTCGGAAGTTTTGACTGAAAAGCTTCCGAAGGTTATTTAACTTCGGAAGTTTTGACCAAAAAGCTTCTGAAGGGAAATTTTGCCTCGAAGATATTTCAAAGATTTTGAAGAATTATGCTTCGGAAGCAATTTATACCAATTTCATTCTGAGATGAATAAAAGCTTCCGAAGGCAACTTTAAATCTTCCGAAAGATAAAAAATCTTCCGAAGGATAAAAAGAGTAAAATTCTAAAAAATCTAAGGAATATCTTAAAAGATTTTTCTTCCGAAGAGAAACTGGGGTTTATTAAAGTGATAGAATAGACAACATAGTACACACATAGTTTTAGAAATAACATGATTAAGTTTTAAGAAAAGCTACTTAAAGTTAATCATCCTAATAGCTGATATAAGATATTTAAATCTCTGTTCATCAAAAGCCTTTGTGAACAGATCAACATATTGTTCATCTGTGTGAACTTTGATTAGTTTGATTAATCCCTTTTCAAAATTATCTCTAATCAAATGATACCTGATGTTGATGTGCTTAGTCCTTAAGTGTTACACAGGATTCTCTATAATTGAGATAACATTGTTGTTGTCTATGTGAATGGGAGTCTCTTTGAAGTTGAATCCATAGTCTAGCATCTGATTTTGAATCCAAAGCACTTGAGCATAGCAGCTTGCAGCAGCAATGTATTCAGCCTCAGAAGTTGATGCAGACACACAGGATTGTTTCTTGCATTGCCAAGAGACTATCCTTCCATCAAGAAATTGACATCCCCCTGATGTAGACTTTGTAGTCATATTGCATCCATCATAATCACTATCTGTAAGTCAGAGTTCTTTGGATACCAAAGGCCAAGAGATGGAGCTCCCTTAAGGTATCTTAAAATTCTTTTGACAATGATTAGGTGTGACATCTTGGGGTTGGCCTGATATCTTGCATATAAGCAAGTAGCAAACATAATATCTGGCCTGCTAGCTGTAAGATACATAAGAGACCCAATCATAGCCCTGTAGAGATGTTCATCAACACACTCCCCCTCAAGATCAGGTCCAAGGGAGTGGTTTCTAGCTATGGGTGTCTTAGCAACCTTACATTCAGTCATGTTGAATCTTTAAGTATGTCTTGGACATACTTTGACTGATTTATGAAGATACCAGTGTCAACTTGCTTCACTTGAATTCCTAGAAAGAAATTGAGTTCCCCATGACACTTATTTCAAATCTATCCTTCATTAGTTTCTCAAAGTCTTTGCAGAGCTTTGGATTAGTTGACCCAAAGATGATATCATCCATATATACTTGAACTAGCATTATGTCATTCCTTGTTCCTTTGATGATGAGAGTTCCATCAATGGTACCCCTTTTGTAGCCATACTGACAGAGATACTGAGATAGAGTCTCATACCACTTTCTTGGTGCCTGATGTAGCCCATAGAGAGCTTTGTCAAGCTTGTAGACATAATCAGGATGATCAGGATCTGCAAAACCAGGTGGTTATCTGACATACACCTCTTCATCAATCACTCCATAAAGAAAAGCACACTTGACATCAAGTTGATGGACCTTGAAGTTCTTAGATGCAGCAAAAGCTAGGAATATCCTAACAGCTTCAAGTCTTGCTACAGGAGCAAAGGCATCTGTGTAGTCAATCCCTTCTTCTTGAGTATACCCTTGAACAACTAGTCTAGCCTTGTTTTTGATGACAAGTCCTGTATCATCCTTCTTATTCCTGAACACCCATTTTGTACCTATGGTAATCTTCCCTTAAGGAAGAGGACATAGGTTCCAAACCTTTTGCCTCTTGAATTGAAGCAACTCCTCTTGCATAGCTTCAACCCAACTTCCATCCTTTAGAGTTTCGTCAATCTTCTTTGGCTCTATTTAGGATAAGAAACAAGAATGAAGACAGATGTTGGCATTATGAGACTGTCCTCTTGTTCTTACATCTGTACCAACATCTCCAATGATGTTTGTAGAAGGGTGACACTTGTGGATCCTTAGTTGAGGGATCACAGCAATTTGTTTAGACAGATCTAAATTGGAGAAATTCTGATCTGGCAGGGAGGATTCACCCTCTACATCAGTACACTTATCAAGATTAACTTGATCCAATGAGTGTGTGACATCATTGAGATTTTCTTCAATGGGATGGTTCTTAGCATCAAGAAATTCCTGATCACTGTCACCACCACTATGTTCTCCAACATTTGAAGTTCCTACATTTGAGTTTTGTGCCTCAAAACTGGAAGATGAAGGCAACTCAGATGTATCAGCAGGATTTGTCATTGATGTGCTGGTAGAAGCTTCATTTGCAGGATTAGTTACCACTAGAGCTGGAGATATGTAGCTTGAAGATCATCTCAGCTCAAACCTAGGATCAGAATCACCTGTAGGCAATATATCTGTGGATCCTGAAACATGCTCACAAGATTTGTTAAAACAGTTGGTAACTAAATCAAGATCAAACAGCCAATCCAGACCAGAACCTTTCACACTAGGAGTGTGTTCATTGAAAGTCACATTGGCTGACTCCTCAGCTACTCTAGTTCTAAGATTGAATACTCTATAAGCTTTAGCTTGAGAAGAGTATCCAACGAAGTGTCCATAATCTGATTTCTCAACAAACTTGGCAATACGATCTTTGGTATTCAAGATGGTGCAAGGACACCCAAATGACCTGAGAAAACCAATAAAAGGTTTCCTCTTATGCCAAAGTTTATAAAGAGTCTTACCATGTGTCTTAACTACTAAAACTCTGTTTTGCACATAGCAGGCAGTGTTGACTGCCTCTGCCCAAAAGGTGATGGGCAGTTTAGAGTCAGACAACATAGTTCTTGCAGCTTCAATTAGTGTCCTGTTTCTCCTCTCAGCAACACCATTTTGCTGAGGAGTCCTGGGAGCACTATATTGTCTTGTAATACCCTTTTAATCACAAAATGTATCAAGTATTTGATTCTTGAACTCAGTTCCTTGATCACATCTTATGGTTTTGACCTTGTGATCACATTGATTCTCAATCTTTAAGATGAAATTCTTCAGAATCTCAGGGTCTCATCCTTAGTTCTAAGGAAGAAGACCCATGTGAATCTTCTAAAGTCATCTGTGATCACCAGACAGTAAGAGGTCCTTCCTAAACTCATTACACTGGTGGGGCCAAAGAGATCCATATGTAACAAGTGTAGGGGTGTAGTGATGGAGTTTCTTTCCATAGGCTTATGAGATACCTTGTGTTGCTTCCCTTTCAGGCATGCAACACAATGATCATCACTTGTAAACTCCCTTTTTGGTATTCCAGTTACCAAATCATTCTTAATTAATTTATTCATGTTATCAAAGTTTATATGGCACATTCTTTTATGCCAAAGGAAAGACTCATCACTATTTGCTTTAGATAGAAAGCATGAAACTTCTTCTGAGGGAGATGTTTCTTGCAAATCCATCTTGTACATGTTCCCTTTCCTGGGGGCTCTGAGTAGGATGTGCTCATGAGGAATGACCACCCCGGGTTTGAGAACAATGCACTCATGCTTAGTAAACAGCATGTTATGACTCGGATCACAAAATTGAGATACACTCAAAAGATTGTATCCAAGTTCCTTGACAAAGTTTACCTTGTCAATGCTGAGCTTACCATTTGTGACCTTGCCCCTTCCAGTAATGTAACCACCTGCATCTCCTCCAAAAGCAACTGGTCCTCCATTAATTATTTCAAACTTTTGGAGTAGTGACCTATTACCTGTCATGTGCCTGGAACAACCACTGTCAATGATCCACACATTTTTGTTTGTCTGTAGCTGTTCCTGCACAAAGAGATAGCTAGTTACATTTGGAAACCCAAGCCTCATTTGTCTTAGGATCATTTAAAACAGTTGAAGACAATGCAATAGTAATAGATCCTATGGTTGTGCTTTGAGGATCTTGTGCTGTTGTTGATGAAGAACCTTTAGTCATTTGGCCTTTCTTTGACTTCCACACCACATTTGGAAGTTTGGACTTGACCTTCAATACTTCGGAAGCTTTTGAGACTTCGGAAGTTTTGATGATTGGACCTTCGGAAGAACTTGCCTTTACTGCAGCAAGCTTCAGTACTTCGAAAGCATTCCTTTCTTCTGAGACCAATTTTTCTTCCGAAGGTAGTTTTCCACTTGCCTTCTTCTTCATTTTGGAACTTCCTAAGGAAACAGATTTTCCTTCCGAAGCTAAGTTCTTCTTGGAATTCTTGGAAGTCTCTTTTTTCATCATGTGAAGAGTACCTTTAGGATTGTATGGACAATCCTTGGCTAAATAAGAAGTACTCTCACACATGACACACTTCAGTTTCTTCTTCCCAAGAGTCATCTTCATAGAAGAGGACTGACTTTGGTCACATCCCTTATTCACCTTCACCTTTGCAGGAGCTGAGACAGTTCTTTTGGGTTGAGAACTGTTCTTGGAGTTGGATGGTCCAGGCTGTGTAGCAGTAACACACAACTGATCAGTCTTCTTCTTGTTGCTGAGATGAGTTGCATATGAACCAGAGTTCATGTGATCAGTCTTCTTCTTGAGATAAAAACTTGTTTCTGCTTAGAGTCAAAAGTGGCCTTGATCTCTTGAGCCTTCCTTGATTTTATTTTGGCTTTCCTGATCAAGTTCTTTCTTCTTGACTTGGTCATCCCAATAGCTTTACTCTCCTTAGAGGAATGGTGACCCTTCTCAGAATGCTTTTCTTCACTCAAACCAAAGTCATTCTTCACCATTTCCTCTTCATCCTCTTCAGTCAAAGGATCTATGAGGGGAAGCTCATCTTCACAAGTTCCACACCTAGGAGATCTTACAGACAAGATGGTGTGTGGAGGAGCTATCTCACTAGATCCAAGTCCCTGCTTATTTTGATAATACACTTTTGCATGCAAGGATGAGGATATTATGTTCTTGAAGGTTTCTTCTTCAAGAACATAGTTTTCTGCCTTAGCTTTGCTGATCACAAGCTCAGCTTGGCATTCAGTTAACTTAGCTATGAGATCTTTGATCTGAGTCTTGTAATTTGTTAGCTCATGTTTAAGAGTTGACATGGTTTTCTCTAAATCTTATATTTTCAGTTTATAATCATTTTCAGCTCTTTTAAAATCAGCTTTTAAAATGTTTAAGGACTCAAGGTCAGATCTCAGCTCTAAGTTATATGTCCTGTATCTATTAACTTTAGCAATGCATTCAGAAGAGCAAAGATTTTCCAATACCTTGGTTTCATCATGGTCTGCCATAAGAGCTTGGTTTGGAGATGCATCTTCTATCTGAAAGCTCCAGTCAAAGCCTCCTTCTTCAACAGTGACTGCAGCTTGCTCCTTTGGCTTCTCATTCTGGTGAGCTTTCTCAGTGTAGTTTGGTCTGGTTTGTGTTGGCCACCATTTGTTCTTGGTGCCTTACACTCTCTTGCAAAGTGCCCCATCTGGTTACAGTTGTAGCACTTTAATTTGCTTTTGTCCAGCCCAAACTTTCCACTGGATGTATTGCTTGGAAACTTTCTCCCAGTCCTCTTGTAGAACTTCTTGGCCCTGTGAGTGAGAAGAGCCATTTGCTGAACTATCTCCATATACTCCAGATCATCTGGATGGATACAGTCCAGGTCTTCAAGAGTGAAAAGAAAGCCGCCAGAGGTTTCATCAGCTGAGACAAAAGCATGAGAAGAACTTGTCTCTTGGAAGGGACTTCCTTGACTGTAGCTTTCTCTTGGTGTCTCTGGGAAGGTAATGAAAGGCCCCTTGTGTGAGTTGTTAGGGTAGCATAGCAATTGATGTTATGGTTCAATGCTTTCCCTTTCATCCACATGAAGAGCTGAACTCAGTTGGTTATTGTAGTTACCAGAGGAGTTTTGCATGTTCATCTCCATCTGGAATGCACTCAGGATACCACACAACTCTGTAAGAGTAAGAGTTTTAAGGTCTGAAGTTCTCTTGATCACAACACAATAATGTGTCCATAGTTTAGGAAGAGAAGACATGAACTTCCTTACTATATCCCTGTTCTCAAGAGTTACTCCAATATCCACTAGATTATCCACTATCTCAACATACCTGAAGTATTGTTGAGTCAGAGTCTCACCAGCCTTGAAAGTGAAGTTCTCAAACTGCTGCTTTAAGAGATCCTTCTTGTTCTCTTTAGTTTCCTTGGATCCTTCATACATGAGCTTCAGTGCTTCCCACAAATCTTTAGCTGTCTTGCACTTCTTGAAGCCTCTGTAGATGGAGTTTGGAAGAGCAGTTTGAAGACAAGTCATGGCCCTTTGATCAAGCTCTATTCTTTTCCTGTCTTCTTCTGAGTAATCATCTACATCTTTTGGGATGATATGATTACTAGTAGCAGAAGTAGTGCTTGGTATGAAAGGACCATTAACAACTGAGTCCCACATCCTTGAGTCTTGACATTTGATGAAACCTTCCATTCTTGTGCACCATGTGTCAAAGTCTTCAGGATTGATCAGTGGGGACTTGGTCATAGTACTAGTTTCCATATCAGCTTTAGAAAGAGCTGCCATTTGAGTTGTTAAGTATTTTGTGTGTATGATGGATCTTAAGATGGTGAGATCTTATATCAAGAGCCTAGAAAGCTCTGATACCAAATGCAGGACAATTTGAAGGGTAGCACTTTACAACACAACAACACAATAAGGAGAGTGTATTAGAACACTTAACAGATCAAATAGGAAACTGGTTATAATGATGCAAAGAACACAAGTAAACTTAGAAACAGAACAAGATAACAACACAAGTAGTTGGTTTTCAAGGATGCTGTATATTGCTTCTCAAGTTCAAAGTTACAAGTATTCAACACACATTCTATGTTACAAGACTTGATACACTATATACTATAACCTACAGCCGGCCATACTTTGAAGGATAGCTGGATACATGAACTAGACAACAAAATCCATGTAGAGTCAAAAGGCAGATTGCCCTTTGACTAGTGACTATGACATGCCATAGCTCATATCCTAATATATTACAAAAAGGATAAAAGTACATAAAGTAGAAAGCACAGACTCAAGACCTCAATGTACAGTTTTCCTAAAGCATGGACCTTTTCACCAACTCATGCAAGTTGGTGACCAACCAGAGTGGGCAGCGGGAAAGTGGTTCAGCTTTACAGAAAAAGTACATCAGATAAAAGCATGTCTGATAAAAGTCTTCGGAAGAATCTGTCTTGGTTCCTTGGCTTCGGAAGACTTTGTCTTTGAAGCTTCGGAAGACTTCATTTCTAGCTTTGGAATATATTGGTCTTGCCTTTGGAAGATTTTACACTTAGAATATTTCTGAAGTGTAAAACTTCTGAAGCATTTCTACTTCAAGTTCTTCTGTGCAGCATGCAGGAAGACTTAGAGTGTTTTGGCTGCATCAGACTTATAGGAATCCTTACATGATTTGAGAATTGGGAATGGATTAGGGTTTCCATTAGGATTGGGTTTTGAATAAAATAATTTATTTAGTTTGAATGTCTTGAAATAAATAAAATGAATTTATTTAAAGTAATTATATTTGAAAATTAATAGAAATAAATCTATCAATACATTTGACCATTTGATTGATTATTAAAGTATGGGAAAAACAAATAAATAACTAATTTTATTAATTAATTATATGATAATTAATTAAATTTTTAATTATTTAAGTGACTAAAAAGAAATAAAAATAATTTGAAAGGATTTAGGTCGACTTTTAGTGACTTTATAAATATCAACTTATAATGTTAAAGTTTGAAATATTAAAGAATGAAAATAATAATTATTAATTAATAAATAAATATTGGTCAAAGGAATAAATAATTGGAAAATAAATTGTTAGTTTTTGGATAATTTGTAACGTTTTTATGTTTTATTAAAACTAGTAGTTTATAAAATTTAAAATTTACAAATAAGTTTAGGACTCTTTATAAAATAGTGTATCTATGTTTTGTTTAAAATAATTTTGAAATAGTTTTTTTATATAATAAAATATACATATCCTGAATTTTAAAATAAGTAAAACTAATAAAAAACAAATAGGGTGAGGCCCGGTTCGAACCTGGGACCTCAAGGTTGGAAGGTGGTGGTGCTACCATTTGGGCCAGAGCCCATTATCTGTCAAGGAATTCGTTTTAATTGTTAAAATCAGTTTTTTTGTTGTTTCCCCCAAAATACCATATGAACCCTAATTCGCATTTCGATCAAATTGATCATGAAAACGAATTTAGTAATCAAATCAAACATGGGGCTTTAGTTACCCATGTAAAGTCGAGTGTGTACGTAGATATGTTTAATTACCCGAAATAATGTGGAGATCGGTGGGCTGTGTTCGAGCAGCTCTCGGCCTAGGCACGATCTGGAATTGGTGTGTTCGTGTGTGCTTAGATTAAATTGAGGTTGCAGAGAGTTTCTGGGTGTGATTTCGGAGGTTTACCCTCTAGTATATAGGCTATATGAGTGGGTTCGATCATAACGAGTCCAAGTTTATTCTTGGAATTTTCTTACCCGAATTGCGATTAATTGAGCTGTCATTGAATAAATTTGTGTGATTTCTTTGATTAGGATGATATTTAACGCGTAATTGACCAGTTTTTCGAGTCAATTTAGACGGATTATCTTTAGAATTGGTTTGATTTGGGTAGGGAAATCTCGGGTTCGAGTATACGCGTGCACGAGTTCTATTTATGAATTAGATTCGGTCCTGGGTTCGAATCAATCACGCGAGATTGATGGGAGCATTTAATTTGATCGAAACCGTGTTGTTTTGGGGGATGTGGCTCGCCAAAAAACGGCTAGAGGCGGTGGTCGGAGGGGGAAAAGGGGGGCGACGGGGATGGGGTTGGTTTACAAAAATGTTATGTCACACCCTCAAAATCCACGTGCGCAGTTTTACCGCGAGGCGCGCGAACAAACCAGGATCACAGTCAATAGTTACTCGGAACGACTCTATATGCTATATTTAACATAAACCAAACCAGAGTTCAAACTTTTATAATCGTGCGGAAGCGTATAGTAATAAAACAAACCCAAAATATAAAAATGTATAAAATGGCAAAACATGCGCCAAACAACTGTTTAAAACCCAAAATGCAAAGATAAACAAATGTATCATTGTTTAAGTATTAGGATGCATGCTTGACTCGTGCAGTGCTCCTACTGGCAATCCGGATTAACGACCTAAGAATAGCATACTAAAAAGTCAACACAATGGTTGGTGAGTTCAAGAGTTTGCGTATAAACATAAAGTTTAACAATAGTGATATATATAAGCATGTGTATTGTAATAGATAGCTAGTCCATTAACAAATAGATATTAATCCATAGTGATTTCGCAATTGAAGCTGACTGTGATATGTTTGCCTCCTGTCATGACTTACCATGTCGTGACAAATATTCATAGGATAAATTGCACCCGGTTAACCTCGAGTCACACAGGTGGGGCTCGTCAGACCCAGTAGTACTACCCAAGTTTCCCCGCTATTCAATATTAACAATTCGAAAGTGTGAGGACTTTATCGTGGTAAACAACACTATATTAATATCATACACATCTTAAATATAAAAAGCGTTTGTAAAGTTACCAGTATGTTATCTCCCCCAAAAGAGATTAAGTAAAACAGTGGGGCATGAACTCACCTGATACGCGTATTGAGTACTAGAATTTACTTGAAAGAACAAATGGGCAGTCAACCCTCAGAGGTTACCTAGATCATGTAAGTACATGAGTTTGTGTAAACCGAGAATATGAGAAACCCTAAGTGCACTATAACCAAGGACTCAAGGTTTTAGAAGAATAGACCCGTTTGACCCAGTTGACCCGTTTGACCCGTTGGTGACATTATGTGTTGTAAACCATTTAAACAGACATGAGCATATATCATACAAGTCATGTAAGTTCTTAGCATCTAGCATACTCAGTATGTTCATAACACAACTAGTGTATCATATAACAGGTCAGATCATGCATAACCTACTTATATGACCTATAACCATGATTTAGCATATACGGGTCAAAACAGATAATCTACCAAATAACCATCTATACTAACCACAACACATTCAACAGGTCCAATACATACCACATACATCAAGATGATTGATTTCCAGTCCCAAACATGATGTCCTAGTTACTAGTCAACATACAAAACCATACATGATCATCAAGGTGCATAAATCACCCAATAACCAAGTAAACATTCCATACCACCAAATTAACAGGTTCTACCACATTCAACATCCACAACAATCATTCTAATATGATCCTAAAGCTATGAATAAGTCCAATTCCCAATATCCAATGTTCATGCATAATAAAGTTTCCCTTTTGGGAAAGTTCATCTCAAAACCTACTAAACACCCAATGAACATACAATTCATCAATAATATACTATTTCAAGCTCATAACAACATCCAACCATGATCAATAACATCAAACCAACCTAATTCATCAATTCATATCTAAAAAGTTTCTACTTTTGGCAAGATATGAACAACAACATCCAACCTAAGATTTCTAGCATTCATAGCAAAAATCTAGCATTCATATCATAATCCCAATATTCATACAACATCATTAACACCCTAATAACACCAATTCATCCTTGAATTATCAAGTTCATGCACAAAAGTTACTATTAATAGTAAGGTATGAACAAGGTTCTCAATTCACCAATTTCTTGCATAATTCATGTTTGCTAGCATTCATACAACCTAATTAACATCCCAACAACATCAAACAACAATCAATTCCACAAAAGCCCCAAAATTTTCGAATTAGGGTTCATATTCCTCAAGGTTCATAATCAATCAACCAAAAGTGTAGTTTTCTTGCATAATCAACTTTAAACAACATACATACAACCTAACTAACATGTTAACAACATCAAAACATCAAAATTTCAGCAACATCAACCCCAATTCGCAGCCCTAGTCCCGGTTCTATAGATGTACATGCAAAACCCATAAAAATCTAACCTTTAAACTTGTAATGGCTTGTAATTGATGATTCTAACGTGTTATGTTGTTGAAATCGATCAAAATCAGGTTCTAATGCTTGGTTCTTGTCTGAAAATCGCAGAAAGAGAGGGAGAGAGGCTGCAGGTCGGTCGATGGGTGTTTGGGTGGGGGTTTGGGGTGTTTTATTTTAACCAATTTACAAGTATACCCCCTCTAAAACTTGCACTTTGTATTTTTTTTTAAAAATTAAGTTTTTAACTCCTTTTAATGTGTTTTTAACTTAACAATATAAACATATAAACTAATGGTAACCCTTAGATATTTTATTTTGTAAAAACACAAGACATACGAATTAACACACGCGTTTCCACGTTACGCGATAAAATTCCCAAATAGTCTTTAAATCGCGTAAACACATAAGCATAACACAATAATCATTTAATCCACTTGATTATTATTAAATTAACATTATTAATTATTATTAAGGCACCAACGTCAAACGACAACTAGTGTGTGCTTACGACGCGTGTATGTAAAACTTAACGGAACTAACGGAGTTTGGTAACGGAAAATCACCGGATGTCACATTATCTCCATGTTGAAAGAATTTTCGTCCCGAAAATTGCGTTACATGGTGAGAGTGTTCCATCACACGGTGAGAGTGTTCCATCACTGGTCTACTACATTGGCACACAGAAATCGAAATCGAGTGAGTTTTGGATGAGTTGTCACATCATCCCTATGTTGAAAGAAATTTCGTCCTGAAATTTAAATCAATACCTTCGTCTGTAGGCATCGTCTCAAACAGTCGAGGGTACTTAAGCTTCATTTGATCTTCACGTTCCCACGTGAATTCCGGTCCACGTCGCGAGTTCCAACGAACTTTGACTATACGTATTTTGCTTTGCTTAAGTGTTTTCACCTCACGATCCATCACTTCGACTGGTTCTTCGATAAAGCGTAATTGTTCATCCACTTGCACATCTTCTAGTGGTAAACAATTCTTTAGATTTGAAACTTGAAATACATTATGGACTCCACTCAGCGAATCAGGTAAGGCTAGGCGATAGGCTACGGACCTATTCTTTCCAATATCTCAAATGGTCCAACATACCTCGGATTTATCTTTTCTCGCTTGCCAAACCGAACTACGCCTTTCCATGGTGAGACTTTCAATAAGACTTTGTCACCAATTTGAAACTCTAGTGGTTTCCGTCTCTTGTCAGCATAACTTTTCTTTCTATCTCGCGCTGCAGCCATACGATTCGATATCTGCACAATCTTCTCAGTGGTTTCATGTATTAGCTCGGGACCGTTAGTTGACTATCACCAATTTCAGCCTAGCAAACCGGTGATCGACACTTTCTCCCATACAAAGCCTCGAAAGGTGCTGCCTGTATGCTAGTGTGATAACTGTTATTATAGGAAAATTCCACCAAGGGCAGGTGAACTTCCCAGTTGTTCCCGAAATCAATCACACAAGCACGTAGCATATCCTCTAAAGTTTGTATGGTACGCTCACTCTGACCATCAGTCTATGGATGATACGCAGTACTCATATCCAATCGTGTACCTAGAGATTTTTGTAGCGATTGCCAGAAGTGTGATGTGAAACGAGCATCGCGATCAGAAATAATCGAGATCGGTACACCGTGTCTTGAAACGATTTCCTTAAGATACAATCAGGTTAACTTTTCCATCTTATCCGTTTCCTTAATTGCAAGGAAGTGAGCGGACTTGGTCAACCGATCCACAATAACCCAGATTGTGTCACAACCGGTATTAGTCCGGGATAACTTAGTAATAAAATCCATAGAAATTTGTTCCCATTTCCACACTGGTATCTCGGGTTGCTGTAACAGTCCGGATGGTTTTTGGTATTCTATCTTTACCTTCGAACAGGTCAAACACTTGCTCACATGTGTAGCTACCTCCGCCTTCATGTTAGGCCACCAATAGTGCGCCTTTAGATCATGATACATCTTGTCAGATCCAGGATGTATAGAGTATTTAGACTTGTGTGCCTCGCTCATAACCAAATCCCTCAGATTTCCATAGACAGGCACCCAAAGTCTATCCATGAAGTACCGAATTCCATCCTCTTTCACTACCAATTGTTTATCCATTCCCCTTAATAACTCAGAACCAATGTTTTCCTCTTTCAATGCTTCTATCTATGCTTCCTTAACTTGTTCAGGCAGATGGGTACTGATCGTGAGTTACAAAGCTCACACCCGTCTGGGTTTAACTGTTTCTTCTCGGCTTAAGGCATCGGCAACTACGTTCGCCTTTCTAGGATGGTACTTGATAGCGCAATCATAATCGTTAAAAAGTTCCACCCAATGTCGTTGCCTCATATTCAGCTCCTTTTGCTCAAAGATGTGTTGTAAACTCTTGTGATCGGTGTAGATAGTGCATTTGGTACCGTACAAGTAATGTCTCCAAATCTTTAAGGCAAAAACTACTGCACCCAATTCTAGGTCATGGGTAGTGTAGTTCTTCTCGTGAACCTTCAGTTGTCTCGAGGCGTAAGCTATTACCTTGTCTCACTGCATCAGGACACAACCCAATCTTGAATGGATGCGTCACAATACACTACAAAATCATTTGTTCCCTCTGGCAGTGCCAATATCGGTGCACTGCAGAGTTTCTATTTTAATAGCTGAAAAGCCGCCTCTTGACTTTCACCCCATTTGTATGTCGTTCCTTTGTGGGTCAAAGCTGTGAGAGGTTGTGCAATCTTAGAAAATCTCTCGAATCGTCGGTAATACCCTTCTAATCCCAGAATTTGTCTTATCTCACTCGGTGTTTTAGGTATAGCCCAATTCTTTATCGCCACAATCTTGGCAGGATCAACATGTATACCCTTCTCATTAACAATATGACCTAGGAATTGCACTTCGCGTATCCAAAAGTCACACTTGGAGAATGTAGCGTACAGTTGCTCATTCTTTAGTAGTTCTAAGATTAATCGTAGATACTCTTCATGGTCCTCCTTGGTCTTAGAGTATATCAGTATGTCATCGATAAACACAATAACAAATTGATTAAGATAGGGTTTGCACACGCGATTCATGAGGTCCATGAACACCGCATGTGCATTAGTCAACCCAAAAGGCATGACCAAGAACTTGTAATGACCATAATGAGTACGGAATGCAGTTTTGGAAATGTCTTCCTCACGGACTCTGAGTTGATTATAACCAGACCTCAAGTCGATCTTCGAGTAATAGCTTGATCCTTGTAGCTGGTCAAACAAGTCGTTGATACGAGGTAGAGGGTATCGGTTCTTGACTGTGACTTTGTTTAATTCTCTATAATCGATGCACATTCGAAACGTGTCATCTTTCTTCTTAACAAAAAGGACAGGGGCTCCCCAAGGTGATGTGCTAGGTCGAATAAAGCCCTTATCTAAAAGCTCCTGAAGTTGTGATGACAACTCCTGTAGTTCATTCGGTGCTAATCGATAAGGTGCTCTAGCAATCGGGGCTGCGCCAGGAGTCAGTTCAATTTGGAATTCCACTTGATGATGAGGTGGTAGTCCAGGAAGATCCTCTGGAAACACCTCTGGAAGGTCTCGTTCCACGGGAATGTTCTCCATTTTTCTTTCCTCTGGTTGCTTATCGGTGACGAGTGCCAGAATAGCCAAACGATCTTTCCGCAATAGGTTCTGTGCTTTCATGTAGGAGATAATGCCCATCACTGCACCACTCCTATCACCTCAGATTGTAAGGATTTCATCACCAACAGGGATTCGTATGATTTTCTCGTGACATATGACTTCCGCTTGCTTATTAGAGAGCCAATCCATGCCTACCATAACGTCGAAACTTCCTAGTGTAACAGGCATAAGATCTACAGGGAAAGTATGACCAGCGAGCTCTATCTTACAATCTCAAAGGATGTGTGTTACATGGATCTGTTTACCGTCGGCCAATTCTACGGTGTATTTAGATTCTAAGGCAGAAGGGATATCACTTAGAAGACTACAAAACTTTAAGGATATGAAACTCCTATCAGCTCCAGTATCAAATAGTACCATAGCAAAACATTCATTGACAGAAAACCTACCAGTAACAGTCGTAGTGTTGTTTAGAGCCTCACCTGAGCCAATGACGAAGGCTCTCCCTTTGTCTCCAGTATTATTACCACCATTTCCATTGCCTTCTCCATCATTGTTGTTGTTGTTGCCTTGATTTTTGTTGTTTTGGCCATTGCCATTACCGTTTTTCCTCAGCCGCGGGCAGTTTCGCCTGTAGTGCCCTTCTTTCCCACACTTAAAGCAACCCTTTGGAGTCTCATAAGGTTGTTGTGGCTTCCTAACCAAATCACCACGGCAATCCTTGGCTAAGTGTCCCATTTTGCCACACCATTGACACTTGAAATTGTCACACCTCCCAACATGAAGATAGTTGCATCGCGTACACCTCGGCTGTTTACCACCGTAACCGCTGGGTCCTTGATTGTTCGGGACTGACTGGTTGAAATTTCGATTGTTGTCGAACCTCCTTTGTTGTTGCTGCGGTTGTTGTTATTGAGGCTGGTGTTGACCACCGGACGATGATGCTCTATCGTTGTTGTTGTTGGTGGTGTTAGAGGCATCCCACTTCCTTTTGTTGTCGGGTACGCCCGCCGTAGCTCCCCGTTTTGGTAACCGTCCTTGCTCCACAGCTTCATCAGTCAGTTTGTGGGCTAGGCGAATAGCTTGTTGAATAGTGGATGGGTTTGAGGAAGTCACCATACTTCTAATCTCGGGCACCAATCCCCGGATGTAGTGTCCCACTCGCTTGTGCATCTCGTTTACCATCCCCGTACATAGGGTGGTTAGCTCATGAGTTCTTGTGGTATAAGCCTCGATCTCTGAACCTTGCATTTTCAGCTGCCAAAATTCCATTTCCAGCTTTTGGACTTCGCTTTGAGGACAGTATTCCTCGGTCATTATATCTTTAAACTCATTCCACGGGAGTTCATTTGCCATGGCTTGCCCTAGCATATGCAATTGAGCATTCCACCAAGACAATGCAGCACCATCCAACGTCCTGGTAGCGTATTTCACCTGGTCGGTAGGTGGACAGTTACACTTTGAGAAAACGGACTGTGTCTTCTCAAACCACCTTACCTACCCTACAGCTCCCTCGGTTCTACTATAGGTGTATGGCTTACAGTCCATAAAGGACTTGTAAGTACACACTGGTGGTCCTGCTGGCTGTCCTACTTGGGCAGCAGCTACCGCAGCCTGGACTTGTGCATTTATTAGAGCAGCCAGTTCCATAGGGGTCATATTTATAGTACCGGCGCCTTGGTCACCGGCACCTTGGTCACCGGCGCCACGTCCACGCCCGCGTCCTCGACCACGTCTACGTCCTCGGGCATCCATCATTTACCTTACATTCACAAATACAATAATGAGTAATATGAAACATATTTATCTCATTGAAGTATAGTAAACAATAAGAAAGTAATGAATTCGTCATCACCACGATATTTATAACAAAAATAATAACCAAAGGTAAATAAATTTGCAAATGAGTCACAAATTATTTATCAATGTCAAAATTTGAGTTTGTTGTTCGGGTGGGGAAACAACTCTTCCCACATAGGTTCCAAAATAAAGAAACGCTACATAGTCCAAGTCGTTTAAAGAAAATAGAATAGAATCAATTAACTTTATCTGAACCATCACTGTCATCATCCATCTCTACAGGTTCTTCCTCAGGTTCTCCCTTAGGTTCCTCTTCTCCTCGGGGGCCTCTACAGGAGCAGGAGCTATGGCGATCTGAAGCGCCGCCAACTGAGCTTCTAATGCAGCAATCCTGTTGTCGGCTGTTTCGCCACACTGCTCTCGTGCGGTCATGCGTCCACTCAGCGTCTGGTAACCCTCCCGTATTTGGTAACATCCCTCCAAGGTCTTACCATGATGCTCCTCGAGTGCATCCAGCTGGTGTCGTAGCGTGTACACCTCGTGCTGTAGTGTACAAACATCGCTAGTGAGTTGCCAGACCCGGTGTTGCTCCGTGTCCAGTGCTGCCACCAATGCAGCAATCACATGTTCGTTGGACTGTACCGTCCGTGGAAGTGAAGGTAATGGTTGCTCAGTGTTGGTCCTAGTTCTGGGTCTCGGTGTTGGTACACGTTCCCTATACATGAGGTGATCTACGAACTTAGGGTAGAAACTCTAGTCTCGTGGAGGGTCGCGTTCAGGTGGCACAAACGGTTGATCCCAGTCGAACTCACCTCGTGGGTAGTCCAAACGAAGCCAGTCAAGTCCATCGTCGGGTACTGGTCCCGGAGGTGGGGACTCGGATCGGGTGGGTGATGCTGCTCGTTTACCAGGTGCTCTCGATGAAGATGCCATGCTGTAGAGAGTGTGATTTGTGTATGCCAATGAGTATACAGTAGTAAAATCAGGAACAAGTAACTAACTAACTATGTGCGGTTATAGTCTAGTGTGTATGCAACCTAATTCTCTATAACCAATGGCTCTGATACCAATCTGTCACACCCTCAAAATCCACGTGCGGAGTTTTACCGCGAGGCGTGCGAACAAACCAGGATCACAGTCAATAGTTACTTGGAACGACTCTATATGCTATATTTAACATAAACCAGACCAGAGTTCAAACTTTTAAAATCGTGCGGAAGCGTATAGTAATAAAACAAACCCAAAATATAGAAATGTATAAAATGGCAAAACATGCGCCAACCAACTGTTTAAAACCCAAAATGCAAAGATAAACAAATGTATCATTGTTTAAGTGTTAGGATGCATGCTTGACTCGTGCAATGCTCCTACTGGCAATCCGGATATTAATCCATAGTGATTTCGCATTGATAGCTGACTGTGATATGTTTGCCTCCTGTCATGACTTACCATGTCGTGACAAATATTTATAGGACAAAATGCACCCGGTTGACCTCGAGTCACACAGGTGGGGCTCGTCAGACCCAGTAGTACTACCCAAGTTTCCCCGCTATTCAATATTAACAATTCGAAAGTGTGAGGACTTTATCGTGGTAAACAACACTATATTAATATCATATACATCTTAAATATAAAAAGCGTTTGTAAAGTTACCAGTATGCTATCTCCCCCAAAAGAGATTAAGTAAAACAGTGGGGCATGAACTCACCTGATACGCGTATTGAGTACTAGAATTTACTTGAAAGAACAAATGGGCAGTCAACCCTCAGAGGTTACCTAGATCATGTAAGTACATGAGTTTGTGTAAACCGAGAATATGAGAAACCCTAAGTGCACTATAACCAAGGACTCAAGGTTTTAGAAGAATAGACACGTTTGACCCAGTTGACCCGTTTGACCCGTTGGTGACATTATGTGTTGTAAACCATTTAAACAGACATGAGCATATATCATACAAGTCATGTAAGTTCTTAGCATCTAGCATACTCAGTATGTTCATAACACAACTAGTGTATCATATAACAGGTCAGATCATGCATAACCTACTTATATGACCTATAACCATGATTTAGCATATACGGGTCAAAACAGATAATCTACCAAATAACCATCTATACTAACCACAACACATTCAACAGGTCTAATACATACCACATACATCAAGATGATTGATTTCCAGTCCCAAACATGATGTCCTAGTTACTAGTCAACATACAAAACCATACATGATCATCAAGGTGCATAAATCACCCAATAACCAAGTAAACATTCCATACCACCAAATTAACAGGTTCTACCACATTCAACATCCACAACAATCATTCTAATATGATCCTAAAGCTATGAATAAGTCCAATTCCCAATATCCAATGTTCATGCATAATAAAGTTTCCCTTTTGGGAAAGTTCATCTCAAAACCTACTAAACACCCAATGAACATTCAATTCATTAATAATATACTATTTCAAGCTCATAACAACATCCAACCATGATCAATAACATCAAACCAACCTAATTCATCAATTCATATCTAAAAAGTTTCTACTTTTGGCAAGATATGAACAACAACATCCAACCTAAGATTTCTAGCATTCATAGAAAAAATCTAGCATTCATATCATAATCCCAATATTCATACAACATCATTAACACCCTAATAACACCAATTCATCCTTGAATTATCAAGTTCATGCACAAAAGTTACTATTAATAGTAAGGTATGAACAAGGTTCTCAATTCACCAATTTCTTGCATAATTCATGTTTGCTAGCATTCATACAACCTAATTAACATCCCAACAACATCAAACAACAATCAATTCCACAAAAGCCCCAAAATTTTCGAATTAGGGTTCATATTCCTTAAGGTTCATAATCAATCAACCAAAAGTGTAGTTTTCTTGCATAATCAACTTTAAACAACATACATACAACCTAACTAACATGTTAACAACATCAAAACATCAAAATTTCAGCAACATCAACCCCAATTCGCAGCCCTAGTCTCGGTTCTATAGATATACATGCAAAACCCATAAAAATCTAACCTTTAAACTTGTAATGGCTTGCAATTGATGATTCTAACGTGTTATGTTGTTGAAATCGATCAAAATCAGGTTCTAATGCTTGGTTCTTGACTGAAAATCGCAGAAAGAGAGGGAGATAGGCTGCAGGTCGGTCGATGGGTGTTTGGGTGGGGGTTTGGGGTGTTTTATTTTAACCAATTTACAAGTATACCCCCTCTAAAACTTGCACTTTGTATTTTTTTTTAAATTAAGTTTTTAACTCTTTGTAATGTGTTTTTAACTTAACAATATAAACATATAAACTAATGGTAACCCTTAGATATTTTATTTTGTAAAAACACAAGACATACGAATTAACACACGCGTTTCCGCGTTACGCGATAAAATTCCCAGATAGTCTTTAAATCGCGTAAACACATAAGCATAACACAATAATCATTTAATCCACTAGATTATTATTAATTTAACATTAGTAATTATTATTAAGGCACCAACGTCAAACGACAACTAGTGTGTGCTTACGACGCGTGTATGTAAAACTTAACGGAACTAACGGAGTTTGGTAACGGAAAATCACCGGATGTCACATGTTACACTTTGCCCCCCCCCCCCGAGGTTTACATTGTTATTATTTTATGTTAAAGTTTTATAAAACAAGTTTTAATTGTTACACTTTCAACCTAAAACTTTTTAAGGTTAAGTTTTGAACAATAAATATTTTATTCTCTCTCTATATATGTATATATATATATTATATAAAATTATTGAAAACCTTTCATATTTTATAAAACTTATTTTATTAAATTTCAAATTCGATAATTAAGCTTCATAAGTGTCATAATAATTTTATAATTTTTATAAAATTATATTTATAAACTATATGATTATAATTAGGATGACAATATTTCACATCGAAATAGTATAGATTCCATTGGCTAACAAAAACGGGTTCGGGTTACAAGTTGGATTGGGTCAGATGTTACACTAGGCACCACCAAAACCCCAAGTCACTCCTTATCTTTATAGCCTCCAAAACACATCGGGTATTGATCACCCATCATCCTCTCCAATAATCATGTAGCTTACCTCCATATACAACTAGCAACCACCATCGTCGCCACAACATCTTCATAACCTCTTGCTCTGATGACCTCCATCACTCCACCAAGAATTCACACAAATCTTAGTACCTTGCGTAGGGATGCGGGCGGTTCAAGAGGATGTAATGGTGTGGTTATTCAAGAGGTGGTCGTTCGTGTTGGTTTGGTGGTGATTGAAGATAGTGGATTGGTGATCAGAGAAGTGGGGAAGAAGACAATGCAGATGGAGCCCCCAAGTTTCTCAGATTAGATTTTCTTTTTATTTGTTAGTAAGTGGGCATTTTGATCATTTGAAAAATTTTAACAAAAAGGTTAACATCCATCCATTTTGGGGCCATTTTGTTATGATATTTTGTTATAAGTTATCATACTTGGTAAGATATCTTATAATAAATTATACTTGGTTTAACATCATGTATTTTTGGTTAACTAAAAGTTAGTTTCGTTAAATTCTTGTAAGAACCATTGTTGCCTAATATAAAACTCATGGGTTACTTATGTCTTTAATTCTTTAAGTTGAAAGTTAATAATGTTACTTATTACATAATAAATAATAATCATAATAACAATAATAATAAAAATAATAATAAAATTATAACAATAATAATAATAACTAAGAATAATAGCAATAATAATAATATTATTATCAATAATATCAATTTATAAGAGTTATTAAACTTAAAAATTATTTAAAACTTAAATTAAGAAAGTTAAGGGGGTTGATTTGTCAATTTAATAAACTTTAAAAGGAAGTTTAAACATGAAATAATAGAATTTCAAAGTTGAGGGACCATTTGTGTAATTAACCGAAACTTCAACTGTTTCTCTCTCTTTGCCCCGCATTTCCGGCGGTCTCACCGACCACCTCCGCCGACCTTCCGGAGAGGCCCAAAACCCTTGAAAACTTCCCGAATTCCGACTTCAAATAATCCCAACCGGTTCACAAACGTATTTCGAACTCAATTATAGTCGTTAATTGAGATTAAACAACTATTATGAACTTAAACACGTCGACAAACCGTTGACTTCATCAAACGATCCGTTCGAGCATTAATCCATAATTATTACCTAATTAAACCAACGTAAACAACCATCTAACAAATATTAATCATTTGTAACTCTTAATTTCTCCTGAAAACACACAAACATTTTTTTCGATTCTCTACTCATCGCAAATATGCAACCCAATTGAAATCCATCTGCCGAGCTTTCTAAACTCCAATTTATAAGGGGCTTTCAGTCTACAACATCCTCCGAAGCTTCACACAAAGTTAATTTGGATATCATCACCATTTACATATCAAACGGATTCAAGTTTGGGTCGCGACTATTATATCATCTTTCTTATCATCCTCAAACAAATCAAGTAAGTTAATAACAGATTTATGATCGTCTAAACATGGGGAACAAAAGCCCCATGGTTAATTTGGTTAACAACATCGAATTGATGTTCAATTTGATTCAAGAACAATCTAGGGTTCTTGGATTTGGGGGTTTCCCGTACGGTTATGTTTTAAGATTTAAAAACCGTGTCTTAGCACAGCAACTGCCCTTGGTTCACTGATAATACACCCGCCCCTTGAAAAGGAGGTCCCCCGTTCGAATCCGGGGAACCTCATGTTTTGGTTTTAAAGATTTTAAGCCTCTAAACTAATCCAGTTTTAAAAAAAATTATAAAAAAATTTTATGAACTTATTAGTTTTTAGAGATAGTATATTATTTTCTGCAAATTTATTTATAAATAATTTTAATATTTTAGAAAAATAACATATTTAGTTTGTTTTTCTTATAAAATAGACTTTAAATAATTGTTTAAATCACTAAATAATTATTTGATCAACATTTACCTATATATATATATTTTAAATGATGATTATGTTAAAAAGAAAAATTATTATAAAAATCATTTAAACTTACAAATTACAAAAGATTTCTTTTGCATTTCTTTATACTAAAATGCTTAAATAATGTGCTTCATTCTTATGAAATCAAAAACATAATCAATTATTTTATTTCATTTAAGTTGGTTAATAAAACCCCCAGACACCAAATTGAAACCCTAGGCCTAAAAAAATTAATTAAAACTTATTATTAATACCTAAATCTTGTAATTATATAATTAGGTGTTTCGTGACGGTTTACGTTTAAACTGTAACACCCCGAAATTTCGTTTAAAGAAAAGAAAAAGAAAAGTAAATAGAAAGAATAGATAATGGACAAAAGTGGAGGGGGATAAAGTGTACAAAGTACAAAAGTCTAATATTTTATATTAGAAATGGGTATGGCCGCCCATATCAAAAGAAGAAACCTGCTTTTACATTAGAAGGAAGAAAAGAGAAGAAGAACTCTCGGTTTTTAGAGAGAGAAAGGAAGAAGAAGCTGCGAAAGGTAAGTCTTCTTAATCTGGGTTCGGTTTTAACTGAATTCAGAGCTTCTTGACCGAAGTTCTTGGTGTTTAGTGCTTGCTTTCGGGATTTAAGAGCAGAATTTGAAGGTGAGTCACGAATTTGAAGTGTGTTGCTCAAAGGCTGCTCAAGGTGAGTTACTAGAACCCCTCTTTTACTGATTTTAAAGTGTTTGGGGCTATTATGCATACCAAGTAAACATTTTAAAAGAAACCATGGGTTTATAGCTGTATGTTCGAAAATAATATGTGTAGGTATGTTTTAGAGTTGGACTATGGCTAAGAAATGGATGTTAGAATGTTTTAAGTGCCCTAGTATATTAGATCTGTGTTTGGGTAGTGTTTGAATGATAATCGGGTGATGTTAGTAGCATAGAAAATATTTCAGAATGGTTCAATGCGCCCAAGAAATTTTGATTAAGTGTTCTCATGCGCCCATGGGATGGTGCACCCAAACAGGGCTAATGCGCCCAAATAGGGCCGATGCGCCCAAACAGGGCTGATGCGCCCAGGTCATGTGCCTGAATAGTGGCCATGTGCCCAGAAAATGTGAAATTGGCTAAGTATGGATCATGCGCCCAAATAGTGTCCATGCGCCCAGAATTGCTCATGCGCCTAAGACTTCATGCGCCTAAGACTTCATGCGCCTAAACAGTTCCCATGCACCCAAGTTGTTAAAACTGGCTAAGTATGGGTCATGCGCCCGAATAGTGGTCATACACCCAGAAAATGTGAATTTGGCTAAGTGTTCCTCATGCGCCTAGTAGGCCATGCGCCTGCATAGTGGTGAAGCGCCCAAACAGGGCTTATGCGCCCAAACAGTGTCCATGCGCCCAAACTGTTTTACACTTAGAATTTCTATGCTCATGCGCCTGAAAAGTCCCATGCGCCCAAAATATGGACTTAGGATTTTCTAAGTGGCTTTAAGTGGTAGAATAGAGAAATAGACCCTGTTATGATGTGATGGCCTATGCTCGATGTGTGCATGATGATGTGATGAAGTTTATGCTGAATGTGTATGATATGTTATCTTTCTTCGTTAAAGAGTTTTTAAAATGAATGTATTATGTTTTATAATACATTATGTATGACCTTACAGGGTGTGATGAATGAATAAATAAATTAATGAACGTAAAGTATTATGTAACAAAGTGAAAGATAATGATAAAGTACAAACGAATGAATACGATAAAGTACGAAACGAATGAACACATGAAATAATGAATGGATGAAAGGCCTGCAAGCAAGTGTATGACGTGAGCGACTGTGTGTCGCAACAGACTTGAAAGAGGTCCTTGTCGCGTACTCCGGTATTGTAGGAGACAGGATCCAGATGAATGAGAGTAAGATTGGCTTGCAAGCAGAAGGAAAGGAGGTTCACGACTCGTTGAGAGTTGTTAGCTCAACTGTGTGTGTATGTTGTAGCGTGCGATCTTGGCTAACTCATAAGGGGACATAGACACAGTGGGAGTTCAGTTTTGGTAACTGCTCCGATACGTGCGATGCGGTATTTACTGTGTGCTATGTAGCGTGCGATGATGTAACACCCCGAAATTTCCCGAAACAAGCCACTTAATAATAATGGGCTTTTAAGAGTTAATTTAAGAAATAAAGGGGTAAATTAGTGGGCTATGGATAAAATTAGTCTTAATGGGCTAGACTTGATGGGTTTAAGGGCCCTAATCAGCCCTTAAACATGCATGATCAGATCCATCTCCTCACTTCAACCCTAGCCACCAAAATTTCATAGAGAGAGAAAGTAGAGAGAGAAAGTGGGAAGAACTCAAGATTTGAGCTTGGAAGATTGAAGGATTGAAGAGCTGGGTGTTTGGAGCATCAAAACCCAAGGAAATAGCAACAAAACAAGGTAAGAATCGACCTCTAAGACCTTCTGTAGATCAAACCCGGATTCTAGGGTTTTGGGGTTTTGAAAAGTTTAAAGAAACACATAAAGGTCGAATTTTTACGTATGAAAACGTGTAAAAAGCTTAGATTTGGCTTCATGGAAGGTAAACTAAGGATTTGGACGTAAAAAGTTAAGATTTTGGGTTAAAAACGGGCTGGATCTGAGTTTTTGTTCATCCAGCGAAACTGGGCCCCGATCCAGCGAATTTAAGTATTCATCCAGCGAAACTGTGCATTTAACCAGCAAAACTAGGAGAATCCTAGCGAAACTACAGTTTCGCTACAGCGAAACTACAGTTTCGCTGATAGCTTCGCTAAGTACTTAGGCTGACCTTAGACATTGCGAAACTAGGAAATTCCAACGAAAGTTGGGCGCTCATGCCAGCGAATCTGTCCAGCGAAACTGACAGAAGTGCTGCCCAGCGAAACTGGTAGCGAAACTGCCAGCGAAACTGGCAGCGAAACTACCAGGGAAACTGTGGGCGAAACTATGAAGAAAATGACGTTTTTGCATGTTAACTTTCGTGCAGCTAGAGTATTCAGGCTATAGCCTAAGTGACTTAGAATTTAAGCTACTTGGACGAGTTCAGGTGAGTTCTAGACCCCTCCTTTACCCGTTTTCAATGTTTTGGGGTGATATGCATACTAAATTACATACTTTTATAATGACGGTTTTTAAGACCTTTTATCAAGAAAAGAAAATTTCCTAAAGTAAAATGTGCCTTTTAAATAGTTCAAAATAATTTTCGGGCGTTGCCCCTTGGACCCCACTAGGGGCTGCCGCCCCTAGAACCCCGCTATCAGGGGCTGCCGCCCCCGAACCCCCGCTGTCCCGCGGAGGGTCAGTTATCTGGTTTATCTCTCATGATTGATGAAATGTGAATGCTCAGACTAAGAGTTTGCTTCTTATTATGTATTGTGTTGTGTTATATTATGTATAACTTAAACATGACAGTGGAACATAAAGAAAGGTTATGAGGCCCATAACATGTACCTTGATAAAGTGATAAAGCAAAGCCTTGCAAGCAATTGATAAAGGAGGGTTGCATTCGTTGTACCCTCACCAGTGATAAAGTGATAAAGTATGCTCGAACAGGCAGGTCAGTAAGTCCTAAATTGGCATGACAATAATGGCCTGATCGGGTACGGCAGTAAGTCCTTAATTGGCATGTCGGTAAAGTCCTAGGCGAGCCTAGGCACCGATAGTGACAGAGAATTGACGGATAAAAAAGAGTAATAAATAACAATAAATGATAAAGTAATGATAAAGTGATAGCCTGTGTGCATTTATATTTTGATAGACAATGATTATTTTCAACTGATAAAGCTAATATCTCTTACGAAAGTTATTTACAAAGTAAATCTAGAATTCACTCAGCGAAGCTGACTTTTGTATGCATATCAGTTGACAGGTAAGAGTTAGAGCTTATGGGATGTGAGCACGGAATGGAAGCTTCTTGGCACTCAAAGACTGGCATCCCCGATGAAGAAAAGCTTAAAAGGACCTTTAAATAGTTTTGATGTTTAAAGACAATGTTTATAATTTAATTTAACTACGTTGTAATGGGTTGAATTATAGTATACTTTTCCGCTGCAATATATATTTATATATATACGAGTACATGATTGCTTTAAATCTGTGTTTGCTATGAATGACCAACTGTGAGGCTTCCCTGAGAAAGGTGGGCCTTACAGATGATGGCCTACCTCATGTGGATTATGTAGCGTGCGATTTTGGCTAACCCATGAGATGGCGTGTGATTTTGGCTAAACCCCAGAAGTTCTCACACACAGGGAGTGTTGGTCTTAGTGACAACTCCGTTGGTGCGATTTGCATGAGACAAGATTCGAGTAATGAAAAGTAATGAGCGAAGAAATGAATGAATGAACGAACGATGATGAAGATAATAAAAATAATTATTATTCGTATGTATGTATGATGTATGCTCACGAACGAAATATCATAATAAAGAACGAAACGGGATCCTCGGCATTCGACCTCAGTAATCGTGGCTGTGTGCCATGAAGAGCGTAAAGCCTGACGGGATCTAGATAAGAAATGAATGATAATTATGTACGATGAATGAACGAAAGTTAACGAATGCAATGAAAGATAATAATGATATTATCTATGTGTACGTATGATATGTGAGCATGTACGAAAGTATAGTATGATTTGAAAGAAAGTAAAGAACGGTTTTTACGAAAGTAAAGTATTTTATTATAAAAACTAGAACTCACTCAGCGTCGCTGACTTTTGTATGCATGATAGTTGGCAGGTATTTTGGTTGATGCTGAGGAGTTGCAGGCATGGATGCATAAGCTACTGGGAGCGTTTGAGGCTGGCATCCATATTTTGTTATGTCATTGCATTTTGAGATGAAAAGAATATTGTAATGTAATAAAATGACATGTTTTAGTTATTAATGAAAGTTATAAATTCCGCTACAAAGTAAGTGTACGTTTTGAAATGTTTTATGTGCGATGATAGACCAGCTGTGAGGTGCCCGGGAACGGGGCCTTACAAGTTGGTATCAGAGGCAAAGTTTAAGTGAAACGGGTAAATTTTCAAAATAAACCTAAACTTAAACTGAGAATGGGACGAAAAGAAAAGGATGCCAGTCCTAGTAGCTACGTGCCTGCAGGTAAAGGTTTTATGTAAACATTTTATGTAAGCAAACAGTTAACCAGTATTATGTGCACATGTTATGTGTTTATGTGTTACTGGTAGGTTTAGATGCTAATATAGTCAGGACAGGTAATGCTCGGGGTATGAAAAGTAAGGTAAGTGGCTAATCACAACTGATCACTGTAATTAGGGACTTACTATACTTGACATAATTGAGTTATTCCTTTGAGTGACCGTGTTAGTGTTTAAATCTTTCAGTGTGAGATAGGGAATGGCCGGTGGTAGACCTTCTAAGGCTTCACGTGGTGGAGGTAGTGGCGGACATAGTGTTGAACCACGAGTCACGAGAGGAAGACCTAGAGTGGAACAGGTGGTTCACGAGGAACCCGGAACACCTCAACCGGAAGGCAGTGATGAGAGTGCTAACTTGAGAGCCTCGGTGAAAGAGGCGGTAGTAGAAGAAGTGCATCAGGTCATGCAGACGATCCTACCGTCTGTAGTGACCGAGGTGATAAAAGTTGTTAGAGACGGGGAGAGACAGGAAAGGGGTAGACCTTCAGGTGAAAGGAGACGGCCCGAGACTGAAACGGTTTTCTTCGATGATGAAGAGGAGGAAGAGCCTGCGCCGGAGGCGGCACGAGGCTGTAATTATGGGGTGTTTCAACGATGCAAGCCCCCAACTTTTGATGGTAATGGCACTGCTGATGCGGCTCACCGATGGGTGAGAGAAATGGAGGCTATTTTAAACATCAGCGAATGCCGGGAAGACCAGAAGGTAAAGTTTGCTGCCCACTCATTCGTGGACTCAGCTTTGTGCTGGTGGGATAACATAGTCCAAGTTGAGGGTAGCCGGGCTATCGGAAGGATGAGATGGTCAGAGTTGAAAAGGTTGGTGATTGAGGAGTTCTGTCCTCACCGTGAGATGGACAAAGTAGAAAGGGAGTTCCTGCAGTTAGAAGCGGGGACGATGACGCATCAGCAGTACACCACCAAATTCAACGAAATGGCACGACTGGTGCCGGATCAGGTGACACCTCTTTCGCGAAAGATTAAGAGGTACATTCAGGGCTTGCCGGCGGATATCCGTAGGCACATGATCGCTGCCCAACCAAGAACGTTTAAATCGGCAGTTGATTTGGCGGGGAGGTTGTATGATGAAAGAACTGTGGTGGTGGTGGCCGAAGATGGCGAGGAGGATGATGGAAACCGGAACTGGAGGGGGAAGAGAACTGAACGGGGTGGTGTCCCGATGAATATTAAGCATGTACGGGGGGATGCCCGTCGTGTGGTCGCACCTGGTGCGAGGTTAGAAAGGTGTGTAAATTGTGGGATGGAGCATTCGGGAGAATGCAAAAGGGGACCAAATACTTGCTACAAGTGTGGGAAGCATGGTCATATGGCTAGAGAATGTGGAACCGTGAGATGCTATAATTGCGGAGAAATTGGCATATGAGAAATTGGCCAAGGGTGGAAGGTTCGGGAGTGAAGAAGGCTGGAGGAGAAGGACAGAGGGCAAACGCAGCGCCTACACGATGACACGAGAGGAGGCTAGGGCGAACCCGATGTTACGTCAGGTATGTTTCTAGTCAATCAACCTTTAGCCTTTGTGTAGTTTGATTTTGGCTCTAGTTTCATTCCTGCTGCGATAAGTTGCATGTTAGGAGTAGGAAGATCGGTGTCATTCGACATAGGAACTACTATAGGTAAGCCTACTAGATTACCCAGTGCACTAAAGGACCACGCAATAGAATTGAGAGAGCACTTGTTTTCTGTTAGACCATCCCTAATAGACGTAGGTGGAAAGACGTACACCTCTGGGTAAATCGAACAGTAACTTATGAGGAAAGCACCAAGTGCGGCAAAAAGATGGATTGATTGGTGGAGCCTGATAAAAGTTCGGTGCCGATCTGCGACAATGGATTATGATGAAGGCTTCATCGGGAAGGATGTACGACGAGCGGGAGGCGACGGTGATAACGGGCGAAGCGGAGGAGGGAGTCTGGGTTAAGAAGGGGAAAGGAATGCGAAACAATGATGGTGGATTTGTGTCCCAAGGTACAGCGTTGAAGGACGATGATTGGAAGAGAACAGAAAGAAAAGGAGAAGGAACATCGATGAGCCCTTCGATGTAGAGATTACTATTAATGGATTCACTAGGCTACCTGATGCCCTAGAGGATTAGGTGATGCAATTGAGAAAACGTTTGTTCCTCCTAGACCGTTCAGGACAGCCTTGGGTGAATAGGCATACACCATAAGATGACACTGGATACACTGGGTATCCTGCGCAGGTTAAGAATGGAGTGAGAAAGCCGTGTCACCCGTTGTCTGAGGAACAGTTTCAGCCTGTGATTGGTTCATCGAACGGCAATGTACGATAGTTTTGACGTAGTAGCAAACAAGTAGAATGGGAGGTCGGAGGCAAAAGAAAAAGATAAATTGGTGTGGGTCACCAAGGTAGCCAATTCTATCATGGTGTACCTGCAAGGAACCTGAGAAAAACCGATCTTGGTGCAGTTGTTTATGGAACAACACATAGCACGATTAATGAATGTCTTTCCTGTTAGTTGTTTAGTTTGCTAGAGGGTCATTATTCATACATAAAGAACATCAAACAAGGGCTTGCAGTATTTCAATAAGTAGCGACTTTACACAAGTTGAAGGCCGTGTTCTTCAAGCACCAAAGCTGAGGGTTCTCAGTGATACTCTAAAGCTCAATGATTATGACGCCGAGCCTTTGCTCAAATCTTGTGGTGTTTCTTTTGATTATATTGACCGTACTCTATATGGCATATTTGAGGCTGCAGGTCCTGGTCAAATGAACATTGATCAGTATACATGGGTTGCCAATGGAGATAGTCAAAGATAGACCAGAAGTCGAATGTTGATAAACGATATAGAGCGATTGAATTCCAGGTGAGATACTGGAAAAGAGGTGAGACAGTATTGCCCGCAAGGGTTTAAGGAACAACAGGTTTTGGGGACGAAACCCCTTTAAGGGGGGGTAGACTTGTAACACCCCGAAATTTCGTTTAAAGAAAAGAAAAAGAAAAGTAAATAGAAAGAATAGATAATGGAAAAAAGTGGAGGGGGATAAAGTGTACAAAGTACAAAAGTCTAATATTTTATATTAGAAATGGGTATGGCCGCCCATATCAAAAGCAGAAACCTGCTTTTACTTTGGAAGGAAGAAAAGAGAAGAAGAACTCTCGGTTTTTAGAGAGAGAAAGGAAGAAGAAGCTGCGAAAGGTAAGTCTTCTTAATCTGGGTTCGGTTTTAACTGAATTCACAGCTTCTTGACCGAAGTTCTTGGTGTTTAGTGCTTGCTTTCGGGATTTAAGAGCAGAATTTGAAGGTGAGTCACGAATTTGAAGTGTGTTGCTCAAAGGCTGCTCAAGGTGAGTTACTAGAACCCCTCTTTTACTGATTTTAAAGTGTTTGGGGCTATTATGCATACCAAGTAAACATTTTTAAAAGAAACCGTGGGTTTATAGCTGTATGTTCGAAAATAATGTGTATGTATGTTTTAGAGTTGGACTATGGCTAAGAAATGGATGTTAGAATGTTTTAAGTGCCCTAGTATATTAGATCTGTGTTTGGGTAGTGTTTGAATGATAATCGGGTGATGTTAGTAGCATAGAAAATATTTCACAATGGTTCAATGCGCCCAAGAAATTTTGATTAAATGTTCTCATGCGCCCATGGGATGGTGCGCCCAAACAGGGCTGATGCGCCCAAACAGGGCTGATGCGCCCAGGTCATGTGCCTGAATAGTGGCCATGCGCCCAGAAAATATGAAATTAGCTAAGTATGGGTCATGCGCCCAAATAGTGTCCATGCGCCCAGAATTGCTCATGCGCCTAAGACTTCATGCGCCTAAACAGTTCCCATGCACCCAAGTTGTTAAAACTGGCTAAGTATGGGTCATGCGCCCGAATAGTGGTCATACACCCAGAAAATGTGAATTTGGCTAAGTGTTCCTCATGCGCCCAGTAGGCCATGCGCCTGCATAGTGGTGAAGCGCCCAAACAGGGCTTATGCGCCCAAACAGTGTCCATGCGCCCAAACTGTTTTACACTTAGAATTTCTATGCTCATGCGCCTAAAAAGTCCCATGCGCCCAAAATATGGACTTAGGATTTTCTAGGTGGCTTTAAGTGGTAGAATAGAGAAATAGGCCCTGTTATGATGTGATGGCCTATGCTCGATGTGTGCATGATGATGTGATGAAGTTTATGCTGAATGTGTATGATATGTTATCTTTCTTCGTTAAAGAGTTTTTAAAATGAACGTATTATGTTTTATAATACATTATGTATGACCTTACAGGGTGTGATGAATGAATAAATAAATTAATGAACGTAAAGTATTATGTAACAAAGTGAAAGATAATGATAAAGTACAAACGAATGAATACGATAAAGTACGAAACGAATGAACACATGAAATAATGAATGGATGAAAGGCCTGCAAGCAAGTGTATGACGTGAGTGACTGTGTGTCGCAACAGACTTGAAAGAGGTCCTTGTCGCGTACTCCGGTATTGTAGGAGACAGGATCCAGATGAATGAGAGTAAGATTGGCTTGCAAGCAGAAGGAAAGGAGGTTCACGACTCGTTGAGAGTTGTTAGCTCAACTGTGTGTGTATGTTGTAACGTGCGATCTTGGCTAACTCATAAGGGGACATAGACACAGTGGGAGTTCAGTTTTGGTAACTGCTCCGATACGTGCGATGTGGTATTTACTGTGTGCTATGTAGCGTGCGATGATGGCCTACCTCATGTGGATTATGTAGCGTGCGATTTTGGCTAACCCATGAGATGGTGTGCGATTTTGGCTAAACCCCAGAAGTTCTCACACACAGGGAGAGTTGGTCTTAGTGACAACTCCGTTGGTGCGATTTGCATGAGACAAGATTCGAGTAATGAAAAGTAATGAGCGAAGAAATGAATGAATGAATGAACGATGATAAAGATAATAAAAATAATTATTATTCGTATGTATGTATGATATATGCTCACGAACGAAATATCATAATAAAGAACGAAACGGGATCCTCGGCATTCGACCTCAGTAATCGTGGTTGTGTGCCATGAAGAGGGTAAAGCCTGACGGGATCTAGATAAGAAATGAATGATAATTATGTACGATGAATGAATGAAAGTTAACGAACGCAATGAAAGATAATAATGATATTATCTATGTGTACGTATGATGTGTGAGCACGTACGAAAGTATAGTATGATTTGAAAGAAAGTAAAGAACGGCTTTTACGAAAGTAAAGTATTTTATTATAAAAACTAAAACTCACTCAGCGTCGCTAACTTTTGTATGCATGATAGTTGGCAGGTATTTTGGTTGATGCTGAGGAGTTGCAGGCATGGATGCATAAGCTACTGGGAGCGTTTTGAGGCTGGCATTCATATTTTGACATGTCATTGCTTTTTGAGATGAAAAGAATGTTGTAATGTAATAAAATGACATGTTTTTAGTTATTAATGAAAGTTATAAATTCCGCTGCAAAGTAAGTGTTCGTTTTGAAATGTTTTATGTGCGATGATAGACCAGCTGTGAGGTGCCCGGGAACGGGGCCTTACATAAACGACGTCTATTATTATTCTTATTAATCGTCATTTATATACTATTTGATCAGGTGAGTATTTCTATAGCCGTTTTGCTTATTTTTACACTTTGCTGTGAAACATGTTACCTTATAACTATTCCACTTGTTAAACTCGTTTGATTCTTGTAAACACTTGGGCAATTCACTCATTTGTTGTGGTTAGTTGAACTTTAGTAATTACCATGTATTGACTATTATATGTTCAAGACGTCATAGATCTATGGGCTTGACAAGACTGCTTGGTTAATCCAAGTACACTTAGCTAATCGTATAATCTTATAATGTGTAATCTTGTAAACTGTCAAGGTTTGATTGTTACATCTGTCATACATCCCTAGTGACTTTGCTCACTAACTTATGACATGAATTGCCATATTTTATATGTATGTATGAAAACTATGAAAATGTCATCAACATTTTGTTGACCCTTTATTTTTAACATTTTCAGGAAACGCGCAAGTTTGATTGTCATCTTTGAAGCTTATTCACATCTAGGAATGGACCTAGTTAAATAAATGAATTGTTTTGGATTATTTCATGTTACATTATGTTGATTTCTTATTTGAGACTTATGGTTGTAATTTACCTTTGAAACTTATGGTTATAATATTTGGAATAAATAATTACTTTATGTGGTTGTGAACTATCTTAACCCTCACATCTCGACGATTCCGCCGTCAAGATTGGGGTGTGACACTTAGGGCCTAAACTTGAAAAACGATCTTACCACTGGGGCTATTTATGTAATTAACTCTAGACATAAGGTTTGCCAACATCGATCTCACCCCTAAACCTCATTAGTTAGCAATGTATTGAGTATGATTATGAATTTATGGTTATACTAATTTTTTCTGTTTAATACAAAGTGTTCAATCACCTCCTTTTCAAAGATAGAATCATTATAATAAGTTTTCTATAGACATAAAAGTCTTATTAATTAAAAAAATTTAATAGAAGTTCTTTTTTCATAAACGATAAAATTTAAGTAAATGTTCATAAAAAAAGTAATTTATGTAATAAGTATAAGAAGCAATCTTAACTATTTGTTTTTTTAATAAATAGTTAAGATCAAAGTGTCAACGGTTGAGATCGAAGTGTAGAAAAACAGTTGTTGGAATGGTATTTTAGTCATAATCATTTTTGTTGACTTTCTGTAAGGCCCCATTCCCGGGACGCTTACAGCTGGTTAATCATCGCACATAAAACCTATAATTTCATTAACTTAAATAAAACATGCAGCGAAAACTTTTAAATCAATCATTTCATTTTCTTTAATAAACACTTTTGCAAAATAATACAACATTCATTACAAAACATCGTTTGTTCGCATTACAATGCAAAAGCGTTAAACAAAAGAATGTCATCCAAAAAGAGCTGAGTAGCCGTCCCGTGCCATCCTCAGCAACGTTACCTGCCAACTGGAAACACATAAAAAGTCAGCGTTGCTGAGTGAGTTCTAGTTTTATAATAAAACATACTTTACTTTCATTAAAACCATTTCTCTACTTTCACGCAATCATACATACGTACACATAGATAATATCATTATTATTTTCATCATTCATTTTCTTTTACTTCTATCTGGATCCTGTCAAACTTTACCCTCTTCATGGCATGCAGCCATGATTACGGAGGTCGAGTGACTAAGATCTCGTTTTGTACTCTGTTATTACCTTTCGTCTGTTCATTACTTTCATTCGTTCAATACTTTAACTTTCGTTCATTCATCTTACTTTCTCGTCATACTTACTATTTCATCATTACCTCTTTTCTTTCCATCACCCATAAACCTTACCCTTCTTTATCGTGGTACTGGGCCTAGGTCTACCATAGACCTTCTATAACGGTGCACCGCACCTCCTGGCCCCAGTACCTAAGGTAAAGTTTAGGTGTACCATTGCCGTATGCAATACCCTTCCGTTTCGTGGTACTGGACCTAGGCCTATCATAGACCTTCTATAACGGTGCATCGCATCTCCTGGCCACAATACCTAGGATATGCAACAATGGTTCTATACAAATGGTTAATCACAGTGTCAAGCTTTACCCTTTTCGTAGCACACAGCCACGATTACTGAGGTCGAAAGACAAGGATTCCATTTCGAGTCTGTTGCGACAACAAGGTCGCTCACCTCCTATATTTGCTTGCAAGCCTTTCTTACTCTCGTTCTTTATTAATACATGCATTCATTCGTCATGTTCCTCTTTCTTTATCTTTCACTTTACGTTACATAATACTTTCGTTTCATTCTTTAGCATAACACGTAAAGTCACGGGATAGATAAGCATACACTATGATAAGGAACATCAACATACACTATAGCATCATCAAACAGGGCATCATCATACATACATAACATACATCATGCATAAACATGCAACATCATCATGCCTAACATACCCTCTAAGATCCCACTGTGATCTTACATGTACTTACAGGAACTTGCACGTCACAACTTACATCTGCACTTTCCCCCGAAAGTCAGTAATTAAACTATGCTTCTCTTCGGGTACAACAGCCCTATTTGGGCGTATGGGCACCCTGTCGCATGGCCTCCATGCTGCTAAACATCATGTGAATGGACCTATGCGGATGAACACCAATGCGGATGAACACCAAGTCGTGCGAATGGACCTCATGCGGTTGAACTCTATGCGAATGGACCTTATGCGAATGGACCTCATGCGGTTGGACTTAATGCGGATGAGTACCTATGCGACTGGGCTCTCAGTCACATGACTCCCCATGCGACTGGCCCTCCAGTCGTGCGACTGAACCTCAATCGTGCGACTGAACCTCAATCGCACTTCAGTCGGTCGTATGGCCTCCAGTCGGTCGCCTAGCCCTAATTGATGCAGAATGCAGTTCATCCCGAACCCAATCTACCATTTTCGACCTCCAAGCTCTTCCAAACCCATTCTAAGCCTAGATCAACCATCCTAAACCTTAGGAATGCATACTATAACACAATTCAAGCACACACAAGCCCGAAAACATACTCCAAACGCATCACACGCAAACACACCCAAATGGGTCAAACACACACACATACAAAAACAGGTTTGCTATGTGTTCCAGCCCCAAATCAGTTGAAAACGAGTAAAATAGGGGTCCTAGAACTCACACAAACTACAAGAAGAAGAAGAGTTTCGTCTAGGCCCACTACACGATGATTTTGCTCACTCGACCCCGCTCGAACCAAGCTTTCTTCTTCTCTTCTCCCTTTTTCTCTTCTTTCTCTCTTTTTGCTGAAATGTGGGTGTGGGGAGAGGGTAAGGGCTGCCCTCTCCCTTCAAATATCCTCCTTTCCCCAACTTTCTCGTGTTGGCGAGTTTGGTCCCCCGAGTTTGGACTTTATTTCTTTTTCTTCTTTCGTCGGTTTCAAAGAAAAATATCCGGGTGTTACAAGTCCACCCCCCTTATATAGGTTTCATCCCCGAAACCTGTTATTACTCGAACAAACATGGGTAATGCTGTCTTATTTCTTCTTCGGTCTCCCACGTTAACTCGGATCCCTTCCTGTGCTTCCATTGTACTCGTACAAGAGGAACCACTTTATTTTTCAGCCTCTTCTTTTTTCGATCGATGATTGCCACTGGTTGCTCCACATAATTGAGCCGTTCATCTACTTCGATATCCTTCAGTGGAACAATCATATCCTCATCTGCCAAACACTTCCTTAGATGAGATACGTGGAATGTCGGGTGAATTCCACTTAACTTATCTGGTAACTCCAATCTATAGGCCACCTCTCCTAATCGAGCAATGATTCGGAAAGGGCCTATGTATCTCAGGCTCAACTTGCCCTGTTTTCCGGAAGCGAATGATACCCTTCCAAGGTGAGACCTTCAACATAACCCGGTCACCCACCTGGAACTCAATCGGCATGCGTCGTTTATCAGCATACGACTTATGTCTATCTTTGGCTGCTTTCATGAAGGCCTTGATCCTTTCAAGCTTCTCAGTCGTAGCCTCGATCACCTTGACGCTCCCTAATTCTTTATGACCAATATCACCCCAACAAATGGGTGTTCTGCATCTCCTATCGTATAGCATCTCATAAGGTGGCATACCAATGCTGGCATGATAGCTATTATTATATGAGAATTCAGCTAACGGTAAGTGGTCATCCCAACTTCCCCTAAAATCGATCACACATGCCCGAAGCATGTCCTCCAATGTCTAAATGGTCCTTTCTGACTGACCATCAGTCTGGGGATGATAAGCCGTGCTAATACGTAACCTCATCCTCATGGCGTCATGGAATTTCTTCCAGAATTTGGATGTAAACCGGGTGTCACGATCAGACACAATAGACACCGGCACACTGTGATGAGTTACAATCTCCTTAATGAAAATATCCACCAACCTCTCGGATGAATATGTCTCGCACATCAGTAGGAAGTGAGCACTCTTCGTCAAGCGGTCAACAATCACCCATATAGTATCATACCCTTTCGGAGTATGCGGCAGCTTCGTAATGAAATCCATGGTGATGTGCTCCTACTTCCATTCCGGTATATCCAAAGGTTGGATCTTCCCATACAGCTTTTGATGCTCGGCCTTCACTTGCAAGCAAGTAAGGCACTTACTCACATACTCCACCACATCACGCTTCATACCCGGCCACCAATAATCTTTCTTCATGTCTTGGTACATCTTTGTAACATCGGGATGAATAGAGTATCAAGTCTTATGAGCTTCATCCATAATCTTCACCCGTAGATACCCAAAACGAGGAATCCACATCCGCCCGAATCGGGTTTTAACACCGAGAGTGTTCTCACCCAACTCCATGACTAAACCTCTCATCCTTTTAGAGTTAAGACGATCTTCCTTCAATGCCTCATCTTGAAACTCTTTGACTTGCTCCATCACATCAGAGGTCATAAATCAACTGGTACGCTTTCACCCGGATCGGCTCGGGTCTTTCCTTTCGGCTAAGGGCATCCGCCACAACGTTGGCTTTGCCCGGATGGTAATGGATCTCACAATCATAATCTTTTATGAGCTCCAACCATCTCCTCTGCCTCACGTTCAAGTCTTTCTATTTGAAGAAATACTTCAAACTCTTATGGTCAGTGAAAATGGTGCACTTCGCCCCGTAAAGATAGTGCCTCCAAATCTTTAGTGCAAAGACCACGGCTGCTAGCTCCAAGTCATAAGTAGGATAGTTAACCTTATGAACCTTCAACTGTCGGGATGCATAGGCTATAACCTTCCCTCTCTGCATTAACACGCACCCAATCCCGAGTAGGAAGCATCAGAATAAACCACCAGATCTTCACTTTCATCGGGTAATGACAATACAGGAGCTTGGGTCAATCTCGCCTTCAATTCCTCAAATGCCTTCTCCTAAGCTTGACCCCACACAAACTTTACATCTTTCCGGGTCAACTTGGTTAGTGGGGAAGCGATCTTGGAAAAGTATTGAATAAATCTTTACCTACTTAGTCTCAAAGGTTAGTCATCTTGAATCTCAAGTGACTACCTTAAACAAGAGGGTCAATGATTAGCAACTTGAGATATCTTATCTCAAGGAAAAACTAGTTGGGAGACCTTTATGAAGAGCTCAACCAGGAACACAAGAACCTGTGGATATGGTTGACTTAACACCTAGCTCACCAATACAAGAGGGTGATGCTACCAAAAAGGGGGAGAAAGTCACTACAATCACAGAACCTGGGAGTTCTTCAAGGAGTATGGACAGTGAGGACTCATAATCCTCTCTTGTAATTGTACCTGCTCAGCAACCTCCTCAAGTTCACATTGATGTGAACATCCTAGACTACTTGTTTCAGAGTCTCTTTGAGAAGGGTATACCAAGGGCAATGCCATTTGATGGTAGAGCCTTCATTCTTCCTGAGCCATCTACTCAAACAACTTAACCTCAACAAGCTAGTAGGTTGGCTCAGGTTACTCAAGAAGCTGAAGAAGATAGACCAATGCAATCAGGTAATGTCATTGGTCAACTGGATGTTGAGGTAGACCCTGAGATTAGCTTCAAAGGGAAAACCTTGACTGAAGGCCCAGTGATAGAGCCTGAGAGCCCTGTCTTACAATCTATTGATGAAGTGACAGAGATTGAAACACCTGTCATAACAACAACTACCTCAGCAACTCAACCCCTCAGTGAAACACCTGCTGGTGAACGTATATCACAGTCTCTCTCTGGCAGAGCTTGGATGCTACACCAAGCAATGAAGGCCAAAGCTCTCTCCACCCTGAGTCACAAAGGTCTGTGGGTGACAAAGGGAAAAAGGTTCTATCCCCTGAGGAGATTGAGGAGGAGAAAAGAGAGAGAAAGAGGAAGCTAAGGGGAGTAAGTTCCACTGGGTCTTTAAGCTTCATGCAAGCTGCAATCAGGCTGCCCCCAGACCAAACACTCAAGATGATGAGTTGAAGACAGTCAGGATTACTTACTTACAGACCAGGAACTATGACATAGATGAGATTATCTCTCTCCCCTTAGAGGAATTAAATGATCTGGCTTACATGGAAATCTCAAGAGAGAGGAAGGAAGATGAAGATGCAAGAATTATTCTTGAGATCAAAGAAAGAAAAGACAACAAAGGCTATACAAGCATGTTCCCACTCTCTCACCAGTTCAAGAAAGCCCTGTGCAAGAGGTGTGGGTGCTACACAAGAACCTCAGGTAGATAAAGAAACAGATGGACAAAGGATGATAGACTACCTGAGTGCCACAAGCTTCTACCAGGTAGAAGTACTTCTTCCCTTACCCTTTGAGTACATTGAGTTTGAGTATCTCAAACAACTCGAACTTCAAGTACTCAAGAGAGCAAGTTAACAAAGAAAAAATTAAGGGAAGAAGCTGCTAAGTCAAGAGCTCTCATTCAGAAGAACTTGAAAAAGTCTGCTTATAGACAAAGAATGATGAGCTTCTTGAAGCTGTACGGATTCTCCGGAAGGAGACTTGGCCCTATGTCTCTATCCACTATTGTAACATTTGACCCATTTTCAAATTGTAACCCGAAACTATTTTGTTCAGAGTATTTATTTCAATGAATTAAATATAACATGGTGTAGTTTAACCAATGTTATAAATTATTTTGCATCTATTTAAAAAAATTAAACAATTTATAATAATGTTATGATTCGCAAACATTTATTATTAAATTTAAAGTCTATATATCATTTTATATAAAAAAAAAAAAACTAAATATAAAAGATTCATAAAAATTTATAAACATTATAAATATGTTATAAAATAATTGGATTTATTATATAAAGTCTAGGGTGAAAAGTGTTAATTATAAAAGTGAATTACAAGTTTTTTTTTAAAATAGAACAAGTATCAAACTACAGGGACCAAAATGGTAAATTATTTTAAATAACCCAACCCCCCATTTTTCCCCTCGTCGGCCGACCGCCGGCGACCAAGACCTCCGGCGACCCCCCTCTTCCTCAAACCACTCGATAATCTTGCAATTAAACCGCTCTTTAACCTTTGCACATCAGTTTCGAACTCGTCAACGGTTTCAATTCGAAATTAGTACAATTATATTGAGTTCTATCTCAAAACCGAAAATCAATCAAACCCAAATCCGTTTCAACTCGAAATTCAGTAAATTGATTCTTGAAATCAACTCGAAACGTACCAAACATCATTGCGGTTATAACTATCCAAACAATTTGAACTGATAACATAAAAACTAAATCAAATCCAATCGGTTATAACGATACACAAACTCAAAACGCGTTCATCATGAAACGGATAAAATTGAACCTACATAACAGAGGGCAATCGTTCTAATCGACATTTCCAAAGTTTTTGCACACTCAATTTCAATTATACAGCCTATCTTCCTCTCTCTCGAACTCCCTGTTCTCCCGCAACCTGCAATTGATCGAACACCACATCCGAGATAATTTCAGCAGAAATTGGTTTAGGGCTTCTCATCCTCATCATCATTCGAAGCTTCCCTCAAGTTTAATTCGATTATAATCACTGTTTGAGCATCATTCGATTGGCACCTTTGTCGCGGACCTGTTCTTGACGAATTCAACATCAAATCATCATTATAAAGGTAATTACACATACACACACACTCGATTTTTCATGGGAACAAAAGCCCCATGAACATAAACGTTAACTGATTCGATTGGTGGTTCGATTTGGGTTGATTTGATCTAGGGTTCATAGGGTGTTTGGGGTAATGGGTTAAGAAGGTTAAAACAATTTGGAATCCATTTCTATCGCTGCCTTGTGCCTTTGGTTCACTGGTTCTTCGGTCACTTGCAATCCAAGAGGTCCCGGATTCGACCCCGGGCCACCTCAATAATTTTTAAACTTTTTTTAAAGCATTTTAAGCTCTTTAAAAATTCTGAAAAAAAAAATCCTAAAAATTTAAAAAATGTTTTTACAAACATTAAAAATTTTTAGAACAACTTAATTAATTTCTGAAATTTATTTTTAACATTTTATCTATTTTAATAAATGTTTTAAATAAATAAAAATTACAAATAATACAAAATTATTTATACAAAAGTGAACTTTTAATAATAATTTAATTTATTAAATTATTATTCGACACTAAATTACTTTTATTTTATTTAAATAATATTTATTATTGTTTAAATCATGATTAAATATAAAAATTTTATATTTAAATCATTCCAAAAACATTTTCATTTCTTTTAATAATTTAAATAATTAAATATATTAATTAATTATCATATAATTAATTAATAAAAATTAATTATTTATTTTCCCACACTTTCACAATAAAACTAACGGTTACGCGTATTGATACGTTTATTTTAAAATTTTAAACATAATCATTTTCAATAAATTCATTTTAATTATTTCAAACATTTTAACTAAATAAATTAGTTTATTTAAACTGCCATTCCAAAAACCAATAGAAATTCTAAAACATTCCCAATTCTCAAATATTATTATTCTAATTCGAGACACCGTTCCTTAGGTTAAACATAAGGAAATCGTAGGTGTCTAACCTATCACGTTCAAAATTCTAATCTCATCAATCAAGTGAGTATTCATTGCCCATTTTACATGTTTTATTATTTGGGGAAATCATGTGATATCATACGCAACCATGTTTATTCATTTTTATTCTATTTCATACTAATATTCAATTCAATACGTGTTATGTTATTTACTTGCAATTATGTGTTCGTATTTAGATAAACTTGATAACATGATCAATAATTCACACAACCACGGTAACAATGATAGATCTATTGGTTTGACAACCCACCCCATTTGTTTAGTCGCGTGGTGATTGAAACCGGAAACATACATTCTATAAGGCTTCGTCTGTGGACCGAGTCAATTCAGTCAATAGGTTTGATCGTGTTGTTTGTCATTTATGATACATTGTTGCATGTTAGTTATAACATTACCATGTGAATTGAATTGTTTTCAAGTATTCAATCAAATTTTGTGTGTGTTTAAACCTGTGATTACTCACCGGCTAATTCCTTAGCTGACTCGTTACTTTTTTCACATGATTTCAGGAAATGCTATTTAGTGGAATTCTCTCTGCTCATATAGGATTGGACCTAGTCAAAAATAAGAAGACAATATTATATTTCATGGTTTTATTTTAATTGCGTTGTAATGTGTGACTTGAATGACATTATTCAATAAATAAATGGTTATTAAATGTTATTTCAACGTATTTATTACCTTGTGCTATGAACAATCGATTCACATTCGTCCGCCTCGATGATTCCGCCATCGGTCGGGGTGTGACAGATTGGTATCAGAGCCAAGGTTATAGGGAATTAGGTTATTAGAAATGGAATGACCTAGACTATAACTAAGTACCTTTACACATGAGTCCTCTCATGTATTCTATATGTTTATATAGGGCTTATATGTGTCACTTATGTCTATTATGTTTATATGATTATCACATTCTCTTATATCTTGATTCTTACCTTTCACATACAAATTCTCAAATCATATTAGATGGCATTATATGCCTAAATCTTATTGTTCTCAAATTTTAAATTTTGATTTGTTATTCATGGTTTTTTTTAAATCTCGTCAAAGTCTGTGTCACATGACCGAGAACATGCAATGCTGGAAGAGTGGGATACCTGTATCTTAAGGTGTTCTGTCTAGGCAAGGTATTCATACAACTTGATTACCTTACCTGGGAACCCTCGAGATGAGTATTCGCTTATAGGTACGCATGTCCTCATTAAGGTTGTGGTGGACACAAATACTTTGATAAGTCACCGTATTCGTTTTGGTTTGCGAACCGAACGTTTACACTCCTCACCTCTCATTGTTATTTTAAACAATCTCATTAACGATTTTATTAAAAAGTTTTAAAAACCAATTACCCGTTTCTCACAAAGGTTTCTTCTTTCCATATTATACAGCATGTCTTCCCGTCAAAACCGCTCCCGATCTAGAAGCTCTGGCCGTAAGATTGCTGCTATAGTGGCACGTGAAGTTGCTGCGGTCATCCCAACACTGCTTACTCATTTGAACCAAGGCAACAACGTTGTTCAAAATCAAGCTGTACCAAACCCTCCACGAGCTTGTACTTACAAGCACTTCAGTTCTTGCAATCCCACTAAGTTTAGCGGGACCGAAGGAGCCACTGGTCTTTTACAGTGGTTTGAGAGTATCGAGAACACTTTTCTCAATAGTGAGTGTCCCGAGAATCTCAAGGTTCGCTATGCTACAAGCGTTCTTCAAAAGAGGGCACTCACTTGGTGGAACGGGGAGAAACGAACCCGTGGAACTGATGCTGCCTTGGCATTAACGTGGGATGAAGTCAAAGAACTCATGACTCGGGAATTCTGTCCAAGAAATGAGATCAAGAAGTTAGAAGCTGAGTTCTGGGACTTAGCTCAAGAAAGTGGAGAAAATCTAGCTTACACCAACCGATTTCATGAATTGAGCCTACTTGTTCCCCACTTGGTTACCCCATTATCCCGGGCCATTGAAAAGTACATCGGTGGTCTACCCATGAAAATTCAAGACACGGTGTGGGGTAGGAATCCTGCAACTCTGGAAGATACCATCCGGTTAGCTGCTCAGTTAACTGACAATCATGTTAAGGCTGGAACCCTGACTAGGAAGGGTGCTAAGAAGGTGCCCGAGAAACCCTCAGCTGAACCCCCTAAGGAGGAAAAACCTGAACCTTCTCAAAACAAGAAGAGGAAGGTTAAATCCCAAAACTTTGCTGTGGTTACCCCTATGGTTCCAGTTAATCAAGTCGCACCAAGCTACCAATCAGTCTCCAACAATCAAGTCCTGGCAAAGAAACCTTACACTGGAACTTTCCCACAGTGCAATATTTGCAAGTACCACCACCCTGCTAATGCACAATGCCGTCGCTGCACCAACTGTGGTCGTTTCGGCCATACCTTCAACGTGTGTAAGAGTGCAGCTAAGACTCCGGCTACCGCACCTGTTCTTCAACATCCTCCTGCAATTACCCAGGGTCGTGCATGCTATCAATGTGGTGATCCGAACCACTTCCGCAATCGATGCCCTCAACTTGTCAACACGGTGCCTACGGCTCAAGGACGTGCTTTTAACATCAATGCTCATCAAGCTCAAACCAATAGCGATGTGGTGAACGGTATGTTTTTAATCAATAATCATTATGCTTCAGTTTTATTTGATATCGGCGCCGACAAAAGTTTTGTGTCCTTAGAATTTGAGCCCTTACTTGCTAGTGCACGGACTAAGTTGAGAAAACCATTTACGGTAGAGATAGCCGATGGGAAACCTATCACAATCGATTCAATTATTCCAAACTGTATCCTTAGTCTTAGCGAGCATGATTTTCCTATCGATCTCACACCGATGCAACTTGGAAATTTCGACGTCATTATAGGCATGGATTGGCTATCTAAGAACCATGCTGAAGTTGTTTGTTTCGAGAAAATCATCCGGATCCCTCTTGCGCCTGAAAAGGTGTTAAATATTTATGGAGAAAAACCTTCCAAGGGCCTTCGACTTATGTCATGTACCAAAGCTCAAAAGTACCTTCGCAAGCACTATGTGGCTTTCTTAGCACATGTCGTGAAAACGAATGAGAAGTCAAAGAAAGTCGAGGATATTCCGATCATTCGTGACTTTCCGGAATGTTCCCCGACACTTAACTGGACTCCCTCCTGTTCGTCAAGTCGAGTTTCGTATCGATCTTGTACCTGGTGCAACACCTGTAGCAAAATCTCCATATCGTCTTGCACCATCTGAGATGCAAGAACTTGCTAGTCAACTTCAAGAACTTTTCGATAAAGGTTTCATTCGACCAAGTTCCTCACCTTGGGGAGCCCCGGTATTGTTTGTGAAGAAGAAAGATGGCTCATTCCGTATGTGTATTGATTACCGGGAGCTCAACAAGCTTACTGTTAAGAACCGGTATCCTCTACCAAGAATCGATGATTTGTTTGACCAACTTCAAGGCGCTTCATACTTTTCCAAGATTGACCTTCGTTCGGGTTATCATCAACTACGAGTGCATGATGACGACATTCCCAAAACAGCCTTCCGTACAAGATATGGTCATTACGAATTTCTAGTTATGCCATTTGGTTTGACCAACGCACCAGCAGTGTTCATGGATTTAATGAACCGCGTGTGCAAACCATACTTGGACAAGTTCGTGATCGTCTTCATCGACGACATTCTGATTTATTCAAAATCAAGATCCGAGCATGAGCATCATCTTCGTTTGATTCTTGAACTGTTGAAAAAGGAGAAACTATATGCCAAATTCTCTAAGTGTGAATTTTGGTTGAAGGAGGTACAATTCCTTGGTCACATCGTAAATGATAAAGGAATTCATGTGGATCCTGCAAAGATTGAGGCGGTAAAGAGTTGGGTGGAACCTAAAACTCCCACTGAGATCCGTTCGTTCCTTGGCTTGGCCGGCTACTATTGGCGTTTCATCCCAAATTTCTCAAAGATCGCTGTGCCTCTTACTGCCTTGACCCACAAGGATAAGTCTTTCCAGTGGGGACCAGATCAAGAAAAAGCATTCCAAACACTTAAACAAAAGTTATGCAATGCTCCAATCTTGACCCTCCCTGATGGAAATGATGATTTTGTTGTTTACTGTGATGCTTCCAAGCAAGGTCTTGGTTGTGTCCTCATGCAACGAGGAAAAGTCATAGCCTATGCCTCAAGACAGCTCAAAATCCATGAGAAAAATTACACGACTCATGATCTCGAATTGGGTGCTGTGGTTTTTGCACTCAAAATCTGGAGACACTATCTTTACGGCACCAAGTGTGTTGTATTCACTGATCATAAGAGTCTTCAGCACATTTTCAATCAAAAAGAACTAAACATGAGACAACGGCGATGGGTTGAGTTACTCAATGACTACGATTGTGAAATTCGCTATCACCCTGGAAAAGCGAATGTCGTAGCCGATGCATTGAGTCGTAAGGATTATGTATTCAATCCGAACTTAAAACCCGAATTCTCGAAGCCCAACACGAGTCAGTCACTGAGGGTAACATGTACGATGAAATGTCATGCGGCGCTGAACTTCAATTGGAAACAAAACCTGATGGTTTGTTGTATTTTCTGGACCGTCTTTGGATTCCTAAACGCAATGACCTTCGAACCCTCATCATGAGCGAGGCTCACAAAACTCGTTATTCCATCCATCCCGGTGCGGATAAGATGTTTATGAATCTCCGTAATCAGTATTGGTGGCCCGGCATGAAAAAGGATATAGCTTTGTATGTGTCCAAATGCCTCACCTGTTCAAAAGTTAAAGCCGAACACCAACGTCCGTCTGGGTTACTTGTTCAACCTGATATTCCAGTGTGGAAGTGGGAAGACATATCCATGGACTTCATTACCAAATTGCCTCGAACCTCTAGCGGTTATGATAGTATTTGGGTCATCGTTGATCGATTGACTAAATCGGCACACTTCATACCGATTCGCGAAGATCATCGAGTTGAGAAATTAGCTCGTATCTATATCAATGAAATAGTCAGCCGTCATGGTGTGCCATTAAATATTATCTCCGATCGTGATGGTCGATTCATCTCCTATTTCTGGCAAAGTCTTCAATCGTCTTTGGGAACCCGACTCAATCTCAGCACAGCTTATCACCCTCAAACCGATGGGCAGACTGAAAGGACAATACAGACTCTCGAGGATATGCTTCGAGCGTGTGTCATTGACTTTAGTGGCTCTTGGGATTCTCATCTACCGTTAATCAATTTTCATACAACAACAGCTACCATACAAGTATCCAAATGGCACCATTTGAAGCTTTGTACGGGCGCAAGTGTCGATCTCCCATATGTTGGTCTGAGATAGGAGATGCACAAATCACCGGTCCTAACTGATTCAGGAATCAACCGATAAGATTCACAAGATTCGTGATAACTTGCTGGCTGCTAGAAATCGTCAGAAGCATTATGCTGATAAGGGACGGAAATCCATGGAATACAACGTCGGTGATCTCGTACTCCTAAAGGTATCACCTTGGAAAGGGGTGATCCGTTTTGGGAAGAAAGGAAAGCTAGCACCTCGTTATGTGGGTCCATTCAAAGTGCTTGAGCGTATTGGGAAAGTAGCTTACAAGCTTGAACTGCCTTAAGAACTCAGCAACATTCACCCAACATTTCATGTTTCCAACCTCAAGAAATGCCTTGCTGATGAGAACCTCCGCATTCCACTCGATGAAGTTCAAATCGATGAATCCATGCACTTTATCGAAAGACCTGTGGAGATCATGGACCGAGAAGTCAAACAACTCAAGCGTAGCCGAATACCTATCGTCAAAGTTCGTTGGGAGTCTAAACGTGGCCCAGAGTTCACTTGGGAGCGTGAAGACCAAATGAAATCCAAGTATCCTCATCTTTTTTTGTCTCAGCCTCCTCGTGATCAAATTTCGGGACGAAATTTCTTAAAGTAGGGGAGACTGTAACATTTGACCCATTTTCAAATTGTAACCCGAAACTATTTTGTTCAGAGTATTTATTTCAATGAATTAAATATAACATGGTGTAGTTTAACCAATGTTATAAATTATTTTGCATCTATTTAAAAAAATTAAACAATTTATAATAATGTTATGATTCGCAAACATTTATTATTAAATTTAAAGTCTATATATCATTTTATATTAAAAAAAAAACTAAATATAAAAGATTCATAAAAATTTATAAACATTATAAATATGTTATAAAATAATTGGATTTATTATATAAAGTCTAGGGTGAAAAGTGTTAATTATAAAAGTGAATTACAAGTTTTTTTTTTAAAATAGAACAAGTATCAAACTACAGGGACCAAAATGGTAAATTATTTTAAATAACCCAACCCCCCCATTTTTCCCCTCGTCGGCCGACCGCCGGCGACCAAGACCTCCGGCGACCCCCCTCTTCCTCAAACCACTCGATAATCTTGCAATTAAACCGCTCTTTAACCTTTGCACATCAGTTTCGAACTCGTCAACGGTTTCAATTCGAAATTAGTACAATTATATTGAGTTCTATCTCAAAACCGAAAATCAATCAAACCCAAATCCGTTTCAACTCGAAATTCAGTAAATTGATTCTTGAAATCAACTCGAAACGTACCAAACATCATTGCGGTTATAACTATCCAAACAATTTGAACTGATAACATAAAAACTAAATCAAATCCAATCGGTTATAACGATACACAAACTCAAAACGCGTTCATCATGAAACGGATAAAATTGAACCTATATAACAGAGGGCAATCGTTCTAATCGACATTTCCAAAGTTTTTGCACACTCAATTTCAATTATACAGCCTATCTTCCTCTCTCTCGAACTCCCTGTTCTCCCGCAACCTGCAATTGATCGAACACCACATCCGAGATAATTTCAGCAGAAATTGGTTTAGGGCTTCTCATCCTCATCATCATTCGAAGCTTCCCTCAAGTTTAATTCGATTATAATCACTGTTTGAGCATCATTCGATTGGCACCTTTGTCGCGGACCTGTTCTTGACGAATTCAACATCAAATCATCATTATAAAGGTAATTACACATACACACACACTCGATTTTTCATGGGGAACAAAAGCCCCATGAACATAAACGTTAACTGATTCGATTGGTGGTTCGATTTGGGTTGATTTGATCTAGGGTTCATAGGGTGTTTAGGGTAATGGGTTAAGAAGGTTAAAACAATTTGGAATCCATTTCTATCGCTGCCTTGTGCCTTTGGTTCACTGGTTCTTCGGTCACTTGCAATCCAAGAGGTCCCGGATTCGACCCCGGGCCACCTCAATAATTTTTAAACTTTTTTTAAAGCATTTTAAGCTCTTTAAAAATTCTGAAAAAAAAAATCCTAAAAATTTAAAAAATGTTTTTACAAACATTAAAAATTTTTAGAACAACTTAATTAATTTTTGAAATTTATTTTTAACATTTTATCTATTTTAATAAATGTTTTAAATAAATAAAAATTACAAATAATACAAAATTATTTATACAAAAGTGAACTTTTAATAATAATTTAATTTATTAAATTATTATTCGACACTAAATTACTTTTATTTTATTTAAATAATATTTATTATTGTTTAAATCATGATTAAATATAAAAATTTTATATTTAAATCATTCCAAAAACATTTTCATTTCTTTTAATAATTTAAATAATTAAATATATTAATTAATTATCATATAATTAATTAATAAAAATTAATTATTTATTTTCCCACACTTTCACAATAAAACTAACGGTTACGCGTATTGATACGTTTATTTTAAAATTCTAAACATAATCATTTTCAATAAATTCATTTTAATTATTTCAAACATTTTTAACTAAATAAATTAGTTTATTTAAACTGCCATTCCAAAAACCAATAGAAATTCTAAAACATTCCCAATTCTCAAATTATTATTATTCTAATTCGAGACACCGTTCCTTAGGTTAAACATAAGGAAATCGTAGGTGTCTAACCTATCACGTTCAAAATTCTAATCTCATCAATCAAGTGAGTATTCATTGCCCATTTTACATGTTTTATTATTTGGGGAAATCATGTGATATCATACGCAACCATGTTTATTCATTTTTATTCTATTTCATACTAATATTCAATTCAATACGTGTTATGTTATTTACTTGCAATTATGTGTTCGTATTTAGATAAACTTGATAACATGATCATTAATTCACACAACCACGGTAACAATGATAGATCTATTGGTTTGACAACCCACCCCATTTGTTTAGTCGCGTGGTGATTGAAACCGGAAACATACATTCTATAAGGCTTCGTCTGTGGACCGAGTCAATTCAGTCAATAGGTTTGATCGTGTTGTTTGTCATTTATGATACATTGTTGCATGTTAGTTATAACATTACCATGTGAATTGAATTGTTTTCAAGTATTCAATCAAATTTTGTGTGTGTTTAAACCTGTGATTACTCACCGGCTAATTCCTTAGCTGACTCGTTACTTTTTTCACATGATTTCAGGAAATGCTATTTAGTGGAATTCTCTCTGCTCATATAGGATTGGACCTAGTCAAAAATAAGAAGACAATATTATATTTCATGGTTTTATTTTAATTGCGTTGTAATGTGTGACTTGAATGACATTATTCAATAAATAAATGGTTATTAAATGTTATTTCAACGTATTTATTACCTTGTGCTATGAACAATCGATTCACATTCGTCCGCCTCGATGATTCCGCCATCGGTCGGGGTGTGACAACTATGGATGAGCATATCAGGGTAATCAAGCAGAAGATCAAGAGTGGAGAGCTTGTTGACTTACATACTCCTCCAAGTCAAGCTCCACCTGAAGTAGAGGTTAAGTTTGAAAAACATGAGACAACACAAACTGAACCTCCTGCTTCATCTTCTGATCCACAGTAGGGTCAAAGGCCAGCCTCTTCATATATTGACCCACAGTAAGGTCAAAGGCCAGCCTCATCATCTGACCCAAAACAGGGTCAAACTCCCTCTCTTTCTGAACCTGTGAGGGAGGAACACCCAACTGAGGAAGACATAACTGATCAACAAGGTGTTGCAGGCCAGTCTTCTCAGTTAAAGACTGCGAAGAGGAAGAAGAGGATGGCTTCTAAATCAAAGTCAAAGAAGAAGTCAAAATCAACATCCTCTGATCCTGAGGATGAATCAGAACATCCTAAGGAAGTGCAAAAAGAGGAAGCCCAATCACCTTCAATTCAAATGGTTCCTTTTGCATCAGGAAGACCCATCTTATCCTGGACTTATTCAACTAATCCTGAGAGGTGGCATGTAGTCAGAGATCAAGGTGAAGAGAATGTCTACTCTTGGGAAGACCTCTTCAATTTACCTCTGTATGATATTTTCAACATGAGAAGATACTTCACAAGTCTGAGTGATCCTGGCCCTCTAATGAAGAAAGGAATGGTCATGATCATGTTAAGGACTATGAACAGCTGAATATCTTCAAGTGTTTTGGTAGCATCAACCTAGGGGGAGTTTGTAAGGATTCCTATAAGTCTGATGCAGCCAAAACACTCTAAGTCTTCCTGTATGCTGCACAGAAGAACATGAAGTAGAAATGCTTCAGAAGTTTACACTTCAGAAATATTCTAAGTGTAAAATCTTCCGAAGGCAAGACCAATATATTCTAAAGCTAGAAATGAAGTCTTCCGAAGCTTCAAAGACAAAGTCTTCCGAAGCCAAGGAACCAAGACAGATTCTTCCGAAGACTTTTATCAGACATGCTTTTATCTGATGTACTTTTTCTGTAAAGCTGAACCACTTTCCCGCTGCCCACTCTGGTTGGTCACCAACTTGCATGAGTTGGTGAAAAGGTCCATGCTTTAGGAAAACTATACATTGAGGTCTTGAGTCTGTGCTTTCTACTTTATGTACTTTTATCTTTTTTGTAATATATTAGGATGTGAGCTATGGCAAGTCATAGTCACTAGTCAAAGGGCAATCTGCCTTTTGACTCTACATGGATTTTGTTATGTAGTTCATGTATCCAGCTGGCCTTCAAAGTATGGCCGGCTGTAGGTTGTAGTATATAGTGTCTCAAGTCTTGTAACTTAGAATATGTGTTGAATACTTGTAACTTCGAACTTGAGAAGCAATATACAGCATCCTTGAAAACCAACTACTTGTGTTGTTATCTTGTTCTGTTTCTAAGTTTACTTGTGTTCTTTACATCATCATAACCAGTTCCCTATTTGATCTGTTAAGTGTTCTAATACACTCTCCTCATTGTGTTTTTGTGTTGTAAAGTGCTACCCTTCAAACGGTCCTGCATATCACTATTATTCTAATTCGAGACACTGCTCCATAGGTTACTCGTAAGAAAATCGTTGGTGCCTAATCTATCACGTTCAAATTCAAATCTCATCAATCAAGTGAGTATTCATAGCCTATTTTTATGTGCTTATATTTTGGGGAAATCATTTGATTCTATAATCAAACATTGCTATTTCATTTTTATTTCATTTATAGATTCAATTCATTACATGCTATGTCTTTACTTATAATAATGTATTCATAGTTAGATAAATTAGATGATAACATAATCATTAATTCATACAACCACAGTAACAATGATATATCTATTGGTTTGATAAACCCACCCCATATGAGTATTCAAGTGGTGATTGAAACCGGATTCAAATATCCTATCACGACTTCGTCTGCGGATCGAGTCAATTTAGTCATTTGAATTGATTGTGTTGATTTGTCTTTTATGTTACACTATTGCACTATAAGTCTCGACATTGCCATGTGAATTGAATTATTTAATCATTTAATAAACCTATATATATATATGTATATTCAAAACTGTGTTTACTCACCGGTTAATTTTAGCTGACTCGATACTTTTTCACATGATTTCAGGTTAAGTAAGTTAGTGGATTTCTACATGCTCATTTAGAACCCAGACTTAGTCAAAATAAAAGATAATTATTATTATGTTATTTTGATTATTGTTTAACTGTATTGGTATTATTTAATGAAAGTGACGTTTAATATTATTTCGGTTTATTTAGTTCCATGTGCTATGAACAATCGATTTCCATTCGTCCGCCTTGATGATTCCACCGTCGGTTAGGGTGTGACAGATTGGTATTAGAGCCATAGTTATAGAGAATTAGGTTATTAGAAACGGAATGACTTAGACTATAATTAAGACCTTACATACAAGTCCTCTCATGCTTAGATAGGATTTTATGTGCCTTACATGTTTAGACACTGTCATAGGTTAGGTGCCTTACGTGAATATCCTTCTACTCTTAATTATGACAAATACACACTCCATTCTTATACTAAGGACTTGTGTACCTAAATCACATGATATTTTTTTTAAATTTCAAATCTCAAATTGATATTTATGGTTTTAAAAATCTCATCAAGGTCAGTGTTCCACAACTGAACACATACAATACGGGAAGAGTGGGATGCCTGTATCTCGGGGTGTTCTATCTAGACAAGGTACTCATATGAATCCAAATCAAGCGATGGATCCGTTTATCTTACTTGGGAACCCTTGGGGTGAGTGTCCACTTATAGGTACGCATGTCTTCATTAAGGTTGTGGTTGACATAATACTTTGGTTAGTCAACGTGCTCGCTTTGGTTTGTGAATCAAACGATACATTTGGAACATCATATTGTTGTTATGCTAATTTCCCGATTGTCATTTTCATGTAGTATAGCTCATATTTCCCAATTCTTATAAAATTTCTTAATAATCTTTTAGAATGTCTTCTCGTCAAATCCATCCCCGATCTAGAAACTTTGGTCGCATGATTTTTGCCCTTGTATCCCGGGAGGTTGCTGTAGTCATACCAACTCTCCTGACCCATCTAAATCAAGGCGCGAACCCTGCTTCAAACCCTATTGGTCCTAACACTCTACGTGCTTGTACCTACAAGCATTTCAGTTCTTGCAACCCCACTAAGTTCAGCAGGACTGAAGGTGCTACTAGCCTTCTATAGTGGTTCGAGAGCATTGAGAACATGTTTCCTAACAATGAGTGTCCCGAGAATCTCAAGGTTCGCTATGCTACCAGTTTTCTTCAAAATAGAGCACTAACTTGGTGGAACGGGGAGAAACGAACCCATGGGACTGATGCTGCTCTGCCTTTGGCTTAGGCTGAAGTCAAGGAACTTATGACACGGGAATTCTGCCTGAGAAATGAAATCAAAAAGCTAGAAGCCGAGTTCTGGGATTTGGCTCAGGAAAGTGGCAAGAACCTAGCTTACACCAACCGTTCCATGAATTGAGTCTCTTGGTTCCTCATTTGGTTACTCCATCATCTCAAGCTATCGAGAAGTACATAGGTGGTCTTCCTATGTAGATTCAGGATACCGTGTGGGGTAGAAACCCTACAAACTTGGATGCTATCCGTCTAGCAGCACAGCTAACTGACAATCATGTCAAGGCTGGTTCTTTAACCAGAATGGGTGACAAGAAGAAAACCGAGAAGTCTCCTATCAAAACACCAAGGAAGACAAGCCTGAAACTTCTAAGAACAAGAAGAGGAAGGCTAGATATTAAATTTTTGTTATGGTTACCCCTGTTATTCCAGTCAACCAAGTCACACCAACTTATCAACCAACCCTCAACAACCAGGCCCCGACAAAGAAACCTTACACTGGGTCTTTTCCGCAATGCAACGTCTGCAAGTATCACCATCCTACTCATGCTCAGTGCTGCCAGTGCACCAACTGTGGTCGTTTCGGCCATACATTCAACTTATGCAAGAGTGCTGCTAAGGCTCCGATTAATGCACAGTCCTCCAACACCCTCCTGCAATTGCTCAAGGCCGTGCATGCTATCAATGCGGTGATCCAACCCATTTCCATAACCGATGTCCTCAGCTCATCAATACCGTGCCTGCAGCATAAGGGTGTGCTTTTAACATCAATGCCCATCAAGCTCAAGCCACCAACGACGTGGTGAACGGTACGTTTCTAATTGATCACCAATATGCTTCAGTCTTGTTTGATACCGGGGCCGATAAAAGTTTTGTATCCTTAGAATTTGAGCTTTTGCTTGCTAACACCCGAACTAAGTTATAAAGACCATTTACAGTGGAAATAGTTGATGGAAAACCCGTCATAATTGATTCTGTCATTCCGAATTGTACCTTTAACTTAGCGAGCATATATTCTCTATCGATCTTATACCGATGCAACTTGGAAGCTTTGACGTCTTTATAGGCATGGATTGGTTATCGAAGAACCATTTTGAGGTTGACTGCTTCGAGAAGATCATCCGGATTCCTCTTGCGTCCAAAAGCATCCTAAATATTTATGGGGAAAAGCCTTCCAAAGGTCTTAAACTAATGTCTTGCACCAAAGCCCAAAAGTACCTCTGAAAGCATTGCGTTGCTTTCTTAGTCCATATTGTGAAAGCGGATGGGAAATCTAGGAAGATTGAAGGCATTCCGATTATTCGAGAGTTTCCTGAAGTCTTTCCTGAAGACTTAACCGGTCTTCCTCCCGTTCGTCAAGTTGAATTTCGTATCGACCTTGTGCCTGGCGCAACTCCTGTGGAAAAATCTCCTTATCGACTTGCACCATCTGAGATGCAAGAGCTTGCCAGTTAACTTCAAGAGCTATCTGATAAAGGTTTTATTTGACAAAGTTCCTCACCTTGGGGAGCCCCGGTTTTGTTTGTGAAGAAGAAAGATGGCTCATTCCGTATGTGCATCGACTATCGGGAGCTTAACAAGCTTACTGTCAAAAACCGGTATCCCCTACCGAGAATTGACGATTTGTTTGATCAGCTTCAAGAAGCCTCTCATTTCTCCAAGATCGACCTTCGTTCAGGCTATCATCAGCTACGAGTGCACGATGATGATATTCCTAAAACAGCCTTCCGTACGAGATAGGGCCATTACGAGTTTACAGTTATGCCATTCGGACTAACCAATGCACCTGTTGTGTTCATGGATTTGATGAACCGCGTGTGAAGCCATATCTAGACAAAATCGTAATTGTCTTCATTGATGACATCCTGATTTATTCAAAATCCAAATCCGATCACGAACATCATCTTTGTTTGATCCTTGAACTTCTGAAAAAGGAGAAGCTTTATGCTAAATTCTCCAAGTGTGAATTTTGGCTTAAGGAAGTTCAATTCCTTGGTCATATCATATATGATAAAGGAATTCATGTGGATCCTACAAAGATTGAGGCAGTGAAGAATTGGGTAGAACGTAAAACTCCCACCGAGATTCGTTCTTTCCTTGGTTTAGCCGGTTACTACCGTCGCTTCATCCCTAATTTCTCAAAGATCGATGTGCCTCTCACCGCTTTGACTCATAAGCATAAGTCCTTCTTGTGGGGGTCGGATCAAGAAAAAGCCTTTTAAACCCTCAAGCAAAAGTTGTGTAATGCTTCAATCTTGACCCTCCCCGATGGAAATGATGACTTTATTGTCTATTGTGATGCTTCGAAGCAAGGTCTCGGTTGTGTTCTTATGAAACGACGCAAAGTCATAGCATATGCCTCGAGGTAGCTCAAAATCCATGAGAAAAATTACACAACATAAGATCTTGAATTGGGTGTTGTTGTTTTCACACTCAAAATCTGGAGGCACTATATTTATGGCACCAAATGTGTTGTATTCACTGATCACAAGAGTCTTCAGCATATATTCAATCAAAAGGAATTGAACATGAGGAAACGAAGATGGGTTGGGTTACTTAACGACTACGATTGTGAGATACGTTACTATTCTGGAAAAGCGAATGTCGTAGCTGACGCATTGAGTCGTAAGGATTATGTCATGCTTTAAAGCGTTACTATTCAATCCGACCTTAAAACTCGTAATCTCCAAGCCCAGCACGAGTCAGTCACCGAAGGCAATATGTATGATGAGATGTCATGCGGCGCTGAACTGCAGTTGGAAAGAAAACCCGATGGTTTGCTGTACTTTCTTAGTCGTCTTTGGATTCCCAATCGCAATAACCTTCGGACCCTCATCATGAGTGAGGCTCACAGAACTCGTTATTCCATTCATCCCGGTGTGGATAAAATGTTCATGAACCTTCGTAGTCAATATTGGTGGCCCAACATGAAGAAGGATATATATTTGTATGTGTCCAAATGCCTCATGTGTTCAAAGGTCAAAGCCGAACATCAATGTCCCTCTCAATTAATTGTTTAACCCTATATTCCTGTGTGGAAGTGGAAAATATATCTATGGACTTCATTACTAAATTACCTCGTACCTCGAGTGGTCATGATAGCATCTGGGTCATCGTTGACCGTTTGACTAAGTCGGCCCACTTCATTCCAATTCGTGAAGATAATCGAGTTAAGAGATTGGCTCGTATCTATATCAAGGAGATAATTAGTCGACATTGTGTGCCGTTAAACGTCATCTCCGATCGTGATGGTCGATTTACCTCTCGTTTCTGGTAAAGTCTCCAATCGTCCTTAGGGACCCAACTCAATCTCAGCACTGCCTATCATCCCTAAACTGACGGTCAAACAGATGGACGATACAAACTCTAGAGGATATGCTCCGAGCTTGTGTCATCGATTTCAATAGATCTTGGGATTCTCACCTTCTGTTGATCGAATTCTCGTATAACAACGGTTACCATACCAGCATCAAGATGGCACCGTTCGAAGCCTTGTATGGACGCAAGTGCCGGACTCCTATCTGCTAGTCTGAGATTAGCAAAGCACAAATCACCAGTCCGGAACTGATTCAATAATCCACCGACAGAATTCATAAGATTCGTGATAACTTGCTTGCTGCTAGAGATTGTCAAAAGCATTATGCTGACAAAGGACGAAGACCCATGGAATACAATGTTGGTGATTTCGTACTTGTTAAGGTATCATATTGGAAGGGAGTGATTCGCTTTGGAAAGAAAAAGAAGCTAGCACCTCATTACTGGGTCCATTCAAAGTGCTCGAGCGTATTGGGAAAGTGGCCAACAAGCTCGAACTATCCAAAGAACTCAACAACGTGCATCTGACGTTTCATGTTTCAAACCTCAAGAAATGCCTCGCCGATGAAAATCTCCACATCCTACTCGATGAAGTCCAGATTGATGAATCTATGCACTTTATTGAGAAATCTGTGAAAATTATGGATCGGGAAGTCAAACAACTCAAACGCAGCTGAATACCAATCATCAAAGTTCGTTTGGAGTCTAAACGTGGGCTAGAGTTCACCTAGGAACGTGAGGACCAAATGAAATCCAAGTATCCTCATCTGTTCGTCTCAGCCACCTCGTGAATAAATTTCAGGATGAAATTTCCTAAAGTAGGGGAGACTGTAACATCTGACCCAATCCAACTTGTAACCCAAACCCGTTTTTGTTAGCCAATGGAATCTATACTATTTCGATGTGAAGTATTGTCATCCGAATTATAATTATATAGTTTATAAATATAATTTTATAAAAATTATAAAATTATAATGACACTTATGAAGCTTGATTATCAAATTTGAAATTTAATAAAATAAGTTTTATAAAATATGAAAGGTTTTCTAGGATTTTATATATAAAAATATATAATAATAATAAATTTATTATTCAAAACTTAACCTTAAAAAGTTTTGAGTTGAAAGTGTAACAATTAAAACTTGTTTTATAAAACTTTAACATAAAATAATAACAATGTAAACCTCGAGGGGCCAAAGTGTAACATTTTTTTAAACCAACCCCATCCCCATCACCCCCTTTTCCCGCCCCTTGCCACCGCCTCCGGCCGTTTTCTGGCGAGCCACATCCCCCAAAACAACACGGTTTCAATCAAAATAAATGCTCCCATCAATCTCGCGTGATTGATTCGAACCCAGGACCAAATCTAATTCATAAATAGAACTCGTGCATGCGTATACTCAAACCCGAGATTTCCCTACCCAAATCAAACCAATTCAAAAGGTAATCTGTCTAAATTGACTCGACAAACTAGTCAATTACGCGTTAAATATCATCCTAATCAAAGAAATCACACAAATTGATTCAATGACAGCTCAATTAACCGCAATTCGGGTAAGAAACTTCTAAGAATAACTTGGACTTGTTATAATCGAGCCCACTCAAATTACACATGTATGATAGAGGGTAAACCTCTGAAATCACACCCACAAACTCTCTGCAACCTCAATTTAATCTAAACACACACAAACACACCAATTCCAGATCTTGCCTAGGCCGAGAGCTTCTCGAACACAGCCCACCGATCTCCATATCATTTCGGGTAATTAAACATATCTACAAACTCGACTTTACATGGGTAACTAAAGCCCCATGTTTGATTTGATTACTAAATTCGTTTTCATGATCAATTTGATTGAAATGCGAATTAGGGTTCATATGGAATTTTGGGGAAACAACAAAAAAAACTGATTTTAACAATTTAAACGAATTCCTTAATAGATAATGGGCTCTGGCCCAACTGGTAGCACCACCACCTTCCAACCTTGAGGTCCCAGGTTCAAACCGGGGTCTCCCTCCATTTGTTTTTTATTAGTTTTACGTATTTTAAAATTCAGAAAATATATTTTACTATATAAAAAAACTATTTCAGAAATTATTTTAAACAAAACATAGCTACACTATTTTATAAATAATCCTAAACTTATTTGTAAATTTTAAAATTTATAAACTATTATTTTTAAGCAAACATTAAAGCGTTTCAAATTAAACAATAACTAACAATTAATTTTTCAATTAATTATTCCTTTGACCAATATTTATTTATTAATTAATAATTATTATTTTCATTCTTTAATATTTTAAACTTTAACATTATAAGTTGGTATTAATAAAGTCACTTAAAGTCGATCTAAATCCTTCCAAATTATTTCTATTTCTTTTTAGTCACTTAAATAATTAAAATTTAATTAATTATCCTATAATTAATTAATAAAATTAGTTATTTATTTGTTTTTCCCATACTTTAATAATCAAATGGTCAAATGTATTGATATATTTATTTCTATTAATTTTCAAATATAATTACTTTAAATAAATTCACTTTATTTATTTCAAGACATTCAAAATAAATAAATTATTTCATTCAAAACCCAATCCCAATATAAACCCTAATCTATTCCCAATTCTCATATCACTATTATTCTAATTCGAGACACTGTTTCGTAGGTTACTCGTAAGAAAATCGTTGGTGCCTAATCTATCATGTTCAAATTCAAATCTCATCAATCAAGTGAGTATCCATAGCCTATTTTTATGTGTTTATATTTTGGGGAAATCATGTGATTCTATAATCAACCATTGCTATTTTATTTTTATTTCATTTATAAATTCAAATCATTACATGCTATGTCTTTACTTATAATAATGTATTCATAGTTAGATAACTTAGATGATAACACAATCATTAATTCATGCAACCATGATAACAATGATAGATCTATTGATTTGACAAACCCACCCCATTGAATATTCGAGTGGTGATTGAAACCGGATTCACATATTCTATCACGACTTCGTCTGTGGATCGAGTCAATTTAGTCATTTGGATTGATTGTGTTGATTTGTCTTTTATGTTACACTATTGCACTATAAGTCTCAACATTGCCATGTCAATTGAATTATTCAATCATTTAATAAACCTATATATATATATGTATATGTATATTCAAAACTGTGTTTACTCACTGGCTAATTTTAGCTGACTTTTTACTTATTCACATGATTTCAGGTTAAGCAAGTTAGTCGATTTCTACATGCTCATCTAGGACCCGGACTTAATCAAAATAAAAGACAATTATTATTATGTTATTTAGATTATTGTTTAATTGTATTGGTATTCTTTAATGAAAGTGATGTTTAATATTATTTCGGTTTATTTAGTTCTATGTGAGATGAATAATCGATTTCCATTCGTCCGCCTTGATGATTTCCACGTCAGTTGGGGTGTGACACCTAGTACCCAATCTATGGTGAAAGGTGGTGGCGGCAGCGGTGGTGGCGGTGGTGGTAGTGGACTGAAGGTTTTGTGAAGTAAAAAGGTAGGATGGGTAATATAATATATATTTTTAATACTATTTTGTCTTTTAGAAGGGGTATAATGGTCATTTCATGTCCACGTAAAAGTAAAAGTTAACTTTCATTCAACTTAGAGGTCATTTTGTTATAAGTTGTCATACTTAGTAAGATATCTTGTAATAAACAATACTTGGGGACTAAACTTAAAAAAAAATCTAACCACAGGGACCATTTATGTGATTAACTCTTATATCTATCCCAGATGGTAAAGTTACTACTTTAAACGACACTCACAGTTCCAATTTTCACAATAAGATCCAATTACCTAATAAAAAGAGGACATCATGCTCAACTAACTTTAACACTCAAAAGGTCCAAAAGTGTTTCCTTCAATTGTCAACTCATTACTCATAAATATAATTGACTAAATTCGGTATAAAGTAAAACAAACATCTATACATGGGTTAATTTTTTAAACATTTAACTTCATAATTAGATATATTTAAAACATTAATTCTTAACTTCTAACCATTTAACTTAATGACCGAAAAACTATACCAACCATGATTTGTCATAAAAGTTCAGAGTGAAAAAAAATACCTCCCTAAATCCCCTTATTCCATCTTAGATTCCAAACATCACCATCCTTCATTGTTAAATATAAATTAATTATTTAGGGTTCATTTTCAACTGAAATATGTATTCATTTTTGTTAGAGTAAATTTCAGTTTTGGTCCCTATGGTTTAACCATTGTAACCATTTCAGTTCAAAAAGGAATCTTTGATCATATCATGCATTGTGGTTTTATTTTGTAACAGTTTTTGTCCATGACACTAACTCTGTTAGTTTCTACAGTTAAATGTGAGGGTACCTTGGTCATTTTACATTTGGAGTACTAGTTATGTAAATTATATTAGATTAGGATAATTTTTGTAATTTTTTAAAACAATAAAGAATAAAAAAAAATTATCTCTTCACCATTTGAACAGTCAAACACATTACTTGCTTTCAACCCATTATCTCTTCACCATCTCTGCTGACCGGACGACCACCGTCGTCTCCGGCGACCGAACGACCACAGTCGTCTCCGGCGACCATCGCCAGTCGTCTCCCGACCTCGTCACCTCCACCACCACCCACGCCACCGCCACCGGCTATGCCACTTCCACCATCACCAACGCCATCTCCACCGCAATCATCATATCATCACAATCAATAATTTAACAGGCTGTCAAACATCAATCACCAAAACCAAAACGTTCATCAATCATCATTATTGGGCTTGAACGTTGGATTTGACCCCTTGTTGGGCATTTGATGGATCTGTCATCTTAGAGAGGTACTCGTTGCCGAGGCGGACGGTGAACCTGACGCCGGTGTTGGCGAAAGCTTGGAGGACTTTGGGGTCAGCGTCGTATAGCTTGTGAGGGGACTTGGGGTCGGCGTCGTAGAGCTTGGTGTTGGCAAAAGCTTGAGGACTTTGAGGACTTTGGGGTTGACAACAGTGAACTCTAGTGGCGCCGATGGCTTTGACAAGTGGAATCACGTGCTCCGGTGAGGGGAGATTGTTGGCAATATGACCGTAGTTGATTCCCACTGAAACCACCATTGATGGAAACGAAAACCCTAGAAAAAAGATATGATTTTTAAGTTTCAAGAAACAATCAAGTGATAAAAAGGGAGAAAACATGAAATTGGGTGATAGCTAAATACAATGAGATTATTACCGATGAAGAAGAGGATGAGATTTGTAAAGAAATGTGAAGCTTCCATTGATGATGTGATGATGGTGGTAAAGAAGATGAGATGAGCACAAGGGTGGTGTGCTGGACCAGTGGTGTGCTAGATTATATTCAAGTTTTTTTTAGTCCAAACATTTAAAAGTTTGTTGCAAATTTAGTCCACACTGTTAGTGTCTGTTAGTTTTTAACGATATGGGGACTAATTATGCAATATGATCAAACCATAGGGACTAATTGTGCAACGTGTTCTAAAAATTAAAAAATTGAAAATCAAATAAAATTTAAAAGAAATAAAAATCAAACATAAGAAATTCACATAAACATCAATAATAAAATTCAATAATTTTTAAAAAATAAAATAAAGGTTAAAAAATCAAATCAAATTCAAAACTAAATAAAAGTAAAAATAAAACGCATGTAAAAAGAGAAAGCGAGAAGTATTGAAAAAAATATGCGATTAAAGTAAAAAATTAAATAAAATCAAACAAAAATTAAAAATACAACCGAATAAACATTTATAGAATTCAAAATAAATATTGAAAAAATCATGTTGAAGTTAAAAAAATAAAAAAACGGTTCGATTTCATTTTCGTTTTTTGGATTTATACTTTCGCAAGGTTTTTGGATTCTTCGATTTAAACATAACATATGAACTTCGTAAAAAATAATTATAAAAAATAAAATAAGAAGTATGCTTGAATTTTTATTTTTTATAAATATTTTTTACGAAATTCATATGTCATGTTTAAATCAAACAATCCAAAAACCTTGTGAAAGTATAAATCCAAAAAACGAAAAATAAAATCGAATTGTTTTTTTACTTTTTTAACTTCAACATGATTTTTTCAATATTTATTTTACATTCTATAAATGTTTATTCGGTTGTATTTTTAGTTTTTGTTTGATTTTATTTAATTTTTATTTTAATTGCATATATTTTTCAATACTTCTCGCTTTCTATTTTTACATGCGTTTTATTTTTACTTTTATTTAGTTTTGAATTTGATTTGATTTTTTAACCTTTATTTTATTTTTTTAAAAATTATTGAATTTTATTATTGATGTTTATTTGAATTTCTTATGTTTGATTTTTATTTCTTTTAAATTTTATTTGATTTTTAATTTTTTAAATTTTTGGAGCAAATTGCACAATTAGTCCCTATGGTTTGATCATATTGCATATTTAGTCCCCAGATCGTTAAAAACTAACGGACACTAACGGTGGGGACTAAATTTGCAACAAACTTTCAAATGTTTGGACTAAATTTGCAATTTTTAAAATCTGAGGACCAAACTCGCAATTTGATCAAACCACAGGGACTATTTTTGCAATTTTCTCTTTAAAAAATTATAAAAATTATCCTAATCTAATATAATTTACATAACTAGTACCCCAAATGTAAAATGATCAAAGTACCTCACATTTAACTGTAAAAACTAATAGAGTTAGTGTCAGGGACCAAAACCGTTACAAAAATAAAACCACAGGGCATGATATGATCAAAGATTCCTTTTTGGACTGAAATGGTTAAAATGGTTAAATCTCAGGGACCAAAACCGAAATTTACTCTTTTTGTTATTTATATCACTGTGTCTATAAATCGTAAACCTTATTATTATTCATCATGACAAAAATACTATATTTCTCCACTTTAAAGCTGGAGCTCAAATGGACACTAATTCAACTAGAGCATTTTTAGGATTTACCTACAAAATTATTAAGAGTGTTCACACTAGCATCCATATCCCCATCCTCGTATTTACACTAAAAACACTAATTTTTTGCTATCTATTTCAATTAAATAATATTTTTTTATATCTTTATCATTACATTTTCTCTCTTCTACACTCAACCACTTTTAAAAAGATCAAAAATTTATAGGGGTTGCACCATGTTTCTCCAAATATGGGAAATCACGATACAATCCCCATAAATTTTCTCTATCGTTCACTCACAACCACTCATAATCATATCCCATAATATAGGGCACACACTCACATTAAAGTACGGAAACTGCTGTGAGTGCTCTAACATAGCCACTAGATTATTCTTATTCTAAAGATTTGTATCTAATCATGTATATAAGAAATTCTAGAGAGTTCTACCAAGGGATATTGCCACTTCTTTTATATATGATGATTCTTGATCCTTCTACATTTCATAAACTTTCACGGCTGAGTTCTAGAGCCTAATTCACCCTTGAAAATCAGGAGTATGTTGCCTTCTCCAGTGAATTATGTTAGGACCGTGTACATACGGAGTACTAACGGATAATGCGCGTATACCAACTCAAATAGTGCGGAATCCTATTTGATTGGCGATCCAATTAGTGAGAACGACAATCTAATCAATCCTATGATGAAACAAACGTTAAGAACGAACAAGAATTGATCAGAAATGAACTATGAAGTTGGAACAGGTTTTCTTAAGCCTCTAGACGACTAGGGTACGTTTATGTGCATAGGTATTCGAATTTTTACGTTTTTCCACAAATTAAGTAGTATTTATAGGTTAGGGGTTTCCATTCGTACGACTGAACCATTAGCATGGTTCAGTCGTGCGACTGAAGCATGCGGTTGATCCATCCGCACGACTGAAGGTCCAGTCGTGTGACTGAGTCAATCTCATGTCACAATCGTGAGACTGATCCAGTCTCCTGGTTCAGTCGTGCGACTGTTCATTAGCATGAAGTATTCATGCGTATGGTCCATTCTCATGGTCCATTAGCATGAGAACTTCACACGATTAAGTTTAAACATGTTTCTCAACCATATTTGACTAAGAATTATGCAAACAACCATAAACCTATATAGTTAGTTCAATATGCGTTATCACACAATAAACAATGAAATATTAAACATTATAAGCATCAACCACACATTGTATTTCATTCATACCCATTCAATTACATATATGTAAGACATGAAAGACATTTTACATTAAGCTCTTAAACTAGGTACACATGTATCAACAAACTCCCCCTTGGACCTAGTTTACATCACTATCTAACATTCTTCATCAGCTCATCAAACTTCTTGTACTTTTCCTCTCTTGTAACTCCGTCATTTATCTCAAACGCAAAACAGAGTCGTATAACATTTTGAAACTGGAGGGCTTGTATAATGTCTTGCGAATCATAAAACAGTGGCCACTGGTACAATGTGTATACATCATCAGGAGATAAGTTAGTCAGCCACATTGGGTCAAATACCTGAATAGTATCCATTTGGCTCTGTTTTTGCAAGACTATCACAGCTTCACCTGTTCTCCAATCGTAGTACCACCACATGAAGTGTGGAGTGATGTCCTGTGGCATTTCCCTTAGAGTTATTCTTGACATTGTGCACGGAGGAATCCACTTCAACACTACTTTAGGCTTTCCAATAATGGAATCAACTTCAGACCTTTTGATGTACCTCGTCAGTTATTGAGGTCTGAAGTTAACCCACATGGTATGGTACTCTCTCCTCAAAGCAGCCTCAAACCAGCCTGACTTCTTTCTCGGGTCATCATATAGCAACTTTAAGCGTGCCAGCTGGTTGAGCTCAAAACCTGGAAGAGTCTTTAGATCATGTGGAAATCTAAAGTACTCTATGCCCTTTTCTCTCTTCACTGCATATACATTTGGATCCTCAAAATATGCCCACGCTATAATCTTTCCTGACACCTTTAGATGCTTCTTCACTTTGTAGAGCTTGGTGTAGGCACTAGGCTTTGGAGCAGTGCGTTGGGCTCGGATCTCTGCAAAACAAGCCGCCCATTCAGCCTTTTTGATGTCAATATCGGCGTCCGAGGCTTGGGCTTGGCTTTTTGACTCCTCTGCCTCCTTCTCCATAGTATCCAGCTTATCAAATGTATCACTGCCGAGAGTTTCACCTAAATTAGGGACTACATTTCCCTCTCGGTCAGTGTACTCTGGATAATGCTGGGCTATGACATCTTCAATCTCTATTTCGTCCACATCATTAAGCTCGTCGTCACTAGCCACTTCAACGGTAGGGACATCCTTGACAATCTCGTCCGGGTTGAGCCGGAACATCTCAGCAAGCAGTTCATCAGTAAGGTCATGAATTATTTCTCCTTCTTCGGGAGTATAACTCACAGACCTACTGACAATCCCTTGCAAATCAAGAATCATTGTAAGTTGAGACTTGATTTGCTAAAGGGGAGTAATATCATACTCATCTTGCTGAGATGATTGATCTGCTTGAATTAAACATGTAAATACATCAACCATTAGTAATTCATCAAGAAAATCAACATTCTATAAAGATACATAAAGATTAAGTACATAAGTTTAATAAAGCTTCAAGTACAAAAGCTTTCAAATACATAAACATCTAAGCATTACTTTTGTCCTGAATAGCTGGCTTGTCAGCAGGTGGGGCAGAAGATGATGCTCCTTGGTCTTGATTTCTCTTTGTTCTTCTCTCTTGACCCTGAGCTGAGGCAGATGCAGCTGCATCTCCTTCATCATCATCATCATCACCCTGCCTTCCCCTTGTCTCTTCATCATCACTGGCATCATCGTCATCACTATCATCATCTTCACCATCATCATCATCATCAACATCATCATCTTCACCATCATCATCATCATCATCATCATCATCTCTCTTCTTTTATCTTGAGCGGCTCATCCTTTGATCCCTTGAGCTTGAGCATGATGGTCTTGTTGGAAGCCTCCAACTCCTCTATCTTCTTTGCTGATTGGAGTTTATGCTCCTGGAGTTATGCAATTTGCTGAGCTTGCTGTGAGATCTGTTATGCTTGAGTAGCATTTAGCTCCACAAGCCAACGTAGTTGGGCATCCTTCTCTTCATCAGCAGCTAACAGCTTCAACACCATACGGTTAAGTGCTGCCAGCTGTTCCTCTACCCTAATGGAGGGTAGAGTAGGTCCAGTGGTGAATGTGGTATGTGTTGAGGGACCGGCTTGGTGGCTGGTGGTGGTAGTGGTGGATGTGGTGAATATGGGTGGTTGTATATGAGTGGGTGGTGGATGGTAGGCTGTAGTGGTGGAAGGTGGAGGTATGGTAGTGATAGGTGGTGTGGTAGCGGTGGTCAATGTGAACCTGGGCCTCTTCCACTTCTTGTCGTAGGGTTAAGCCATTCTCTTTCTCCTTGAGCCCTTGGATACCGTGGCTCCCCCTTGGCTACTGGGCTTGTCTGGGTTATAAGATGGATCAGCAGCAGCCTCCCCAGACTCACCCTGGCATTCACTAACCGCCCTAACACCTCTCTCCATGGCTACGACCCGGCTCCCCACCGTTCGTACCAACGGCTCCTCATCCTCCTCCTCCTCCTCATCAGGTTGGAAGTCGTGATGGAATCCCGAAGTCTCTGCTCCTCCTCGGGTGGATGATGGAGATGTCATATCAGTAGTAGTGGCCCTAGATTGTGTGGGGCCAGCATCTCCACCATCATCGCTATCATCATCATCAGAATCATTAGCGGGGAGCAGAATATGCTCAGTGTCTAAGTCACTATCATCGTGATGCCACTTCCTCTTCGCTGGCGCCACGTAGTCCTCTCGGGCCAAATGCCCAAATAGTCGCCTGACAGGGGGTTTCACCTGCTTCCTCCTGTACACCTTCATCCTGCCTAAGGTGGTATCATCCATCACCTCAAGCACCACGGCATCCTCCTTCTCCTTTGGCAACAAAGGGAGCTTCTGGTCAATAATAAACTAAATAAAGCTAGGGTACATGCCAAAGCTCTCCTTTCCCTTCGCCTTGATGTTCTCCACCAGGTAGGTGAATATCATCCTCGAGAAGCTGAATGGATGGTTCAGCACCAACGCTACATAGGCGTTCTAAATCTGATCAGACATCTCATCGAAGCCTCCCTTCCTTGAGGCAATGCACCTTAGCAGCACATGGGCTAAGTACTTTAGTTGGGGGAACAGGTTGCTCTTGTTGAGCACACCTGCGTTGATAACCCCCAAGTACTTGGCCCGCAGAAAACAACCTCGTACAGTCAGTAGGTGTAGTCATGTAGGGCAGTCAGCATCATCCCCAAACTCCAAGACTGTCTTGAGATCATCCTCAGTAATCTTTATAGCCTGACTAAAAATGGAGCTCCTGATACAGTAGGGCTCTGAGGACCTGTCTACAACAGCGCTTTCCCAGAAAGCCTGCTGAACTGAACGGTATGGAGTGCACGGAGTCGATATAGCACGGAAGATCCTCGATCTCCGTAAGAATGTACTAATGCCCGAGAAATCCATCGCGTTCCGGGAGGTCAGATCCAGATGAGCACAAATGTTATGCTTTGTGCTCATAGTCCAACGACTCGCCATCTATTACACAATGTAAATAAACATTAGTGTGTGTCAATGAGTAACAATTTGCTTCATTTAACTTGAAATCTTCTGTTCTATCATGCAAATGAACTATGCGACTGAGATCTAGTCGTGTGAATGATCTGATACGTACGACTGAGCATGCGACTGGGCTTAGTCGTATGCTATCCCATGCGTTTACATCAGGTGAAACTATTTCTGTAGGGAAGTGCGGGACACAGGTGTGACTTTAGTTTCTTTGGGTTTTGACACTTCTTGTTTAGATGTTTTGACTTCTCTAACAAAATTCATTGTTTGAACATGTTTAACATCTTTACCCTTTTTTTTATTTGGACTAAGACATGGTGCTCGAGATTGGTTAAATTGTTTGGTCTTTTTGGGTTTGAATTAGACATGTTTGAACCTGACTCCACCTTAACCTTTGCAAATTGTTCATCCAAATTAACAATAGGCATTTTACCTTTTGACTTCAAAGTGGTCTCCTCCTGTTTAGTGACAGATTCAATAGGTTTACTTGTGAATCTAGATCACTTACAAGAGCAGTGGATACCACATGATCCTTAATTGAGTTATTATTAACTTGTTTGCATTTGTCATTCAACAGGGTCTCATGTGGTGGTGGAACCACTTTATAACCCAAACCCTCCCCGTGGTTTCGTTCTTTCACTAAGTGTTGAACTATGTGAGAAGAACTAGTCCAACTGTGTAATTTTTGTTTTAAAGAATTTACCTCGACTTCTAAAACTACTTTTTGTTTCTTAGTTTCTTCTAGGGAGTTTAAATAGAACTTTATGTCATTTTCTTGGTTAAATGCCACAACTTTGGTTTCCCTTAGTTGTTTATTTAACAGTTCTATTTTCTCTTTATAACTGTGCTCATTTTCTTTTAAAATTCGGTTTGCTTCTGTGCACAGTTGTAAATCATTTACTAAGCTATCATTGTGATCTAATAGCCTAAAAAATTTTGAATCTATGCTATCCCTAAATTTATTACATTTAGAACAAGCATGATTATCAAAAAGTTGGTCTGTGGAACTTACCTGAGAAGGTTCGGTTAAATTAGCCATCATCGCAGAGTTTGACTGTTCGGGTGCTGGTGATTCTGAACATGTTGTGTTGGGACCTTCTTCATTTAGGTGAGTGACCATAGTAGCAGTATCTTCCTGATCTAACATTACGAGTTCCACTACTATATCACCTTCGCTTGCAGAGTCATCATCCAAACCCTCAACACATGCAATGTTGGATTCTCCCGGAGACACAAAGCGAAAGGTCTAATCTTGTCCTTCATCGTCTTGTACAGTCAAGGCCTTAGGATCCTTGCTTGATGATGTAGCCCCATTGGTGGGTTTATCTTGATAATTGAAAGTAGAGAATGGATTACCATTACCTGTCTTCTTGGGCTTCACACATTCACGTTTGAAATGCCCCTTTTCTCCACAATTGAAACAGATAACTTTGGTTTTGTAAAAAACCAAAGGTTGTATCCTTTGTGGCTATCAAGTTCTGTCCGGTCTTCTTAACAAACTATTTCGCCCTCCGGACAGCACTAGTCGGCGCCCACATAATGTCCATCCTTTCGAGCTCATTCTCGTCTACTTGCTCGTAGTCTTCATCTGCAAGATGGCAGTTTCCAATTTTCCCGGCAATTAGACGATCATAGGAGTGAACTACCGCTGTTAGGAGATCCATATGCTCCTTTGCTACCTCTACAGTCACATTACTGAGATTCTCGGTCTTCACTTTCATATCATTTGCTTCAGATGCTATGTATTGGGTGCAAGATGACCCTGACATGTCAGATCCTGAAGTAATGGCTTGGGACGGAGCAGCTGAACTGGACACGAATGTTGTTTGGAGTGGTGCTCCAGAAGTTGTTGGTTGAGGAGTTGAGTTGTAAAGTGACAGGTTCTGATCATATGAACTTTTTTGGGATCTGTACTTCATCCTCAACTCTTCCTCTCTCAGCTTCAGAATGAAATCATTGATATTCAACTTTGCCAGCATATCATTCTGTTTGAGATTTGACACAAACGAAACCCACTTCTCAGGCAATCCATCTGCAAAACTTGACACCTTATCTTCCATTAAAGTGGTAACTCCATGAGTGTGCAGCTCACTCATCAAGTGGTTGAAATGCTCGATAACATCATCCAGGCTCTCTTTCCCTATTGAAGAGAAGTTATCAAACTCCTTCTTCAAAGCCTTTGACTTTAATTCCTTCAACGTCGCATTCCCGTCATACCGTTTTTTCAGAGCATCCCATAACTTCTTAGCTTGTTTATTCTCAGAAAACTGATGGAATATATCCTTAGGAATTGACTGAGTTAACAAAGCATACACCTTCTTCTCTGCATTATACTTCACCTTCTGGCTATCAGTCATGCCACCCAAGGTAAGTTTTACTCCATCAGCACCAACCGGCATGCTATACCCAGTCTTGATTGATTCCCACAGATTAGGATCAACTCCATTTAAGTATATCTCGAACCTCCCTTTCCCAGGGAACCTCACAGTTGGTCATTCACAGCAAAACATAGATTTAAAGCAATCATTTACTCATATATGTATACATATATATTGAAGTGGAAAAATACGGTAATTTCAATTCATTACAATGTAGTTAAATTAAAAATATAAACATTGTCTTGAAACATCAAAACTCTTTACGTCCTCTTAAACTCTTCTTCATCAGGGATGCCAGTCTTTAAGTGCCAAGAAGCTTCAGTCCCATGCTCCTATCCCATAAGCCCTAACTCTCACATGTCAACTGATATGCATACAAAAGTCAGCTTCGTTGAGTGAATTCTAGGTTTACTTTGTTAAATAACGTTGGTAAAAAGTATTAGCTTTAGCAGTTTGAAAATAATCACCATCTATCAGAACATCAGTACACACGAGCTATCACTTTATCGATACTTTATCATTACATGTTAATTATTATTCTTCTTTATCCATCAATTCTCTGTCACTATCGGTGCCTATGATAAACACAAGACTTTACTGACACGCCAATTTAGGACTTACTGTCGTACCCAATCAAGCCATTATTGTCATGCCAATCCAGGCCTTACTGACCTGCCTGTTCGAGCATTTACTTTATCCGGGTGAGGGTACAACGAATGCAACCCTCCTTTATCCATTGCTTGCAAGGCTTTACTTTATCCAGGTACATGTTATGGGCCCAATAACCTTTCTTTACGTTTCACTTTCATGTTTAAGTTATACATAATATAACACGGCACATTACAAGACAATTCATCGCTACAAAGGTCATATCACAATAAGGAAAACACGTTATCAATTCAATAGAAAACCCCATTTCCCAGATAAGATAGTGTATAAAACTTTACTTTAAAGGAACTGGTAATAAAAGTATGTATTTAGTATGCATATCGCCCCAAAACATTTAAAACATGTATAAAATAGGGGATCTAGAACTCACCTGAACTTATCCAAATAGCTTAAATTCTAAGTCACTTAAGTTACAATCTGAATACACGAGCTGCACGAAAGTTAATACACAAAAACGTCATTTTCTTCATAATTTCGCTGCCAGTTTCGCTGGCAGTTTCGTTGGCAGTTTCGCTGCCAGTTGGCTGCCAGTTTCGCTGCCAGTTTCGCTGGGCAGCATTTCTGTCAGTTTCGCTGGACAGATTCGCTGCCATGAGCGCCCAACTTTCATTGGAATTTCCTAGTTTCGCAATGTCTATAGGTCAGCCTAAGTACTTAGCGAAATTACCAACGAAACTGTAGTTTCGCCGTAGCGAAACTGTAGTTTCGCTAGAAATCCCCTAGTTTCGCTAGATAAATTAACAGTTTCGTTGGATGAATACTTAGTTTCGCTGAACCGGGGCCCAGTTTCGCTGGATGAACAGAAACTAAGAACCAGCCCGTTTTTAACCCAAAATCATAACTTTTTACGTCCAAATCCCTGGTTTACCATCCATGAAGCCACACTAACCTTTTTACACGTTTTCATACGTAAAGATTTGACCTTTATGTGTTTCTTTGAAACTTTTCAAAACCCCAAACCCTAGAATCCGGGTTTGATCTACAGAAGGGCTTAGAGGTCGATTCTTACCTGGTTTTGTTGCCTCTTTCTTAGATTTTGATGCTCCAACACCCAGATCTTCAATACTTCAACCTTTAAATCTCCAAATCTTGAGTTTTCTTCACTTTCTATCTCTACTTTCTCTCTCTACGAATTTGGGGGCTAGGGTTGGAATGCTAGAAATGGAGCTGATCATGCATTGTTTAAGGGCTGATTAGGGCTCTTAAACCCATCAACACATAGCCCATTAGGGTTAATTTGGTCTATAGCCCACTAATTTACCTTTCTTTATTAAATTAACCCTTAAAAGCCCATTATTATTAAATGGCTTGTTTCAGGAAATTTCAGGGCGTTACACATTGTGGGTAATCATCAAACGTTATGAGCTTAGGGGGCTTATTGTGATTACCAACTTCGTTTTCCAAAAGCAATAGACTCCGAATCCGTGAATCCCTTCTGGCAGTGAAAGCTGAGTACTGATCTTCCATTTGTATAAACTTGAGACTTTGAGAACAGAACAATTTCAATCGTACGAATGGACTATACAGATGGTTCACTCGTGCGAATGAAGGGTGCGAATGAATTCAATCATGCGATTGGATTCAGTCGTGCGTATGAACTTGAGAATGGACTCAAACGACTGCAGTTGTTCAATAGTACAAATGAAGGATGCGACTGAGTTCAGTCGTGCGAATGGAGTGTACTGTGACATCCGGTAATTTTCCGTTACCAAACTCCGTTAGTTCCGTTAAGTTTTGCATACACGTGTCGTAAGCACACACTAGTTGTCGTTTGACGTTGGTGACCTAATAATACTTAATAATGTTAAATTAATAATAATCTAGTGAATTAGATGATTATTGTGTTATGCTTATGTGTTTACGTGATTTAAATACTATTTGGGAATTTTATCGTGTAACTGGAAACGCGTGTGTTAATTCGTATGTCTTGTGTTTTTATAAAATAAAATATATAAGTGTTACCATTAGTTTATGTGTTCATATTATTAAGTTAAAAACACTTTACAAGGAGGTTAAAAGCTTAAATTTTATAAAAATACAAAACACAAGGGTTTAAAGGGTAAATCTTGCAAATTAAACTAAACAAAACAAAAACCTAGCCCCCACACCCCCCATCGGTCGCGATCTGCTCTCCCTCTCCCTCCCTTTGCGATTTTCAGCCAAGAACAAGCAATAGGAGGCTGTTTTGATCGATTTCAAGCAACATAATACGTTAGAACCATTTATTGCAAGCCATTACACGTTTAGAAGGTTATTATTTGATGTTTTGTGGGATTTTCAAGTTGGCTGAAGCCCTAGGTTCGAATGGATGATGATGATGTCGAATTAGTGGTTGTGCGTTGATGTTAGTATGTTAGTTTGGTTGTATGTATGTTGTTTACCGTTGATTATGCATGAATGATACGTTTATAATGAATGGATCATGAACTTTGAGTCTAGATGAACCCTAGTTCGAATTTCGTGTTGATTATGTGGAATTGATAGTTGTTTGATGTTGTTGAGATGTTAATTAGATAGTATGAAGGCTACAATACATGAATCTTGCAAGAAATTGATGAGTTGAAGGCTTTGTTCATAGGTTACTAATAATAGTAACTTTATTTTGCATGTAACGTTGAATTGATAATGTATTGATGTTATGGATGTGTTTATGATGTTGATTAGGTGCTAGATTATTGATATGAATGCTAGAAAACTTAGAATGAATGTTGTTGTTCATATCTTGCCAAAAGTAGAAACTTTTATCTATGATGATTGTTGAATTATGATAGTTGGAGGTTGTTGATCATGTTTGGATGTTGTTATGAACTTGAAATAGTATATTATTGATGAATTATGTATACGTTGGGTGTTTAGTAGATTTTGGGATGTACTTTCCTAAAAGGGAAACATTATTTTGGATGAATCTTGGATATTAGGAATTAGGCATGTTCATGGCATTAGGATCATGCTAGAATGCTTGTTGTGGACGCCTAACGTGATAGAACCTGTTAATTAGGTTGTATGGAATGTCTATTTGGTTATGTGTGATTTATGTACTTTGATGATCATGTATGGTATTGAATGTTGATTAGTAACTAGCACATCATGTTTGGGACTGGAAATTGATCATATTGATGTATGTTGTATGTAATGGACATGTTGAATGTGTTGTGGTTAGTATGGATGATTATTTGGTAAATTATCTGTTTTGGCCCGTATATGCTAATTCATAGTTATATGTCATATGAGTAGGTTATGCATGATTTGACCTTTATATGATGCACTAGTTGTGTTATGGATACACTGAGCATGCTAGATGTTAAGGACTTACATAACTTGTATGACATTTACATAGTATGATGATCTAAGCAATGCATTGGGAATGTAGCACCATATGTGATTCATTGGAATGTTAACCATGTATGATATGTGATCATGTCTGTTTAAATGGTTTACAACACATAATGTCACCAACGGGTCAAACGGGTCAACTGGGTCAAACATGTCTATCCTTCTAAAACCTTGAGTCTTTGGTTGTAGTGCACTTAGGGTTTCACATATTCTCTGTTCACACATACTCATGTACTTACATGATCTAGGTAACCTCTGAGGGTTGACTGTTCACTTTGTCTTTCAAGTAAACTCTAAGTACTCAATACGCGTATCAGGTGAGTTCATGCCCCACTGTTTACTTAATCTCTTTTGGGGGAGATAGCATACTTGTAACTTTACAAACGCTTTATCTATTTAAGTTGTGTATAATATTAATATAGTGCTGTTTGCCATGATAAAGTCCTCACACTTTCGAATTGTTAATATTGAATAGCAGGGAAACTTAGGTAGTACTACTGGGTCTGACGAGCCCCACCTGTGTGACTCGAGGTCAACCGGGTGCAATTTGTCCTCCGAACAATTGTCACGACATGGAAGTCGTGGCAGGAGGCAAAAACTATCACAATCAGCTTCAATTGCGAAATCACTATAAATTAATATTATTGTTAATAGACTAGCTATCTGTTACAATACACATGCTTATATATATCACAACTGTTAAACTGTTTATGTTTAAACGCAAACTCTTGAACTCACCAACCATTGTGTTGACATTTTAGTATGCTATTCTCAGGTCGATAATCCAGCTTGCCCGTAGGAGCACAGTACTAGTCGAGCATGCATTCTAAGACTTAAATTATGAACTTTTGCTTGTCTTTACATTTTGGGATTTTTAAACAGTTGGTTGGCGCATGTTTTTCCATATTATACATTTTTATATTTTGGGTTTGTCTTATTTTCAAAACGCTTCCGCACTTTTTTTTAAAGTTGAACTCTGGTTTGGTTTATATTAAATATGGCATATAGAATCATTCTGAGAAACTATTGACTTTGATCCTGGTTGGTCACACGCCTCGTGGTAAAACTCCGCACGTGGATTTTGAGGGTGTGACAGATTGGTATCAGAGCCATTGGTTATAGGAAACTAGGTTGCATACAGACTAGACTATAACCACACACAGTTAGTTAGTTACTCGTTGCTTATCCTGTTACTATATACTCATTGGCATACGTATCACATACACTGCAATATGGCATCTTCATCATCTTCATTCCCTGTTTGAAATGCACCGGGGAAGCAAATCGAGCCAAAAATTGGGCGGGACATGACTAATTCTGACAATGGGTACTAGTATCACATTACACTGATTAGGATGCTGGAAAAGGAAAATGTTTCATTTATGATCCCTACCGTGTCTAGAGACACCATATGATACTCCCTACCTCGCACACCTTTTAGGGTTATCTCTATGTTGGTGACCTCGCATGATCGACTACAGATAGTAGAGTGTACAAGTAAATGGAAAACTTGTGGCTTGATATGCAAGGATGCAAGGATGTTTAGACAAGAGAGATCCAGGCTTTGCGTGGACAGGTTGCCGAGTTGACAGCTAATTTGAACGTGATCATGATCAGCTTCATGAGGCTATCATTCGTATACACGAGTTAGAAAACCACTTCGAGACTCAGGAGGCACCAATGGAGGAGCCTCAGGATACTCCAATGGAAGAGCCTTAGAGGGTATACTGGCCTCATAATAAAGTTCAAAAACTGGAAGCTGAGTTCTGGCAATTAAAGATGGAAGGATTTGACATCGAGACTTACACCACTAGGTCTAATAAGCCGGTGACACTCTGTCCTGGTATGGTTGACCCGCCGAGTTGATGAATTAAGCTCTACTTACGTGGTTTGGTGCCGGAGAAATGGTGACTGCTGCAAATCTCCCTACTATTCAACACGTTATATGACTGGCTCATAAGCTCACTGACCAAGCTATGGAACAAGGAAAGTTACCCAAGCAGGGCACTGTGACAAGCGGGGTGCTGTAGCAAGCGTGCCCGATAACAAACGCAAGTGGGAGAACAATGCTAGAAAGGGATCGTCATCTGGTAACCAACCTCAGCAATATCAACCTCATCAGCAGCAACAACAATAGAGGAGGTTTGATAACAATCGCGACCTCAACCAATCATCTTCATCATCCTAAGGAATATGTGGATACGTGGGGAAAAATCCAAAATGCAACCGATGCAACTACCACCACACTGGAAGGTGTGACAGCTTTCGATGCCAGTGTTATAGGAAGGTTGGATACGGGGCAAAGGATTGTTGTGAAGAACTGATTAAAAAGCCTCAACAACCTCAACAATTTTAGCAGCCCCAAGAAACACCAAAGGGTTGCTTTGAGTGTGGAAAGGAAGGGCATTACAATAGAAACTGTCTTCAACTGAGAAGAAACGGGAATGGCAATAGGAATGGTAGCAATAACAACAACGGTGGTAATGGTGACAATAATAGTGGCAACAATGGTGGAGCCAAAGGGAGAGCCTTTATCATGGGTTCAGGCGAGGCTCTAAACGATCCTACTACTGTACTGGTAAATTTCTTATTAATAGTCATTTTGCTTTTGTACTGTTTGACACTGGAGCCAATAGGAGTTTATCTCTAATAAGTTTTGTAGTCTCTTAAGCGATATGCCTTCTGCATTGGAGTCTAAGTATGTCATAGAATTGGCTGATGGTAAGCGAATTCATGTAACGCATATCCTTAGAGACTACAAGATAGAGCTTGTTGGTCATACTTTCGCTATAGATCTTATGCCTGTTACACTGGGGAGTTTTGACGTTGTGATAGGCATGGATTGGCTCTCTAATAAACAAGCGGAAGTCATATGTCACGAGAAGATCATACGAATTCCTGTTGGTGACAAAATCCTTACAGTCAGAGGTGATAGGAGTGGTGCGGTGATAGGCCTCATCTCATACATGAAAGCACAAAAGTTGTTGCGAAAAGGTCGTTTGGCTATTCTAGCACTCGTCACCGATAAGCAAGCGGAAGAAAGGAGAATGGAGGACATTCCCGTGGTACGAGACTTTCCAGATGTGTTTCCAGAGGATCTTCCTGGACTACCACCTCACCGCCAAGTGGAATTCCAAATCGAACTGACTCCCCGCGCAACCCCGATTGCTAGAGCACCTTATCGATTAGCACCGAACGAACTACAGGAGTTGTCATCACAACTTCAGGAACTTTTAGATAAGGGCTTTATTCGACCTAGCACTTCATCTTGGGGAGCGCCTGTCCTCTTTGTTAAGAAGAAAGATGGCACGTTTCGAATGTGCATCGATTATAGGGAGTTAAACAAAGTCACAGTCAAGAACAGATACCTTTTACCTCGTATTGACGATTTGTTTAATTAGCTTCAGGGATCAAGCTATTATTCGAATATTGATTTGAGATCTGGTTATCATCAACTTAGAGTCCGAGAAGAAGACATCTCTAAAACGGCGTTCCGTACATGTTATGGTCATTATGAGTTCTTGGTCATGCCTTTTGGGTTGACTAATGCACCTGTGATGTTCATGGACCTCATGAATCGCGTGTGCAAACCCAATCTCGATCAGTTCGTTATTGTGTTTATCGATTACATACTGATATACTCTAGGACCAAGGAGGACCATGAAGAGCACTTACGATTGATCTTAGAACTATTGAAGAATGAGCAACTGTACGCTAAATGCTCCAAGTGTGACTTTTGGAAACGAGAAGTGCAATTTCTAGGTCACATTGTTAATGAGAAGGGGATACATGTTGATCCTGCTAAGATTGTGGCGATAAAGAATTGGGCTATACCCAAAACACCGAGCGAGATAAGGCAATTTCTGGGGTTAGTAGGATATTATCGACGTTTCATAGAGGGATTCTCTAAGATCTCACAACCTCTCACAGCATTGACTCACAAGGGAATGACATACAAACAGGGTGAGAGTCAAGAATCAGCTTTTCAACTGTTAAAACAAAAACTTTATAGTGCACTGATATTGGCACTGCCAGAGGGAACAGATGATTTCGTGGTGTATTGTGACGCATCCATTCAAGGATTGGGTTGTGTCTTGATGCAGCAAGATAAGGTGATAGCCTACACCTCGAGACAACTAAAGGTTCACAAGAAGAACTATATGACTTGGAATTGGGTGTAGTGGTTTTGCCTTAAAGATTTGGAGACATTACTTGTACAGTACCAATTGCACTATCTACACCGATCACAAGAGTTTTCAATGCATCTTTGAGCAAAAGGGGTTGAATATGAGGCTACGGAATTGGGTGGAGCTTCTGAACGATTATGATTGTGCTATCAAGTAGCATCCTCGAAAGGCGAACGTGGTTGCCGATGCCTTAAGCAGGAAAGAAACAGCTAAACCCAGGCGGGTGCGAGCCTTACAGCTTACAGTCAGTACTCATCTGCCTGAACAAGTTAAGGAAGCCCAGATAGAAGCTTTAAAAGTGAAAAATGTTGGTTCTGAGTCGTTAAGAGGAATGGATAAACAACTGGTGGTGAAAGAAGATAGAATTCGATACTTCATGGATAGACTTTGGGTGCCTGTCTATGGAAATCTAAGGGATTTAGTTATGAGTGAGGCACACAAGTCTAAGTACTCTATACATCATGGATCTGACAAGATGTATCATGACTTAAAGGCGCACTACTGGTGGCCTAACATGAAGGCGGATGTAGATATGTGTGTGAGCAAATGTTTGACCTGCTCAAAAGTAAAGGTGGAATACTAAAAACCATCTGGACTGTTACAACAACCTGAGATACCAATGTGGAAATGGGAACAAATCTCCATGGATTTTATTACTAAGTTACCCCGGACTAATTCTGGTTGTGGCACCATATGGGTTATTGTGGATCGGTTGACAAAGTCTGCTCACTTCCTTGCAATGAAGGAAACGGATAAGATGGAAAAATTAACCCAACTGTACCTTAAGGAAATCGTTTCGAGACACGGTGTACCGATCTCGATTATTTCTGACGGCGACGCTCGTTTCACGTCACACTTCTAGCAATCACTACAGAAATCTATAGGTACACGATTGGATATGAGTACTTCTTATCATCCATAGACTGACGTCCAGAGTGAGCGTACTATACAGACGTTGGAGGATATGCTATGTGCTTGTATGAATGACTTCGGGAATAATCGGGATATTCACCTGCCATTGGTAGAATTTTCCTATGATAACAGTTATCACACTAGCATACAGGCAGCACCTTTCGAGGCTTTGTATGGGAGAAATGTAGATCACCGGTTTGTTGGGCTAAAATTGGTGATAGTCAACTAACGGGTCCCGAGCTAGTACATGAAACAACTGAGAAGATTGTGCAGATACGGAACCGTATGGCTGCCGCGCGAGACAGACAGAAAAGTTACGCTGACAAACGACGGAAACCTTTAGAGTTTCAGATTGGTGACAAGGTCTTATTGAAGGTCTCACCATGTAAAGGCGTAGTTCGGTTTGGCAAACGAGGAAAGCTAAACCCGAGGTATGTTGGACCATTTGAGATATTGGAAAGAATAGGTCGAGTGGCCTATCGACTAGCTTTACCTGATTCACTGAGTGGAGTCCACGATGTGTTTCATGTTTCAAATCTGAAGAAGTGTCTATCTGACGAGACACTAATTGTACCACTAGAGGATGTTCAAGTGGATGAACAATTACGCTTTATCAAAGAACCAGTTGAGGTGATGCACCGTGAGGTGAAAACACTTAAGCAAAGCAAGATACCCATAGTCAAAGTTCATTGGAACTCGCGACATGGACCGAAATTCATGTGGGAACGTGAAGATCAAATGAAGCTTAAGTACCCTCAACTATTCGAGACGATGCTTGCAGACAAAGGTAGTGATTTAAATTTCGGGACAAAATTTCTTTCAACATGGCGATGATGTGACAACTCATCCAAAACTCACTAGATTTCGACAGCTGTGTGCCAATGCAATAGACTAGTGATGGAACACTCTCACCATGTAACGCAATTTTCGGGACGAAAATTCTTTCAACATGGGGATAATGTGACATCCGGTAATTTTCCGTTACCAAACTCCGTTAGTTCAGTTAACTTTTGCATACACGTGTCGTAAGCACACACTAGTTGTCGTTTGACGTTGGTGACCTAATAATACTTAATAATGTTAAATTAATAAAAATCTAGTGTATTAGATGATTATTGTATTATGCTTATGTGTTTACGCGATTTAAAGACTATTTGGGAATTTTATCGCGTAACGTGGAAACGCGTGTGTTAATTCGTATGTCTTGTGTTTTTATAAAATAAAATATATAAGTGTTACCATTAGTTTATATGTTCATATAATTAAGTTAAAAACACTTTACAAGGAGGTTAAAAGCTTAAATTTTATCAAAATACAAAACACAAGGGTTTAAAGGGTAAATCTTGCAAATTAAACTAAACAAAACAAAACCTAGCCCCCACACCCCCCATCGGTCATGATCTGCTCTCCCTCTCCCCCCTCTTTGCAATTTTCAGCCAAGAACAAGCAATAGGAGGCTGTTTTGATCGATTTCAAGCAACATAATACGTTAGAACCATTGATTGCAAGCCATTACACGTTTAGAAGGTTAGTTTTTGATGTTTTTGTGACATTTTTCAAGTTGGCCGAAGCCCTAGGTTCGAATGGATGATGATGATGTCGAATTAGTGGTTGTTTGTTGATGTTAGTATGTTAGTTTGGTTGTATGTATGTTGTTTAACGTTGATTGTGCATGAATGATATGTTTATAATGAATGGATCATGAACTTTAAGTCTAGATGAACCCTAGTTCGAATTTCATGTTGATTATATGGAATTGATAGTTGTTTGATGTTGTTGAGATGTTAATTAGATAGTATGAAGGCTACAATACATGAATCTTGCAAGAAATTGATGAGTTGAAGGCTTTGTTCATAGGTTACTAATAATAGTAACTTTATTTTGCATGTAACGTTGAATTGGTAATGTGTTGATGTTATGGATGTGTTTATGATGTTGATTAGGTGCTAGATTGTTGATATAAATGCTAGAAAACTTAGAATGAATGTTGTTGTTCATATATTGCCAAAAGTAGAAACTTTTATCTATGATGATTGTTGAATTATGATAGTTGGAGGTTGTTGATCATGTTTGGATGTTGTTATGAACTTGAAATAGTATATTATTGATGAATTATGTATACGTTGGGTGTTTAGTAGACTTTGGGATGTACTTTCCCAAAAGGGAAACATTATTTTGGATGAATCTTGGATATTAGGAATTAGGCATGTTCATGGCATTAGGATCATGCTAGAATGCTTGTTGTGGACGCCTAACGTGATAGAACTTGTTAATTAGGTTGTAAGGAATGTCTATTTGGTTATGTGTGATTTATGTACTTTGATGATATCATGTATGGTATTGAATGTTGATTAGTAACTAGGACATCATGTTTGGGACTGGAAATCGATCATATTGATGTATGTTGTATGTAATGGACATGTTGAATGTGTTGTGGTTAGTATGGATGAATATTTGGTAAATTATCTGTTTTGGCCCGTATATGCTAATTCATAGTTATAGGTCATATGAGTAGGTTATGCATGATTTGACCTTTATACGATGCACTAGTTGTGTTATGGATACATTGAGCATGCTAGATGTTAAGGACTTACATAACTTGTATGACATTTACATAGTATGATGATCGAAGCAATGCATTAGGAATGTAGCACCATATGTGATTCATTGGAATGTTAACCATGTATGATATATGATCATGTCTATTTAAATGGTTTACAACACATAATGTCACCAACGGGTCAAACAGGTCAATTGGGTCAAACATGTCTATCCTTCTAAAACCTTGAGTCTTTGGTTGTAGTGCACTTAGGGTTTCACATATTCTCTGTTTACACATACTCATGTACTTTCATGATCTAGGTAACCTCTGAGGGTTGACTGTTCACTTTGTCTTTCAAGTAAACTCTAAGTACTCAATACGCGTATCAGGTGAGTTCATGCCCCACTGTTTACTTAATCTCTTTTGGGGGAGATAGCATACTGGTAACTTTACAAACGCTTTATGTATTTAAGTTGTGTATAATATTAATATAGTGCTGTTTACCATGATAAAGTCCTCATACTTTCGAATTGTTAATATTGAATAGCGGGAAACTTGGGTAGTACTACTGGGTCTGACAAGCCCCACCTGTGTGACTCGAGGTCAACCGGGTGCAATTTGTCCTACGAACAATTGTCACGACATAGAAGTCGTGGCAGGAGGTAAAAACTATCACAGTCAGCTTCAATTGCGAAATCACTATGAATTAATATTTATTGTTAATAGACTAGCTATCTATTACAATACACATACTTATATATATCACAACTGTTAAACTGTTTATGTTTAAACGCAAACTCTTGAACTCACCAACCATTGTGTTGATATTTTAGTATGCTATTATCAGGTCGATAATCTAGCTTGCCCGTAGGAGCACAACACGAGTCGAGCATGCATTCTAAGACTTAAATTATGAACTCATTTGCTTGTCTTTACATTTTGGGGTTTTTAAAGATTTGGTTGTCGCATGTTTTGCCATATTATACATTTTTATATTTTGGGTTTGTCTTATTTACAAAACGCTTCCGCACTTTTTTTTTAAAGTTGAACTCTGGTTTGGTTTATATTAAATATGGCATATAGAGTCGTTCTGAGTAACTATTGACTGTGATCCTTGTTTGTTCACAACCCTCGCGGTAAAACTCCGCACGTGGATTTTGAGGGTGTTACATGTACGAATGAGTTCAATCATACGAATGAGCTATTCGTGCGACTAAAGGCTGCTGTTTTGAAAAATTCGAGGGTTTTGGATATTTTGACACACAAACACGAATTTTACGAACCCTAATCTGCCGTAATCCGAAAAACGTGAACTTTTTGATCTGAAGATGTCGAAAACACTGTTTTAACCAAAAAGATGGTGTTTTTGAATGAAAAAACGTGATTTTTATACCAAATCGATTGAATCACACGCAAAATCAAGAGCCACTACTCTGATACCACTTGTTAGGGCCGTATACGTACGGAGTACTAACTGATAATGCGCATATACCAACTCAAATAGTGCGGAATCCTATTTGATTGGCGATCCAATCAGTGAGAAGGACAATCTGATCAATCCTATGATGAAACAAACGTTAAGAACAAACAAGAATTGATCAGAAACGAACTATGAAGTTGGAACAGCTTTTCTTAAGCCTCTGGACGACTAGGGTACGTTTATGTGCGTAGGTATTCGAATTCTTATGTTTTTCCACGAATTAAGTGGTATTTATAGGTTAGGGTTTTCCATTCGTACGACTGAACCATTAGCATGGTTCAGTCGTGCGACTGAAGCATGCGGTTGATCTATCCGCACGAATGAAGGTCCAGTCGTGCGACTAAGTCAATCTCATGTCACAATCGTGCGACTGATACAGTCTCCTGGTTCAGTCGTGCGACTGGTTCATAAGCATGAAGTATTCATGCATATGGTCCATTCGCATTGTTCATTCGCATGAGTACTTCACACGATTAAGTTTAAACATGTTTCTCAACCATATTTGACTAAGAATTATGCAAACAACCACAAACCTATATAGTTAGTTCAATATGCGTTATCACACAATAAATAATGAAATATTAAACATTATAAGCATCAACCACACATTGTATTTCATTCATACTCATTCAATTACATATATGTAAGATATGAAAGACATTTTACATTGAGCTCCTAAACTAGGTACACATGTATCAAAAAAATATTTAACTTCTAGACCTTGAGTCCAACGAGTTGGTTGGTCGTGACACTTAATGATAGTATAGGGTGTACATTGTATTTATTTGATTTTCTCCTTGTACTCTTATATTATAAACTAGGGTATAATCCCATGTATTACACCGATTAAATAAGAAAAAAATACTAAGTATTTATTAATGAAGAGTTAGGAACTGTAAAGCATTAATTTGATATAAGATATAACTGAAATTATATATAAGTAAGTATTTAGATTCATTGATAAAACATTCTTATTATTTCTAAAGCTTTCATTTTAAGAAAATATTGCTTCGATAAAATTTAATTTTTATCAATATTTCCTTGTTTAAAAAACTCCAGGTTTATTTTCTAAAATTTTTTATATAAAACTTTTGTTTTATAAAAAGAATGATTTTAAAATAATTTTAAAATTTAAAAAAGATTCATTGTTTTAGAAAAAAATCATAGTTTTAGAAATAAAAATTTTGAAACAATGTATTTTTAATTAAAATACTTAGTTTTTATTTAATGAAAAATGTCTTTTTAATATTATTAATTCAAAACGAACTTAGATTTATAATATAAAGAGAGAAAGAGAAAGATTTAAAAATTATTTATTTAATTTTTTAAAATAGAAGAAGAAGGTGTTGTTGTACCACGTTTGTTGGGTTTTTTAGAATCTAAATATTGTTTCCTAATAGCACGTCGAAGTTTATATTCGTATTAGCATTTGTATGTCGACAAAGCTGCGAAAAATATTTAAAATATTAGTCGCTTGGTTTTATGACAGGATCTCAGCCTCTAGTTTGATCAATTAGGTTGTATTCGCAGCGGATTTAGCACGAAAATTAGCAATTACAGCAAGAACACATATGATTTTGCATGTAACAGTACAAATATATAGAGAGAGAACAATTCTGTCAAAAGATATTTTCTATTACTCACACGTTTCGGCATCGATTACAATTAGGTCATCTTCCTTTTAGGAAGAATGACGCATGCTGATGTCACATGATAGTGACATCAAACGGTTATTAACAAACTACTGATAGAACACCTAAACTACTGAAGATGTCAAACAACTTACATCTTCTTACAAAATGCTCTGTGTTCTAACTTATTACAAGCTACTGAAGAAAAGAAACTACTGAAAGTATTACAACGACTGAAGAACAAACTCTTCAGTCGTTTACAACTACTGAACTATAACAGCTGAAGAACAAACTCTTCAGCTGTTGTACAAACTACTGAAAAGGAAAAATACAACTACTGAAAAAGAAAAACCATCACAACAACTGATGAAGACTTCTTCAGCTGTTGTGACAAACTCTAAAGCTTCAGCACTTGGTCTTCAGACTTTGATCTTCAGATGTTTCATCAGCTGATGACTTCAGTAGTTGTCATCAGCTGATGTCTTCAGTCTTTGTCTTCAGACTTTGTGCATCAGTTGTTGATCTTCAGTTCTTCAGTTCTTCAGTTGTTGATCTTCAGCATTTGAGTCTTCAGTACTTGAAGTCTTCAGTACTTGTATTCTTCAGTACTTCAGACTTCAGTACTTGTCTTCAGTACTTGGGATCTTAAGCTGTTGTTCTTCAGATCTTTGATCTTCAGCTGTTGAGTCTTCAGTCTTTATCAAACTGCTGATGAAGCCTTCAGCAGTTGTTGTGATGTCATGTGGGACTTAGAGGTTTTCCTGATCTTGGCTCATTGGTTCTTTTGGTCCAACAAACTCCCCCTGAACCAATACAGCCAAAACCTCTAAGCAATTTATTATCCCACTTATTGTTGGCAGAAAAGTTGGTCTATTTCCTTCTAGATCAGATCAGAAGTTGACCCAATTGAGCACTGGCCTGGAAAGAGGTCTCTAAAGTTTGGTTGTCATAGTATGGATGGGAACCCTATCTTGGGGAATTGGACACAGGGCTGTTGTCCCATCCATGAGACCTACTCCCCATGTATGAGCCTGTAGGATTCTCGGGTGTAGGCTCTGAGGAATGTAATTTGTTCTTCCATGGATAGGTGCTCAGCCTCACCTTCGAATAATCCTTCATGGCCATACAGCTCTGAGATAAACATGGCCTGTTTGCCATTCTTGAGCTCAACTGTTGTAATCTGTCTATAAGCAAACTCATCAGGATGTTTGCCTTCTAGTAACAGATTAAGCTCATCCTTCCTAAAGTTCTCAAGACTCTTATAGACTAACCCTTTCTTGACCACCCTATTCTCCAACATCTTTTAGGGTGTCTGGTTAGTCTGATAGGCTGTCTTGAACTCCTCTACTATCTCCCAGTGTGAAACTACAAGGACCACAGTGATCACTTCATCTACGATCCTTTTTACCTGGCCCTTGTATCTCACTGGTATATCTAACTTTTTGATCCTGTGAGCCACCCTGGGATCAGGACAAGTCCTCACCTTGTCCTTTTGATATTGAAATGCGTTGGACAGGGTGAAGAGTCTCAGAGCTTCCTTCTTCATACTTATGATAGATGAAGAAGCAGCATAGGCTTGATCTATGGATTTAAGCATTTCAGCATCATGAAGCCTCTGCTGTTCTTCTTCCTCTAACTTAATCCTCACAGCATCCATCTGTGAGGTGGGAGTGATGGGTTTAGGATTGGCTTTTGGTAAAGATATGACTGCAGAAAGAGGCAGCCTATCTTCCTCATCCTCCTCTACTTCTTCTTCTTGTAGCCTCAACATCCTTCTCTTCTTCTGCAAGGGTGTATCATCGGCAATGGGTTTTGATGGTGAGGGGTTTGGTTTTGTGGGTTGTGTTTGGGATGGTGTTGGTGTGGGAAATTGGGCAGGCTTTGCTAGTAATCTGGATATGAGGGAAGGTTTAGTTTGTTTGGCTAGCAAGGTCCTGTTCCCAGCACCGGCTTCTGATAGGGCTTCTACTACCAGTCCCTTGGTAAATTCACCAGCCGAACAGATCTTGGTGGCTATAGCCAAGATTCTGTCCCTGGTCCATGACCTCACATCTAAGACTAGTCTCCCCAGATACTTCGAAATAAACCTAGTTATAGCCTCGAGTCTCTTTCTCTCCTCTTGGCTATAACTGGTCCATCGATATTTAATTTCCTTCATCTCCAACTTCCTAATTTCCTGATCTAGCATGGCAGTGTCCGTGTCAAAGCCTTGCCTAACAGCTGATCAATGATAGAGTCCATTGATCGATTATGCTCAGCATCAGCCTCCTTGACCAGGACTGCTAGATCAGTCTCCTTTACCACCTTCTCTCCCTCCTTCTCACCTTTCTTCTTTTTGTAAGTGACACTAAAATATTTTTGGATTTCAGCCACTTCAATCTGTTCAGCTCTTTCCTCCTTCACCTTCTCCTTCCCCTTCACCCTCTCAGTCTCCTCACCCACGTCCCTCTCATTTTCCCCCTCTTTCCCCACTTCTTGCTCCTCCTCTATCCTCTTCCTCTTGGCTTTCACTGATGTCTCCCCCTTTTTGGTTGCATTGGTTAGGGTTTGACTATCAAAAAGCGTTTTGGCCACAGCAGCCTCCACCATGGGCTGTATTTGTGAGGGAAGCCTCTCATCAAGGGTTTTCATCACAATGTCTGTGATTATTGTGTGATGAGAGGTAGGGATTTTTGGAAGATAGCAACTAATTGCTCAAGAGGGTTCTGTTCCTGAGAACTAGTGCCAGAAGCAGAGGTAGGTGGCTGAGTTTATGGAGTGGCTAAGTGTCTGTGAGACCTTCAGGTGAAGGTGCCATCTATGGGTGTATGGTGGCAGATGGACTTACTCCTTGAGACATTTTGGCAAGCAGCTCTTTGAGTCTGCTTACCTCATCCTCAAGGATTGTGTTTTGAGCAACTACATCGTAGAAGAAGCTCAGGTCATCATCAGTTTGCACTGAATCACCTGACCTCCTGACTATGTCAGGATGTACATGCACTGAGTGTGGCTCAGTAGTTGCATGTGCCCCTTTGTCTTGGTTCTGGGGACTTCCAGCCTCCGGATTGGATCCATCATCGGCAGTTGCCTCTGTTGAGGTCTTATTGATGGTACCAGCTTCTTCCTGCTTATATGCTGATGCAGGGGAAGTGGCAGCCTTACCAGATTGCCTTATCTCCCTAGCCACACTAGGAGATGAGACATGTGATTCTCGGTGTTGTGGGCTCCCATCAACACTTGGTTCCACCCTCTCTTTGATTGGAGATATCCCAGTTGTAATTGGTTCCTGGGGTGAAGGTGGAGTGTTGAGATGGGTCAACACTTTTGCAATTATGAGAGTAGGGCTTTGAGGGGTGGTTGCAGTGGGAGATGGCCTAGAAACAGATTGCACATGGGGAGGAATGTGCTCTTCAATGGCATCCTCCTCAATTGAGAAAGGTTCTAGATGTGTGGTAGCCCCTGAAATGTTTGCATCAGGCTCCTGTAAAGAGGATACCTGTGCGGTTGTGGTAGGTGGAGTCATGGTGACTGCTGGGAGAATCTGGCCAGCAGTCACTTCCTGCGTTTGTGTTGCAGGGGCATCCTTAGGGGACTCATCTCCTTGAGTAGCCTTTTTGGGTTTTCTTTTAGGTTTGGGTTTGGTGGGGACTTTAGACTTGGAGGTGGAGGCTGTGGGTTCCAGCTGCGTGAGTTTTCGCAGCTTGGCAGCCTTTTTGAGTGTCTGGTCTGTGTTGTGCCTGGAGTATACCTCAGCTAATACAGCCATGGCAGGGACTTCAGTGCCAACTAGTCCCTCAGCATTAAGCTGGCTCTCTATCATGGCCATGAGGAACCGAGGATATAAAATCCATCGGTTTGCAAAAGGTTTAGAGGCCATGTCCTTGAGTTCCAAAAATATTATTTCAGTAAAATTTAATGGTTGTTCTCAAAGATAGAGTACAATACCTGTTTCCACCTTGTGGACATCTGGTCCCATGAGAATGTCTTCGGGGCCAGACAAATATTCACCATGTGGAAGATAAGTCGTTATGGATCAGGGAAATGTTTCTTCAACAAGGTGGAGGCAGAGAGATCACCCTGATAATCATGAGCAGTGAAAGAGAGATCAAGGGTGCCTTTGGGGTAGGCATTTGGGAAGGTGGCATCATCCAGCTTTAGGGTTTGTCGGATAATAGCTGGAGTGATGACCACTAGTTTATTGTTCACGGACGACCGGAGAGAGACCTCGCCATCGTTCTCTCCAGTTTGAATGGTGATGTTCGTCCAGAACTCTGATAGGGAATCGGCATGAATGATCGGATTTAATAGGAATGCCGTTTGGTATGGTGAATCGGTCATCAAATCAATGGCATTGTGAATTTTTGACTAGAAGGTGTAATGCCCCGAAATTTACCGAGACAAGCCATTTAATAATAACGGGCTTTTAAGGGGTAATTTAAGAAATAAAGGGGTAAATTAGTGGGCTATGGATCAAATTAGCCTTAATGGGCTAGGCTTGGTGGGTTTAAGGGCCCTAATCAGCCCTTAAACATGCATAATCAGTACCATTCCATCGCATTACAACCCTAGCCACCAAATTCGTAGAGAGAGAAAGTAGAGAGAGAAAGTGAAGGAATTCAAGATTTGGAGCTTGAAGGATTGAAAGATTGAAGTTCTGGTGGATTGGAGCATCAAAACACAAGGAAAGAGCAACAAAACGAGGTAAGGATCGGCCTCTAAGGCCTTCTGTAGATCAAACCCGGATTCTAGGGTTTTGGGGTTTTGAAAAGTTTAAAAAAACACATAAAGGTCGAATTTTTACGTATGAAAACGTGTAAAAAGCTTAGATTTGGTTTCATGGAAGGTAAACTAAGGATTTGGACGTAAAAAGTTAAGATTTTGGGTTAAAAACGGGCTGGATCTGAGTTTTTGTTCATCCAGCGAAACTGGGCCGCGATCCAGCGAATTTAAGCATTTAACCAGCGAAACTGCATACTCATTTAGCGAGACTAGGAGAAATTCCAGCGAAACTACAGTTTCGCTCAGGCGAAACTACAGTTTCGCCGGTAATCTCGCTAAGACCCAGACTGACCGATGGATATTGCGAAACTAGGAAATTCCAACGAAAGTTGGGCGCTCAAGGTAGCGAATCTGTCTAGCGAAACTAGCTGAAGTGCTGCGCAGCGAAACTGGCAGCGAAACTGCAGTTTTGCTGTAGCGAAACTATGGGCGAAACTATGAAGAAAATGACGTTTTTGCATATTAACTTTCGTGCAGCTAGAGTATTCAGGCTATAGCTTAAGAGGCTTAGAATTTAAGCTATTGGACAAGTTCAGGTGAGTTCTAAATCCCCTATTTTATACATGTTTTAAATGTTTTGGGGCGGTGTGAATACTAAATATATATCTTTATTAACAGTTCTTTTAAAGTAAAGTTTTATACTCTATATTATACGGAATAGGGTTCTTCTAAGGAATTGATGACGTGTTTTCCTTATTGGGATAGAATCTTTATAGTGATGAATTGCCTTGTAACGTGTTGTGTTATATTATGTATAACTTAAACCAGAAAGTGGAACGTAAATAAAGGTTATGAGGCCCATAACATGTACCTTGATAAAGTGATAAAGTAAAGCCTTGCAAGCAAATTGATAAAGGAGGGTTGCATTCGTTGTGCCCTCACCAGTGATAAAGTGATAAAGTATGCTCAAACAGGCAGGTCAGTAAGTCCTGAATTGGCATGACAATAATGGCCTGATCGGGTACGACAGTAAGTCCTTAATTGGCGTGTCGGTAAAGTCCTAGGCGAGCCTAGGCACCGATAGTGACAGAGAATTGACGGATAAAGAAGAGTAATAAATAACAAGAAATGATAAAGTATTGATAAAGCGATAGCCTGTGTGTATTGATATTTTGATAGACAATGATTATTTTCAACTGATAGGCTAATATCTTTTACAAAAGTTATTTAGCAAAGTAACCTAGAATTCACTCAGCGAAGCTGACTTTTGTATGCATATCAGTTGACAGGTGAGAGTTAGAGCTATGGGATAGAAGCATGGGACTGAAGCTTCTTGGCACTAGAAGACTGGCATCCCTGATGAAGAAAAGATTAAGAGGACTTTAAATAGTTTTTAAGAATTAAAGACAATGTTTATATTTCATTTGTAATGGATTGAAATTTACAGTATTTTCTGCTGCAATATATATTTATATACATATGAGTAAATGACTGTTTTAAATCGATGTTTTGCTGTGAATAACCAACTGTGAGGTTCCCCTGGAAAGGAGGGCCTTACAAGTTGGTATCAGAGCCAATGTTTAAAAGATTTGGGAAAATTATTTTATAAACCTAAACTTAAATAGATAATGGGACCAAGTGTCAAGGATGCCAGTCCAAGAAGCTCCATGCCAAGAGGTAACAAAATACGCTATAGGTATTATTCTAGTGGGTAGTGCCTTCTTATTTAAGTTAGAACCGAGGTAGAGTATGATAATGCTATCTGTGACACCTATCTGAATTTATATGACTTATACGTGCATAGAATAGGTATAGTAGGTTCTAGTGTTAGTGTGATTCAGGACAGGGAAGTTTATGGCACGAGAAGTTCTGTAAGTAGTTAATCACAACTGGCCACTGTTATTAAAAATTTACAAAACTTGTCGTGAACTGAACTTGCCTTGAAGGACCATATTAACATTCTGAATCTTATAGGAAGTAGAAAGAATGGCACCAAAGAAAGAAGTTCCAACCATGGTCACCCGGAGAAGCACTAGGGGAAGGCCCCTGACTAAGGCTAAGGAAACCGCAAGTGCAACTGTGAAGCCAACGAAAAGGTCAACCAGGAAGCCGGTTGAGGAGCCGGTTAAGGAGGAGGAGGTTGAGTTAGAAATGGGAGCTGAGGGGCTCGCTACTGACCAGGCAAAACTGAAGGAGACAGTGAAGGAAGCTATTGCCCAAGAGGTGCATCAGGTCCTCTCTGGAGTGATGCCCGCTTTGCTCGCGGAATTTGTGGAGCAGGTTAAGGGCGACAGTAAAAAGAGTGTGGCTTCAGAGAAGGTTGATAAGAAGGGAGCGGTCAAGACTGAGGAGATGAGCGACGAGGAAGATCGTCTGGGTAACCATGACGGTCCCGAGGTGGAAGAGAGGGCGAAGGGGTGCATCTACGGGGATTTTCAGAGGTGTAGGCCCCCAACGTTTGATGGTACTGGTAACGCTACCACTGCCCAGTGTTGGATCAGGGAAATGGAGGCCGTACTGAAGATCAGTGAGTGCCGTGAAAATCAAAAGGTGAAGTTTGCTTCCCATTCCCTTTTGGATCCAGCACTGTGTTTGTGGGATAACATTGCTGAGTCTTACGGAGAGGAGGCTATTGAGAGGATGAAATGGCTGGAGATGAAGAGGTTGGTGATAGAGGAGTACTGCCCGGAAAGAGAGCTCGACAAGGTTGAGCAAGAGTTTATGAGTTTGGAGGCTGGAAATATGACTCACCAGGAGTACACTACAAAATTCAATGAAATGGCACGTCTGGTGCCTGATTTTGTGGCTCCTGAAGCCAAAAGGATCAAGAGGTACATACAAGGGTTGCCTCTGGACATTCGTAGAGACATGGTCACTGCCCGACCTAGTACTTTTAGGTCAGCAGTGGACCTCAGCGGAAGGTTGTATGATCATCGCAGGCCTATGGCAGTGGGTGAGACGAGGAAAGTTTGGAATAACAATGGGAAGAGGTATGGGAGTGGTAACTACCAACCGGGAAACAAGAAGGCAAGGGTGGATGCAAAGCAAGTGGTTGTGAAAGGGTCAAAGAAGTCAAGGAGTGTGGGAAGTACGGGAGGAGGCATCCCGGAGAATGCCGAATGGGTAGCCCTGGGTGCTACCGGTGTGGGAAAACTGGTCACATGGCGAGAGAGTGCCCAAAGGTGGACAAGTGCTTCAACTTCCACGAGTCGGGGCACCGCAGCAGTGACTGCAAGAAAGCCAAGCCGGGAGGCTCGGGAACAAGCGGAGATAATGACAAGGGGGATGATGGAAAGTCCAAGGTCAGGGCAAGGGCTTTCACCATGAACAAGAAGGAAGCAAGGAAAGACCCGGACGTATTGTCAGGTACGTTCCTTGTCAATGATGTTTGTGCCTCCATATTATTTGATAGTGGTGCCAGTAAGAGTTTTGTATCTGTATCCTTCTGTGCTACACTAGATGCCCAAATTAAGAAAATAGATGATGCCTTCGAAGTAGAAACAGCCGATGGTAAGTCCATTAGAATAGTCGGAGTGATAGAGGATTGCCACATAAACTAGGAGGTCATTACTTCCCGCACAATTGTTTGCCATGCCCTTAGGAGGTTTCGATGTTGTACTAGGGATGGATTGGTTAGATGCCCACGATGCTAACATAGTATGTCAACAAAAGATGATCCAATTAACGGCTCCAGAGGGTAGTCCGGTTACGATCTACGGTGATAACGATTGTAAGGTTCCAAGGATCATTTCCATGATCAAGGCGGAGAAATGTATGAGGCGAGGGTGCGAAGCTTATCTAGCATATGTCAAGGATGTTAAAGATAAGGCGAAAGAGTTGTCCGACGTACCAGTGGTGCGGGACTTTCCTGACGTATTCCCGGAGGATCTGCCCGGAGTACCACCGGACAGAGAGATAGAGTTTCAGATTGACTTACTGTCAGGAGCCCAACAAATTGCCAAAGCACCCTACCGCCTAGCTCCATCCGAGATGAAGGAGCTCATGTCACAGCTGCAAGAACTCCTTGACAAGGGATTCATTAGGCCCAGCATTTCTCCATGGGGCGCTCCCGTGTTGTTTGTGAAGAAAAAGGATGGCAGCATGTGGATGTGCATAGATTATAGGGAACTGAATAAGCTGACCGTGAAGAATCGATACCCTTTACCCCGGATAGACGATCTGTTCGATCAGTTGCAAGGGGCAAGCTGGTTCTCCCGAATAGATCTTCGATCCGGATATAATCAACTGAAGGTGAGGGAGCAAGACATTCCAAAGACGGCCTTCCGAACGCGCTATGGCCACTATGAGTTTCTGGTTATGTCTTTCGGGCTAACCAATGCTCCTGCGGCATTCATGGACTTGATGAATCGCGTGTGTCGCCCGATGTTGGACCGATCAGTGATAGTCTTCATTGACGATATTTTGATATACTCAAAGAACGAAGGAGACCACGCTTGTCATATCAAGGAGGTGTTAGAAACTTTACGAAGGGAGAAACTGTATGCGAAGTTCTCTAAATATGCCTTCTGGCTACGGGAGGTACAGTTTTTAGGGCACGTTATAAATTCTAAGGGAGTAATGGTGGATCCAGCAAAAGTTGAAGTAGTTACGCAATGGAATTCCCCGAGGACGCCATCCGAAATCCGTAGTTTCTTGGGATTGGCTGGTTATTATAGAAGGTTCATCAAAGATTTCTCGAAGATAGCTTCCCCATTAACAAGGTTAACGAGGAAGAACATGGTGTTCGACTGGGGAAAGGAACAGGAAGATGGTTCCAGGAATTGAAGGATAGATTAACCAAAGCTCCTATACTAACCCTACCGGAGGGAGATGAAGACCTAACGGTATACTCCGATGCTTCTTACTGCGGGTTAGGCTGTGTGTTGATGCAAAGAGGGAAGGTTATAGCTTACGCATCCAGACAGTTAAAGGACACGGAGGTTAACTACCCGGTTCATGATTTGGAACTTGCCGCAGTAGTGTTCGCATTGAAGATCTGGAGACACTATTTGTATGGAACTAAGTGTGCCATATTTACCAACCACAAAAGTCTGAAATATTTCTTTGAGCAGAATGACCTAAATATGAGACAGAGGAGGTGGTTGGAGTTGATAAAGGATTACGACTGTGAAATCCATTATCACCTGGGTAAGGCGAACGTGGTAGCCGATGCCCTGAGCCGAAAGGAAGGATATGAACCGATCCAGGTGAAGGCGTGCCAACTAGTAGTGACCCCAGATGTTATGAGGATGATAAGAAAAGCTCAAATGAACGCTTTAAAAGAGTAGCAAATCAATAAGGAAAGGATGGTGGGAAAAGTGGATGAATTGGTAGAAAACACCTTGGGCGTTAAGACCTTCCATGGCAGGATATGGGTTCCGAAGCATGGTGACTTGCGGGAAAAGATTATGGATGAAGCGCACAAGACCCGCTACTCAATACATCCAGGCGCAAATAAGATGTACCACGATTTGAAGAAAGATTATTGGTGGCCTGGGATGAAGAGAGATGTGGTTGCGTATGTAAATAAATGTCTCACGTGCCTACAAGTGAAGGCTGAACACCAAAGACCTTATGGTTATGTTCAGCCATTAGAAGTGCCAGAGTGGAAGTGGGAACATGTTACCATGGACTTTATCACCAAACTACCCCGCACGACAAAAGGCCGTGACGCGATATGGGTGGTTGTTGATAGACTGACTAAAAGTGCGCATTTCCTGCCAATCAAGGAAGCAATTAGTTCAGAAAAGCTTGCTGAACTATTTATCATAGAAATTGTGGCGCGACATGGTATGCCTGTATCGATTGTTTCAGATAGGGATACGCGGTTCACCTCCAAGTTTTGGAAAAAGTTCAATGAAGAGATGGGTGCGAGGTTGCATGTTAGTACCGCATACCACCCGCAGACCGATGGGCAATCGGAGAGAACGATCCAGACACTGGAGGATATGCTTCGGGCATGCGTTATCAAATTTGGCGGTAACTGGGATGATCATTTGCCACTAGCAGAGTTCTCCTATAACAACAGCTACCACGCCAGTATTAAGATGTCCCCATATGAGTTATTGTACGGTCGACGGTGCAGAACTCCTATATGTTGGGGTGATGTTGGACAGAAGGAGCTAGGAAGCTTAGAAGTCGTGGAAGCCACAACGTAAAAGTTGGAGAAAATCAAGGCGTATATGAAGGCTGCCAAGGATAGACAAAAGTCATATGCCGACAGAAGAAGGAGACCAATAGAGTTCAGCGTGGGCGACAGGGTAATGCTGAAAGTGTCACCATGGAAGGGAATCATCCGATTTAGGAAGAGGGGGAAACTAAGTCCCAGGTTCATCGGACCATTCAAGGTACTAGCACGAGTTGGGGATGTAGCTTACAGGCTAGACCTTCCAAAAGAATAAAGTGGGATTCACCCTACCTTTCATGTGTCGCACTTAAGATAATGTTTAGCACCGAATGAGGCAGTCATACCTCTAGATGACATCGAGGTGGACGAGAAGCTGAACTATGTAGAACAACCAGTGGCTATACTGGATCGGAAGGAGAAACAATTGAGAAATAAAGTAGTCAAGCAAGTCAAGTTGCAATGGAAACACCGAAAGGGGTCGGATGCCACCTAGGAATCCGAGGAGGAAATGAGACGCCAATACACCGATCTGTTTAATGACGAGTCAGGTTTCGAGGACGAAACCTAAATAAGGGGGGAGACTTGTAACGCCCCGAAATTTCCCGAGACAAGCCATTTAATAATAACGGGCTTTTAAGGGTTAATTTAAGAAATAAAGGGGTAAATTAGTGGGCTATGGATCAAATTAGCCTTAATGGGCTAGGCTTGGTGGGTTTAAGGGCCCTAATCAGCCCTTAAACATGCATAATCAGTACCATTCTATCACATTACAACCCTAGCCACCAAATTCGTAGAGAGAGAAAGTAGAGAGAGAATGTGAAGGAATTCAAGATTTGGAGCTTGAAGGATTGAAAGATTGAATTTCTGGTGGATTGGAGCATCAAAACACAAGGAAAGAGCAACAAAACGAGGTAAGGATCGGCCTCTAAGGCCTTCTGTAGATCAAACCCGGATTCTAGGGTTTTGGGGTTTTGAAAAGTTTAAAGAAACACATAAAGGTCGAATTTTTACGTATGAAAACGTGTAAAAAGCTTAGATTTGGTTTCATGGAAGGTAAAATAAGGATTTGGACGTAAAAAGTTAAGATTTTGGGTTTAAAAACGGGCTGGATCTGAGTTTCTGTTCATCCGGCGAAACTGGGCCGCGATCCAGCGAATTTAAGCATTTAACCTGCGAAACTGCGTACTCATTTAGCGAGACTAGGAGAAATTCCAGCGAAACTACAGTTTCGCCGGTAATCTCGCTAAGACCCAGACTGACCGATGGATATTGCGAAACTAGGAAATTCCAAAGAAAGTTGGGCGCTCAAGGTAGCGAATCTGTCTAGCGAAACTAGCAGAAGTGCTGCCCAGTGAAACTGGCAGCGAAACTGCAGTTTCGCTGTAGCGAAACTATGGGCGAAACTATGAAGAAAATGACGTTTTTGCATATTAACTTTCGTGCAGCTAGAGTATTCAGGCTATAGCTTAAGAGGCTTAAAATTTAAGCTATTGGACAAGTTCAGGTGAGTTCTAGATCCCCTATTTTATACATGTTTTAAATGTTTTGGGGCGGTGTGCATACTAAATATATCTTTATTAACAGTTCTTTTAAAGTAAAGTTTTATACTCTATATTTTACGGAATAGGGTTCTTCTAAGGAATTGATGACGTGTTTTCCTTATTGGGATAGAATCTTTATAGTGATGAATTGCCTTGTAACGTGTTGTGTTATATTATGTATAACTTAAACCAGAAAGTGGAACGTAAATAAAGGTTATGAGGCCCATAACGTGTACCTTGATAAAGTGATAAAGTAAAGCCTTGCAAGTAAATTGATAAAGGAGGGTTGCATTCGTTGTGCCCTCACCAGTGATAAAGTGATAAAGTATGCTCGAACAGGCAGGTCAGTAAGTCCTGAATTGGCATGACAATAATGGCCTGATCGGGTACAACAGTAAGTCCTTAATTGGCGTGTCGGTAAAGTCCTAGGCGAGCCTAGGCACCGATAGTGACAGAGAATTGACGGATAAAGAAGAGTAATAAATAATAAGAAATGATAAAGTATTGATAAAGCGATAGCCTGTGTGTATTGATATTTTGATAGACAATGATTATTTTCAACTGATAAAGCTAATATCTTTTACAAAAGTTATTTAGCAAAGTAAAGCTAGAATTCACTCAGCGAAGCTGACTTTTATATGCATATCAGTTGACAGGTGAGAGTTAGAGCTATGGGATAGAAGCATGGGACTGAAGCTTCTTGGCACTAGAAGACTGGCATCCCTGATGAAGAAAAGATTAAGAGGACTTTAAATAGTTTTTAAGAATTAAAGACAATATCAGTTGACAGGTGAGAGTTAGAGCTATGGGATAGAAGCATGGGACTGAAGCTTCTTGGCACTAGAAGACTGGCATCCCTGATGAAGAAAAGATTAAGAGGACTTTAAATAGTTTTTAAGAATTAAAGACAATGTTTATATTTCATTTGTAATGGATTGAAATTTACAGTATTTTCCGTTGCAATATATATTTATATACATATGAGTAAATGACTGTTTTAAATCGATGTTTTGCTGTGAATGACCAACTGTGAGGTTCCACTGGAAAGGAGGGCCTTACAGAAGGGCGATTTAGTAAGGTATGCGACACAGTTATGTCGAGGCTTGAGTTGCATGGTCGCCATTAATGTTGTATGGGAAGTTTCAAAGGTTTTGAAATTTAGGTCAAGTGAGAATGAAAAGCTCTAAAGGTTTGGTTGGGTATTTATAAGCTAAAAGAAAACTACTGAAGGTTTTGGTGTTAGTCATCAGTTGTTGAAACTACTGATGACGTTGTTTTAACCTTCAGGAGTTGTAACATCTGAGGACTTGGTGTTAGTCTTCAGTAGTTGAAACTACTGAGACCTTGGTTTTGTCCTTCAGATGTTGTAAACGGCTGAAGACTTGTTATTAGTCTTCAGTAGTTATAAACTACTGAAGACATGGTTTTCATCTTCAGATGTTGTAACAACTGAAGACTTGGTGTTAGTCTTCAGTAGTTGTAAACTACTGACATCAGTAGTTGTGAACTACTGAAGACATGGTTTTGCTTCAGTTGTTGTAAACAACTGAAGACTTGGTGTTAGTCATCAGTAGTTATGAAACTACTGAAGACATGGTTTTGTCCTTTAGTTGTTTGGGTATGAAACAGCAGCTGTTGGAATCAGCTGAAGAGTAAACTTTGGATCAATCAGACCCTTTTCATAGCAATCTCTTATAAAATGATGTCTGATCTCTATATGTTTGGTCCTAGAGTGCTGGACTGGATTTTTAACAATACAAAGAGCTGAAGCACTATCCATTAATAATGGAGTCTTAGTCTCTGTAATGCCATAATCCAAGAGTTGGTTCTGAATCCAGAGTACCTGAGAAGTACAACTTGCAGCAGTAATATACTCAGCTTCAGCAGTGGATGTAGCAATTGATGTTTGTTTCTTACTCTGCCAGGAAACTAAACAATTGCCTAGGAATTGGCAACCACCAGAAGTAGATTTTCTGGTGACTTTGCATCCTGCATAGTCACTATCAGAGAAAGCAACTAATTTGCAAGAATGCCCAGTTGAATACCAAAGACCTAGTGATTGGGTACCCTGCAGATATCTAAAGATCCTTTTGACTGCAATCAAATGGGATTCTTTAGGTGCAGCCTGAAATTTAGCACAGGCACATGTTGCAAACATGATGTCTGGTCTGGAAGCTGTAAGGTACATCAAGGACCTAATCATACATCTGTAAAGGGTTTCATCAACCGCTTTACCTTTCTGATCAACATCCAGTTGTGTGATGCTGCTCATGGGAGTAGAACAGGGCTTACAGTTTTGTAAATCAAACTTATTCAACAACTCTTTGGTGTATTTGGACTGATGAATAAAGATTCCATCAGCCCTTTGTTTGATTTTCAAACCTAGAAAGAACTGTAATTCTCCCATAGCACTCATTTCAAACTTTTGCTTTATGAGCTTGGTGAATTCATCACACAACTGTGGATCAGAGGATGCAAAAATTATGTCATCTACCTAAATTTGAACAAGGAGCTTACGCTGTCCCACAGTCTTGATGAATAAGGTTTTATCAATGGTGCCTCTAGTGAACTTATTCTCTAGAAGAAAAGTTGATAGTGTCTCATACCAGGCTCTAGGAGCTTGCTTCAGCCCATAAAGAGCCTTATCAAGCTTATACACCCAATCAGGATGTTTATTGTCCTCAAAGCCCGGTGGTTGACACACATAAACTTCCTCCTTTATTTTACCATATAAGAAGGCATTTTTGACATCCATTTGATAAACCTTAAGACTATGAAAGACAGCATAAGCTAAGAACAATCTAATTGCCTCCAGTCTGGCTACAGGGGCAAAGGTTTCATCATAATCGATGCCTTCCTCTTGTGCAAACCCCTGGACAACCAGCCTGGCCTTGTTCTTAACTATTTGGCCCTTTTCATCTGTTTGTTCCTAAATACCCATTTGGTGCCTATTGCACACTTACCTCAGGGTAAAGGAACAAGCTCCCACACTTGTTGTTTTCTGAACTGAAGAAGCTCAAGCTGCATTGCTTCAACCATCCATTGTCTCTAAGTGCAACATGGTAGTTCTTTGGCTCTTGCTAACTGATGAAGAGAGCATAGAAGCAGAAGTTGGACAATTGACTTCTTGTTGAAACTCCAGCATTGATATCACCAATGATTTGAGACATTGGGTGATTCTTCAGCTCATTATATACTATTAGATCAGTGCAAGTGTTTGTAGAACCTTCAGCAGTAACAGATGGTGATTGAGATTCTTGAAACCATGTAGGAGATGGCAGCTCAAATGAAGTAGAGCAAGCAGAAATCTCATCAGCATTTGTTGTGGATGGAGCTGCTGAAGCTACAGGAGCATCAGGTTTAGTGAACTCAGGCAGGTTGTCACTAAACCTGAAAAGGTGAGTACTGGCTACATCATCATCAGTATCACCAGGTGGAGAACTATTGACAGGCACAACAGCTGGAGGTTGATAAGGAACATATTGCAGTATGTCCAGATCAAACAACTCCACAGGGTTTTGTGGAGTCTTGTCCTTTGGAGATTCATTGAACTTGACATGCAGAGTTTCTTCAACCATCTTTGTCCTATAGTTGAAAACTCTATATGCCTTGCAAGTTGATGAATAACCAACAAAATACCCTGCATCCACCTTACTAGCAAACTTCTGGAGTGGATTGCTAGTGTTAAGAATGAAACATGGACACCCAAAGGCTCTAAAGAAGGAAATCAAAGGGGCCAAATGATGAAGTACTTCATAGGGAGTCTTCATCAACCTTTGATTCACTAAGGCTCTATTCTGCACATAGCAAGCTGTGTTTACAGCTTCATCCCAAAAGGTCAGTGGCAATCCTGAGTCAGCCAACATGGACCTTACAGCTTCAATGAGAGTCATGTTCTTTCTCTCAACTACTCCATTCTGCTTAGGAGTTCTAGGAATACTAAACTGCCTTTTAATTCCTTTAGATAGGTAGAAGTCATCAAGTGTGTGGTTTCTAAACTCTGTTCCATTGTCACTCCTCACACACTTGACCTGCAGGGAATACTGCTTCTCCACAAATAACACAAAGTTCATAATAGCCTTGGCAGCTTCATCTTTGGAGTGTAAGAAGAAAGTCCATATAAACCTGGAGTAATCATCCACAATTACCAGGCAGTATTTCTTCTTTGCCATGCTCATCACCCTGACAGCACCAAAAAGATCCATGTGCAAGAGTTGCAAGCAGGCAGTGGACTTTGGTTCTTCTATGGGAGGGAATGAAACTCTGTGTTGTTTTCCCTTTAAGCAAGCAGTGCAGTTGTCTTCATACTTGAACTCCTTCAAAGGCAATCCTCTTACTAAACTATGGCTTATCAGCTGATTCATGTTCTTGAGATTAACATGTCCCAGCCTTCTATGCCATAGAGTAGACTCTTGAGGAGAGTCCTTGGAGAATAGGCAAGGATGGCCTTTTAGATCTATTTTCTTGGAAAGATCTAAGGCATATACTCTTCCTGTCCTGTTGGCCTTCAGGAGAGTATATTCATCCAACACCTTGTCAATCAAACTCAGAACTTTGGATGACAGAATCCGACAGTTCTGGCTTGTGAAAAGGGCAAGATGGCCTTTATCACACATTTGACTGACACTCAAGAGATTGTACTTGAGATTCTCCACATGGTTAACATCATCAAACCTTATTTCCCCATTGGAAACAAAGCCTTTTCCGATGATGTAACCCTTTGCATCATTGCCAAAGGAGACAAATCCCTTCTTTCCTTGAGAGTAGTCATTAAGAAGGGAACTGCTTCCTGTCATATGCATGGATCCTCCACTATCTACATACCAGATGCTTCTTTGGCATGTTGAAGAACCCTGCAATCATAACCACAAGTTAGTTAGTTTTAGAGACCCAAACCTTTTTGGTTTTGGGTCTGTTCTCAACAACAGGTGCAACACTAACAGGTGTGTTATGTGTGACAGCCTGAGGTGAAGGAGATGTGTAAAAAAGGAACCATTTGGCTTGGATTTCCTTTTCTGTGGTTTCAACACAGGAGCATCTAAATGGTTGTCTCTTCCCATTAGATGTTGAACCATCATCACAAGTTGTGTCTGACTTTGTGATAAAGCTTTCAGCTCTTCAGACACATTAGTGCTTGCTGATGATGGATTCCTATGTTGCACCATCTTCTTTGAGCTGTAAACCTTGAAAACTCCCAAAGAACCGTAACACACGATCTCAATCTTGTGAATGCGGAATATAAACAAGATTGGAGTAGAAGAAGATTGAATTGAATCACAAAAGAAGATATTCGATTGATAAACAGAAACCTATAAAAGGTCTTGTGCGATTTCGCACAGTACAGATTGATAATGAACGAAAAAAACTTAATTACAAAACGAAATCTAGCTATTTATACTAAACTAAGAGTTCTCGCGCGAGATCCCTTTCGCGTGGATCATACTTTCGCGCGGCAGCTGTCTTTCGCGTAGTCTGCGACTCGCATGGATCTGGTCTTTCGCACAGTAGGCTTCTCGCGTGACTTGTTGTTGTCGCATGGCTTTGGTTTCGCATATGATGTTTTGCCGAGCCTTGATTTGTCTTCTACAATCTCCCCCTAGGCTCGGTGAAACATAATCAATCAAAGTCAATGTTCGCCTTCTTGTAAGATCCAGCATAAGCATACCATTTATTCCTCAGGATCCGGTCAATCATCCATACGTACTGGCAAGATAGAAAGTAAACAGACTCATCAGCTGAGATAGGGCAGTGTAACAGCTTGGATAAGTCGTCTTTGCCAAACTTCATTAAGTCTGCTGGATCAATGATTCGATAAGACCTGTCTATACATTTGATCACAGCGTGACCGGAATCCTTTTCACATCTCCAGGATAGAAGTTGCTTCAAAGAGTTTGGAGGAACTGGAGCATGCACAGGGACTTTTCTGATAAATTTAGGATGTTGATAGACTCGTATCTTCATTGGAGCTTTAGTATTTTCATCAATTCGTGTTGAGTCATCTATCAACTTTGATTTTGCAGTCTTAAAGTCTTTGAAATTTGTGCGCATCTCCCTTCTAATCATGGATCTCATGAGCTCAGCTTCACTGTGATTACTCTCATTGAAGAATGGAGCTTTGCCCATAGAGTATAAATCAGCAGCACGTAAAGTATGAAAGTCTTGTGTGCTCTTTATATAATCAATCTCTCCATTTCTTCTCTTTATAACATACATTCTTTTCTCACCATCATAAGCCCAGCTAATAACGTGAGACATTTCACCATACTTTTGTTTGGCTTAGATATAAACAGAAAGTGAGCTTCAGTAGGTGGTGGTGGTGCTTTGAACTGTAAACCTCCTCTAGTGTATAGGGCAATCTGACCAGTATTATCTGTCTTTGTAGTATCAGTAGGAGTTTCACCACTCACAGTCTCTGTAGGAATTTCTCCTTCTTCAAGATTAATGTCCTTGAATAATTCTTGAAGATTGTTGCCAAAAATATCTGTATATTCAGTCTGTTCCTCCAGATCTTCAAACATATCAAGTTCTTCTTCAACAGTTTCAGATGAAGTTTGTTGAAAAGAATATAATTCCTTTTCATACACACTTTCTGTGGCAGGGTCTATTGGATCATATCCTTCTGGATTACTAACACTTGGTCTATCGACATTGTCAGTGTTAGTCTCTCCAGTAGGACTTGAAGAAGAACCTGTAACATTTCCACCATCTCCACCATCATTTCCACCATCATCTCCACCATTATTTCCATCATTATCTCCACCATCATTATCATCACCATTATCATCTTCATCGTCATTCTCATCATCATCATCCTCATCATCATCAGAATCAGCATAATCAACTAACTCTTCATCCTCCCTTTCATGAACAATGGGCAGAGTAACCATGTGTTCTGTCTCAACAAAAGCAGTAGAAGTGTACGCTTCAGTGATCGGTACTTCAGATGAAACTGGAACATCTTCAGTAGTGCTACCACTTTGCTGTACAGTAGATGTTTGGGCTTCGTTGACCGTTTCCTTTTCAGGAACTATCTCAGTGGGAGGTGGGCTTGGAGATCGTCTGCTAGATTCACCAACCACAGTAGTAGATCTTATGTTTTGTGGCTGATGAAAGTAGGTCTGAGAGATAAATTCTCTAAGCTCGTTTAGTTGTCTCTCCAACCCAGATGAGTAGTCAAATATGTTTTTCATTTGTTGCTCAAGAGATGCCAGTCTTGTGTCTTTGATTGCTGAGTCGAGATGAATCATGTTTATCTGATTGGTCTTTTCTTCGTTACTTTTCTTCAACTCTGCAATCAACTTCATATTCTCAAAATTCTCTTTCTCCAGGTTCTTTATTCGTTCTTCTAAAGTAATAGCACCTGGAGTACTTGTTGATTCCTCTCTTCTCTGAAACTCAGGAGGAGTATTCAAGAGTGTGTCGACATCAAACTCCAAATTCTCTTGATGAGGAGGTGTAGAGAAACCAGAAACAGGAACATTAGATGCTCCAGAAACAGGAACTGTTTCTGTTTCAGGACTAACAGTAGTCGTATCAACATGAGATTCTTCCCTCGTGATCACATTTGCAGGTGATCTCTGAACTTCAGAAGAAGTGGTCTGATCAGCCTCTGTAATAACCACTTGTGTTCGTGGTTTCCTGGGAATAATACCACCACGACCTCTCTTTCTCGATGGGAAGTCTTTTCTTTTTGCCATTCGTTTGCGTCGCGATGATGTACTAGGAGACTCTTCCGGGACATAATCAGTGTCCCTCTCTTCCTCACTTGGTCGAGATGATGTTGGAGTAGAAGGAGTTGGATCAGTCTGAATCACATAAGGAACATTCCCTATCTGATCACTAACAGTATCGGAACTAGAAGCAGAATGAACAACTTCTTCCATTCCTCCTTCATGTGTAGGTTCATCTTCAAAAGCTTTTCAATCTCTTCATCAATATTTTCTCTAGTAGAGGAAGTAGAAGCACCAGTCTGTGCATCATCAGCATGAGCACCTTCAGCAACCTCATCATCATGTTCATCAATCTCAGAAAATTTGCCAATCTTTGCAAAACTTTCACCAGAGCATTTGTTGCCTCTGGCTCCAGTTAGATGTGAGAAAATCTCCTTCTTCACAGTCTGTACAACATACTTAGGAGATCTCTGAGTAGCAAGCTCAGGATAAGCATCATTTATCACCAACTGGATAAATCTCGGGTACATAATGAACTTCTTTCCAGGATTTGCTGTAGCATTCTTTACCATCTCCTGAAATATAACCCCAGATATGCTAAAGGAATGTCATCAACCAATGAAACTAGTAATGAGCCAAACACTGCACTCAAGCTATCCATCCCAGCCTTGAGGTTGCTCAGATAGTGAATCACCACATGAAATAAGTATTTCCAGTACGGTGGTAACCATTTCTTCTCAAGACTTGGATATCTGTACTCGTATCCCATACGAGTCAAGCAATCAATCACAGTGTCATCATCAAGTCTAGTTGGTGCTCCTTCTTGATCATCAAATAGAAGAACTCGGTTCAGGATGGACTGAGAAACTGTCACTCGTTTGTCCTTCACAGTAGCCGTGATAATCTGGTTTCCTGCTTGGTCCTTTTCCAGAGCAGCAGTGCTCCAGAAAGAATCTATGAGCTCAGAATAAATAGCAGGATCAGCTGATATAGCATAGACAATACGAGAGTTCTTCAAGCCTTCGATCATAGAATGAAATAGTTCCTTTCCTTCCGGAACCTCGTCCAGATAAGCAACACAATTATGATTCTTGTTAAAGATCATTTGTGCCATCTGCATTGTCAAATAAGATCAAAATTAGAACACTCTTGAAATAACTTAATTATGCATATAGAATTTTAACACTTAAAACATTTCAGCTTTAAGGTCTTATTATTAGAAAATTTTATCACTTAGAAAATTTTTCATTTCAAGGCTTAGTCACATGTGAGTACATGTAATTCACTTATGATTTTATCAAAAGTTATAAGTGAGAGATCCATGTACAACAACAACAGAATCAACACTTAGAAACATTTTAGAATTTTTATGTCACGCGAAAACAACTCATGCGAAACTAATCAGTATGCGAAATGATAAACTCATGCGAAATTCAACAATTCTTGCGAAAAATGATTTCATGCGATAAACCCTTATCACGCGAAATTAGTTTACACGCGATAAGCTTTCTCAAGCGAATTCGCTTTTCGCAACTGTTCAGTTCTTGGTGCGATTCGCACAATCCCAACTTCAAATTAACCTTTCAAAAGTCGATTTTAATCCATGAAATGCATATCATTGCTGTCGCCTAGATCTATTAGGTTAATTATTTATCAATTTCATCATTTAAGTCCATTTATTTAGATTTTAAATTCAAGTTGTTAAGTTCCCCTTAACATTGTTCTTCTACAGTAACCAAATCAAACTGTGTATACCTTCAAAATCACACTATGCACGTACTAGAATGAGATGTGAATCAAACTATCAGATTAGGAGCGAAATGGTGTATGCGATAGAAGATTTCGGACGATGTGCGAAAATGCTTTTCGGGTGAAGTTTGAGCGAAAAATGGGTTTGTCTAGAACATTGTGCCTTTTATACCTCAGCTGTATCACGCGAAAACAAGTTTCGCGAAACCACCCTTTTCGCGTGACTTTCCTTGTCGCACTAAACAATTATTTTTCAAAATTTTTCAAAGTTTTCAAATGTTTTCAAAGTTTTTCATAGTATTTCTTATGTTTCAGACTTTTCAATCCTTTTATTTTCAATGAATTATGTCAACATAAATTGTTATTTACCAAGTGATTAATTAACTTAATGAATCTTCAATTTTCAAATATTTTTCTTGTTATTTCTTTGTCCTAAAATAAAACATTATAAAAGTGAAATAAAAACAAACACTTACATACAAAATAACAAATAATGAAAACAATTGAAGAATCAAGATAGGATTTGCTTGTATTGTAAGAATTTTCATAATGAGATCATATAGTTCTTTGTCAAGTTAAGACTCTGTCCAGCTTTATTTAAAATAACTGGTTAAGTTGATTGTCATATATTTTGTCCTTTTAAACTTATACTTCAGGTTTTACTCAGACACATAATGAGTGATATATATATCATGTTTGTGTTAATTTGATATAAGTCAGTGGATCCCACAATCAGAACTTCTGTAGAATTATTATTATCCTTCAAGACACTATTGAGATTTTTCAAGTCACCCCAATTTGATTTAAACCATGCATTGATGATCAGTGATACCATTTATTGTAATCCTAAATATAACTATTTGAGCATAACTAGCCTGAGAAATATTCTAACCCGGAATATTAACAAGTTTAAGGACTTACTGACAGCCATCCGGACTTACGTCTGCCCTCTCAAGATGTTTAGGACTTACAAGCCATCCGGACTTACATGCCCCATCTCTCGATTTTGCCTTCCAAAGTTAAAAAATATTCTCAAAATAGAAAATAGATACCATATAGTATGTATGTCTTTTAGACATATCTTTTGATTTGTTTGTGCTTCTTGGCATCTTATATCCTATATGGCCTTTGTTGTTGGATCTTTTTGCTCAATTATTTTCTTTTTGTATTTTTTCTCCTTTTTGTTTCTTTTTGTATATGTTGTTTATCTTTTGTATATACATATATAGGTATGATAATCACTGAATCAATCATATACAGGCTTGAGTATGACAAGATTATATCTCTCAGTGTGTGTTAGAACATTTTTGGCACAGAATCCTGATATGTTCCCCACTAAATCATATTTCTTTAATTCAAGTGTAATCACTCAATTATGATCTTTTCATTTCTGAAAGCAAAGCCTATCAACATATCAAACATAATCCAAGTGTATTCGTATTTAAGCCTTTGAAAGTACTTATACTCGTTTTGAACTTTGTAATATCATTTCTCATTTAAGCATGAAAATTTCTTCTTTTTGATTTTGGCAATCCTTTGATCTTAACTCCCCCTAAGACCAAAAATATTTTTCAGAACTTGCTTTTCTAATTTTCTCCCCCTAAAATTGTGATTGTCCTTTTAAGAAAAAGAAACAATTGCAATTTTATTCATTATTAAAAACTGAAAAATCTTGTTGTGAAGATTCATTAAACCAATTTATCCAAAGTTAATCATTCCCAATGATTGCACTAGGAAATCAAATCGAGAATGATCAAACGCCTTGGTAAATAAATCAGCTATATTTTCAGTTGACGGCACTTGTTTAAGATGAATAAGTTTACGATCAAAACAGTCGCGGATAAAATGTATGCGGATGTCTATGTGTTTAGTTTTTGAGTGTTGGATGGGATTTTTCACGATGTTTAAAACTGCCGTGTTATCACACCAAATTGGTGTGTCATAAATATTGAGACCATAATCGAGAAGTTGTTGCTGAATCCAGACAAGCTGGGAACAACAACTCGAAGCAGCCACATATTCAGCTTCGGCAGTGGATGTAGAGACAGTGTTCTGCTTTTTACACTGCCAAGAAATGAGTCGGTTGCCCAGGAATTGACATCCTCCTGTGGTCGATTTCCTGTCTAAGTTACAACCACCATAATCACTGTCAGTATAAGCAAATAAATTGAAATCGGAATTTCGAGGATACCAAAGACCAAGTTTGGGTTGACCCTTGAGATACTTGAAAATCCTCTTGACAGCTTTCATGTGTGATTCCTTTGGATCACTTTGATAGCGGGCACACTGACAAACAGGGAACATAACATCCGGCCTGCTTGCAGTGAGATACATATGGGAACCAATCATTGATCTGTAAAGATGCTGATCAACTGATTCTCCTAATGGATCTGGAGTAAGAGTAGGACGAGAAGCCATTGGAGTTGGAGCTACTTTGGAGTCTTGAAACTTGTATTTCTCAAGAATTGTCTGAACATACTTTTCTTGATGAATGAGAATACCAGTCTCAGATTGAGTAACCTGAATACCCAAGAAAAATGAAATTTCTCCAAGTGAACTCATCTCAAACTTCTTCTTCATCACTTCTTCGAACTCCGTGCACATACTATCATTTGTGGAGCCAAAAATAATATCATCGACGTAGATTTGAACCAAAATGATATCATCGCCTGATTTTCGGATGAATAAGGTTTGATCAATTGCACCTCTTGAATAACCATTTGCAAGCAAATGTTCAGTCAGAGTTGCATACCAAGCACGAGGTGCTTGATGTAAACCATATAAAGCCTTATCCAACTTGTAAACATAATCAGGATGATCTGGGTCTTCAAATCCAGGAGGCTGACAAACATAGGTTTCTCCTTCATTTCTCCGTATAAAAACGCAGTCTTAACATCCATCTGGTACACCTTGATGTTCATGAATGAGGCAAAGGCTAAGAAAATGCGTATTGCTTCTAGTCTTGCAACTGGAGCATACACTTCTTCATAATCTAAGCCTTCAACTTGATAAAATCCCTGCACCACAAGGCGTGCTTTATTTCTAACTATAACACCCTTTTCATCCGTCTTATTCCTAAAAATCCACTTTGTTCCAATCGGAAGCTTATCTTTTGGTAGTTCAACAAGATGCCAAACATTGAGCTTCTTGAATTGCATCAACTCATCCTGCATTGCTTCTATCCAGCTGTTTTCTTTAAGTGCCATTTCCACATTCTTGGGCACTGTTTGTGATAGAAAGCAAGCATACAGACATGTATTGATTGCTCCTGATCGACTTCTGGTAACTACACCTTCGTGCAACGGGCCAATGATTGCTTCAGTTGGATGAGTTTTATGTATTCTCAATTGAGGAATCTCATCTGCAACCATTCCATCTTCCAAATTAGTAATATGTTCAACATTATCAAGAACTTCTTCAGTATGTTGAGATAGAGGCACATAAGTTTCATCAATTGTGTCATCTGAAATAGGAGTTTCAGAAGCAGTTGACACATTTGGAGACTCATCAAAGGAACCTGAATGATCTCTATCGGTGTGTGTATAGTGTCTGAAGAAGATGAAGATAACGGAGAACTCAACGATTCTTCCAGCTCCTGAGTAGGAATTTGTTCTGAAGAAATATCTAAAGACTCAGAACAGGCAGATACTGGTACAGAAGCTGTCGGAATATCTTTGGATGATGAAGCAGTAGCAGAATCATCAGATATCAAAGAAGGAAGTTCCTCAATTATTTGGTTATCCAAGGTGATTGATTGAGAATTAGAATCTGCAGATGAAGATTTAGAAATATTAAAATTTATGAACAAGGATTCATAATCATAAACCCATGAAGGAGCTGAACCTGCATCAGTTATGTTAAGTTCGTGCCAATCAATGTTAAATGACTCGATTATTTGTCTAGTTCTTTTATTATAAACACGATATGCAACCTTATTGGCAGCATATCCCACAAAGTAACATTCATCAGCCTTTTCAGAAATTTTGAAGATAATTCGGTTGTATGTAACAAAGTGCAACAACAACCAAAGGCTTTAAAATATTTAACTTTGGGTTTGTGATTATAAAAGATTTCATAAGGAGTCTTATTTAATCTTTTGTTGATTAACACACGATTCTGAACATAACATGCAGTATTTACTGCTTCTGCCCAAAAGAATAAAGGTAATTTGGCGGCAGAGATCATTGTTCTAGCAGCTTCAATTAATGTCCTATTTCTTCTTTCTGCAACCCCATTCTGTTGTGGAGTGCCAGCAGCACTGAATTGTCTGGCAATTCCCTTGGATTCACAAAACTCATTCAGAGTTTGATTGCAAAACTCTGTCCCATTGTCACTTCTGATGCATTTTACCTTTTTCTCTGTCTGATTCTCCACCAAAGTAATGAATTTGATCAATAGATGTGGAGTCTCATCCTTAGATGCTAAGAAAAACACCCAAGTAAATCTTGAAAAGTCATCAGTAACAACCAAACAATAAGATCTTCGACCCAAACTTAGAACACTTACTGGACCAAAAAGATCCATGTGTAAGAGTTGTAAGATTGATTCGACTGAGTTGTGTGCAACTGGTTTGTGAGGAAGTTTATGTTGTTTACCTTTTGAACATGACAAACAATGTTCAGTTAAATGATATTCTTTTTCAGGTAAACCAATTACATGATTTCCACGTACAAGTTTATTCATGTTTTTAAGATTGACATGTCCTAATCGACGATGCCATAACATGGAATCATTCTCCGAGGCTTTGGATAATAAGCAAGAGGCTGTTACCAAAGAATTAGAACAATGCATATCAAGAAGATAAGTGTCATTGTCTCTCGGAGTCCTCATCAAAACCCATTCTTCTGGAACAACAAAACCTGGTTTTAATATTAAGCATTCGTTATTAGTAAAGTGTGTTGAATATTGTTTGTCGCAGATTTGAGACACACTTAGCAGGTTATGTTTTAATTCCTCAACAAAATTAACATTCTCAAAACTTAGGACGCCATTTGTAACTGTACCCCGTTTAGTAATTCGTCCTCCTCTATCTCCTGCAAATATCACTCTTCCTCCGTTGTATGATTGCACATCTTGTAGTAATGATAAGTTACCAGTCATATGTCTTGAACAACCGCTATCAACATGCCATAGACTTTCAGTAGCCTTTTGCGGTTGTCCCTGCATTAGTAACAAATTACTTAGATTTTGGTACCCAAGTCAAACATGACTTGAGCACATTCTGAGTTGCAGTAAGACAAAATGATTTGAGATTATTATATTTTGTTTGCACATCATTCTTTTCATTTATGCTTTTAGGCTTGACATTTTCTTTTATATCATTGGTCAAATTCTTATCCCGTTTGACATTAAACTCATTAGCAACCTTTGATTTCATATTATTTGATAATTTTCCACGAGTGAAAAATAATTTTCTATTATGAGAAATAGATTATGAAATCTTTGTTTACTTAATGATTTTTGTCTAAAAGGACAATTATTTGCCAAGTGATTTGTGTTTCCACACTGAAAGCATCTCTTCTGTTGTGTGTGGAAAACAAACTGTGGATGACAATTATGAAAATTGTCATAAAACCAAAGTCAGATTGACTAGGTTTATCTTTCTCCACAGTCTCTCGAATCTTTGTCTCGTTTGACAATTGCAAATTCATCTTTTGCAGATTCGAGGAAATCGAAAATTATGACCACTTTGATTCGGAGATTTGGCAATTTTGACTTGTGAAATTGTTGGTGTTGGAATATGAACAGTCTTTGTCTTTGCTGGAGTAGGACCAGACTTTGAATGTGCTGGAGAAGGACCAGGCTTAGATATACGGATTGGTGCTGGAGAAGGACCAGGCTTTTGAATTGTGAGATTGCATGCAGAAGAATTATTCACTTGCAAATCTGGGCTACAAACATCTTGATTCACAAGGTTAGCATTATAATGAAGTTTATTTTTAAAGAATCGAGAATTCGTTTCTTTAAAAATATGTTCTTCATTTTCAATTACACCCTTAGAAATGAATCGACTCTTAAAATCCTTTTCAATTCTTTCCTTTTGATTAGCCCTTTGATTTGCATTCAAATGATTTTTGCTATTAGATTGCAACTCATTCAAATCAACCTTCTTTTCATTTCCAGACAAATTTTGAGTACATGCAGATTGTGAAACTTTTACATTCTTATTATTTAAACATTCATTCTCATTCTCATCCTCACTCTCACTTTCCCAATCTTCAACCAACCCATCCACCTTCATTTTATCTGCAAAAGATTTTCAGGTGATTGTTTAGTTTTGGGTGCTATGATAGGATCAACTGATAAGTTTATCTTAACAGAAGGTTTTAAGTTTTGAGATGGAGAAAATCCAATCCCATAGACCATATCAGAATCACAGATGTTCTCAGATGAAGGTAAACATGAATAATCATGATTAATTGGAGGTGCAATGTTAGAAAACCCAACACCACATTTTCCTCCTTTGATTTTCTGAGTCATTTGTGACTTGATTATGCCTTCAACCATCGTTGATGAAAGTTCAAATTTCTCAACAGTCAATTTAACCGTGGCTAATTCACTGTTGAGTCTGTTAATTTCTAGAGCGAGTTCATTATTTCTATTTGTCAAGTCATTATTAGTACATTCTTTATCATGAAGATTTAATTTCAAATTATAAATTGTTTTGTTTAAACCTTCAAGTTTTTCTTTAAAAATCCTTTCATTTGACTTGTGTTTACTAGCTTGATACTGAAGTTTTCAACTTCCATTATCAGGCTTTCATTGTGAACTCTGTATCTTTGAACTTTCTCAACACATGCATTTGACATAAGTCATCATATACCTTGGGTTCTGAAGTTTCCCCTTCTGTTTCCTCTGCCTTCTTGACCATGAATGCTTTCATGTTATCAGTTGGTTTTCCACTGGAGCACTAACAACAGTCTTTTGATCAATACATGTGCTTTTGACTGTGAGCTCAACAGTGTCATCTTCAAACACAATCTTTTCTTCATCAACCTTCTCAACCTGTTCTTTCTTCTCAGCTTTCTCTTTCTCCTCTTCAACTTTCTCAATCTTTTGATCAACTTTCACTTTCTCCACTTCAATTCTCTCCTTCTCTTCTTCTTCTGTAGCAAACAAGCCCTCCAACAAATCATCAGACACGAATTCAGCAAACAAGTTTTCTTCCTCTTCTGGTTCTGGCACAATCTTTGCAATGAGTGCATGAGACAAAGTCAGATCAAGGGCCTCCATTTGATCAGACCAATCGTATTCAGCATTTGTTTGAGAAACTAATGCTTTATTGCCACTAGAAGTACCAGCTTTGTCTTTCTTCTGCTCTATCTCCACAGTCACCATCTTCTTTGGGGCTTCATTTTGAACTGTTTTTGGTTCAGTACACTCTCTGGCGAAATGACCTGGTTTGTTACAATTGTAACACCTCAGGTTGGATTTGTCGAAACCGATTTTGCTAGAATTATTAACACCAAACATTTTCCTTCCAGTTCTTCTAGCAAAATTCTTCGCCCTGTAAACTACCATGGCCATCTGATATTTGATGTCGTTTTCTTCAACATCATCCGGATTAACTTGTTGAAGATCATCAACAAGAATATTTGGAGCAGAAAGTCTTCCGGCCATAAAAGCTTCATAACTTGACATAAATGTGGTGAAAAGAGCAAGATGCTCCTCAGCAATCTGAACAGTCTGCTTGGATGGATTAGTAGTAGCAACATAAGCATGTTGACCACTATGAGAATCTTGAGGTTGAGAGACTTGTTGGTGGATGATGGGGGAATAATGTTGAGCTGCTGGAACATGAACTTGATGAGTTACTGCTGGTTGCATATATGAAGATGCTGCACTTCCCGATTGTTGTTGCTGACACATTTGTGTATAGCTGACATAGTAATTTGGATTACTAGCCATCTTTGCGTAGAGAGCAGTTCCTTCAGCACCTAGAGAACTGAGATGATTAGCAGCTCGCTGCTTATCATCCATAGCATAAGACTTGATAGTTGAGATGAGATCGGTCAACTGAAGAGTATACAAGTCTTTGGTTCTCTTTATCAATGTACAGTTGTTATTCCAACTGTAAGGAAGTGAGTTGAGTAACTTCTTATTCACAGTAATGGGTTCCATAGTAATACCAGCACTCTTCATTTTTGTGACCAGTCTAACAAACCTGGCCATTTGAGCTTCCAACTCCTCACCAACAATATGATTGAACATGTTGAATTCTTGATTCAACATATCCTTCTTGCTCTCTCTCATGTCTTTGTTGCCCATTATCTGAGATTCCAGAGCATCCCATAGCACTTTAGCACCCCTGAACTCTTGAAACTTTTGTGAGATCTCAGTAGTAAGAGCCATAGTAATTGCAGCATACGCCTTATCATCCAGTTCCAATCTCTTAATGTCGTCTTCATCCACAAATGTTCAGGTTTCTGAACCATTTCTCCTTTGTCATTTTTGTACAACGGAATGTAAGGACCATATTGTATAGACCTCCACATTTTAGGTTCCGTGTAAATGACATATCTTTCAAATCGAAACGCCCAATCGGTATAATCATCTTCACATAGAAGCCTCGGTGGCTTGTTACCAGTTCCAATCTCAGTGTCTAGATGAAGTGAAGCAGTAAGATGCTTCAAATTCGGTGTTGTTGAAGCCATAATGAACAGAAAAGTCAAAAATCTGGTTTTCGTGCGAGAAGAGAATTCGTGCGAAAATTGATTTCGCGCGTAGAGAGTTTTCGCGCGCGATGGATCTTTTCGAGCGAATTTTCAGAATTACCTTTTCACGCGAATCGCACAAAAAGGTGAAATACCTAACTGAGCGAAAACACCCTGTTTTCGCGTGCGAGAACTTGCAGATCAAGCGAAAAATCAATTTTGTGCAGAAACAGATTACCAACTGTTTGTTCACGCGAATATCACCTCCAGCTCACTGATTAAGTTTGATTAAACTCATTTTAATCCAATTTTAATGAATTTTAAGTCAATTTTAATCAAATTAAGCTTAAAGTCCACTAATTACGTTCAATTAGGTCCAGATTAGTCCAAATCTTCCACAATCGAGCAGCATAACTTTTCCATCTCAGAATCTAAGGTAATCGATGATGAATTCTTCAAAAATCGAGTAGAACACAATCCAATTCTTCTCCAAATCGTGGTTCAAGAGCCTAATGCTCTGATACCAATTGTAAAACCTTGAAAACTCCCAAAGAACCGTAACACACGATCTCAATCTTGTGAACGCGGAATATAAACAAGATTGGAGTAGAAGAAGATTGAATTGAATCACAAAAGAAGATATTCGATTGATAAACAGAAACCTATAAAAGGTCTTGTGCGATTTCGCACAGTACAGATTGATAATGAACGAAAAAAACTTAATTACAAAACGAAATCTAGCTATTTATACTAAACTAAGAGTTCTCGCGCGAGATCCCTTTCGCGTGGATCATACTTTCGCGCGGCAGCTGTCTTTCGCGTAGTCTGCGACTCGCATGGATCTGGTCTTTCGCACAGTAGGCTTCTCGCGTGACTTGTTGTTGTCGCGTGGCTTTGGTTTCGCAATGATGTTTTGCCGAGCCTTGATTTGTCTTCTACATGAGCAACCTCAGCTATTGCCTGAGTAACCCCTACCTTCTTTTTGGATTTGCTTTTGGGCTTAGGGGTTTTAGGTTTGGATATTGCTAGTACAAACTTGGTTTCAAACACATTTTTCATTGTATTCATGTGCTCTTTAATTTTCTCTTTTTATTTGAGTTTGGAACCCCTTTTGTACCAGCAATCATCAGTAAGATGATTGAACAAGCCACATATCTCACATGGCTTCTTCTTCATCTTATGTTGATCATCAACTGAAGAGGATGAAACTGCTGAAGACTTGTTCTTCAGCTGTTTGCTGTCAGTACTTGCAGTTTTCTTCCTTGCAGTACCTACTTTCCTGACATCCTCTTTAGTTGTCTTCAAACCCTTTCTACTGACAGTTTTCTTCTCTTCAGTGCTGAAAGTAGTTGTGGTTTGAACTTCAGGTGTTATCACTTGCTCTCCAGTACTTTCAGTGCTTCTAGAGACAACACCTGAGTTGATCAACTTGTTTACCATGGGAAAGTCAGCATTTGAACCATCAGCTGTTGTAGCATCAGCTGATTGGTTTTAGGAGTTAATGCTGACTTCTACCTCTGATGATGTTGTATCAGATAGTAGGTCACATGATGAGAAGGATTGGTTATTTCTCTCTCCATTAGATTCTATATCTGCTCTTGAAGTAAAATCTGTTGGAGGAGCAATGTGATTATAACTAATGCCAAACTTCACATTGGAAGCTGATTGCTTACTAAGAAGCATTTCAAACCCTTGCAGGATTGCACCCATCGATCACACTCTACTTGGGTGGTTGCAAGAGTTTCCTTGAGGTCTCTGTACTTCTATAGAAGTACCTCTTCCCTAGCCTTATCATCTTTGATTTGGCATTTAAGCTTATAAATCTCATCATTTTTATCATTAAGAGCAGCCTCAAATTCAGCTTTCTTTTTGGAAATGGTTTGCTCTAGCTCAAGGTTTTTATCAATTAAAGCTTCATTTGCTTCTTTAATAAAAGCAAATGCTGCTATGCATGAATCAGAACAAAGCATGGCTTTAGCCTCAGAGGATACCTGTGATGAAGTATTGGATGATGACTCATCAGCAGACTCAAAGGCCATTAGAGCAAGATTCCCAAATGGATGATCACCACCATGTTGACCAGCACCTTGGAATAGCTGTTTCTGACCAGATAGATCATCTGGTAGACTACTCCAGTCAACAACTCCTGGGGTAAAGAAGCTGTGTTGTTGAGGTTAGGTTTGATAATGAGATTGGGAAGATTGAGGATCAGGGAGAGCATATGGTGGCTGAGTAGGAGGTGCTTGAGCTTGACTGGGCTGAGGCACATAGTAGCAGGGGTATGGGTATGGCATATGACCCTGAGGCACAAAGTAAGCAGGTGATGGCTGTGCTGATGATGGATGACCCTGAGAACTGGAATGCTGCCCTTTATTCTATTAGCTATTACTAGGAAAAGTCACAAAGGGTGCAGAGGTGTTAGATCCAGATGATCTACACTCTCTAGCAAAGTGTCCAAGCCTGTGGCACTTGTGACACCTCAGCTTGCACTTGTCAAAACCAACCTTGGTTTTGCCTGAGAGACTAGGAAATTTTCTGCCAGTTCTCTTGTAGAACTTTTGAGATCGAATATTTATCATAGCCATCTGACTCAAAATATCCATCTCTTCCAGATCATCATCTAGAATGCCCTTCAAGTCCTCCATCAGGAAACACAGGTTATCACTGCTACCCCCTGAACCACTATCAACACCAATAAAAGCATGTTCAGAGTTGGTAGAGAAATCAATATGCTCATCATAGGCACTCTCAGATGCAGCATATTCTGACTCATGACCTATCAAGGCAGCATTGCCAGTGACAAAGTCATCAGTGAGCTTTCTAGAGGTGGACAACTTCCTCTTTTGCTCTATCTCTCTCTCAAATGTGAGCAGTTTCCCATGAAGTTGGGTGAGAGATAGAGTATCCAGATTTGCACTGGAGCGTAGGACAATGGTATAAGTGTCCCATCTCTCAGGCAGTGAGCTGAGGAATCTGTTGTTCAACTAGCTATTAGAGTACTCTTGTTTGACCATCTTCAACTCAGAGATCAAACATGAGAACCGCTCATACTGTTGAGTCAGAGTCTCACCCTTCCTATGAGAGAATGTCTCATATTGTTGGGCGAGGATTTCTCTTGTGTTTGCTAAGACCTCATCGGTTCCTCCGAATTGTTCCTTCAGAGCAACCCAGAGATCATGAGCAGTCTCATGATGCATCAGACCAGCATAGATTTCATTCGGCAGTGCCATGGCCAGAATTCCATGGGCTTTTGCATCAATCTCCAACAGCTTGAGATCTTCGTCCGAGTATTGATCGGGTTTCTTCGCAACCCACTCATTAGACTCAGGGACGCTCACCATCGGCTTGTATGGTCCATGCACCACCGATTTCCAACAACCAGCACTGTTGATCGATAGTTGATGGAGCATACGCCTTTGCCAGATGTTATACTCATTCCTCACAAGCATCGGACGCTTGGTTGAGGAACCAGTATTGTGAGGATCGTTCGTTGGTGTCGCCATCTCAGATTTCAGTCAAAATCAAGTTAAGCAAACAAATGTAGCTCAAAACCACGAGAACCTCAAGTTTAACGGCCAGAAACAGCATTGTCTCAATCTCTATAACTAATTCTTGCAAATTGCTAATTCGATCAAACGTAGAGATCAAAAGAGCAGTTTCAATGATAAATAGTGAAATCGATCAATGATTAACCAGCTCTGATACCATTTGACAGGATCTCAGCCTCTAGTTTGATCAATTAGGTTGTATTCGTAACGGATTTAGCATGAGAATTAGCAATTACAGCAAGAACACATATGATTTTGCATGTAACAGTACAAATATGGAGAGAGAGAACAATTCTGCCAAAAAGGTATTTTCTATTACTCACACGTTTCAGCACCGATTACAAGTAGGTCATCTTCCTTTTATAGGAAGAATGACGCATGCTGATGTCACATGATAGTGACATCAAATGGTTATTAACAAACTACTGAAAGAACACCTAAACTACTAAAGATGTCAAACAGCTGACATCTTCTTACAAAATGCTCTGTGTTCTAACTTATTACAAACTACTGAAGAAAAGAAACTACTGAAAGTATTACAACGACTGAAGAACAAACTCTTCAGTCGTTTACAACTACTGAACTATAACAGCTGAAAAACAAACTCTTCAGCTGTTGTACAAACTACTGAAAAGGAAAAATACAACTACTGAAAAAGAAAAACCATCACAACAACTGAAGAAGACTTCTTCAGCTGTTGTGACAAACTCTGAAGCTTCAGCACTTGGTCTTCAAACTTTGATCTTCGGATGTTTCATCAGCTGATGACTTCAGTAGTTGTCATCAGCTGATGTCTTCAGTCTTTGTCTTCAGACTTTGTGCATTAGTTGTTGATCTTCAGTTCTTCAGCTATTGATCTTCAGCACTTGAGTCTTCAGTACTTGAAGTCTTTAGTACTTGTATTCTTCAGTACTTTAGACTTCAGTACTTGTCTTCAGTACTTGGGATCTTCAGCTGTTGTCCTTCAGATCTTTGATCTTCAGTTGTTGAGTCTTCAGTCTTTGTCAAACTACTGATGAAGCCTTCAGCAGTTGTTGTGATGTCATGTGGGACTTAGAGGTTTTCCTGATCTTGGCTCATTGGTTCTTTTGGTCCAACATTTTAAATGATTATAGTAATTGTAGTGTATTGTTATAAATTACCTTTCGAATATTGAATTTTCATATAATGATATACTCATAGTCAAATACGAAAGATATAAAATTATAAAAAAAATTATGAATAACTATAGCTTATTATAAATTTATATTTTTTAAGTCGGTTATATATATTCTATCAATGATGAATACTTAATTTCATCAATTTAAAATTTTAGTATAGGTAATGACTTGAAGTTCAAAAACACATATCAATTATAACATTCCAAAAAACAATAACAAATGAAGGTGTAAATAGCTAAAACCAACCAATATTAAAAAATCAAATCTTAATTCAAAAAACAACCACACATACAATAATTTAAACAGTTATTCAACAAAAGACATAATAAAAATAAGATAGTTTGGAAACTGAAAAAGCAATGTAGATCAGGAATAAACTCGAGAAATATCACATTATTTCTCTACTTTTGGAATTAGTAGTTTGAACTTGTCATCTTCAACAACACCAGAATGTTTAGGAGTACGGACTTTAGTTGCCAACTGACTTTCATCATCTTCTAAATCATAAACAACAGACAAATTTCTCTTTAACTCGGTCCTTTCATTCATATTGTCCTGGATTGAAGATAAACAGGGACGTTTACCCTTATCTTTCTCAACCGTGGAAAATGAGGTTGTGTTATCAGCAATAATAGAAACAACATCCTGTTACAAAATAGCTGTGTTCATTATCATTATGTGAATTTACAAATTAGACAAAAAAATTTGTAAATCCAAACAAAAAAATAATTTTAATATTTTAATAATAGTATATGTATAAATATTTAATTTACTAATACCGTATCTTGTGATGTTTGGTCGGCAACTAAAGTATTATTCAACGGACTACAACACCCTGTTTAAAAATTGATAAATTATATTAACATATTGTATAATGGTCAAATATTTAGTAAAACAAAAAATTAAAATAAATTTATAGTATATATATATATAATATATAGTATATATATATATCTATAATGAAAGTATTTTTTACCTCATCTGGCATACTTTTCTTTTCTAACTCTAAATTAATAGATGAGTTATCAGTAATCTTTTATATCTCATAAACTTCATAGTTTTTGTCAAGATTATATTGTTTTATCTCAATCTTGAACACAAACTTCTTGTCAACCAACTCATAAAACTCATCAGGAAGTAGTCTGTTATAATCGCCTTATATGTGAAAAAAAGATTAAAATTATAAACGTGAATACGAAAATAAAATAAATATGTAATGAGTCAAATAACAAATAAATTAGTCCTTTTATATGCTTACCTCAACAAATTTCTCTACAAAGGATGCAGTTGATTTTTTAAACAAACGTTTTCCCTCACGATCAAAAAGAGTTAAAGAAATAATACCAGCTGAATCTTGAACATTAATACCAAGTTTCAACCTTATTTTAAAAAATACATAAAGTAAAAAATTAATAAATATAACTGTTATTAATTAAAAATATTTATAATATATATATAAACATACCTTGGAGTGACAATAAGAGGTTTGTCTTTACACTCATGTAATGCCCCGTTCCCGTGACGCTTACATCTGGTCAATCATCGCACGTAAAAGATATAATTTCATTAACTTTAATAAACATGCAGCGGAATCAGTAAAATAACTTTTCATTTCAATATAAATGCCTTTGCAAATAATACATCGTTAATCAATTACAAAATATATATTGTTGCATTACATCACAAAAGCATTATATAAATGGATGTCATCCAAAAGAGCTGAGTAACCACCCCGTGCCATCCTCAGCAACCTTACCTGCCAACTGGAAACACATAAAAAGTCAGCGTTGCTGAGTGAGTTTTAGTTTTATAATAAAACATACTTTTCTTTCGTTAAAACCGTTCTTTACTTACATGCGATCACACATCATACGTACACATAGATATTATCATTATTATCTTCATCATTCGTTCGTTAACTTTCGTTCATTTAACGTAGATCGTTAACATTCACATTCGTTACTTTCGTTCACATTCATTCATAAATTCTTACTTTCATTCGTACGTTCCTTACTTTCATTCGTACCTTCATTACATTCATTTGTACGTTTATTACTTTCGATGACATGTACAATACCCCGAACATTGTGCACGAAGCTGGTTACTCGGCTTGAGGTCTTTCATAGACCTCGAACATTGTGCACGAATCTGACTCCAGTACTTAGGGAAAGTACATTCACCACTTATCTTTTCTCTTACACTCTGGATCAATGCCATGTGCTATACCTCGAACATTGTGCACGAAGCTGGTTACTGGGCTTGAGGTCCATCATAGACTTCGAACATTATGCACGAAGCTGACTCCAGTACCTAGGGCAAGTGGTAAGGATCTCATACATATGGTCAATCACAAGGATTGAACCCCATTGTGCATCCTTCTGGGGTAGCTAACCCGCACACAGTTGAGCTAACACCCTTCATTGGGTGTGAACCTCTATACATTTTCTTGCAAGCCTTTCTTACTTTCATTCATTCGTTCGTTAATGCATGCATTCTTTCATTTCATTCCTCTTTTCATTATCTTCCACTTTACGTTACGTAATACTTTTCATTCATTCATAAACATTCAACGTAAAGCCACGGGAAAAACAATCATACATAATAGGAACGTAATCATAAACATAACTTACCAAGCCATCACCATACAAGGCACCCTCATACATACATAACATACATCATGCATAAACATGCAACATCATCATCATCATGCCCTACATAACTACTAAGGCCTCAACAGTCATCTTACATGAACTTACGGGAACTTTAACGTTGATATACATCTGTACTTTCCCCTGAAAGTCAGTAATTAAACTATGCTTCTCTTGGGGTATAACAGCCCTATTTGGGTGTATGGGCACCCTTCAGTCGCATGGCCTCCATGCGACTGAACATCATGCGAATGGACCAATACGGATGAACACCAATGCGGATGAACACCCAATCGTGCGAATGGACCTCATGCGTATGGACCTCATGTGGATGGACTTAATGCGGATGACCATTTATGTGAATTGGACCTCAGTCGCATGGCTCCCCATGCGACTGGACCCCCAGTCATGCGACTGAATCTCAGTCGTGCGAATGAACTCCAATCGCACTCCAATCGGCCGTATGGCCTCCAATCGGTTGCCTAGCCCTAATTGATGCAGAATGAAGTTCATCTCGAACCTAATCTTCCATTGTCGACCTCCAAGCTCATCCAACCCATTCTAAGCCCAAATCAACCATCCTAAACCTTAGGAATGCATACTACAACACCATTCAAGCACACACAAGCCCGAAAACATACTCCAAACGCATCACACGCAAACACACCCAAATGGGTCAAACACACACACATACAAAAATGGGTTTACTATATGGGCCCCAAATCAGTTGAAAACGAGTAAAATAAGGGTCCTAGAACTCACACAAACTACAAGAAGAAGAAGAGCTTCGTCTAGACCCGCTACATGATGATTTTCAAGCTCGAACCCACTCGAACCAAGCCTTTCTTTTCTTTTCTCCCTTTTCTCTCTTCTTTCTCTCTATGTTGCAGAATTTTGGAGATGTGGGGAGGGTGTGGGCTGCCCTCCCCTCTTATTCTCCTTCTCTTCTGAACTTTCTCGCGTTTTGGCAAGTTTGGTCCCCCGACTTAGGACTTTATTTCTTTTTCTTCCTTCGTCGGCTTCAAAGAAAATATCCGGGTGTTATAACTCATTACTGTTACAAGTAAGGACTTTATTATCATCTGTCTCATTTGACACCTCACCAACAGAAGATTCAACTACACTTCTTTGAATCTTTTTGGTACACCTTGTACAAGCTTCATAATACCAATCCAAATACTACTCAACATAAGAAATTATACTGACTATTATAACAGATTTTGGCTACATTTAAAGTAAACATAGTTAGAAAATATGTTAGTGAAAATAATATCACATTTATAGAAGTATAAATTATACATACATGTAATTAATATTGAAGATTACCTCTGAAATCTCTATGATATCAGCAATTTTATGAAGCTCGTTGTGAACCAAAAACTCATCGCTTATAGAGTAGAACAATGAAGAAGAAGAATGAACATATGGGGAAGCTAATCCGTTATCAGAAATATTGATCAATCTACAATTATAAATATATTGGTAAGGTATTCTTATATTGAATTGAAATAAAAATTATTTAAGTTGATATATTTTTTTCAAAAGACTTACTGCTCATTAAACAACTTTATTTCTTCAATTTCACTGTTAATGAAAACTCTTCTTATGTTGTAATTGGTTAAAACATAAGGTTTACCTGTTGAAAGCATATCCAAAGTTATCATTAAAAATATAATTTTAATAAATTAAATGATTACATATATATAATAAATAATAAATATAAGAATGAAATATAGTTTACCACCAAACCATTGAAGATGGCCAAATTGAAGAACCAATTGTTATATTTGATATATTTGGATTTGTTGATAAGTTAGTTGAGAATTGATCAGCATATTCGTCCCACAAAGTCAAGAATATAGTTTTGTTCCTGCACTTAAATTTATAATAAGTTTCTGATATGACATATGAAAAAATCCAAATTAATAAATAAAAGGTACCGTGAATCTCCAATCTCCATTGTTCGCCTTTTGGATTCCTTTCCGTCTTTATCAATGCTAGCAGCAAATCAAATATGCGCAGAACATATCCAATCACATTTATAAATTAATGATATTAGAAAATTGAATTACATTATGAAATATAATTTTTTAATAAAAAAGACATGGTAAAATGAAAATACCAATTGTCTTATTGAGAAGAGCATCTCCATCTTTAATATAAGAAAGGGAGGTGAAAGATAATGCATAACGGCTCCCAAAATTTCCTTCAACTTTGACAATCTTCGTGTTGTAGAATATGCAGATTTTATTCGGAGTATCCACATACTTGAACTCATTAGCATTTCTTCCAAAGGTTGGAGAGGTGATCTTAAGAAAATTATCTTTCTCGAGATGCTTTTCAAGTTTAGCAAACCATTTACTCTGATAGCTTGCATGCATACGCGTTCCCTGAAAATAAAAACATACAAAGAACATTAAATCCGTAAGTGTATGTATTGTTCAAAATTATTAAGCTGTGCTTTTGTAGTAATACCTGCTCATCAACAACTATCATTTCAATAGAGTATGTCTCCTTTCGATTAAGTTTACTCTTATGTCGCCATACTCTGATTACACGAACATGAATTGTAAAATCCCTAACCTTAATATCCAGATCTTTCAAATATGTAATCTGAGAAGAAGCCATAACTATAAAAAACAAAAATAATGATGTTAATAGTGTGTAGTTATGATCAAAGACATTAATTTATCAATGTAAAAGATTAAATAAGTACATATACCTGTGCAATACGAAGAACTCCAAAAAACATTCTATAAATGAATTATGAGTAAGGAAGACAATGAGTTAAATGGTTAATTTATAGGTATAAGTAAGAGGTGATAAAATATCTTTTACAAATATATTAAAATTCAATTAAAATTTTCCGAAAATTAAACCTTTTTTAATTAGATGGATATGGAATTTGAAATTTAAATATTATCCTTTTAAATGTATTTTAAGATAATATAAATGTTTGTAAGATATTTTCAAAAATTATATTGTATTTTCAAAAAAAAATATATTCAGATTTGAAATTTACTAAAGCTATTAATTATATTTCCGAAAATTCTACCTTTTTATAATATATGTATTTTCGAAAAACAATAAAGCACTTTAAAAAAATATATATTCTAAACCTTTTTTATAAACGGAATCTTAATTGGGTTTTCAGTATTACCTTAATTATAGAATAAGAGGTGGATGCCTGGTTTTGGAACAGTTGAGGGTACTTCCTCTTCATCTGGTCCTCGCGTTCCCAGGTAAATTCTGGTCCACGCTTTGAGTTCCAACGGATTTTAACGATAGGGATACGACTGCGTTTGAGTGTCTTGACCTCTCGGTCCATGACTTCCACTGGTTCCTCGATGAAATGTAGTTGCTCGTCCACATGTATCTCGTCCAACGGGACGATGAGAGTTTCGTCTGCAAGGCATTTCACAGGTACTCTATTCCACATCACAAACTGTTGAGTCTCGTACTACCCCGTAAAAACCACGTAACATGGTGTACTAATTTTCGGGACGAAAATTCCTGCAACAGGGGGATGATGTGACACCCCGCAATTTCAGAATAACATCTTTCAAAATCGTGGTCGTCAACATTTACCCGTACACGCAAATACTCGAAACGTATACAAACACCGCCACAGACATCGTTAAACGAATTATGATAAAATACTAACGCGGGTGTTTGTAGAGAATTCACATAAACGAGATTTCCTAAGGAATCCTATTAATTGATAGAGCTCGCTCGTCTAAGTCGTTATCAACCGAAACGAATTCAGGAACTCGGTACCTAAGTGCAGGGACCAAATCTGACAATTGCCAAACTGGGGCTGGGTATAAATACCCACCCACTAGCCAAACACTCCCATTTCCTGCTCTCCCTTTCTCCTCTACGCTCTCTACACCCGATTGTTCATCCTAGCACCAAATCTCACCCGATTGAGCTCGTTTTCGCCGGATTAAACCACGCAACAGCTGAGGAATCACGTTCCTAGCAGGTAGGCGACCATTTTCATCCGTTTTATCACCCGTTTCACTACTGCAAGTATGGGATTCGGGTGTTCGGGTTCAACCCGAATGCATGTGGTCGTGGGGGTGCGTGTGAGATCAATCAGAGCATGCATTCCACTTAGACATGTTAGGAGAGTGTTTCTGGAAGTCTTGATTATGATAAAACCGAGCACAGAACAGCCGAAGGCCGTTCGACCCAACCTGCAGTCGCGATCTGCTGCAGTCCGCGACTGGGCCAACCGTGCGACTGAGTCGTGCGACTGGTTCCTTCGCGCGATTGATCGGGGCGACTGGGGTGAGACGTGCGAATGAATGGTGCGATTTAGTCAGCCGAATGAATGTGTGCGATTGAGTCCGCCGAATGAATGTGTGCGACTGAGTATCACCCGACTGAAGGCCCAACCGCACGAATGAAGGTTCATTCGTGCGATCGGAAATTGATTCGGGCGATTGGGGAATGTGTGGTACGACTGAACGCTGAGTCGCATGAATGAGGGTTCAATCGTACGAGGGAACTTGATTCGTACGATTGAAGGCCTATTCGTGCGAACGAAGTGTCCAGTCGTGCGTCTAGCCTTGTTATGCGATTGGAGTCATTTTGAGTGAATCCTTTTGGTGTGCGATGTGTCTATCGTATGACGATAAGTTAACATCAATAAAGTGTCATTTCTTGACCATAAAGATTAAAGTCAACGCAATCAACAAACACATACTTTTCAACCTGAAACAACGTAACTGTTTACAAATATCAACAACTCATTAGAAGTCTACATGAAGTCTAATACGTGTATGCCTGCTTGTGTGTGCCACCCCCGATCGAACCCATGCGACCCGACCCGACTAAACATGTCTAGTAACGCTAAACACAACATTAACGCTTAACACAACTGTCAATAGGTGTTTGACAGCGCATCGTAAACAACACTTGGGAAACTTTCATCCTACGCACTTGCTACATCATCTGTGAGTTTCACGGCCCCTTTTTACATCTCTTTCCGTTTGGGGGAGAAAACATGCAAAACACATTTACATTAATGGTTGTAGTAATATTGATATCGCTTGTTACGTTAGTGCAACACACTCATGTCCCCACACACTCGAACCGTTAGTAATGGGATTAGCGAGGTAATTTTGAGTAGTACTACTGGGTCTGACAAACCCCGCCCGGGCTAGTCGCGCTAGCTTGATTGGAGGTCAAACGGGCGCACAATTGACCTAACATACGATTGCCACGGTCGGTTAAGACGTGGAACACCCCGTCATGGTCTGATGAGACATGACGGAACACACACGATTGCCACGGTCGGTCAAGACGTGGAACTTACGATTGCCACGGTCGGTCAAGACGTGGAACTTACGATTGCCACGGTCGGTTAAGACGTGGAGAAAACACAATGGGACGTAGACAGTCAGCTTCGGTTCGAAACGCTAAGTAACAAGAACATAGGCTAGCTACCTAACGATATGCTTTATGTACTAAACCATTGAAACGCTAAAACATCGAAACGCTTACGAATACATTTATTGTTGATTAAACCTGTGAACTCACCAACTTTATGTTGACACACTTTAGCATGTTTTCTCAGGTCACAGGAATGCATAAGCTTTTGAGGCATGCTTCAGGAAACGCACTCAGGACATGCATTCATCTAGTTTATTTTTCAGCATTGAACATTTTGTTAAACATGGCTATTGTAACAGTATTGTAATGGATTTACAACTTTTGTACACGCTTCCGCATTATTGTAAACTCAGTTTATACAGTTAAATGTATGTTTTAAAATTCATATAGTGTCGTTCGATATGACTGTGTCTGAGATCCTAGTATGTCACACGCCTGACGGTAAAACCCCGTTTGTGGAAATTGAGGGTGTGACACCTTAATTATAGAATAAACAAAATTTATGGGAATTCAAAGTTCAAATATTAAGATATTAAAATTTGTTTGAATTTCAAACAGATATTATGATAGAGTAATTAGATTTTCAAAATAAGTAACTAAAATGAAAGGATCTCAGCATCTAGTTTGATCAATGAGATTGGATTTGCAGCGGAATTAGTACATGAATTAGAACAAATTATAGCAAGAACACATAAGATATAGTAATGAAACAGTATGATTATAGAGAGAGAGAGAATTTCTGCATAAAGGTGTATTTCATTCAATCACATGCTTCGGCATTTTTACAATTAGGTCATATTTCCTTTATAGGAAAGATGACGTCAGCTGATGTCACTTGACAGTGATATCTAACCGTTATTACAACAAACTACTGAAAGAAACTAAACTACTGAAGATGTCTAACAGCTGACATCTTCTTACAAAAAGACAAGTGTTAACTAACACTACAACTACTGAAATAAAACTACTGAAACTACAACGTCTGAAAAACATGCTCTTCAGACGTTTTACAAAGTACTAAAACGGAAAAGAAACTACTGAAAAGAAACTACTGAAAAGAAACCATCACAACAACTGAAGAATACTTCTTCAGCTATTATGACAAACTCTAAAGGCTTCAGTACTTGACTTCAGACTTGAACCTCAGTTGTTGTCATCAGCTGATGTCTTCAGTTATTGTCATCAGCTGATGTCTTCAGTTGTTGTCTTCAGTCTTTGTACTCCAGCTGATGTTTTCAGACTTTGTACTTTAGCTTATGTCTTCAGACTTTATACTTTAGCTGATGTCTTCAGACTTTGTACTTCAGCTGATGAAGTCTTCAGTCTTTGTACTTCAGTTGATGAAGTCTTCAGACTTTGTATTTCAACTGATGAAGTCTTTAGTCTTTGTACTTCAGTTGATGAAGTCTTCAGCGGTTGTTGTGATGTCTGTGGGACATAAAGGTTTTTCTGATCTGGCTCATTGGTTCTTTTGGTCCAACAAGCTCCCCCTAAACCAATGCAGCCAAAACCTTTAAGCTTATTTTTGGTCCTACTTATTTGGCAGAAAGATTGGTCTTTTACTTCTGGATCAGCTCAGAAATGACCCATATCAGCACAGGCCTGGGAAGAGGTCTCAAAGATCTGATTGGCAAAGGATGGATGGGAACTCTGTCTTGGGGAACTGGACATAGAGTTGTTACCCCATCCATGAGACCTACTTCCCAACTATGAGTCTATAAGACTCTCTTGTATAGGCCTCTAGGAAGACTATCTGTTCCTCCATGGTGAGCTCTTCTGCTTCTCCCTCAAACAATGATTCCGGCCCATAATACTCACAGATGTATTTGACCTTTTCCCATTTTTGAGCTCCACAATTATTATTGCTCTATAGGCAAATTCATCAGGGTGATTAGCTTCCTCAAGCCTCTTATATACTAACCCCTCAAGCCTCTTATATACTAACCCCTTTTTGACCACTCTATTCTCCAACATCTTTTGTAGGGGCTGATTAGCTTTATAGGCCTTCTTGAAGTCATCTAGGATCTCACAGGGTGATACTACAATGGCCAGTGTGATCACTTCATCTACGATCTTCTTTACTTGGCCATTGTTTCTCTGTGGAATGTCTTTCTTATGGATCCTATGAGACACCCTGGGATCAGGCCAAATCCTCACTCTCTATTTTTGATATTGAAATGTTTGTCTGAGAGTGTATAATCTCTGAGCATGTTTTTTCATATTTATAATTGATGAGGTGGCAGCATAAGCTTTGTCAACCCTCCTCAACAATTCCTCATCATGCTGTTTGTGAAGCTCTTCTTCTTCTAGCTTCACTTTAACAGTTTGCCTTTGGATCTCAGGAGTAATTGTTGGAGGGTGACTTTTGGCCTTAGGCAATGGAATAATAGCTGAGATAGGCATCCTATCTTCATGCTCATCATCTTCTTCTTTGTAAGGCCCCGTTCCCGGGCACCTCACAGTTAATCATTCACAGCATAAAACATACATATTATAAAGTTAAGCAGCGGAATGAATTTTAACAAAAACCCATTCATTCATTTTAAATATTGTTGCTAAGCAATACATTCTAGTTTATAAGTCACAAAATGATTAATTGAATGAATTACAAAACAACAGTATCGTCAAAACATGAATGGATGTCAGTCTTGCCCGCCAAGTAGCCACCCCCGTGTGCCATCCTCAGCAACCTGTTACCTGCCAACTGGAAAATACATAAAAGTCAGCGTTGCTGAGTGAGTTCTAGTTTTATAGTTAAAATACTTCACTTTTCATTCAAAAACCGTTCCTCATTTTCATAGGTGATCATACATCGTACGTACACATAGGTAATACTTTCATTATCTTCATCATCGTTCAATTCGTACTTTTATCATTAATCTTCACTTAAGCTGTGTGTGACAACCCGAAAATTTTTCGAGATTTAATGTAAATTTTATGTGAATTTACAATTTATTTTTATATTTTTATTAGTATTTAATAATAGTATTAATAATAATAAAAATAATGACAATGGTAATAATAATAATATTATTATTAAAACTAATAATGTTAATAATGAAATAATAATAATAATGAAAATATTATTATTTACAAAATTAATATATTTAAATAAATAAGTCCAGGGACTGAATTTGCAATATTTGAAACTTGTTTTAAAACTTAAATCATAAAATAATAAAGTTACAAAACTACAGGGGGCCATTGTGTAAATTGATTTAAATACCCAACCCGCCGCCCCTTCCCTTCGGTTTTCCGGCCGGTTCTCCGGCGACTCTCCGGCGGCCTCAAAAGCCAACCATATCACGATTTTTATGCAATCCAACTATACCGACACCTTCTAGAGGATGGACCGAACTCGGGGACCATTTCAATTTGAAAAATCAAGTTGGTTAGGTATGTTTTCCACTGCGACCGAAAGTTCGGCCGACCCACTTATCAAAAACGCAATACCAGCTTATTTTAATCAAATTAAACGAACGGGAATGGCTATATAAGCATCCCTAAACTAATGGTACATTCACACACTTCTAAAACACTTGAAATCGATCATTTGATCTCCTCATTGCCGCGGACTTGCAACCGATCGTATACCCTCTGTAGAACCTCGAAACAGGTACTTAAACACACCATTGTGTTCGTTTTTACAAGGGAACAATAACCCCATGAGTTCTGATGCAATCGAAATCGATTTGGCTTTCGATTTGGTTGAGGATCGAACCTGGGGTTTTCTTGGTGATTTGGGATTACTTGGGTTAAGTTTAAAACAATTAGAAGGGGAGTTTTAACCGCGGCCGAGGCCTTGGTTTACTGGTTTGGTGTGTGTGGAATGGAACCGGGGGTCGCGGGTTCGAACCCGGCCCCCAACATTTTTTTAAAATGAGCTTTTTAAGCCTTTTAAAATACTGAAAAATTTCTAAAAATTATAAAAATAATTTTTATAAGCTTTAATTATTTTAGAAAATAAATAATTATTTTCTGGAAATTTATTTCTTTAAAACCTTATTTATTTATTTATTTAAATAAATAAAAACATATGTAATAAATTGTAATTTTAAAAAGATCATTGAATCATTATTGGACACCATATTCTTTTTAAATTATAATAATTGTGGAGATTTAATTCTTTAAAAACCTTATTTATTTATTTATTTGTATAAATGATATAAATGGTTACTTTTATAAAAAAAAATGGATTTTAAATGATGATTTAAATCATCAAGTTATTAATAAGAATTATATTATATTAATTATGAATTTATTATAATAAATGAAGGAATTATATTTAATAAATTTCATAAATTATTTACAAATACAAATATTATCATTATAATTACGATCACGACATTGTTATTATTAATATCAACATTGGTAGTATTATTAAGACATGGTGTGTTGTATACCAAATCGTGTACGTCAAACCGAACCGACCCGAATCCGACCAAATATATTTATTCGCGTTGAACACGTTTTAAAAACTTAATTACAATTAATAATAGGTGTTGATCGTGTTTGATCGAGCATTGCCTTATTCTTTGAAGTTCTTGTTCATTTTATTACATCAAATCAAGGTGAGTTCAAGCCCCACTATTTTACTAAAACTGTTTTTGGGGGAGATAGCATACTGGTAATGTTACAAACGTTTTCTTTATATATTTAAGATGTGTAAGGATATTAATATAGTGTTGTTATCATTGTACAAGTCCTCACACTTTCGAATTGTTAATATTGGATAGCGGGGAAAGTTGGGTAGTACTACTGGGTGTGACGAGCCCCACCTTGTGTGACTCGAGGTCAACCGGGTGCAATTTGTCCTATGATTATTTGTCACGATATGGCGACGTCGTGGCAGGAGGCAAACATAACACAGTCAGCTTCAATGTCGAAATCACTATTTAATATCGTTTGTGAATGGACTAGCTAGCCATTACAATGCACATGCTTATACGCTGTTGTTAAACTGGGATGTTTAACTGTGAACTCTTGAACTGATCAACCATTGGATTGATACACGCTATTGTTAAACTGTGATGTTTAACTGTAAACTTTTGAACTGATCAACCATAGGGTTGATACACGCTATTGTTAAACGGTTAAGATTTAACGCAAACTCGGTATACACTTTTAAACTGTTATGTTTAAACATCAAACTCTTGAACTCACCAACCATGTGTTGACTTTTAGTATGCTATTCTCAGGTCACTAATCTGGAACTGCTGATAGGAGCACCACACGGGTCAGCATGCATGTTAGAGACTTAAACTTAAACCATATTTACTTGTCTTTTATTTATGGTTTCAAACACTTGTTTGGCACTTGTCTTGCCATATGTTACTTTCATATATTTTGGAATGTTTTGTTTTCTTTATGCTTCCGCGCATAATTTAAAAGTTTGAAGTTTGGTTTGTTAAACGTTGCATATAGAGTCGTTCCGAGTAACTATTGACTGTGATCCTGGTTTGTTCACACGCCTCGCGGTAGAACTCCGCACGTGGATTTTGAGGGTGTGACAGATTGGTATCAGAGCCATTGGTTATAGAGAACTAGGTTGCATACACACTAGACTATAACCGCACACAGTTAGTTAGTTACTTGTTCCTAGTCTTCCTAAACTTAACTTATCATCGTAGGTTCAAATCCTTAGACTTTATGTCTAAATCTTATCGAGGTTTTGAATTCCATGAACCAAATGAATTTGTGTGACACATAGACACCTGTATTCTGGATTTCCTGGCAAAAGGCCTTCAGGCTAAGGCAAGCATATCGCATATATCTCAATGCGAGACCTGGTATGCTTACCTGGGGATTTCTGGGATGAGTGATAAACTATGGTCAGAACACAAGTTTATAAGGTAAATGGTTTCTATGCCTATTTCTTGTTCCTATACCTGATTCCATCCATATGAACTTGCTATCTATTACCCTTAGTCTTTATCCATGGGATATCTTTATCCTGGACATGGAACAACACCGAGTCCGGCGACTCACAAGCGATGTCTATACACTACAGCACGACATAGCTGAATGATTCTATTCTATTCCCTTTAAACGATTTGGACTACATAGTGTTTCTTTATTTTGGAACCTATGTGGGAAGAGTTGTTTCCTCACCCAAACAACAAACTCAATTTGTTATAAATGTTGTGGTGGTGACGAATTCATTATTTCCTTATTGCTTACTATACTTCAATGAGATAAAAAGGTTTGAAATTACTCATTATCGTATTTGTAAATGTAAAGTGAATAATGGACGCCCGAGGACGTGGACGTGGTCGTGGACGAGGACGCGTGCGTGGACGTGGTGCCGGTGACCAAGGTGTCGGTAACCAAGGTACCGGTAACCAAGGTGCCGGTAACCAAGGCGCTGGTACTATCAATATGACCCCTGCGGAATTGGCTGCTCTAATCAACGTACAAGTTCAGGCAGCGGTAGCTGCTACCCAAATAAGACAGCCAGCAGAACCATCAACTTGTACCTACAAGTCCTTCATGGACTGTAAGCCTCACACCTACAGTGGAACCGAGGGAGCTGTAGGGTTAGTAAGATGGTTTGAGAAGACGGAATCCGTGTTCTCAAAGTGTAACTGTCCACCTGCTGACCGGGTGAAATATGCTACGGGAACGTTGGATGGTGCTGCATTGTCTTGGTGGAATGCTCAAGTGCAAATGCTAGGGCAAGCCATGGCAGATCAACTCCCGTGGGACGAGTTCAAAGATATGATGATTGAAGAATACTGTCCACGAAGTGAAGTACAAAAACTTGAAGTGGAATTCTGGCAGCTGAAGATGCAAGGATCAGAAATTGAGACTTATACCACAAGAACTCATGAGCTGGCCACTCTATGTCCAGGAATGGTAAACGAGATGCACAAGAGAGTGGAACACTACATCCGGGGATTAGTGCCAGAGATTAGGAGTATGGTTACTTCCTCAAACCCGACTACTATCCAGCAAGCTATCCGCCTAGCCCACAAATTAACTGATGAAGCTGTGGAGGAAGGACGGTTACCAAAACGGGGCGCTGCGGCGAGCGTGTCCGACAACAAAAGGAAGTGGGATACCTCTAACAACACCAACAACAATAGAACATCATCGTCCGGTGGTCAACATCAGCAACAAACACCACAACAACAACACAGGAGGTTCGACAACAATCGTAACTTCAACCAGTCAGCCTCGAACAATCAAGGATCGAGCAGTTATGGTGGTAAACAGCCGAGGTGCCCACGGTGCAACTATCATCATGTTGGAAGATGCGACAATTACAAGTGTCAGCGGTGTGGTAAAATGGGACACTTGGCTAAGGATTGCCGTGGTGAGTTGGTTAGGAAGCCACAGCAAACTCAGGAGACTCGAAAGGGTTGCTTTGAGTGTGGGAAAGAAGGGCACTACAGGAACAACTGCCCGCAGCTGAGGAAGAACGGTAATGGCACTGGCCAAAACAACAACAATCAAGGCAACAACAACAACAACAATGGTAACGGTGGTAACAATAATGGAGCCAAAGGGAGAGCCTTCGTCATTGGCTCAGGTGAGGCTCTAAATGATCCTACAACTATTACTGGTAGATTTTCTGTCAATGGATGTTTTGCTACGATACTGTTTGATACTGGGGCCGATAGGAGTTTTATATCCTTAAAGTTCTGTAATTTTCTAAGTGATATTCCTTCTGCCTTAGAATCCGAATATACCGTAGAATTGGCCGACGGTAAACAAATCCATGTAACACACATTCTTAGAGATTGTAAGATAGAACTCGCTGGTCATACTTTCGCTATAGATCTTATGCCTGTTACACTAGGAAGTTTCGACGTTGTGGTAGGCATGGATTGGCTCTCTAATAAGCAAGCGAAAGTCATATGCCATGAGAAGATCATACGAATCCCTGTTGGTGATGAAATTCTTACAGTCCGAGGCGATAGGAGTGGTGCAGTAATGGGTATTATCTCTTACATGAAGGCGCAAAAGTTGTTACGAAAAGGGCGTGTGGCTATTCTGGCACTCGTCACCGACAAGCAGTCCGAGGAAAAAAAAATAGAAGACATTCCCGTGGTAAGAGATTTTCCAGAGGTGTTTCCAGAGGATCTTCCTGGACTACCACCTCATCGCCAAGTGGAATTTCAAATCGAACTGACTCCCGGTGCAGCCCCGATTGCTAGAGCACCTTATCGATTAGCACCAAACGAACTACAGGAGTTGTCATCACAACTTCAGGAGCTTTTAGATAAGGGCTTTATCCGACCTAGCTCATCACCTTGGGGAGCCCCTGTTCTCTTTGTTAAGAAGAAGGACGGCACTTTCCGAATGTGCATCGATTATAGAGAATTAAACAAAGTCACAATCAAGAACCGATATCCTCTACCTCGTATCGACGACTTGTTTGATCAGCTTCAGGGATCAAGCTACTATTCGAAGATCGACTTGAGGTCTGGTTATCATCAACTCCGAGTCCGTGAGGAGGACATCTCCAAAACCGCATTCCGTACTCGTTATGGTCATTACGAATTCTTGGTCATGCCTTTTGGGTTGACTAATGCACCTGCGGTATTCATGGACCTCATGAATCGCGTGTGCAAACCCTATCTCGATCAGTTTGTTATTGTGTTTATCGATGACATACTGATATACTCTAAGACCAAGGAGGACCATGAAGAGCATCTACGATTGATCTTGGAATTGTTGAAGAATGAGCAACTGTACGCCAAATTCTCTAAGTGTGACTTTTGGAAACGTGAAGTGCAATTCCTAGGTCATATTGTTAATGAGAAGGGAATACATGTTGATCCTGCCAAGATTGTGGCGATAAAGAATTGGGCTACACCGAAGACACCGACTGAAATAAGGCAATTCCTGGGGTTAGCAGGATATTACCGACGATTCATAGAGGGATTCTCTAAGATTACACAACCTCTCACCGCTTTGACCCACAAAGGAACGACATACAAATGGGGTGAAAGTCAAGAGGCGGCTTTTCAGCTACTGAAACAGAAACTCTGTAGTGCACCGATATTGGCACTACCAGAGGGGACAGATGATTTCGTGGTGTATTGTGACGCATCCATTCAGGATTGGGTTGTGTCCTGATGCAACGCGACAAGGTGATAGCTTACGCCTCGAGACAACTGAAGGTTCACGAGAAGAACTATACCACCCATGATCTGGAATTGGGCGCAGTGATTTTTGCCTTGAAGATTTGGAGACATTACTTGTACGGTACCAAATGCACTATTTACACCGATCACAAGAGTCTTCAGCACATCTTTGAGCAAAAGGAGTTAAATATGCGGCAACGACGGTGGTTAGAATTACTCAATGATTATGACTGTGCAATCAAGTATCATCCGGGTAAGGCTAATGTGGTAGCCGATGCCCTTAGTCGTAAGGAAACCCTAAAGCCTCGTCGAGTGCGCGCATTACAAATGACTATCCATTCTGACCTACCAGCACAAATCAAAGCTGCTCAATCTGAGGCCTTGAAGACGGAGAATCTCAAAGCGGAATACATGCGAGGCATGGAGAAACAGTTGGAGGTTAAAGCTGATGGAATCCGTTATTTTATGAAACGGATCTGGGTACCACAGTACGGGAATTTGCGAGAGCTGATAATGGATGAAGCTCATAAGTCACGTTACTCTATTCATCCAGGTTCAGACAAGATGTATCAGGACCTGAAAGAATTTTACTGGTGGCCAAAAATGAAAGCGGAGATAGCCATGTATGTAAGTAGATGCTTAACTTGTTCCAAGGTTAAGGTGGAGTACCAGAGACCATCCGGTTTACTTCAACAACCGGAAATTCCAGTGTGGAAATGGGAGCAGATCTCCATGGACTTTATCACGAAGTTACCTAGGACTCCCAGCGGATGCGACACCATTTGGGTTATAGTAGATCGCTTAACAAAATCCGCACACTTTCTGGCAATCCGAGAGACTGATCGAATGGAGAAGCTGACACGTATCTATTTAAGGGAAATAGTCTCTCGGCATGGCGTGCCGATATCTATCATTTCTGATCGTGACGCTCGGTTCACTTCTCATTTCTGGCAATCATTACAACGATCATTGGGAACACGGCTGGATATGAGTACCGCGTACCCCCCCGCAAACCGATGGTCAAAGTGAGCGTACGATCCAGACACTGGAAGACATGTTGCGTGCCTGTGTAATTGATTTTGGCAGCAGCTGGGAAACACATTTACCATTGGTTGAGTTCTCCTATAATAACAGTTATCATACCTCAATCAAGGCAGCTCCATTTGAGGCACTGTATGGGCGTAAGTGTCGGTCACCTATTTGTTGGGCAGAAGTTGGGGAAAGTCAACTTACCGGTCCTGAACTCGTGCACGAGACGACTGAGAAGATCGTACAGATCCGTAATCGTATGGCAGCAGCGCGAGATAGACAGAAAAGTTATGCTGACAAGAGACGGAAACCTCTAGAGTTCCAAATTGGTGACAAAGTGTTATTGAAGGTCTCACCGTGGAAAGGCGTAGTTCGGTTTGGCAAACGAGGAAAGCTGAATCCGAGGTATGTTGGACCATTTGAGATATTGGAAAGAATAGGTCCAGTGGCCTATCGACTAGCCTTACCTGAATCACTGAGTGGAGTTCATAATGTGTTCCATGTTTCAAACCTGAGGAAATGCCTTGCTGACGAAACTCTCATCGTTCCGTTAGACGAGGTACATGTTGACGAACAATTACGCTTCATCGAGGAACCAGTGGAAATTATGGACGAGAGGTCAAGACGCTCAAACACAGTCGTATCCCTATTGTCAAAGTCCGGTGGAACTCCCGGCGTGGTCCTGAGTTCACTTGGGAAAGAGAGGATGAGATGATGCGCAAGTATCCTAACCTATTCAAGGATGCTGCAAATACATCTTAATTTTCGGGACGAAAATTCCTCTAACAGGGGAATGATGTGACAACCCGAAAATTTTTCGAGATTTAATGTAAATTTTATGTGAATTTACAATTTATTTTTATATTTTTATTAGTATTTAATAATAGTATTAATAATAATAAAAATAATGACAATGGTAATAATAATAATATTATTATTAAAACTAATAATGTTAATAATGAAAATAATAATAATAATGAAAATATTATTATTTACAAAATTAATATATTTAAATAAATAAGTCCAGGGACTGAATTTGCAATATTTGAAACTTGTTTTAAAACTTAAATCATAAAAAATAAAGTTACAAAACTACAGGGGGCCATTGTGTAAATTGATTTAAATACCCAACCCGCCGCCCCTTCCCTTCGGTTTTCCGGCCGGTTCTCCGGCGACTCTCCGGCGGCCTCAAAAGCCAACCATATCACGATTTTTATGCAATCCAACTATACCGACACCTTCTAGAGGATGGACCGAACTCGGGGACCATTTCAATTTGAAAAATCAAGTTGGTTAGGTATGTTTTCCACTGCGACCGAAAGTTCGGCCGACCCACTTATCAAAAACGCAATACCAGCTTATTTTAATCAAATTAACGAACGGGAATGGCTATATAAGCATCCCTAAACTAATGGTACATTCACACACTTCTAAACACTTGAAATCGATCAATTTGATCTCCTCATTGCCGCGGACTTGCAACCGATCGTATACCCTCTGTAGAACCTCGAAACAGGTACTTAAACACACCATTGTGTTCGTTTTTACAAGGGGAACAATAACCCCATGAGTTCTGATGCAATCGAAATCGATTTGGCTTTCGATTTGGTTGAGGATCGAACCTGGGGTTTTCTTGGTGATTTGGGATTACTTGGGTTAAATTTAAAACAATTAGAAGGGGAGTTTTAACCGCGGCCGAGGCCTTGGTTTACTGGTTTGGTGTGTGTGGAATGGAACCGGGGGTCGCGGGTTCGAACCCGGCCCCCAACATTTTTTTTAAAATGAGATTTTTAAGCCTTTTTAAAATACTGAAAAATTTCTAAAAATTATAAAAATAATTTTTATAAGCTTTAATTATTTTAGAAAATAAATAATTATTTTCTGGAAATTTATTTCTTTAAAACCTTATTTATTTATTTATTTAAATAAATAAAAACATATGTAATAAATTGTAATTTATAAAATAGATCATTGAATCATTATTGGACACCATATTCTTTTTAAATTATAATAATTGTGGAGATTTAATTCTTTAAAAACCTTATTTATTTATTTATTTGTATAAATGATATAAATGGTTACTTTTATAAAAAAAATGGATTTTAAATGATGATTTAAATCATCAAGTTATTAATAAGAATTATATATATTAATTATGAATTTATTATAATAAATGAAGGAATTATATTTAATAAATTTCATAAATTATTACAAATACAAATATTATCATTATAATTACGATCACGACATTGTTATTATTAATATCAACATTGGTAGTATTATTAAGACATGGTGTGTTGTATACCAAATCGTGTACGTCAAACCGAACCGACCCGAATCCTACCAAATATATTTATTCGCGTTGAACACGTTTTAAAAACTTAATTACAATTAATAATAGGTGTTGATCGTGTTTGATCGAGCATTGCCTTATTCTTTGAAGTTCTTGTTCATTTTATTACATCAAATCAAGGTGAGTTCAAGCCCCACTATTTTACTAAAACTGTTTTTGGGGGAGATAGCATACTGGTAATGTTACAAACGTTTTCTTTATATATTAAGATGTGTAAGGATATTAATATAGTGCTGTTATCATTGTACAAGTCCTCACACTTTCGAATTGTTAATATTGGATAGCGGGGAAAGTTGGGTAGTACTACTGGGTGTGACGAGCCCCACCTTGTGTGACTCGAGGTCAACCGGGTGCAATTTGTCCTATGATTATTTGTCACGATATGGCGACGTCGTGGCAGGAGGCAAACATAACACAGTCAGCTTCAATGTCGAAATCACTATTTAATATCGTTTGTGAATGGACTAGCTAGCCATTACAATGCACATGCTTATACGCTGTTGTTAAACTGGGATGTTTAACTGTGAACTCTTGAACTGATCAACCATTGGATTGATACACGCTATTGTTAAACTGTGATGTTTAACTGTAAACTTTTGAACTGATCAACCATAGGGTTGATACACGCTATTGTTAAACGGTTAAGATTTAACGCAAACTCGGTATACACTTTTAAACTGTTATGTTTAAACATCAAACTCTTGAACTCACCAACCATGTGTTGACTTTTAGTATGCTATTCTCAGGTCACTAATCTGGAACTGCTGATAGGAGCACCACACGGGTCAGCATGCATGTTAGAGACTTAAACTTAAACCATATTTACTTGTCTTTTATTTATGGTTTCAAACACTTGTTTGGCACTTGTCTTGCCATATGTTACTTTCATATATTTTGGAATGTTTTGTTTTCTTTATGCTTCCGCGCATAATTTAAAAGTTTGAAGTTTGGTTTGTTAAACGTTGCATATAGAGTCGTTCCGAGTAACTATTGACTGTGATCCTGGTTTGTTCACACGCCTCGCGGTAGAACTCCGCACGTGGATTTTGAGGGTGTGACACTGTGAGTCTTTTGCGACAACAAGTCGCTCACCTCTAGGACAATCACAAAGATTGACCTTCGTCCTGTGAGTCTTTTGCGACATCAAGTCGCTCACCTCTAAGCCAATCACAAAGATTGACCTACATCCTGTGAGTCTTTTGCGACACCAAGTCGCTCACCTCTATGCCAATCTCAAGGATTGACCCTGTGTGCATCCTTCGGGGTAGCGAACCCGCATCACAGTTGAGCTAACACCTGCCAGGGGTGTGCACCTCCATACATTTGCTTGCAAGCCTTTCTTACGTTCATTTACATTCCATTCTTCTTTATCATTAATCTTTCACTTTATTAATGATAATAATTCTTGATCATGATCATTCCACGTAGAGTCATACAGTATTATTATTAATAAGCATATTAATAATAATAATACTAATAATATTAATAATAATATCAATAATAATCTTAATAATAGCCCTAATCATAATATTAATTAAAATATTAAGAAAAGGGGTATTATTACATTCAAACATAATCATTCGCATTCAATAAAGTCCCAGTCAACATTCATGCGAAACCCTACTGCACAGACTCCAAGAAAAATTCTGTTAAAAAGTCTAAGTATTTGGGCGTAAGAGCCCTGTTCGGGCGTTTCACCACTGTCGGACTTACCAGCTTACACTTAGAAAATTTTCGATTCTGGGCGTATGAGCACTGCTGGGCATATGAGCCCTGTTGGGCGTATGAGCCCTGTTGGACTTCTCACCTTATACTTAGAAAAATTTTCTGGTCATACGACCACTGTTCAGACTTTTCACCTTTTACTTAGTAAATTTTCTAGACTCCTGAGTACTGTTGGGACTCATGAGCACTATTGGGACTCATGACCTTACTTGGAATATTTTCTAAGGCAAAACCTCGGGCGTATGAGTACTATTTGGACTCATTATCTTGTACCTAGTTTTCTAAGTCCAAATTCCAGACACATGGCTACTATTTGGGCTTGTTAGGCGTATTAGCAGCCTGTTCATGTTTCTAATTCATATTCCAGTCCCCACACATCATAATACCTAGTTCTAAACATTTACACATGATTCCAGGCATAAACTTAACATAAACATAAACATACGTTCATCCCGAAACATACTCTATAAACATACACATGTACATATCATACGGGTATCATACCCAAATTTATAAAAACATACATACATGCATTTTCCAGCCCCAAATCATTTAAAAACGGGTAAAAAGGGGTCTAGAAACTCACCTTTGTTGTTTCTTCAATTTCACACTCTTCACCCGAACCTCTTCGACTGTTCTAACACCTAAAACACACACACACCATACCACCCGAACACACAAGTCACATTTATAATCACATATACGGGTCTAGAATCATCTAAAGCTTCAAAAACTCGAGATTTCTTACCAAAAACTTCGAGTTTTCTGGTTCTTCTTTCAAAAATCCCGTATCTTGCTCTTTCTCTCTCTAAAAATATCGAATGAGAGGATATGCAGACAACATGGGCGGCCATGCCTCCCTTTTTGTACAAAATAAATGTAATTTTTGTGCTCTTGACACTTTTGACCCCTCCACTTTTGGTTGACATTAATTTCTCCCATTTCCCTTTTCTCTTTTATTCTTTTATTCATCTTAATTAAACTTACGGGTGTTACATTCTTCTTCATCATCAAGCCTCAACACCCTTCTCTTCCTCTTCTAGGGTGGACCATCGGCTATTGGTTTTGTGGGTAAGGGAGTTGGTTTTGTGGGTTGTGATATGGTTTGTTTTGGTGTGGGAAATTTGGAAGGCTGTTCTAGCAATTTGGATGTGAGTGAGACTCTGGTTTGCTTAGCTAGTTCAGTCCTGTTCCTAGCACTAGCTTCACTTAAGGCTTCTATGATCAGCCCCTTGGTGAATACCTCAGACGAACAGATCTTGGTGGTTATTGCCAAGATGCTGTCCCTGGGCCATGATTTGATCTCCAGGACTGATCTCCCTAGATACTTCGAAGTGAACCTGGCCATAGCTTCAAGTCTTTCCTTTTCTTTAGTACTATAGCCAGTCCATCAGTTTTCTATCTCTTGAACCTCTAACTTCCTGATCTCTGAGTCAAGTTGAGCAGTATCAAAGCCTTGCCTAAACAACTGATCAATAATGTTATCCATTGATCTGCTGTGTTGGCATCAGCTTCCTTGATCATATCATCCAACTTCTTCTCAGTCTCCTTTTCACCCTTCTTCTTTTTGTATATGACATGAAAGTCTTTTTCACTTTCAGTCACCTTCTCCATTTCTTTACCCTTCTCATTTTCCTTCTCTTTCTCAGTCTCCTCTACCATCTCCCTCTCCAATTCCACCTCTTTCTCAACTTCTTTCTCTTTCTCTTTTTCCCCCTCAACTCTCTTTCTCTTGATTGCTTTCACTAACTGAGTCTCCCCCTTTTTGGTTGCATTGGTTATAGGGGTTTGACTGTCAGAAAGCTTCTTTGCCACAGCATCATCCACCAGGGTTTTAATGTTTAAGGCAAGCCTCTCATCAAGGGTTTTATTCAATATGTCAGTGATGATGGGTGTGATGAGAGGTAGGGAATTTTGAAAGATAGCAACCATTTGCTTAGGGGGGTTCTATCCCTAAGAAATAGTGCCAGAAGCAGAGGCTGGTGGCTGAGATTTTGGGAGTGGCTCTATGTTTGTGAGACCTTCAAGAGAAGGTGCCATCTGTGGGTGAATGGTGGCAGATGGACTTAATTCGTGAGTCATTTTGGCAAGTAGCTCTTTGAGTCTACTTACCTCATCCTCAAGAATGGTATTATGGGCTAATACATCATAAAAGAAGCCCAGGTCATCATCAGTTGTAGCTGAATCACCGAACCTCCTGGTTAGATCAGGATGTACATGTGCTGAGTGTGGCTCAGTAATCACATATGCCCTTGTGTCTTGGTACTGGGGACTTCCTGCCTCAGGATAGGATCCTTCATCGGCAGTTGCCTCTGGTGAGGACTTAGAGATGTTACCAGCTTCTTCCTGTTCATGTGCTAAAGCAGGAGAAGTGGCAGACTCACCAGATGTTCTGATCTCCTCTACCACACTGGGAGATAGAACATTGTAATCCTGGTGCTGTGGGCTCTCATCAACACTTGGATCCCCCTCTCATTGGTTGGAGTTTTCCCAGTTGTGTTAGGTGCCTGGGGAGAGGGTGGAGTGTTAAGATGAGTCAGCACTTCTTCTATGATAAATGTTGGGCTTTGAGGGGCGGTTGCAGTGGGAGATGGGGTTGAAGCCGTTTGCACCTAGGGAGATTGGTGCTCTTCAATGGCAACCTTCTCATGTGAGAAAGGTTCTAGATGTGTGGGTGCCTCTGATGTGGTTGCTTCAGGATCCTGTTGAGAGGATATCTGAGCGGTTGTGGTTGGTGGAGTCATGGTAACTGCTGGGGGAATACTACCAGCAGTTACTTCCTGCCTTGGTTGTGTAGGGGCATCCTCAGGGGACTCATCTCCCTGAGTAGCCTTTTTGGGTTTTTTATGTTTGGGTTTGGTGGGGACTTTGGATTTGGAGGTGGAGGCTGTGGGTTCCCGCTGCTTGGGTTTTAGCAGCTTGGAAGCCTATTTGAGTGTTTGGTCTGAGTTGTGCCTGGAGTATACTTCAGGCAATACAGCCATAGTAGGGACTCCGAGGCCAACAAGTCCCTCAGCTTTCAGCTGGTTTTCAATAATGGCCATAATGAACCATGGATATAATATCCATCAGTTAGCAAGAGGTTTTAAAGCCATATCTTTAAGTTCCAAAAATATTATTTCATAAAAATTTAAGCTTTGTTGCTCAAGGATAGAAAATAATACCTGCTGCCACCTAGATGACATTTGATCCCATGAAGAAGTTTTAGGGGCTAAGCAGACATTGACCATATGAAATATAAGGCGTTCAGCATCATGGAAGTGCTTCTTGAGGATTGTTGAAGCACATAGGTCACCTTGATATCCATGGTGGGCAATGGATAGGTCAGTGGTGCCCTTTGGATATTCAGTGGTGAAGGTGGCATCGTTCAAGTTTATGGTTTGGCGAATGATTGCAGGAGTGATGACCACCTTTTGTTGGTTGACGAATGAATGGAGAGAGACCTCAGTGTCATTCTCACCAGTGGTAAGGGTGACGTTCGTCCAAAACTAGTTTAGTGATTCGGTATAGATGGTCGGATTGATAAGAAAGGTCGTTTTGTATGGGGAATCCACCATCAGATCGATGGCATGATCAAATTTGGTCCAGAAGGTGGATTTAGTAAGGTAGGCAACACAGTTGTGGCGAGGTTTGAGCTGCATGGTCGCCATTAATGTGAGAGAGAAAGGTTTCAGAATTTTTGAACGTTAGGTTATGAGAGAATGAAAAACTCTGAAGTTAGGGTTAGGTATTTATAGGGTATGGATATGAGACAGCTGAAAGAAAATGACTGAAGGTTTTGGTGTTAGTTATCAGGTGTTTGAAACGACTGATGACATGGTTTTAACCTTCAGAGGTTGTAAACATCTGAGGACTTAGTGTTAGTCATCAGTAGTTAAAACTACTGAGACCATGGTTTTGTCCTTCAGAAGTTGTAAAAGACTGAAGACTTGTTAATCATCAGTAGTTGATAACTACTGAAGATATGGTTTTCATCTTCAGACGTTGTAAACAACTGAAGACTTGGTGTTAGTCATCAGTAGTTGTAAACTACTGTCATCAGTAGTTGTAAACTACTGAATACATGGTTTTGGCTTCAGTTGTTGTAAACAACTGAGGACTTGGTGTTAGTCATCAGTAGTTATAAAACTACTGAAGACATGGTTTTGTCCTTCAGTTGTTTTGAAATGAAACAGCAGATGTAGGAATCAGTTAAAGAGTAAATTTACTCATCAGCTGTTGTCATCAATTCAATTGTTTTATTCTGACCTCAACATTTACTCATCAGACTTTATCTGATTTTCAGGTGTTTTATTGGCCCTCAGCTCTTATGAGTATTTATTCTTCAGCTCTTGTGAACAGATGTTCAGAAGATCTGATGAAATAAATTATTCTTCAGAGCTTGTGAACAAATATTATCTTCAGTACTTATGTATAAAATTACACATCAGTACTTTTGAACAAAATTTGTTCTTCAGTACTTATTTGTTGAAATAGGCATCGGTAGTTATAACCACATCAGTAGTTGTAACTGCATCAGTTGTTTTCAACAAATAATGTACTTCAGTACTTTGAAGTATTTTAGTCTTCAGTAGTTATGAAAAATGCTAAAGACTAAATAACTCATCAGTACTTATTTTTGACTTTTGTATACTAATGCTCATCAGTACTTGTCTGATCAGCACTAGCATGAGTCAATTTATTCCAGCTGCAGCATACCAAGTCTTAGCACCAGATTTTGAAAAGTGGCTCTATCTAAAGGCTTAGTAAATATATCTGCAAGCTCATCAGCACTAGGAACAAACTTTGGATCAATCAGACCTTTTTTATAACAATCCCTTATAAAATGATGTCTGATCTCAATATGTTTGGTCCTAGAATGCTGGACTGGATTCCTAACAATACAAAGAGCTGAAGCACTATCCATTAGTAATGGAGTCTTAGTCTCTGTAATGCCATAATCCAATAATTGATTCTGAAGCCAGAGTACCTGAGATGTACAACTTGCAGCAGCAATGTACTCTGCTTCAGCAGTTGATGTAGCAATTGAAGTTTGTTTCTTACTCTGCCAAGAAACTAAACAATTGCCTAGGAATTGACATCCTCCAGAAGTTGATTTTCTGGTCACTTTGCACCCTGCATAGTCACTATCAGAGAAAGCAACCAATTTGCAAGAATGCCCAGTAGAATACCAAAGTCCAAGTGATTGAGTACCTTGAAAATATCTAAAGATCCTTTTGACTACAATCAAATAGGATTCTTTAGGTGCAGCCTGAAATCTAGCACAGACACAAGTTGCAAACATAATGTCTGGTCTAGAAGCTGTAAGGTACATCAAGGACCCAATCAGACATCTGTAAAGGGTTTCATCAACCGCTTTACCTTTCTGATCAACATCCAGTTGTGTGGTGCTGCTCATGGGAGTAGAACAGGGCTTACAGTTTTGTAAATCAAACTTATTCAAAACATATTTTGTATATTTGGACTGATGAATGAAGGTTCCATCAGCCCTTTGTTTGATTTGCAAACCCAGAAAGAACTGCATTTCTCCCATGGCACTCATTTCAAACTTTTGCTGCATTAGCTTTGTGAATTCATCACACAACTGTGGATCAGAGGACGCAAAAATAATATCATCAACATAAATTTGAACAAGTAGCTTATGCTGTCCCACTTTCTTTATGAATAAAGTTTTATCAATGAAGCCTCTAGTGAAATTATTTTGAAGAAGAAAATTTGATAATGTTTCATACCAGGCTCTAGGAGCTTGTTTCAACCCATAAAGAGCCTTATCAAGCTTATACACCCAATCAGGATGTTTATTATCCTCATAATCTGGTGGTTGACACACATAAACCTCTTCTTTTATTTTACCATATAAAAAGGCACTTTTGACATCCATTTGAAAAACTTTAAGATTGCGAAAGGCAGCATAAGCTAAGAACAATCTAATTGCCTCCAGTCTGGCTACAGGGGCAAAGGTTTCATCATAATCAATACCTTCTTCTTGTGCAAACCCCTGTACAACCAGGCTGGCCTTGTTATTAACAATTTGGCCCTTTTCATCTGTTTTATTCCTAAACACCCATTTAGTGCCTATTGAACACTTACCTTGGGGTAAAGGAACAAGCTCCCACACTTGCTGCTTTTTGAACTGAAGAAGCTCAATCTGCATGGCTTCAACCCATCCATTGTCTCTTAGTGCAACATGATAGTTCTTTGGCTCTTACTGACTGGTGAAGAGAGCATAGAAGCAGAAATTGGATAATTGACTCCTGGTTGAAACTCCAGCATTGATATCACCAATGATTTGAGACATTGGGTGATTCTTCAGCTCTTGATAAACAATAAGATCTGTGCAATTGTTTGTAGGACCTTCAGCAGCAACAAATGTTGATGAAGATTCTTGAAACCATGTTGGAGATGGAAACTCAAATGAAGTAGAAGATTCAGAAATCTCATCAGCATTTATTATGGATGGAGCTGCTGAAGCTACAAGAGCATCAGGTTTAGATGACTCAGCCAGTTGGTCACTAAACCTGAAAAGGTGAGTACTGTCTACATCATCATCAGTACCACCTGGTGGAGAACTGTTGACAGGAACAATAGCTGGAGCCTGATAAGGAACATATTGTAGTATGTCCAAATCAAATAACTCCACAGGGTTTTGTGGAATCTTGTCCTTTGGAGATTCATTAAACTTCACATGCAAAGTCTCTTCAACCATCTTTGTTCTGCAGTTGAAAACTCTGTATGCCTTGCAAGTAGATGAATAACCAACAAAATACCCTGCATCCACCTTTGATTCAAACTTCTAGAGTGGATTGCTTGTGTTGAGAATGTAACAGGGACACCCAAATGCTCTAAAGAATGAAATCAAAGGGGCTAAATGATGTAGCACTTCATAAGGAGTCTTCATCAACCTCTAATTTACTAATACTCTATTCTGCACATAGCAAGCTGTGTTGACAGTTTCAGCCCAAAAGGTTAGTGGCAAACCTGAATCAGCCAACATTAACCTTGCAGCTTCAATAAGGGGCCTGTTCTTTCTCTCCACCACTCTATTTTGTTTAGGAGTTCTTGGAATGCTGAACTGCCTCTTGATTCCCTTTGACAGGTAGAAGTCATCAAGTGTGTGATTTCTAAATTCTGTGCTATTATCACTCCTCACACACTTGACTGGAAGGGAATACTGCTTCTCCACATACAACACAAAGTTCATAATAGCTTTTGCAGCCTCATCTTTGAAATGTAAGAAGAAAGTCCATACAAATCTGGAGTAATCATCCATAATTACCAGACATTATTTCTTCTTTGCCATGCTCATCACTCTGACAGGACCAAAAAGATCCATATGCAGTAATTGCAAGCAGGTAGTGGACTTTGGCTCTTCTATTGGAGGAAATGAGACCTTGTGTTGCTTCCCTTTCAAGCAAGCAGTTCAGTTATCTTCACATTTGAACTCCTTCATAGGCAACCCTCTTACTAAACCATGGTGTATCAGCTGGTTCCTGTTTTTGAGATTCACATGACCCAGCCTTCTATGCCATAGAGTAGATTCTTGAGGAGAAGCCTTGGAGAATAGGCAAGGATGGCCTTTTAGATCAATTTTCTTTGAAAGATCTAAGGCATATACTCTTCCTGTCCTGTTGGCCTTTAACAGAGTATGTTCATCCAACACCTTGTCAATCAAACTCAGAACTTTGGATGACAGAATCCTGCAGTTCTGACTGGTGAAAAGAGCAACATGGCCTTTATCACACATTTGACTGACACTCAAGAGGTTGTACTTGAGATTCTCCACATGGTTAACATCATCAAACCTTATTTCTCCATTGGAAACAAAGCCTTTCCCGATGATGTAACCTTTAGCATCATTGCCAAAAGAGACAAACCCCTTCTTTCCTTGAGAGTAGTCATTAAGAAGAGAGTTGCTCCCTGTCATATGCATAGATCCTCCACTGTCTACATACCAGATGCTTCTTTGGCATGCTGAAGAACCCTGCATTCATCACAACAAATTAGTTAGTTTCTGAGACCCAAACCTTTTTGGTTTTAGGTTTGTTTTCATCAACAGATGTTACACTAACTGGTTTGTTATGAGTAACAGCCTGAGGTGATGGAGATGGTGTAGAAGAGGATTCCTTTGGCTTGGATTTCCTTTTCTGTGGTTTTAGCACAGGAGCATCTAATTGGTTGACTCTCCCCATTAGATGTTGAACCATCATAACAAGTTGTGTCTGATTGTATGATAAAGCCTTCAGCTCATCAGACATATTAGTGCTTGATTTTGATGGATTCCTGTGTTGCACAATCTTCCTTTGAGCAACCTCAGCTGTTGCCTGATTAACCCCTTCCTTTTTGGATTTCTTTTTGGACTTTGGGGTTACAGGTTTTGATGTTGCTGGTACAAACTTGGTCTCAAACTCAGTTTTCATTTTGTTCATTTTCTTTTTAATGTTCTTATTTTGGTTGAGTTTGGAGCCCTTTTTATACCAGCAATCATCAGTAAGATGATTGAATAAGCCACATATTTCACATGGCTTCTTCTTCATCTTTAGTTGATCATCTGCTGAAGAAGATGAAACTACTAAAGATTTGTTCTTCAGCAGTTTTCTATCAGTACTTGCAGTTTTCTTCCTTTCAGTACTTGCTTTCCTGATATCTTCTTTAGTAGTTTTCAAACCCTTTCTACTTGCAGTTTTCTTCCCTTCAGTACTTGCAGTAGTTTGGGTTTGTTTTTCAGGTGTTATAACTTGCGCTTTAGTACTTTTAGTACTTTGTGAGATAACACCTGAAGTGATCAACTTTTTGATCATGTGACTGTCAGCATTTGAACCATTAGCTGTTTCAGCATCAGCTGATTAGTTTTGTGAGGAATTAATGTTGACTTCAACCTCTGATGGTGCTTTATTAGAGAGTAAATCACATGATGAGAAGGATTGGTTATTGATTTCTCCTTCAGATTCTACTTCTGCTCTGGGAGTAAAATCTGTAGGAGGAGCAGTGTGATTATAACCAATGCCAAACTTCATATTGGAAGCTGATTGCTTGCTGAGAAGCATTTCAAAACCCTTGTAGGATTATACCCAGCGATCACACTCTACCTGGGTAGCTGCAAGTGTTTCTTTGAGGTCTTTGTACTTCTCTAGAAGTACCTCTTCCCTAGCCTTATCATCTGTGATTTGGCATTTTAGTTTATAAATCTCATCATTCTTATCATTAAGCACAGACTCAAATTCAGCTTTTCTTTTGGAAAGTGCTTGCTATAGCTCAAGATTTTTATTAATTAAAGCTACATTTGCTTCTCTAATATATGCAAATGTGGCTATGCATGATTTAGAACATAACTTGGCTTTGGCCTCTAAAGATACCTATGATACCTGTGATGTAGAGGCATTAGAGGATGAGCCATAAGCAGACTCCAGGGCCATGAGAGCAAGGTTCACAAAAGGATTTTCACCACCATGTTGACCAGCACCAGGAAACAGTTGTTCATGACCAGACATATCATCTGGTAAACTGCTCCAGTCAACAACTCCTGGGGTGAAAAAGCTATGTTGTTGAGGTTGAGATGGTTGATGAGATTGAGATGGTTGAAGCTCAGGGAGAGCATGTGGTTGTTGAGCAATGGGTGCTTGAACTTGACTGGTCTGTGGCATGTAGAAACAGGGGTAAGGATATGGCATATGACCTTGAGGGACAAAATATGCAGGTGATGACTGAGCTTGTGATGGATGACCAGAACTGGTGGAATGTTGCCCTTTGTTCTGTGAGCTATTGCTTAGAAAGGTCACAAAGGGTGCAGATGAGTTAGATCAAGATGATCTACACTCTCTAGCAAAGTGTCCAAGCCTATGGCACTTGTGACACCTCAACTTGCTCTTGTCAAAACCAACTTTGGTTTTGCCAGAGACCAGGAAATTTCCTGCCAGTTCTTTTGTAGAACTTTTGAGATCTGATATTGATCATTGCCATTTGGCTCAAAATATCCATCTCTTCCAGATCATCATCTGGAATGCCCTTGAAATCCTCCATCAGAAAGCACAAGTTATCACTGCTACCTCCTGAACTACCATCCACACCAACAAAAGCATGTTCTACATTAGTAGAGAAATCAATATGCTCATCATAGGCACTGTCTGATGTAGCATACTCTGACTCCTGACCTATCAGTGCGGTATTGCCTCATACAAAGTCATCAGTGAGATTTCCAGATGTGGACAACTTCCTTTTCTGTTCTATCTCTCTCTTAAATGTAAGTAGTTTCCCATGAAGTTGGGTGAGAGATAGAGTGTCCAGATTTGCACTGGAACATAGGACAATAGTGTAAATGTCCCATCTCTTAGGTAGCGATCTGAGGAATCAGTTGTTTATCTGGCTGTTTGATTACTCTTGTTTAACCATTTTCAGCTCAGAAATCAAACATGATAATCGCTCAAACTGTTGAGTCAGAGTCTCACCCTTCCTATGAGAGAATGTCTCATATTGTTGGGCGAGGATTTCCCTAGTGTTTGCTAAGACCTTATCGGTTCCTCTAAATTGTTCTTTCAAAGCAACCCAGAGGTCATGAACAGTTTCATGATGCATAAGCCCTGAATAGATTTCATTAGGCAGTGCCATGGCCAGAATTCCATAGGCTTTAGCATCAATCTCGAACAGCTTTAGATCTTCATCCGAGTATTGATCAGGTTTCTTCGGAACCCTCTCATTTGTCTCCGGAAGACTCACCATAGGCTTGTATGGTCCATGCACCATAGATTTCCAACAACCATCGCTGTTGATGGACAGATGATGGAGCATACGTCGTTGCCGTATGTTATACTCACTCCTAACAAGCATCGGAGGCTTTGTTGAGGAGCCAGTATTGTGAGGATCATTTGTTGGTGTCGCCATTGAACAAATTCAAGCTAATTCAAAGTAATTTCGGGAAATCTAGCTCAAAACCACATAGAACCTCAAATTGAATGACCAGAAGCAGCAGAAACTCAATCTCTATAACCGATTCTTGCAAATTTGCTAATTCGATCAAACGTAGATGTCAAAAGAGCAGTTTCAATGATCAATTGTTAAATCAATCAATGATTAACCAGCTCTCATACCATTTGAAAGGATCTCAGCATCTAGTTTGATCAATTAGATTGGATTTGCAGTGGAATTAGTACATGAATTAGAACAAATTATAGCAAGAACACACGAGATATAGCAATGAAACAGTATGATTATAGAGAGAGAGAGAGAGAGAGAATTTCTGCAAAAAGGTGTATTTCATTCAATCACACGCTTCGGCACTTTTACAATTAGGTCATCTTTCCTTTTATAGGAAAGATGACGTCAGCTGATGTCACTTGACAGTGACATCTAACCGTTATTACAACAAACTACTGAAAGAAACTAAATTACTGAAGATGTCTAACAGCTGACATCTTCTTACAAAAAGACAAGTGTTAACTAATACTACAACTACTGAAATAAAACTACTGAAACTATAACGTCTGAAGAACATGCTCTTCAGACATTTTACAGAGTACTGAAACGGAAAAGAAACTACTGAAAAGAAACTACTGAAAAGAACTGAAAAGAAACCATCACAACAACTGACGAATACTTCTTCAGCTGTTATGACAAACTCTGAAGGCTTCATTACTTGACTTCAGGCTTGAACTTTAGTTGTTGTCATCAGCTGATGTCTTCAGTTGTTGTCATCAACTGATATCTTCAGTTATTGTCTTCAGTCTTTGTACTTCAGCTGATGTCTTCAGACTTTGTACTTCAGCTAATGTCTTCAGACTTTGTACTTCAGCTGATGAAGTCTTCAGTCTTTGTACTTCAGTTGATGAAGTTTTCAGACTTTGTACTTCAGCTGATGAAGTCTTCAGTCTTTGTACTTCAGTTGATGAAGTCTTCAGCAGTTGTTGTGATGTTTGTGGGACTTAAAGGTTTTTCTGATCTAGCTCATTGGTTCTTTTGGTCCAACATAAAATCGGTAATTGTATACTATATAATTTTTTTAATAATTTATTTGTGAAAATAAATCTTAAAAGGTTGTTATAATATACCATACGAATTTCATCATTCAGATACATATATTTCGACTTACTTCAATTAACATAATTTTTATAAATTTCGTTATATGTAGTAAAACATTAAATTTACTTTAATTAAGAAATTAACAATCAATAGATCAATAGAGTTTTATATTCTAAAATTTTTAAAAATTAAAATAGTTAGAATTAAAAAAAAAACAATTCCATATGATTTTATAATAGATATTTTAATTATGTAGATAATCTAAACTTACTTTAATTAACAAAAAGAATAACAACTTCCCTTATATGTAGGTAACCTTATTAAATTAATTGTAAATTTAAAATTTAAAATATAGATAATTTTGGAAAATTGGTTACTTAACAAACATAAATTACGTGTGAATTTTATAAATAAAATTATACTAATCTAAAGTATAATATACATTTACAATGAAAAAAACAGTAAGAAAATGTTAGTAATTTAATATAATATCAGAACTAGGTAAATGTTTATTACAAAATAAACTATTATTGATAAATTATATTACATGTTTAGTTAATAAATTTTTTTAAAACGTTAAGTAAAATATAAGCAAACTAAATAAATATTTAATAAATGTTTATTACTCAATTCTTTGATGAGATGATTTCCAACAATCAGTTGTCAAACTAATATTTGAGGCCTTATTTATAAGGAATTTTAGTTTTTTCCTCTCATGTTCGTACACCTTAAAGCAATCAGACTTTATAGTAGCTCTACTAATCCTCTCAAACATTGGATTGGCCGTCTTCATCATATATACGAACATGTCATCTTCTACCGTAGTAAATGGTTGCTCAGTCGCTATCAACCAGTTCACTATTGATTCCCTCATTTTGTTAGCATCGTACTACGCATTGGATCCAATTAATAGAGGAGGCTTATTGTATCATGTGTCTAGATCAAGTGGCTGGAAATTAAGCAATTGTTGTGTTCTCATGAATTGCTTCCGTTTCAAACGAACTTCCATGTGTCGTTTATAAGTTGGTGTCATCTTAGTTTTATGTTTTACCATTTGCTTTTTGCATTGAATGCACTCAACTTTTTCAGTTCCATCTGAAAGAGTCACTTCAATAAAGTCTTCCCACACCTCCAACTTCTTTTGTTATTTTTTCTTTAGCACCACATTTGCAGGATCGATATGGTTCTCTCAACACTTAGTGTTTCTCGCAAACTTATTAAATCTCACTCGTTTGATGAATGCAGTATCAAGAACTTAGTTTATAATAATATAATAAGTAAAGAACACAAGAATTTTCAAGATACTTGTATATATTATCTCTCAACTAAGTATTACAAGACTCATGCAGAAGCATGGATACTAAGTTACAATGAGCGACTATATATACTACTATCTATAGCTTGTTATGCGTAGATAACATGCTGGGACTTACTTCTAAACAAATACTACATTGCTAGAGGTAGGGTATCTTAGATAAAGTATTATCTAAGATAAGGTAGTTATGACAGGTCCATGACTTACCTTTGGTCACCAACTAAAGATGACAACTGTACTAACTAAGGAATGGTGAACAGTGTACAAAAGTAAGGTCAACTACATGAACGTGGAAGGTATCTTGCAGAGGATCAGAGTAGGCAACAAGTGTCAGTCGGACCATGCTTTATCCACTGGTTCATACTGTGTTTCTTTCAAAGGTAAAATGGATTTGGAAGAATAAGTTCTTCTGGACCATTTTATACTTCGGAAGACACAACTTCTTCTGAGGCTTTGTCTTCAGAAGACTTTGTCTTCAGAAGACTTCTTCATTCTTCTAAGTGCTTTACTTTGGAAGGAGATCTTCTAAGTCTCGGAAGACTTAGTTCATCCTTTGGAAGCTCTTCGGAAGATCACCATATAAGCTTCGGAAGTTGCAGCATTTCCTTCGAAAGTTGCAGCATTCCCTTCGGAAGACTTCTCTTAGTTTGTACAGATTTCTTCTAAGTGTTGTTTTGTTGCAACAGCCTCAATAGTTCCAACAAACTCCCCCTAGGTTGATGCTACCAAAACTACACTTCATTCTTCAACTTTTAACTCCTCTTCAATTCTTGCCTTTTGTTCAATTCGGCAAGATAAAGGCTGTCAGATAATCTTCTGATGTGGGCAGCTATCATGGAGTTAGATGGATTGGTGAATGGTCTCTCTGCTAACTCGGTAATATCAAATCTGCTTAAGTGTAGCAGGGAGGAGGCATTGAACCTGTTTAGCTCTCCATTCTCCCTCTCCATAACAAAGTTGTGAGAAGGTTCATCAAAGCTCCACTGGATTATTATGTTCCTAGGAATGAGGGGAAAGTTTGGCAGTCTCTCCCCATTCCTAGTGTCCAGCAGGCTCACTAATTTTTTTCTTAGCCTTTTCTCTTCTTCATTTAATGAATCAGGGCTTAATGCAAGAAGATTGAGTGATGGTGTAAGGTTTCTCAGGGTAGATCTGGAAGGCAATTCTTATGAGAGTGTTTGAGGATCCATCAATGTATTGCAATATGATGAATCCTCCCTCATAAGAAATGCTGCTCACTTTTGAGCAGTTGTTGAGCCTTCTTTTGATCTCCCTAATTTCTTCTGAGGTTGGAGTTTTTAATGGTTCAGAGGATGATGTTGGTATTGTTTGGGTTTTGGGTTGTGTTTTGGGTTGTAGGATATGTAGTGAGGGTGGTTGTTGAGAGGCAGGTGAATGTTGTGGTGGTAGTAAGGATGGTATGGGTTTAGGGGTGTATGGTTCAGTGATGGGTTTAGTTTTGATGGGGAAGGAGAATGGTATAGGCTCAGTGGTAGTTTCAGCAATTATGGGTAGTGGTTTGGATTCTGGTTTGGGTTTCATCCTCTGTATCTCCTGAGATACCTCCTTTCTTCTTCCTAAGAAAATGTCAGCTTTGATATCACTAACATGTCGTTGTAGGGTCTTCTCTGACATAGGCCTAACTTTCCTGCCAGCAAAGCCATGTGCCCTGAGATAAGCCTTCATCCAGGCTTTATCTCCTACCTTCTTGGCAGCTGCAAGCTTTGCCTCTTCCTCTTTCTTCTTTCTCTCCTTCACTTTCTCCCTAGTAGCTCTCTTTCTCTCCTTCCTGATATGTTCCTGCTCTCTGTTGGCAAGAGCAAGATCATCTCATTCTCATGAGGACTCAGTTCCCCCTGAGAGTAACCTCTTGAGCACAGGAAGGCTATCATCTCCTTCCCCTTCTTCAGCTCAACTTCTTTCTTCATTTTTCTTTCTCTCTCCTCTTTGTCCCTCCTTGTTGCTTCCTCCTTTTCTTTTTGCCGCAAGGTTGCCTCTTCCAGTTTGATAAGCTCATCAAGTGGGAGTAGTAGCATTTCTTTATTTGCTACTCCCAGGTTGATAAGTCTATCAATTGCCTCCACCCTCTTCTTTTCATTGATAGACTCCTAGGATGTTGCTGCTGCTTTGCTACTTGCAGCCAACAACTTTTTAGTGGAGAGTCTACCCTTTCTTCTCAACTTATTTAGCCTCTCATCCTAAAGAAGCTCCTCATCAGTCATCTTCCTCTTACCTTTGTAATTATGAGGAGATGCTTCCTTTGGTGATTCTGGTCTTGAAGTTTGAGGGTGTTAAGAGGACTGAGGATGAGGTTGAGAAGTTTGTGGTTGATCTTGAGGCATTTGTGGAAGGATATGAGTTGTAAGAAAGTCCTCACTATTCACCTCAGAGGCTAGATCAAGAATGGCCTCTGTGAGAATCAGTTAATCAGACAAGGATGATAGTTCAACAATTACTGCCGCAGCTGAAATTTCTTATTCGGAAGAAACTGATGTTGCACCATTTGTCCCAACTGAGGTAGTTGTTGGGCCATCAGTCCCTATTTCCCCTTCGAAGTGAATCTCAGGTTCCATAGTGACCTTGGGTTGACCAACTTCCACCTGAGTGGTAGGTGGTGCACTGAGCCTTTAAAGCTCTTCTGCTCCAAAGTACGTTATGGCAATATCAGGGGATGGTTGTTTAACTCAGGAGCTCATTAGGAATTGTGTGAAAAATTTTGAAGGCTAATGAGCATCCTTAGATCCACTTGAAAGCTTGAAGGAGGTGACTGTGGAAAGACAGTGGATGAGTGCTTAGGGTAAAGGGAGGAAAAAGTTATAAGAGTCAACAGAGATTGAGGTTCTACAGAAATTTGAGGTTCCTCATGGGCTTGTTTCTTTACATTCTCCCCCTTTTTGGTAGCATCATCTTGAGAAGTAGATGAGCTAGGGGAAGAACTTAAAGAAACTTGAATTGGTACATGCCTGACAGACTTCTCAATTTGTGTCTCAGCTAGTTGTGCCTTAAGATCTTTAATCTCAAGTTGTTGAGTGGTAGACCTGGCTTCTAGGATCCTAACCTTGAATTCAAGGTCTGAGACCTTAGAGAGCAGGTACTCAATGGTGAGTTTCAGCCTTCCCTCATCTTCATATGAAGAATCATGGGGAGATGAGACAACATACCTAGTATGTAAATCCTCATCACCATTAGTGGTTTCTTGGCGCCCTAGATACCTTTGCTCAAGGATATCTCTTTCAGAGATGTCAATGGTAAAGTTGCCATAGACTCAGTCTCAATGATGTTACCACTGTCATGAGAGCTCAATGAGAAACTCTTAGTAGTGGCAGCTGAGCCTACATGAGTCCCCTGCACACCGGGGGACTCACCTCAGTTAATGGTTGCTAATGTGGGTCAGAGATCAGAGGTTTCCTTTGGCTCTGTTGATCTAGAGATAGGTGTGGTAGATCAACTTCATAGCCTTGAGGAAACATAAAATCCTCATCAGTTTGGGTTAGAAGGTCAGTGAAGGATATGGTAGGTATTCCTAATGACCCGGGACCTTGGTCAACATCTACTGACTCATAGTCAGTGATGTGGATGTCCCTTTTTGGTTCCTTAGGAGAGTATTGTGACTCATCCTGAGGGCTTGAGGTATGGGTGATGGGCTCATCAGGTTGAGACTGAGGAGACTCTATACTGATATTGAGGTCAATTGGAGGGGAAGGTTGGACCTCAGGCTGAGTGGGAGCCCAATGTGCCACTCTAGCCTTTTTGGGCTGAACAGAAGGGACTTGTTCAATCAGAGTACATTGAGCAAGGGTTCGCTTGGGGCATCTTTGGTATAAGTGTTTGATGGGTAGGTAGGCTTTTTTGGTGTGGAGTGGTGATTGCTCATGTGGGTTCATCACTTGTTCAATCAGAGTAGATTGAGCAAGCATACCTGGAAGCAGAGGAGTGAACCTTCCAGTGAAGTTGGTAGATATCTTCTTCAGCATTCGGAACATACCTGGCCGCATTTGAGGTGCTACTAGAATATCCTTGTATTCTAGTTTATCTAGGTCTAGTTCACAGTTGATGAAGTGCTGAATGAACCTAGGGTACATGTAGAATGTATTTTTGATAAGATGTCCCCTCAGGTTATTCAGAACAAACCTGGAATAGTTGAACCTTAGGCCTTTGACCAACCCATGAACTAAACAGCCTAGTTCATAGGGAATTCGATCCCAACCGCCTGACTTGTTGGACAGACTATGAAGGACAATGTCTAGTAAGTACTTCCAGTTATAGGAGAAGTTGAATTTGTAGACTGTAGACTTACTAACATCACCTCCATATCCCATTTGAATATAGGTGTCTTCTAAATCAGACTTTGGAAATTTAGTTGGAGCCCCTGCATCATGAAGTTCCAAATGTTCCCTGATAGTGGTTTCACTTACCACTATCTCTTATCCACAGACTCTCGAGTGAATTACCCTCTCATTGTTGATGACTTCATTTTGGCCATTTGTCCAAAAATCAGACATATGGTTAGAGTAGATGGTAGGGTTTATTGTGAGAGCAGGAAAGTATATTGATTGTGTGAGGAACTGGATGATTTGAGCAAAGTCACTATCCATAGATGAATCAAGGATAGCAACTTGGTTATGTTGTGGTTTTAGAGCCATTGTTTTGGAATTGTGAGAAGGAAAAGTTTTAAGCTTGAAGATTACAATAAAAACAGTATGCTAGGGTTTTGACAGTGGTAAAGAAAGTATAGAAGAGAGTTGGAGTCCTTTAAATATGGAGTAAAAAAATCAAACCGATAAGGTGAAATGATACTATGCGGCTTGATTTGACAGGGGCGGTAAGGATGTTTTATTCAAAATATTCCAAGAATCTTCTACAAAATCTTATTTTTTGCAGAGTGGGACTCAAATGTTTCCGTTAAATTTTTTTAAAGAATTCTTCCGACAACATCTGCTTCCGAGAGAACTTTAAGGTTTCTCTCTCCTGACAATCTTCCGAAGCCAAATTTTGCTTCCGAAGCAAAATCTGTCATAAAGACTATTTTGCTTTCGAAGGTAAAATGAGGTTTCATAGAAGCATAAAATTTCCTTCGAAAGAAGATAGATCCATGATCAAGTTTTCTTCCAAAGCATAATTCTTTTTCTAGGTGAGACAGCTTGGGAGCAACTTGATATCTTGCACATATGCATGTAGCAAACATGATATCAGGTCTGCTTGCAGTGAGATACATTAGAGATCCAATGATTGCCCTGTACTGATACTGATCAGTATCCTCCCCCTCGGAGTCAGGACAAAGATTGCGATTTCTTTGTATAGGTGTCTTAGCTGGCTTGTAGTCTTTCATCTTAAATCTCTCTAAAATGTCCTTGAAATATTTAGATTGATTTATGAAGAAGCCATCTTCCATCTACTTCACTTGAATTCCCAGAAAGAAATCCTTCTTTCCTATGAAACTCATTTCAAACCTTCCTTATGATGCTTTCAAAGTCTTTACACATTTGGTCATTTGAGGAACCAAATATGATGTCATCAACATAGACTTGAACAAGCAACATGTCCTTCCCTGATTTTCTTATGAACAATGTCTTGTCTATGGTGCCTCTGGTGTATCCGTTCTTCAGAACAAATTGAGACAATGTCTCATACCACAGCCTTGGTGCCTGATACAGCCATAGAGAGCTTTATCTAGTTTGCACACATAGTGGGGGTGTTATGGGTCTTCAAAGCCAGGTGGTTGACATACATAGACTTCTTTGTCGATGTTCCCATACAAAAATGCACATTTGACATCAAGTTGATACACTATGAAGTTCTTAGATGTAGCAAAAGCAAGAAATATTCTTATAGCCTCAAGTCTTGCAACATGTGCAAAAACTTTAGTGTAATCTATTCCTTCCTCTTGTGTGTATCCTTGAACTAAAAGTCTAGCTTTGTTCTTGATAATCAAACCTCTATCATCCTTTTTGTTCCTGAATACCCACTTTGTGCCAATGGGTACTTGACCATGTGGTAGTGGGCACAAATTCTACACCTTTTGCCTTTTGAATTGAAGCAATTACTCTTGCATTGATTCAACCCAATTATTGTCTTTGAGAGCCTCTTCTACCTTTTTAGGTTCCACTTGAGAGAGAAAGCATGAGTACAAGCAGACATTCTCATTGTGAGTTTGTCTTCTGGTCCTCACACCTTCTAAGACATCCCCAATGATGTTTTCAGCTGGATGAGTGTTATGAATTCTGATTTTGGGAATAACATCTAGTTGCATAGATAGATCCAGATTTGAATGATTCATATCAGGATTATTAACATTGGTTCCAACTGAATTTTCTCTTTCATTCAATGAAGATTGATTGAATGAATGAGTAACATCATCAAAAGTGTTCTGTTGTAAGATAGCATCAATAGTTGCATGTTCCTCCGGATAGCTATCTTTAGTAGCCTGGTGTTGAGAAATTGAGTTGTCATCTAAAGTGACTTGATGATCATTCAGTTGACAACTGGTTGAAGCTCCATTGTTTCCTGAGAGATTCAGACTTTTAGGACTTGCAGTGGTGGGAGCTTGTTCATCATTCTTTCTAGGAGAATTTGGAATAGGTCTGGGCAACTCAAATATTTGATCATCATCAGAGTCACTTTAAGTTCATGTTCCAGCTGAAACATTCTCATAAGATTATTTAGAATAGTTAGGAAACAATTCTAAGTTAAACATATGGTCAGGAACATTTCCCTTAACACAAGGAGTGTGCTCATTTATAACTATATTGGATGACTCCTCAAATTGTTGATTCTTAATGTTGTATACTCTATAAGCTTTAGAGCTTGAAGAATATCCAACAAAGATAGCAATATCTTACTTTTCAACAAATTTTGCCAAATTGTCTCTTATGCTTAAGTATAGTGAATTTGCTGCCAAATGACCTTAGAAAGCCAATGAACGGTGGCCTCTTGTTCCATAACTCATAAGGGGTCTTTCCATGTGGCTTAACAATGAGAACCCTGTTCTGCACATAGCATGTAGTGCTGACTGCCTCTGCCCAGAAAGTTAGAGGTAACTTTGAATCAGCCAACATGGTTCTTGCAGCCTCAATAAGTGTTATGTTCCTCCTCTCAGCAACACCATTCTGTTGAGGAGTTCTAGGAGCACTATATTGTCTGGAAATCCCTTTTGAGTTATAGAATGAGTCAAGAACTTGATTCTTAAACTCAGTCCCTTGGTAACTTCTGATTATCTTTACTTTGTGATCAATTTGATTTTCTATATTAAGAATAAAAGATTTTAAGGTTTCAGTAGTTTTAGTAGTTTCATCATTAGTTCTTAAGAAGAATACCTATGTAAATCTAGTAAAATCATCAACTATCACAAAGCAATATGTTTTCCTTCCAATGCTCATTATACTTGTGGGACCATATAGATCAATGTGCAATAAGTGTAATGGGGTAGTGATAGAGTTAACTTCTTTGGGTTTATGAGATGCCCTATGTTGCTTCCCTTTCAGACAAGCAACACAGTTGTCTTTACAGAGAAATTCCTTTTTAGGCATACCATGTACCAAGTTATTCTTAGACAATTTATTCATTGTCTTAAAATTAACATGACACATTCTTTTATGCCAAAGAGTTGACTCATCACTATTTGCTTTGGAAAGAAAGCATGATACTTCACCCAGTAGGGAAGCATTGTTTATATCCAGCTTGTACATATCCCTTTTCCTAGGAGATCTAAGAAGAACCAATTCCTTAGGAATTGTTATCCCGGGTTTGAGGATATGCACTCATGTTCTATGAAAAGCATTTGATGCTTTTGGTCACAGAATTGAGAAACACTTAAAAGATTGTGTTCAAGCTATTTGACAAAGTGTACTTTGTCAATTGTTAACTTACCATTAGATACATTAGCTCTACCATAGATGTATCATCCGACTTCACCTCCAAACTGAACAGGTACTCCATCAAAATTGTGAAATTGTTGAAGAAGAGATATGTTCCCTGTCATATGTCGGAAGCATCCACTATCCGCAATCTAAATGTTCCCATTTTTATCATATGGATGTCCCTGCACAAAGGTGAAACAATTAGTTCTTATTAGAAACCCAAGCCTTGTTAGTCTTGGGTAGGGTTGTTCAAATCGCTCGACGCTCGACGCTCGCTCGATGTTCGTTTGGAATTTGCTCAAAAAATGCTCGTTTGAATTTTTGCTAAGTTGTAAACGAGCCGATCGGCTCGGATCGGTTTGTAAACGAGCCAAGCACGAGCAAAGGTCCGTTTGGTTCGGTTCGGATCGAATTAATATGTATATATAGTTTATATGTAGTGCTCTAGTAGATTTGACCCATTATATACAAATATATAATTATATTTATGTATACTTGATCAATCAATCTAATAAAGAATTCTACACTTAATATAAAAGTGAAATCCTAAGCCATTAAAAGATATTTTTTCGACCGTCTCTCGCATCTCGCTGCCACCGTTATCTGCAATATGCTCTCAGCATTATCGACTACAGACTTAGCTAGCTTCATCGTCAGCCATAACGTGTTGTCATTCATGAAAGTATTATGTAATGAAATGTGGCTGATTTTTAAGTTATTAAACCACTTTTTGCGCTCATTCGACGTTCGCTCGAAAATTTAACGCTCGAAAAATGCTCGTTCGATTTTCCGCTCGGTTGTATACGAGCCGATCAGCACGGTTTGGTTTGAAAACGAGCCAAGCACGAGCAAAAGTCCGCTCGGTTCGGCTCGGCTCATGACCAGCCCTAGTCTTGGGTTCTTCCAATGATGATAAAATTGAACCAAAGTGTAAGCATGTGGGTTCAATAGTAGTTTAGGAAGAGGAGGTTTGGGCTTCAACATCTTCTTTGATTTTCCATTCCATCCTTTGGTTGATCATTAAAGATGAGCTTGATGAAGCTTGGGTGCAGAGCATTCTTCTAAAGTTTCTTTCTCTTCGGAAGAAGCTTTCAGACCATTCTCTTCCGAAGCAGTCTTCTTCTCGGAAGGTTTGAGAGGTGCTTTCTTGTTCTTCGGAATTCTTTTTGGTTTCTCTTCCAAAGCTACTTTCCTTTCGGAAGAAGATGTTCCTTCCGAAGGTAACTTGGCTTCGGAAGACTGTTTTCCTTTCTTCAACCTTTGGATCTGGTTATGTGATCCAAGTGTGACACCTTTCTTGGCTGTTCCTTTTCTTACCCTGTTTGCATAATATGTGCTTGCAGGATTATAGAAACAATCCTTAGCCATGTGGTTGTGCAGACCACACATTATGCATTCAGCGTTTGCTTTGGTGGGACATGTAGATTGTTGCTTCTTGGTCTTCTTGTCCTCTTCCACAACTTTTCCTTTCTGCTTCAGATCCTTCAGTTGGATGGGAGTACCGGTACTATACTCCTGTCCTGAATCTGAGCTTCCAACCACTTAGAATCAAGCTGAGATGAAAACACCCTTTTGCCTTGGGTCAATTTTCAGTTTGGACTTAGCCACCTTCTTGGCAGTTCTTTTGGTTGCTTGAATCTTGTTCTTTCTGTGTTTGGTGGTGAGAGATTTGTTCTTAACTATAAGGATGAGGTTTTCTACCTTGTCCTTCTCTGTGGTGGTGGTGGTAACCATTTTTGCATCACTCATGCTCTTAAGAGATGGTGGGTCAGTAGTTGGAACCTCTTGCTCATCAGTACCACATCTTGGTTATCTAATAGACATATAGGAATGTGATGGAGCAGTTTCATTGGTTCCCAACCCACTCTTGTTTTGATAACACTCTTTTGAGTGAGAAGTTGATGCAAGAAAGTTGTTGAAGTTATGCTCTTGGATAGCATACTTTTTTGCTTCAACCTCAGCTATTACTAGCTGGGCTTGAGCCTAAGTCAACTTTGAAACTAAATCTTTTATTTGAGCCCTGTAGTTTGAGTGTTCGTGTTTTAAAGTAGATGCAGTGTTTTCTAACTCTAATTTTTAGTTTATAGTCAGATTCTACTCTTTTAAAATCAGCTTTTAATATGTTCAAAGACTCAATATCAGATTTAAGTTTCAAGTTGTAGTCCTGGTACAACTTAACCTTAGCTACACAGTCAGGAGTACAAAGATGTTCATATACCTTGGTATCATCTGTGTCTGCCATGAGAGCTTGAGCAGGAGTAACATCTTGCACTATAAAGCTCCAATCAAGTTCATGAGCAACGGCTGCAGTGTGCTCTTTTGGCTTGGTTGCAGCTTGTGTGGTGGCATGATGTTAAAAAGCTTGGCTTGCTCCAGGATTAGATTTTGGAGCCTTGCATTCCCTTGCAAAATGACCAAGTTGATTACAGTTGTAACACTTAGCCTTTGATTTGTCAAACCTGAATTTACTACTTGTTGGGTTCTGAGGGAATTGCCTTCCAGTTCTCTTATAGAACTTCTTTGCTCTGTAGGTAAGAAGAGCCATTTGTTGAATAATGTCCATATATTTAACATCATCTGGACTGAAACACTCCAGATCATCAAAACAGAACTGGAAATCACTTGAGTGTTCCATCCCTGAGACAAAAGCACAATTTTCTTGAAAAGGACCTTGTTGAGCTTGTTGACACTTGGGTGTCTCTAGGAAAGTGATGTATGGTCCAGATGAACATGATGGCTGTTAGTTGTGAGTCAGGCACATCTGGGACTGGGGAGTTCTTGCACCTTCAGCAACATGTAGAGCATTGCTAACAGGAGTGGTTGAGCTGTCATTCATCTGCCGTCTGTTCAGATTTTCCATCTCCATATGGTATCCATCTAATATTCCATATAGTTCAGTCATAATGAGTGTTCCAAGATTCTCAGGTCTCCTGATAGAAACACAATAGAAAGTCCATTCACGAGGAAGAGCACTCATGAACTTCCTTACTATGTCTCTCTTTTCAAGAGTCACTCCCATAGACTACAGAGATGCTATCAGATCCATGTATCTGAAGTATTGTTAGCTCAAGTTTTCACCATCAATGTAGGTGAAATTATCGAACTGTTGCTTTAGAGCATCCTTCTTGTATTCTTTGGATTCTAAGGAACCTGAGTACATTAATTTCAAAGCATCAAAGAGTTCTTTGGTCTAGTGCAATGCTCAAAACCTGCCATAATCGAGTTTGGTATGGCAGTGAGCAATACAGTCATAGCTTTGCTATCAATGTCCATCTTTTTGAAATCTTCATCAGAGTAATCTTCGACTTCCTTTTCAATCATGGCACCATCTCCAGTTGGTGATGCCACTTTTGGTATGTATGGTCCATGAGTGACGGACTTCCACATACGGGAGTCTTGATACTTGATGAATCCTTCAATGCGTTGACACCAGCGCCTGAAGTTATCAGGCGTGATAATAGGAGCCTTGGTAATGGTTCCTATTTCTGGTTCAACAGATTTCTTGTTAAGGGCCATTTTGGTTGAGTGAGTAAGTTTTGAGATACAAGGTTGATTTGGGATGGTTAGATCTCACAATCAAGAGCCTGGAAGCTCTGATACCAATTGCAGGATCGATATGGTTCTCTCAACACTTAGTGTTTCTCGCAAACTTGTTAAATCTCACTCGTTTGATGAATGCAGAATCAAGAACTTAGTTGATAATAATATAATAAGTAAAGAACACAAGAATTTTCAAGATACTTGTATATATTATCTCTCAACTAAGTATTACAAGACTCATGCAGAAGCATGGATACTAAGTTACAATGAGCACTATATATACTACTATCTACAGCTTGTTATACGTAGATAACATGCTGGGACTTACTTCTAAACAAATACTATATCGCTAGAGGTAGGGTATCTTAGATAAAGTATTATCTAAGATAAGGTAGTCATGACAGGTCCATGACTTACCTTTTGGTCACCAACTAAAGGTGGCAGCTGTACTAACTAAGGAATGGTGAACAGTGTACAAAAGTAAGGTCAACCACATGAACGTGGAAGGTATCTTGCACAGGATCAGAGTAGGCAGCAAGTGTCAGTCGGACCATGCTTTGTCCACTGGTTCATACTGTGTTTCTTCTGAAGGTAAAATGGCTTCGGAAGAATAAGTTCTTCCTAACCATTTTATACTTCGGAAGACACAGCTTCTTCCGAGGCTTTTTCTTCGGAAGACTTTGTCTTCATTATTCTAAGTGCTTTACTTCGGAAGGAGATCTTCTAAGTCTCGAAAGACTTAGTTCATCCTTCAGAAGCTTTTCGGAAGATCACCATATAAGCTTCGGAAGTTGCAGCATTTCCTTCGGAAGTTGCAGCATTCCCTTCGGAAGACTTCTCTTAGTTTGTACAGATTTCTTCTAAGTGTTGTTTTGATTGCATCAGCCTCAATAGTTCGAACAACATTGTCTTCGTCAACATGTTTTTTAGTATTTTCTTCTTCTACAGTTGCTTGTTTAGAAGCATTCACATTTTGATCATCTGTTTCATTAAGGTCCTCCGCATCAATGCTAATGAATTCTTGTTCTCCCTTGTTTGTATATTTAAGTGGAGCCTTGCATTTGGCTAATTGGATTCGTATCACTTCTTTTTCTCATTAATACACACCTACAAAAAAAACAAAGATAATAAATTAATAAGTTCAATAGTATGTAAACTAAAAATACAGTAGTAAAATTACTTTACTAATTCATAACATACAATATGAAATAAAGCCTTGCATCAATTATATATTAAACTAACAAACATTATGTTTATACAACCCTATGAATAGCTTTACATAGATTTACCAATCTTTTTTATTTGTTTGGTTTTGACTTTAAAGAAGAATCAATAACCCTAATGTTGAATGGGAGCATGTAAGTAAAGCTATAATGAATAATAAATAGCAAATCAACAAGAAATAACGTAACCTAATGTGACTTTGCTTCTAATATCCAAGTAATATCTTGTTGTTGCTGAAATACAAATAGGGGTGTAAACTAATATCCACAATACATAAGCATTCATCACCAAGAAACAACAATGACTAATAATTAAATAGCAAGTCAACAAGAAATAACATAACCTAACATGAGTCGCAGACTTGAAGAAGACGGGAAGACGAGGTTGAAAAATCGGGAAGACAGAGGCTGAACAATGAGGAAGATGAGGCTGAAAAATCGACCTTCGAAGGTGAAGGGGGAGGCCGACGGGAGGATGGCCGGGCGGGAGGCAATCGGCAACCTTCGAGATGCCGACGAGAGGATGGTCGGGCGGGAGGCCAACGACTGAAGGGGAGGCCGACGGGCGTCGACCGACGGGGATGAAGGGGAGATTGACGGGTTACGGGAATATGGTTGTGGTCTTGTGGAGTTGTAGAGCTGCAGCCTGCAGACTTGGGACTATTGAGGGAATTTGAAACCCATTTAGGGTTTTAATTTTTTAAGGGGGGAAATGGGAAATAATATTTTAAATATAATATATATATATATATATACACATATATATTATATATATAATATATATATCCAACTTGGCTCGTTAAGGCTCGCAAGCCTAAACGATCTTGAATGCAAGGCTCGGGCTCGGGCTCGATTAATAATCGAGTCATATTTCAGGCTCGAGATCGGCTCGAGCTCGCTTAGGCTCGGCTCGATAAAGCTTTTTACCGAGTCGATCTCGAGTAGCTCTCGAGACGGCTTGGTTCGCTTACACCCCTACTTATGTATTACATAGATGAAATAAATTCAAGTTAAGACCATTACTTTTTATAAATGTTTTGTTTGTCACATGTCATTAGCATTGGGAAATAAAAAATAATAGATATATAAAAGTTAGAAATTATAATATTATATTTAAGAAAAGATATAAGGAATTCTTCAAAAAAAAGATTTTAAATCTAAAAAGTATAAGGTGTAATTTCAACCATCAATCTTTTTAATAAATTGTTAAGATCAAATTACAGGTAAAAATATGATAGAGAGATATATTAGGGATAACTACTTTTGTTGACATTTTTTAAGTTCCCTTATTTTTTTAAACATTTATAACTTTTATATACAACATTATTTTTTTTAAAGTTACAACGAAAAAATTATTTTTTACCTTTAAAATGAGTACAATATAATTATATAAAAAGATAATAATTTTTTTATGGTTTTAAGCGTATATGATTTCTACTAATCATCATGTCTTTAGTGTGGTTTATCGTGTATCTTTATTATTTATTGTGTGTTTCTGAATACTATTACATGTTTTTTAAATGATGAATTTTAATAAAATATAATAATAAAATAACATTGTTTGTATTTTTAGTATGTAAAACAAAATGATAATTAAACAAATTAAACCAATACATTAAAAATAATGTCAAAATAACAAAACAGATATATAACATTAAACTTAATGATATATTGTATTTTTTATTGTCATTGTTTATCTTGACATTATGGTTTTAAAAAATTAAATTGATGAGTAACATCATTATGTACATCTAAAGGTAAAACACAACCATAATAACAACAAGTTTATATAATCTATAAAAAATAATGATAAAAATAACACGTTGTGTAATGTTGAACACTATGAGTTTTAAAAACACATTGATAAAATAACTTCATTGTGTACTTTTAATTGTAAAACAAAATGATAAATAACAAGTTTATATAATCTATATATAAAAATACAATGATAAAAATAACACACTATGCTATTTTAAACAATATGAGTCTTTAAAAATATATTGGTAAAATAACATCACTGTGTACTTTAAATTATAAAACATAATAATATATAACAAGTTTAGATAATGTATAAAAAATGTCAAAAATAGCACAAAATGATCTAAAAGGCATTAGACACATTGAGATAATATTTGACACAATGAACACTTAGACACGATAAATTAACGTATTTGACACAATGACCAAATGTCATCCTCTTTAAAACGATAGAAAAACACGTTTCAAGTCTCGCAATCCTTCTTAGATTTTTTAAAAATAAATATCATTTTTACTATAACACTATCTAAGTATAGTATATATCATATACTTTAGTATATTTAATGAATTATTAGAATAAGAAAATTTATAATTTAAAATTTTGATTGTTTCGTTTACATATTTAAAATTATTATTTTTGGAGAGAGGAAAATAAAAATTTAAAGTTAATTAGAAATCAAAATGTATCTTTTTAATTATTTGTTTATTATATATATAAAATATAGATATAGATATATAGTATGGATTTATATTTCAAATAGCATTTATTGTACTAATCATCTTGAAAATATAGGGAAATTCTGCACACACACTTCTCATTTTTTAGGGTATACCACCTCAAGCGGTCACGGTTAGGGCTAACCGTGACTTTTAGGTCGGGTGTAGGACCTTGCGGTCATGGTGAGGCCTAACCGTGACGTTAGGTTCTCGGGATCATTGCAATTATTGGGTGTGTAATTAATGGGGTGATAGTTAGGGTTTGGGAGGTTTATAACGGTTAATATAATCGTAACATACGAGTTTGTGTTTTGTGTTTATTATTAATTTATCATATTACAAGTAATTTTTTTATTTTTATTTTAGTAGCTAATGATCTCATGTCATACGACGACTGAAATGCACCTTGATTACAAATGGGTGTCATGAACTTGATTGAAGTAGTGAAAGCGGCAGTGATGATCACCAAGGTTTTGATAGTAATTTGCACGATGATGATCCATTGATGTTGAGGAGAAATGAAAAGATATGTAATAATGATGTATATATAGGTCATAGGTGTATGTATGTGTATGTATGAGAGTGGGAAATGTGCCTATGATTATGGAGTTACATTCATTATTTAATATTGAAAGTCGTAATAAATAGGGAAGGAGCATAACATTTTCCAATTAACTTATTATTACAATTGATTATTATTGTGTTAATTTACAAAAATCGGTTGTCATTATACAGTTACATTACGAGTGTTTTCTAACCATGACATATTGTATATGTTTTCTAAATTTATGTAATCATACTAGTTTGTTTTTATTTTTAATTTATCACACAGATAACCTAATCATAACATACGAGTTTATGTTTTGTTATTTTGTAGTTACATTACAACCAAACAAACAAAGAAACACAACAAAACAAACATATACAATTAATATTATCAACATTACAAATATAAAACAAACAAACAAAGAAACACAACCAAACAAACACAATCAAATATACAAGTCATCATATTTGAAACTGCATATATATATATATATATACAACGAGATTTTACATACAAAAAAAATAAAATAAAAACAAAATATATATCTAATCAGTCATATCTAAATCGTCACTACCCTGACCTGACCCGCCCGCGCCAGAGGGGCCAGCACCGTCATGGCCTAACCGCCTGGGTGGCTGTGACAACAACGGCGTACCCGAGGCGGCATAGTCCGCGACCATGTGCTGGATGGCCCAGTCCAGCATATCCTCCAGCCTCGTGACCCTGGGTCGCGTGTCCTGAAGCATATCAATAACGAGAGCAGGCAATCGCATGACATGGTACACGTGCTGAGGATGCTGGGGCGGGTCCTGGTCGTGCGGCGGAAGAATGGGTTGATCCTCCCCGCCACAAAGCGGCTCGTGGGGAACCTGAACGTGGACCTCAGCCCCCGCCAACTCGGGTGGGTCCACCAACGGCTCGGGAACCCATGCCACTCGATCATGGTATCTACTAAGTAGGTGCCACGTGCCGTTGGGGAACCTCTGAACGATCCTCATCCCAGTAGCGGTGGACCGGTTGGCCACGCGCACAGGAATCGGAGGTAGCGGGAGCTAGGACATGGCATGCGCGTACCCCAGGCCCCGAGCGATCCGGGAAACGATGTTCCCGCCCAACAACGCCCCTCGCGCCTGCCTATGATAATAACTAGCAAAGTAGTCTGCAAGGGCATGCGCAAGGTGGCAGTGTCGGTGTGTGAGTACACACCGGAGAAAGAAAAGATCAGCGATGTTGACCCTGTCGGTCCCCGCCCCACGAACAGCGACGGACGTGGCGATCAGTCGGTGAATGTATCGATATAGAGGGTCTCGTATATAAGAGGACCTCGAATCGCCACCGTATGGTCCGTCGCCGATCGCAGGCCACCAGACCTGATCCGAGTCGTTAGCCCCACGAATGAAGGTGGTGGTGTACATCGGCTGTCAGACCTCCACCTCCATATAGAGGCCGCTGACGACAGCGAACCGTCTAAGTGACATGCGGTGGAGGGAGCCGAACATCCGGAAAGCAACCTCCGCGGGCTGACGACCATCCACGATGTCGTCCTCATCAAGCTCCGGAAGCTCTGGTGCACGAGGACGGAATATAAACGTGCAGTAAAACTCCACGGTGAGCTCTCTACGGACAGGGTCGCCCATCCTGAACAGCTGGTCCCACGGGCTGTCATCGCCTATGATATCAAAAAATCGCTCGCGCTCCCCAACGAGCTCTAAGAACTCCTCTGACAAGGCGGTCCCCGGTGCTGGCGGTTGTCCTCTCAGGGTCCTGAACCGCTCGTGTGGTGAACTCCGCTCGTCGAACTGTAGATGCGGGCAGTTATCAATCCCGGGAATAAACGCAGCGTCGGCATCCATCTCTGAGAAAAAATTCGTGTTTATTATTATTTATAATGTTTAAAAAATTAATGGTTGACGGTTTATTATTATTATTATTATTATTATTATTATTATTATTATTATTATTATATTATTATTACTATTATTACTACTACTACTATTTTTATTATTATTATTATTATTATTATTATTATTATTATTATTATTATTACTTATTATTATTACTATTATTACTATTATTACTATTATTACTATTATTACTATTATTACTATTATTACTATTATTACTATTATTATTATTATTATTATTATTATTATTATTATTACTATTACTACTACTGTTATTATCACTATTATTACTATTATTACTATTATTACTATTATTACTATTATTACTATTATTACTATTATTATTATTTTATTATTATTATTATTATTTTTATTTCTATTATTATTATTTCTATTATTATATTATTATTATTACTATTATTACTACTACTATTATTATTATTATTATTATTATTATTATTTTTATTATTACTATTATTACTATTATTACTATTATTATTATTATTATTATTATTATTACTACTATTATTACTATTATTACTATTATTACTATTATTACTATTATTAGTATTATTTCTATTATTATTGTTATTATTAATATTATTATTATTATTATTATTATTATTATTATTATTATTATTATTACTATTATTATTATTATTATTACTATTATTACTATTATTATTATTATTTCTATTATTATTATTTCTATTATTTCTAATAATAATAAACCGTCGACAAACTACGCTAAACATACGGGAAAACCTATCAAATCTATGTTCACCTCTATGGTTTAATTTGTAAATTTACCTACCGAAAATGGCGGTGTAGCGGCGGTGGTGGTGCAGCAACGGTGGTGAAGCGGCGGTGGTGGTGCAGCAAAGGTGGTGGTGCAGTGCCGGTGGTGGTGCAGCGGCGGTGGTGGTGCGGAGACGGTGGTGAGCGGCGGCGGTGGTGCGGAGACGGTGGTGCAGCGGCGGTGGTGCGGAGACGGTGGTGCAGCGGCGGTGGTGCAGCGGCGGTGGTGGTGCGGAGACGGTTGTGCAGCGGCGGTGGTGGAGGGGAGATGGCGGTCGTGCGGCGGTGGTGGTGGTGCAGCTGCGGTGGTGGTGCGGAGACGGTTGTGAGGCGGTGGTGGTGGTGCAGCGGCGGTGGTGGTCACGGGGAGGGCTCGTGGTGACGGGGAAATGGGGAAATCGTCGGTGGTGGTGGTGGGAGATATGGAATCGTCGGTGGTGGTGGTGGGGAAATAGGGAAATGGGGAGAAGGGGACGGTTGAAGAAGAAAACCAAAGTGTGACGGTTTGGCCAAACCGTCACACCTTCTGAGACGAAATGAGTAAAGTGTGACGGTTTGGCCAAACCGTCACACTTTACTCATACGGCAGGTGCACTAATCAAGGGGAAATCAGATTCAAAAAAAATATCTGAAGAGGTGACCTCTTGGCCTCCACGTGACCTCTTGGCCTCGGTCCATACGCCCGAACAGGGGCCATGCGCCCGAACAGAAAAGAGGTCACGGTTAGACCTAACCGTGACCTTTTGCCTTATTTTTAACATTATTATTGTTAGTATTATTATTGTTATTGTTATTATTATTATTATTATTATTATTATTATTATTATTATTATTATTATTATTATTATTATTATTATTATTATTATTTTATATAATATTAGAGTATATTATTATTATTATTATTATTATTATTATTATTATTATTATGTGTTCTTTTGTTTAATAAAAAATAATACTATTATTATTAGTAGTATCAACTTTAAAATTATTACTATTAGTTTTTTATTTATATTAGAGTATATTATTATTATTATTATTATTGTTATTATTATTATTATTATTATTATTATTATTATTATTATTATTGGAGTTTTTATTATGTATGTTTGAATATAGGTTTACCAAATATAAGATGTATACATGTTGATATGTTCACGATATGATTGTTTAGGTTATCATTAAAACGTCACGGTTTGTACACGTTCGCATGTTTGTATGTACGTTTACGAATATTATTTGTTCTTATTGTCTATATATGTTGATGTGTGTGCATGTTCATGAAAAAATATTCGTTTTGATATACCGAATTTGATCATAAACGGTTAAGATATAAGTTTGGGGAAACCTAAAAGGTCACGGTTAGGCCTCCCCGTGACCTTCCTACCACGTAAACTGTCACGGCAAGGTCACGACGTGACCCCCTTTGTCAACAAACTGTGACAGCTTCATTCAACAACGCTACAAGTGAACAAAGGGGTGACGGTTTGCTCAAACCGTCACCTTTTGGTTCAACTCTGTTTAAATCCTTTTGTTTTCCATACATATCAGCGAACCACTCCCGTCCCGACCGGTTAAGACGGTAGGGCAACAAGGGAGTGGTGTGGGCTTGAAACCCACTACCACCGGTTCATGTGGGTACTTTTTGTAAAAAATATTTACTTAGGAAAATTTTTAAAAAATAAGGCAAAAGGTCACGGTTAGACCTAACCGTGACCTTTTGCCTTATTTTTAAAAATTTTCCTGAGTAAATATTTTTTACAAAAAATACCTACCAGAAAAGAGGATCCATGCGCCCGAACAAGGGGCCATGCGCCCAAATAGTGGCCATGCGCCCGAACAAGTGTCATGCGCCCGAACAAGGGCCATGCGCCCGAACAGTGGCCATGCACCCGAAAATAGGTCATTGTTAGACCTAACCGTGACCGTTTCCAAACCCTAACCGTCATGGTTAGACCTAACCATGACTGGATTTAAAGGTTAAATTATTAGTGAAAAATATGTAATCGTGTGACAACAGTAAAAAAATGTATTAAGAAAAATATAACCTTCTCGGATGTATATCTCCAAACGACAAGCACATGGCAAGCCCATGGACGTGAACAACTGGTGTCCACATGAACCCCCAGACTCCTGAATCATTTCTATTTTCGTCAACTCTAATTCAAGGAGGCTAAGGTAAAAAATGGATACTTTATAATGCAATTTTAAAAACAATGACAGTCGATGGTCTTTTTTAATCTTCACACGGGACACCTCGAATGTTTTACAAATTTCAATCTCCTGGTCGCGCACGAGGTCACAAACATATCCAACAAGTGTGTGCAACGTATTATTGGTCCCTGTGAGGTAACTCTTGAAGTTGGCATGTTGGCCCTCAACCCTATTAGTTGTAAACTCACCAAAGTTAAGGCGGTCTGTAAGGCCCCATTCCCAGGAAGCCTCACAGTTGGTTAATCATAGCAAAAAATCAGTTTAATAACAAAACATTCCAGCGGAAATAATTAGACATTCATTTAAAACTTAGAAACCATGTCGTACTCATACATTTGTCCTTTAATTGTAAATGAAACATATTACTTGTTCTTAAATTACAATAAATATTTCATAAAGAGGAATGCCATCCATAGCTCCCCAAGTAGCTTCGTGGTGCCATCCTCAGCATCAGCGCTTACCTATCCACTATTATGCATAAAAGTCAGCTTTGCTGAGTGAATTCTAGTTTTATATAAGTAAGAAAATATAAGCTTTATCCTCCATATAATGACCACGCATACATCATACTACATAACATTACTTGCATCATATTAAGCATGTTCATTATCTTTCATTTTTTCATTATGTTTCACTTCATCATAAGCGAGATTACACAAAGCAAAAGCTCCTTGTTGATCAACAACGAATGTCGATCCCCGTCGGTACATATCATCATGGTAGCTAACCCCTGACAGTTGATCCATACTGCAAGGCACGTAGCCCGCTCATGAATACGATCCATCATCATACGTGAGACTCACATAAGTGAAGTCTATCATAGTGCTTGCAAGACTTTTCATCATCAAACAGGCCCGGGGTAACATTCGTTAAGTTCCACTTCTCATTAATATTATCTTCCACTTAATATATAATACGTAACTTATTAAATACACATCATACCAAGTACTAGTCATCATAACACGTAACCAACCCTCCGCGGGACAGCGGGGGTTCGGGGCAGCAGCCCTAGTGGGTTCCAAAGGGCAACGGCCCTGGTTGGGGTCGGGCTGCCAGGTCAGCGTGCAAAATTTTTATTTTAAGAACTTTATATAGCATATTTTGTTATAAGAAAATTTATTTTCTCGTTAAAACCCTTTAAAATCCTTACCTTGAAAACCTTATGTTGACTATGCATAATAGCCCCAAAAACATAGAAAACGTTTAAATAAGGGGATCTAGAACTCACTTGGATATCGTGAGTAACTTCTAAACTAAGCCTTCTAGGCTAGGATCGCACTACACAGCCTGCAGATAAGTTAACACTTAAAAAGGTTAATTTCTGCCTAATTTCGCTGCTAATTTCGCTGCCAGATAAACAGTTTCGCTGTCAGTTTCGCTGGCAGTTTCCCTGGCAGTTTCGCTGTCAGTTTCATTGCCAGTTTCGCCCAGCAATTTCACATGACAGTTTCGCTGTCACATGCGCCCAACTTTCGTTGGAATTTCCTAGTTTCGCAGATAAGTTAACACTTAAAAAGGATGGCCACCGGCTGCTCTACATAGTTCAGTCGTTTGTCGACTTCAATGTCTTCTAATGGTACAAATGCATCATTGTCTGCTAGACATTTCCTAAGATGAGATACATGGAACGTAGGGTGAATTCCACTCAACTCGTCAGGTAATTCTAGTCTGTAGGCCACTTCCCCTACCCTTGCGATAATACGGAATGGCCCTATGAACCTTGGGCTTAACTTTCCCATTTTTTAAAACCTAATGATCCCTTTCCAAGGCGATACCTTGAGCATAACCTTGTCACCAACCTCAAATTCTATAGGTCTACGCCTCTTATCGGCATAAGACTTCTTGCGATCCTTTGCGGCTTTCGTGAATGCCTTAATTTTATCTAACTTCTCAGTTGTGACCTCAATCACTTCAAGACTTCCCAATTCCTTTTGTCCGATGTCACCCCAACACACGGGCGTCCTGCACTTCCTACCGTACAACATCTCATAAGGTGGCATACCAATGCTGGCATGGTAACTATTATTATATGAGAATTCCGCCAACGGTAAGTGCTCTTCCCAACTTCCACCAAAATCGATTACGCATGCTCGTAGCATGTATTCTAATGTCTGAATTGTTCTTTCCGACTGACCATCCGTCTGAGGGTGGTAAGCCGTACTAATATGCAGTCTAATCCCTATTGAGTCGTGAAACCTCTTCCAGAATTTAGACGTAAACCGCGTGTCACTATCCGAAACGATAGACACTGGCACGCCTTGACGAGCCACAATCTCCTTGATAAATAGCTCTGCCAGCCTCTCAGAAGAAAACGTCTCACGAATTGGTAGGAAATGGGCGCTCTTTGTTAAACGGTCAACAATCACCCAGATAGCGTCACTTCCTCTCACCGTGCGAGGTAGCTTCGTGATGAAGTCCATTGTGATGTGTTCCCATTTCCATTCAGGAATATCCAAAGGCTGGATCTTCCCATATGGCTTTTGGTGCTCTGCCTTCACTTGCAAACAAGTCAGACACTTGCTCACATACTTAACCACGTCACGCTTTATTCTTGGCCACCAGTAATCTTTCTTCAGATCTTGATACATTTTCATGGCACCAGGATGAATGGAATATCAAGTTTATGAGCCTCATCCATGATCTTCCCCCTCAAATCCCCATAGAGAGGGATCCACATCCGCCCAGATCGGGTTCTAACACCCAGTGTGTTTTCCCCCAAATCTGAAACCTACCCTTTCATTCTTTCAGAGTTGACTCTGTCATCTCTCAATGCTTCATCTTGAAACTCCCTCACCTGTTTCATAACATCAGGCGTCATGATTATCTGGTAAGCCCTCACCTTTCCAGCTAAGGGCGTCAGCAACCACATTGGCCTTGCCTGGATGATAATGAATTTCGCAGTCATAATCCTTGATCAATTCCAACCACCTCCTCTGCCTCATGTTAAGTTCCTTTTGTTTGAAGAAATACTTCAGACTTTTATGATCAGTGAAGATGGTGCACTTCACCCCATACAGGTAGTGCCTCCAAATCTTCAATCCAAACACCACCGCAGCCAACTCCAAATCATAGGTAGGATAATTGGCCTCATGGACCTTTAATTGTCTAGAAGCATAGGCTATCACCTTCCCCCATAGCATCAACACGCAACCCAATCCTGCATACGAGGCATCCGAGTAGACTACCAGGTCCTCTTTCCCCTCAGGTAACGTCAAGACAGGGGCTTGCGTTAACCTCATCTTTAGTTCTAGGAAAGCATTCTCCTGATCAGAACCCCATTCATACTTCACGTCCTTCTGGGTCAACTTAGTCAAAGGAGAAGCTATCTTGGAGAAATCCTGGATAAACCTCCTGTAGTAACCTGCCAGACCTAAGAAACTGCGAATCTCGGATGGCGTCTTTGGAGGTTCCCATTGCGTTACCGCTTCAACCTTCGCAGGATCCACTCTGATCCCCTTGGGGTTAACCACATGACCCAGAAATTGAACTTCTCGAAGCCAAAATGCACATTTATGGAACTTAGCGTATAACTTCTCGCTTCTGAGTGTCTCCAATACTTCTCGAATATGATCGGCATGTTCTTCTTCACTTTTTGAATAGATTAAAATATCATCGATGAACACTATTACCGATTTATCCAACATCGAGCGACATACCCAATTCATAAGGTCCATAAAAGCAGCTGGCGCGTTGGTTAAACCAAAAGACATAACGAGAAATTCGTAGTGTCCATAACGCGTACGGAACGCTGTCTTAGGAATATCTTGTTCTTTCACCTTCAGTTGGTGGTAACCAGACCACAGGTCTATCCTTGAAAACCAGCTGGCACCCTGAAGTTGATCGAACAAGTCGTCGATCCTTGGTAATGGGTACCGATTCTTTACGGTCAGCTTATTGAGCTCGCGATAGTCAATGCACATCCGCATGCTACCATCTTTCTTCTTAACGAATAAAACTAGAGCACCCCATGGAGAGATACTCGGTCGGATGAAGCCCTTATCCAATAAATCTTGCAACTGGTCCCTCAGTTCTACCATCTCTGAAGGATCCAATCGACACGGTGCTTTAGCGACAGGCTGCGCTCCCGGTAGCAAATCAATCTGGAATTCGATTTCGCGGTCAGGCGGCACACCAGTCAGGTCTTCAGGAAAGACGTCAGGAAAATCACGCACCACCGGTACACTGGATAATTGTGGCTCTGGCGTGTCCACATCCCTTACATAGGCCAAGTAAGCACTACGCCCACGCCTCAAGTACTTTTCGGCCGTGATCATCGACACCACCTTCAGTATACTGCACGCTCTATCCCCACGAACCGTAACTGAGCTACCATCGGGCGCGATTCGGCTAATTATCTTTTTACTACATACTATATTCGCTTCATAGTCAGCCAACCAATCCATGCCTAACACCACATCAAAACCTCCTAAGGTCATAACATGCAATCTAGCAGGGAACTTATACCCCTCCAACTCTATCAAGCAACCCTCGACTACCTCAGTCACCTTGGTGGACTTACCAATGGTTGTTTCTACATAAAAGGGCTCGTCTATCTTTCTACTCTTATCATGCAATAAACGACAAAAGGCAGTAGACACAAAACTCCTACTAGCACCGGAATCAAAGAGCACAGAAGCATATTCGTGATCCACCAGAAACATACCTGAAACTACTTCTGGATCTGCCCTGGACTTCCTTACGAGTTATGTTGAATGCCCTCGCCTTTGCCTTCGAACCGTCACCCTTTCCCTTATCTCCAGCTTTAACCGTTCCTGATCCTGCTGATTTTCCTTTCTTGCAGTCCCTCTCCACATGTCCCATCTCGCCACACTGGTAACACTTCACCTCCTTGCAATCCCTAGCATAGTGGCCCTCGCCCCCACATTTAAAACATTTTCCAGTCCCAACTCTACACTCCCCTGAATGACCTTTTCCATATTTTCTACAAGCACCTCCTTCACCTGTATTTCCCCGTTTCCCCAACTGATCCTCAACTCTCATCCTCTTCTTTCCACTCCTGAAGTTATCACCTCCGAACCTCTTCCCATTTCCATCTTGTTCCCACTCTATTTCTCCACCTTCTTCTGTACAGGTATTGGGTCTCTCTCATCATACAACCTCCCAGCTATATCCACCATAGACCTAAACGTGCCTGGTCTAGCCGCAATCATGTGCCTCCTGATATCCACGGGCAAACCCTGCATGTATCTCTTGATCTTCTTGGATGCAGGTGTTACCATGTCTGGCACAAGTCTTGCAAGTTCATTGAACTTGGAGGTATACTCTTGATGAGTCATGTTCCCAGCCTCCAAATACAAGAACTTCTTCTCAATCTTGTCTAATTCCCGATGGGGACAATACTCCTCCAGCACCAACTCCTTCAACTCAGACCACTTCAGTTTGGCTATTGATCACTTTCCTTCAGCCTGGACGATATTGTCCCACCAGCATAACGCTGAGTCGACGAAAGAATGTGTGGCAAACTTAACTCTCTGATCTTCCCGACACTCACTAATTTCCAATACTGCTTCCATCTCTCTGACCCAACGATGAGCGGCAGTAGCATTGCCATTACCGTTAAAGGTCGGGGGCTTGCACCTTTGAAATGCCCTATAGTTGCATCCCCTAGTCGTCTCTCTCTCAGACTCCTTATCACTGTCGTCATCATGAACTACCACCTTAGGGTTTGATGGCTCATCTTCAGATTCCTCCATCCTCCCAGTGGACCTTCCAGAATTCTTCTCATTTTCCTTCCCCTTCTTATCAGCTTTCTCTCCATCCTTAACTGCTTTCATCACCTCAGTCACCACCGAGGGTAAGACATTTTGCATGACATTGTAGACTTCATCGGTGATAGCCTCCTTCACAGTGGATTTGAGGGTGGCTGATCCCTCACCCTCCGGGTGACTATGGAGGTCTGACTCCTCGTGAACAGTCTCGGGAGCCTTAGCTTTGCTCCGGGTGACACGTGGTGTAGTGGTACGACCACCTCGAGGATGTCCACGTGTAGCCTTCCCAGATTTCCTGCCTTCCATATCTAATTCCTATAAGATTTAAACACCGAAATGGTCATTCAAGATAATTGCTCAGATCATTACAAGTATGGTAAATCCTTAATTACAGTGGCCAAGTGTGATTAACTACTTACCTTACCCTCCTGTCCCAAGCAATCACTATCCTAACACATGTCAGTATTCAAATCTACACGCATATAAAACAAATAGCACACACACGTATTGTCAGTTTACTTGAAATATTTTACCTGATGGCACGTAGCTACTTGGGTTAGCATCCTTCATTTGGTCTCATTCTCAGTTTAAGTTTAGGTTTGAAAAAAATGTTTTACCCATTTCTCTTAAACTTTGGCTCTGATACCAACTTGTAAGGCCCCATTCCCGGGAAGCCTCACAGTTGTTTAATCATAGCATAAAATCAGTTTAATAACAAAACATTGCAGCAGAAATAATTAGACATTCATTTAAAACTTAGAAACCATGTCGTACTCATACATTTGCCCTTTAATTGTAAATGAAACATATTACTTGTTCTTAAATTACAATAAATATTTCATAAAGAGGAATGCCATCCATAGCTCCCCAAGTAGCTTCGTGGTGCCATCCTCAGCATCAGCGCTTACCTGTCCACTATTATGCATAAAAGTCACCTTTGTTGGGTGAATTCTAGTTTTATATAAGTAAGAAAATATAAGTTTTATCCTCCATATAATGACCACGCATACATCATACTACATAACATTATTTGCATCATATTAAGCATGTTCATTATCTTTCATTCTTTCATTATGTTTCACTTCATCATAAGCAAGATTGCACAAAGCTAGAGCTCCATGTTGATCGACAACGAATGCCGATCCTCGTCGGTACACATCATCATGGTAGCTAACCCCCGACAGTTGATCCACACTGCAAGGCACGTAGCCCGCTCATGAATACGGATCCATCATCATACGTGAGACTCATATAAGTGAAGTCTATCATAGTGCTTGCAAGACTTTTCATCATCAAACGGGCCCGGGGTAACATTCGTTAAGTTCCACTTCTCATTAATATTATCTTCCACTTAATATATAATACGTAACTTATTAAATACACATCATACCAAGTACTAGTCATCATAACACGTAACCAACCCTCTACGGGACACCGGGGGTTCGGGGGCGGCAGCCCCTGACAGCGGGGTCCTAGGGGCAGCAGCCCCTAGTGGGGTCCAAGGGGCAGCAGCCCCTAGTGGGGTCCAAGGGGCAACGCCCCTGGTTGGGGCCGGGCTGCCAGGTCAGCGTGCAAAATTTTTATGTTAAGAACTTTATATAGCATATTTTGTTATAAGAAAATTTATTTTCTAGTTAAAACCCTTTAAAATCCTTACCTTGAAAATCTTATGTTTACTATGCATAATAGCCCCAAAAACATAGAAAACGTTTAAATAAGTGGATCTAGAACTCACCTGGATATCGTGAGTAACTTCTAAACTAAGCCTTCTAGGCTAGGATCACACTACACAACCTGCAGATAAGTTAACACTTAAAGGGGTTAATTTCTGCCTAATTTCGCTGCTAATTTCATTGCCAGATAAACAGTTTCGCTAACAGTTTCGCTGCCAGTTTCGCTGCCAGTTTCGCCCAGCAGTTTCGCATGACAGTTTCGCTGTCACATGCGCCCAACTTTCATTGGAATTTCCTAGTTTCACAATATCTATAGGTCAACTTGGGCACTAGCGAAAATACTAACGAAAATGTAGTTTCGCCCAGCGAAACTGTAGTTTCGCCCCAGCGAAACTGTAGTTTCGCCCCAGCGAAACTGTAGTTTCGCTGGAACTCTCTTAGTTTCACTGGATGAGTGCACACTTTCGCTGATCGGGGGCACAGTTTCGCTGGATGAATGAAAATGAAGAATCAACCCGTTTTTAACCCAAAATCTTAACTTTTTACGTCCAAATCCTTAGTTTACCATCCATGAAACCATATCTAACCTTTTTACATGTTTTCATATGTAAAAAATTTAACCTTTATGTGTTTCTTTGAAACTTTTCAAAACCCAAAACCCTAGAATCCGGGTTTGATCTACAGAAGGGTTTAGAGGTCGATTCTTACCTGGATTTGTTGCTCCTTTTTTATGGTTTGATACTCCAACACCTAGATCTTCAATCTTTTAACCTTTGAAGCTCCAAATCTTGAGTTTTCTTTACTTTCTCTCTCTACTTTCTCTCTCTATGATATTTGGTGGCTAGGGTTCAAGTGTGGAAGATGGTGGCTGATTAGGTGGGTTTGAAGGCTGATTAGGTGGGTTTGAAGGCTGATTATGGGCCCTAAATCACTTAGGCTCTTGCCCATAAGCCTAATTAGCCCATAACTCATTTCTTTCCTTTATTAAATACCCACAAATTAAGCCCATTATCCTCGATAACTCGTTTTGACTTTTCGGGGTGTTACACGGTCGTACATCCAACAACTAACAATTTTCTCTTTGTACGAACCAACCAATTATTCCAAATATATTCCCATACCTCTGAAAGAAATAATAAATTTTATAAAATAAACAAATAAATTATTAGAGTAACAATAACTATAAAATTCTTACCATGTTTACCATCTTCATTTAACTTTTCTTCCATCTTCGTGCAATTGTAATCGTACAATGCCTCGGTGGGAGACGAACACAAGGTCTTCCACCAATATGGAAAATCCTTCCACATGCCGGTTTTGAATAGGATATTCCACCATCTTTTGATATTCTCCCTAACGTGCCACCTACATAGGTTTTTAGTAGCACTCGGGAACACTGTGTCACACGTGCTCATCAGGGTCAGGTCCCTGTTTGTGACAATAACGCGGGGCTCCACACACCCATCGAGCATATCTCTGATCTGCTCCAAGACCCATGTGAAGTTGTCCTGCCTTTCCCTCGATATAAATGCATGCGCAATACAAAACGACTTCGACATCGACGTAACGCCAATAACCTGAACAAACGGAATGTTGTACATGTTGGTCTTGTACGTCGTGTCGATCAACATCACGTGCGGGAATGCGCGTCACATTTTATACGAAGTAGGATGATAAAAGAAAACATCTTCCACAGCCTTAGTAATTGTATTCTTTCGTGTTTTATACACGAACTCTTTAGATTGTAGCAGATTTTCAAGTTACTGCATTGGTGTCATGCCTTTTCTCCCCTCATCCTTAAACTTCAACGTCAGATTGTATATGTCCTTAACAACACAGACGCTGTGGGGAAAGTGCTCCCTTACGGCTGAATGGATGTTTCGTGGCCGCACGTGCTGCCTGTGTAACTTATTGACAAGATCAATTTCTTCGGCGGTCATCTTCCTAAGATGCGCGTGGCCCTACTCATGCACAACAGGATCGTGGTTGTGCGTCTCGTTTCTCACCTCTAACATCCCACTGTCACTCTTTCCTACGTACTTCCCTACGAGTTTAAAGCGACATCCTTTCTTTATGCTTGCGGTACGCCTACTTGTGCCAGTGAATTTAGGTTCACCACTACGATTGCATAATAGTTCCACATCCTTTTTTCGTGACCGTCCCACCACAATGACGCACCCATGCTCGCGTCCTCTCATTTTAACCCACTTCTCCAAGTCCTCACGAGAATCAAAATACTGAAAAAATTATAAAGCTAGACATAAAAAACAATATATAAAAGAAATAAAAAAATAAAATAAACAAAAGAATAAAAACTCTTCGTACTTTATCGGTTTTATAAGAAACCGTAGCCTTTCTTTTCCGATCCTCATCCCCATCGTGCTCGGCGGTGTCCCCATGGTTTTCTTTGAGGTGAACCGAACCGACACTCTCATCTGTGCCATTCCCATTAAAAGTATCCGACACATGTGTAATTTCTAGTTCTGACTAGTACGGGGGATGTCCGTAACCCAGCTCTGTTTGTGAGTGGTACGTGTTCGAGACATGCCCGTAAGAATTGCAAGGGAGATGTCTGTACCCTTCACAGTAACTCGTCGGTCCAAATAGAGAGTTGTACGTCTCTTCAGCAAATGTGTTTGACGGGTTGGTTTCCTCCTCCCCCCACGGTGGGTGACTCCCATATACGTAATATTCCTAAAAAGATAATGGTTAGATATTTCAAATAAGAAGTTATAATAAAACAGATACTACTTCAACCTGGTTTGAATCTTCGATATGTGGCTCCTTATTCAAATCTGGAAGCTTCGGCTTTCGATAATGTATCTCCCGAACCTGACATTGTTTTCGAATTAACGTGTTTTTTTTAACGACGAATGCTATTTATGTTGAAAATCAGAATGAATTTTTTAGGACAGAAAAAAATGAAGATATATGTTAATGGTTGTCGAATGAAATGGTGAAGGCTTTTATTGTGAAAATCTGGGGTACAAACCGTCACGGTTTGGCCAAACCGTGACGGTTCGAAGCGCGAATCCCGGGCCTTTTGTCAACATCACAGACTACCTCGTACCTTTACGTACCCTAAAGGTCACGGTTAGGGCAAACCGTGACCTTTTGGTGACTGTTTTTCACTTTATCAGTGTCCTTTTGTCGTTTTGTTGTCACGCGGTGTGAGTTGACTGGCACAGAAACCGTGACCGCAAGCCCTTGCGGTCACGGTTAGGTTGCCCAACATGACCTTTTGCCCTAATCGTGACCTTTTGGTCCGGCCTACTCCCAAAAACCCCTACGGTGTCCCTAGCAAGACCCAAAATATATTGTTTTTGCCCCTCTCAATGACTTGCCGTACGTCTGATTGGTACGTCTTTTCAAGGAAACTGAAATTGCCAATTTAATATTTAGAAATTGTGAACTGATTTTGAAAGAAGTGATTTTTTTGCCAATTTAATATGATAACTTCTTTAAAAAAATTTCCATGTGCTTATTAATTGGAGTTGCCGATGACTAATTCTCCTATATATTTAAAAAGAAGTTCAAATGAACAGTAAATGAACAGTGTTTCGCCATCTTCTTTGCGTTTTGTACAACCTATCAAGCGGGCTATTTTCCCCTTTTAAGTGTTTCACCTTCATTTTGTGTGTGATAATTCCCGCTGAGGGTTTTATAGAGAGAGAGAGAGAGAAACTTGAGATGAACAGGGGTTTTACGGTGGCTACGATTTGAGGCGGCGGGAGACCAAACCACCGCATCGGCCTTGCTGTTGTTGTTTGTGGGGCAAAGGCGACGGTAGTGGTTACGGTTTGGTCGCTTGGATCTGGCGGTGGAGCTTGTTGCTGCTCTGCCTCCCCTTTATGGTTAAGGTGGAGCAGGTGGTACTCTTGTAGCCACTGATTGTGTCGATGGTGGTGGTGCAACCATCTTTGTTCTCTAAGACCTTCGATTTGTGCTCCTTTCTCGCCGGTGGTTGCATGTCGGCCGATCAAAGGCTTAGAGACTCTGTCTCTCTCTGGTTCCTGGGTTTTTAGGGTTTGGTGGGGTCGCCGGCCGTACCAAAGGCGACGATCGCGGGAAAGGCGACGACGGCGATGTTGCGTTGGCTCATAATGACGGCAGTTGTTATGGCGGTGGCTCTGTTGCTGCTTCGCCTCCCCTTTGTGGTTGAGGTAATGCAGGCGGCGGTTGTCCATGGTTCAACCGTCGATCTACGTCGTCGTCGTCATCATCGTCGGTGCGGTACTAGAGGCGACGAGGGGGGTTTTAGGGTTTTGTGGTGGGAAATCGGACTAGATCACCGTCGTGTGTTTGGGGGTTTTCTCGCTAGATCTTGTCCCTTGACCACCGGCTGTGTCGGTGTTTGTATGCCATATTTCTGCTGCATGTGCACCTTTGTGTTTAAATTTGAGTTCTTTCAGGTTTATCGCGTGTTTAAATCTAAGTTCTGTGCCGGTGTTTGTATGCCATATTTTTGGTGGCATTTGAGTTAACCGACGGTGGTCTTCAGGTGGTTGTTGCTGTTATTGTTTCAGTTTATCGCGTGTTTTGCCTGGAAGTAGTTGGTCGGTTATTACGGGAAAGAGAACCCTCATCCTTTGTGGTTCAGTGAAGGAGGTTCATATGTTGGTGATACAGTTTGATGTTGATGACGACTGTTCGTCTGAGACCCCTGTCCCTATGTTCGCTTTTGAGGTTACACCATGATGCTGCATTCGGAAAAATGAATCGGTGCTTTGTTTCAAGTCGGTGATGATGAAACTATGTTCATCTGAGACATGTACATGTTGTATGTTGTTGTACATTTTGAATTTAGTATAGCTTCGGGCTATGATGATATTCAAAAAATGGTTTCGGGTTTCTTTGGCGTGGCTACCGTTTATGGTTAGCAGCCATAACTGAAATCCGGTTCTGAGCCCCATTCATCACATGCGTAACGCGCGTGGTTTAAAAACACTATTATATAGTTTATTTTGCAAAGGAAATGAATAGTCATGTGAGTGCTTTGAGCTTTTGACCACATAATATATCTTTTTTAGCATTTTGGTCTCTCCAACTGATATATATATAAACAGACAAATTGTTGCCATTGTAGAGAGAGAAAGAGGGGTTGTGTTGGGGGATGTCGGAGTTGCCACCGTCTATGTCGCCTGTGTTGCAGCCGACGACGAATGGTGACACCGATATCGGTGTGTCTTTTATCCACCTCTTAAATAGGGCTTACTCTGTTGCTTCTACTCTTTTGTTCAAGAGAGAGACGCCCATTCCCTGTCCTGTTGTCTTCCTGATTGTCACTGCCGCTGCCGTCAGCGGCGCTTACGGCGACCCCCCCTCTTCATCTTTCTAGAGAGGGGAGGGGATCCCCGTGACCGTTGGCTGCCTAATGGCATGGTTAGGTTGTCGGTGATGTCGTTGGTCCTGTTTTGTTTTCCCGATGGGTCTTTATATTGAGAAATGGTATGGGTCTTTTCGTATTAAAAGATTTTTTGGTTATTAGATCTTCCTGATGGGTCTTTATGTTAAGAAATATTTTAGGTCGATGATGGTGGCTTTGCGTTCGCCTGAGATCTACTGTTGTTTTCTTTATGGACATAAAACTCTAAACTGGCTACTGTTATTGCGTTGGTTTTGGTCGATGAGTGTTACTAAAATGTAGTCTTTCGCTTTGTTGTTGTCATCACATGAGACCTGCATATGGTTTGTAAATCAGATATTTCTAATGTTGTGGCTATAACTTTTCAGATCATTTGGGTTAATGATGGTGATAATTGTTACACCTGAGACTGTGTGGTCATTTTCACATTATAAAATTTGCATCGATGATGATGGTACGCTTATCTGAGATTTATGGATGGTTTGATTATGAAAGCCAATCGCTAGATAATTGCTTATGCTAGATTGGTTTTGTTCGATGATTGCGATGACTATTTCACCACAGATCTTTTTTGGGTTGATGATGATGATTAATGGTTCATCTAGACCGTCTTCAAGAACTACTTTTTACAAATCTTGCATAGTTGTTGGGTGTTGTATCATATTAACCTATATGTTAAAAGCTGAACTGAATGAATGGTGATTTGAAAGGTTTCATGCATTATCTTTGGTAACAAGGCGATGACGAGTAAAGCATACATGATGTTTCATTGCTTTGGTGAGGCAAACATTAGTTTGCAGCCACGATGCGCTGGCATTTCTGAGCCTTTGAAAATAGAAATTTTCGTTTCTGAGCCAGAAATTTATCCTCTATGAAGATTCGTTTCAATGATGATTTTAGTCTGCGAACGCGAACGACATGAATAGTTTTGGCAATGTTTCTACTTTGCAGCCATAATAAAACACCTATTTTGAGCCTTGCGTAGTTGTTAAACCAATTTGTGTTGTACCGATTGTTTACCATTACGCGTTTAACACCCCCGCAACGCGCGTGTTAGTATCCACCTAGTGTAAATTAAAATAAAATAGAATTACTATTTTGGTTCATGTAGTTTACTAGTTCATGAGTTTAAAAATATTTTTTACAAATCAAACCCCGAGGTGTGTATTTTTATAATTTTTTCGATACAATGCACTAATAGAGTTTGATTTTTCTATTAGTTTCTAATAAAATGATCAAAATACCCTTATACTAAATTGATAATTTAAAAAATTCTCAAGGACCAAAAATGTAATTTACTATCTCTCTACTCTAAAAAATGGTAAATAAAAGGGATACGTGGCAGCACCACATTAATTCTCAATAGTTTTTTCTGTTTTTCTCTTATATTTAATAGTTATTATAATTCCTAAAAATATTATTTAATTTCTCTATAGACTAAAATACTTTTTAATAAATTAAATTTTTTATTAATGTTAGAGAAAATCACTATTTTAATCACTGAAGTTTGATAAAAATTACGATTTCAGTCCAATACATTATTTATTAATTGACAATCCAATAGTTTTAAGTTTTGTTTCAATCTGATTCACACCATTAAATCCCTTAAAATTTTCTATTAAATTAAAATAAAATGATAAATTTACACCTATAATTAAAAATATTTACCCAAAAAAGAAATAAAACCCACCCCAATCAATCCCACTCATAATCTCTCTCTCTCTCTCTCTCTCTCTCCATAAAAACCCACCTCCGGCCACCGCCCTAGCCTCAAGTTGAACCGGCGCCACCTCCGGCCACTGCCCTAGCCTCAAGTTGAAGCGGCGCCACCTCCGGCCACCGTCCTTTCCTGTAGCCACATCCACCGCCAAGCTACCGCCTCCTCTCTTTCTCTCTCTTTTCATCTCAAGAACCACCGACCACCGTTGGACTCTCTCTCCGACCGCCACTTCGATCTCCACCCCCAAGACCAGATCTACTCCTACAATCTAAGATCTGAGATGTTAGAAACAAGTCTGAGAATCGAAGATGATGATGTTGAGATGGCGGTGGTTATGGTCGTAGGAGGTCGTGATGCACGATTACGATGGTGGTGGTTCTTCTACCGAAAAAAATGAGAAGCTTGGTGGAATCTCGAGATGGTGCAGCTTAGTGGCTGGCGGCTTTCAACCTTTCTGGTGGTGGTGGTGGTGAGTAATGGGCTTAACTTTGGTCGTCAGTTGTGGTGGGTAGTGGCCGACGGTTTGAGGTGGTGGTGGTGGTGAATGATAGTGGTGGATGTGGTCATTGGAGGCGGGTGGGGTGGGGATGGGGATGGAGAGGGGTTTTTATTTATTTAGGGGTATAGAAGTCTTTTTACACAATGTAACAGAATAAAAATTTACTTTGTTAATTGTGTGGATGAAACTGAAACAAATAATAAAACTATTGGACTGCTGGTGTAATAAATAAATTATTGGACTAAATTGTTATTTTTGTCAGCCGGGACTGAAATAAGAATTTACTTTTAATGTTATTTATGAAGTAGAAATAAATTTTTATCAAAGAAATTTTTTTTAAACATTAGAGTTTTTGAAATATATAAAATATTATAAATTAATGTTTTTAAAAAGTAAATATTTATTAATTAAAAGTAATTAAAATTGGGTGTTGTAATAATGATATTTTTTTAAAATGTTTTTTTGAAAAAAAAATGTTTAATTTTTTTTAAATAAAAAATATAAAAAGTTGGCATCATTGTTTTATTAGTTATATATTTACTCATACATAATTTTAATGATATATTATCATGAAATATCGTTTTAAAATTAATAGAATTTAATTCTATTTAATATTTTATTTATTCTACCCGTGAAATACACGGGTTAGTAAAACTAGTTATATATATTAAAGATTTTTTTTTTCGAATTCTCTAGAGTTATTTAACACGTATATTTAACTTGTTTTGTTTTAGGCTTTTACTAATCAGACACCCTGTCAGGTGTTAAAGAAACGCCCTTTAACTTTCTTCACGGCCCGTGAAGGGCCTTACGGGCCGTGACGGGTTCAAAATTTAATTCTCTCAACTGCATTTAATCACGGCCCGTGTAGGAACAAATGGCCCGTAAGCGACCGCCCACACGGCCCGTGAACTACCTCCATAACGGCCCGTAAGATCCTTCACGGGCCGTAATTGTACTTCTGAGAATTTACTTTCCTCGTTTTGCGTGCACTTTTAAATTTTATAATTATGTGACGCGACGTATTATTCCTTGATTCGATTTAAGATTCTATATAAACCGTTATATATATGACTTGTTATATGGTTAGTGACAAACGAAACAGTTAAAATGTCTTCTCGTGGAGGTAGTAGAAGACGTCAAAATGAGTCATCTTCAAACTCACGAGATATTGTGGAAAGTATTCCTGATCCAATAGATAACCATAATTGGCAGAACGGGAGGAACTGGTCTCAGAATATTATTCACTTTATACGTAACGGTGACTCCCAAACATGTAGAGTGTATTACATGGGTCATTCCGATATTCCGTTAGAATTTTGGCGTGAATTACTCGGAAACGTGTCTTTAGGTACAGAGGTATGATTTAAAGTTTTTTTATATATTTATTTTATTTTAAAATTCTAACAATTAAAAAAGTTATTGTTTTATAGCATGTTCGGACGTGGACAAATAGACTCACAATATGGAGATACGAAGAAATACGTAGAACAAAAGAGTTGCCGGGTAGTGATCGTTGGACGATTCTCCCATTTGAGTGGTTTAACTTAATATACTCGGGGTCCGTTAATGGTAACGAATATGGCGACGGGAGTGACTGTCTATATCCCGCCTTATGGGAAGTTGATACGGTAATACTGTTTTTTAATGTTTTACAATAAAAATCATGAATTTATAACCGTGAATTAAATTATTTTGTAGGTTTACGTACCAATTACTGATGACGAAGAAAATTGGTATCTTTTTAAGATTTCTATGGACTCACTAAGAGTTCGTATATATTCTCCATACGAATGTCGACCAAATACGTGTGATGATTCATGGTGCATTCATCGTAATGCGCGAACGATTTTCGTACAATTCGAATCGTACTTTTTACATTTTCTGTCACGTATACAATATTGGCAGCACTCCGGACAAGAAGAAATCGAAGAACTGGAGGTATCGGGTGAAACCGTTTGGCCCCCTAACGCCGGTCATATTGGTCGAGATTCGGGAGTTGTAATTTGTATGTTATTGCGTAGGTTGGTTCAAAATAGATCTTTAGAGTGGCAATAGGTTAGCTTACAGGATGCTTGCTTTAGATTCCGAAGATTTATGGCAGACGAACTGTATTCTAGACGTGTAATGTAGAACAGTAATGAAATATTTTATTAAAACATAAACGTTTATTAGTACACTTTTTAAAAACGATAAACCGTTATTGTCACACAAAAATAAAACACATAATTTTTAATCTTCTTGATCTTTATAAAAGATCCAAGCCGCAAAATGGTTAAAGGAAATTCCAAATTTCTCTCGATATCTTTCTTGAGCTCTTGTCATAATATCCGTTTCATTCCATAACATATTTCGATTGTTGTAAACGTCTTTGTAGAGCTGGTGAAATGTCGTGACCTTCCTTCTCAAGTCAGACCACTTGTTGCTAAGTTCACGAGTGGTACGATATTCTTCACGTTCGAGAATTTGATGAAAACGAGTTGAAACCCGGTTCCAAAATATTGAATTTGGCGGGATAGTACCTGAATTTTCGATACAAGATCTTACTAAAGTCACCTCCTCTTCATCCGTCCACGGATTTTGATCACTTACAGCACTCATGTTTTGGGTATTGAGTAAATTTGTGTGAATTGTTTGTGTCAAGCGGCTGAATTTATAGACTTGAAAAAGTTTTATACGGCCCGTGAGAGGCTTTACGGACCGTGAGGGTGTCACCATACGGCCGTGTAGTGTCAACGGTTGGGTTTTAAAAAGTACAAAGCATCACGGCCCGTGAAAGAGGTCACCGGCCGTGTGAAAAATATGTAACGGGCCGTGAGGTCCGTCACGACCGTGAGGCCCGATAATATATAGGACCTCACGGCCCATTTGTTCATTTACGCCCCCAAAACACACATACGATTTACTCCCGTCACGACCTCGTATTTTCATCATTTTCATACCGCCGACTCCATACTACGGTACGTATTCAAATTCGTATTTTATTTTTGTGTATTTTTCGTTTAAATATATTAAAATTGTATTATAAAAAATCTGAAAAACTGAAATTTTTAGGGGTTACGGGCCGTGAAGGGGTGTCACGGGCCGTAACCTTTTGAATTTTCAAAGGGTTACGGGCCGTGACGTTCCTTTACGGGCCGTAACCCTTTGAAAATTCAAAAGGTTACGGGCCGTGAGGGCTCATCACGGGCCGTAACCCTTTTGTTTTCTGGTGAATTTATTATTTTTTTTTGCAGATTATGCCGCCGCGCAAATGTGCACGTCCGGATACCGAGCCCGAGGGTCAGGGTGCCTTTCTGGACCCACACCCTGACCTTCATTTTCCGAGGGAGACACAGCCACGGCAAAAGCTGTGGAAGCTGATTGGACGTCCCCTAAAGGGGACACGCACCATCGACTGGGACGTGCTAGAGGACGTCGGAGACATAGCACGTGCCCAGGATATCATTGGGCTGGACGGAGAGACGCCGTGGAGGCGGATGTTTGATTTGGGCTCGAGGAGGGGCTACCGGGAGCTGACGTTGCAGTTTCTGTCTACGTTTGTGTTCACTCCCGCCTCTGAGGATCAGGACCCCCACGAGCACATAGCGGTCCGATTTTTGCTGGGGACCGGTAGGTACGAGTTCACCCTCGCTCAGTGGGCGGTGACTCTTGGGTTTTACACCCACGAGGAGACGGAGGATCCTCGTTTTTATTCTGACGAGGTCCAGTCGGAGCCGGCTCCGTTGGTCGGATGGTGGCCGACCATTTCCGACCAGCCGTGGGAGGGCGCCATTAGGGCGACCTCCATTAGGGATCCTTTGCACTGGTACCTACACCGGTGCATTGCCGGCACCATTACCGGCAGAGACCAGAGCATGGAGCAGGTGTCGCTCCTTGACTTATTTTTTCTGAGGGCCTTGCTTTCACCTAGACGGGTGAATCTAGCTCACTGCATGGCCGCCTATTTTTTGAGCGTCATTCAGGGCAAGGTAAAAAAGTATTTATATTAATTCTTAATAAATAAGTATTATCTATTATGCGATTCATAATTATGCCTATTATTTGATTGTTTTGCAGATGGATAGCCCGATTGTTTGCGGCTCGTACATCACCGTCATTGCGTCGCGCTTAGGGTTGTTTACGGACGCCCTAATTGCGAGGCAGACGACGGACACGCCGCCTCGGATTTTAGGTCGACAGACCGTCATGGCCATGGGGATTGCCGCCAAATTTGGCGACGACCTCCGATGGTCCACTGATGGTGGTCGGACCGTCTGGCAGCCGGTGCCGGACGTTGCTGAGGAGGAGGAGCAGCCGGCGCAGCAGCAGCAGCCGCATGGTTATGAGTATCATCCACAACAACTATAATCCACCCATCTCTCTGCATCTGGTACTTACTCTGCAATTCAAATTGACAGTTTGTTTTTTTCGTGCCACTTTTTCTTAAAGTGGGTGCTCCCTTATATACACCACCCCGATCACATTTCAACCAAATTTTAACCACCAAACCATTCGAATTTCTTTTTGAACGTTTGGTGACAATAACGAACCCATTTTCTCGCCCCACGTTAGTTGCCCAATCAACTAATTCTTCACGAGATGAGAAAACCTAATCAATTTAATATTTTAGTTAGTTATTACTAAATGAAAGTAAAATGAAAGTAAAATTAAATATGGTATATCTTATAACCTGATTCGTGTCGTATAAACCTCTTTTACCGGAACCCGAACCGTCATTATCCCCGCTGCTATCGCCACCGTTATCACCCCCGTCATCGCCGCCGTCATTCCCCCCGTAATTGGACGCGAACTGCCCTAAATAGTTTGAAGCAGCCTCATCGTAATAACCGTAACCCTCCTGAGGGTAATAGTTAGATTCCGAACCGAATAAATAGTTGCTATCCCAGAAAGACATCGTAACGTTAGATATTAACGTTTATATAGTACTTGAAATTGAATATTGCGTTTATATAGTAGTTGAAATGAAATGAATTTATATCGTTGAATTATGAAATGAATTTATAAACTAACGTTTATATAGTAGTTGAAATGGAATATTGCATCTCGTCACATAATTAACACGAATATCGAGGAATATTACGTCATATCAAATAATGTAATAAATACAAATTTACACGACTATCGAGGAATATTACGTCATATCAAATAACGTAATAAATACAAAATTACACGAAAAACGAGGAATAATATATCTCGTCAAATTATTAAAAGTGAAACTAGGTCCCGTAAGTTAGTTCACGGCCCGTGAGAGGAGTTCCTTACGGCCCGTGAATAAATTCACGGGCCGTAAACAAATATGACCGTGATCTCATTCACGGGCCGTTACGTTTTTGAATTACGTTTCTGAATGACCGATTTGACTAGCGACAGACCATACGGCCCGTGAAGGCCCTTACGGCCCGTAAGCAGGGCGTCCAGATATCCATTTGGGCGTCCCTTTAGCAGGCCCCTTTTTTTTATTAAATGTCTTTTTTGAATAGGTGGTTTTTACACGTATCCATTAAATCGTTAGGTATTTAGTGTATTTCTCAACAGTTCATCTTATTTAATATATTTTTTAATATGTTTAACTAATTAAACTTCTTTTTTCAACTGTTAAGCTTACTTAAATGTATACTTTAAAAAGTTTGTTTCATTTAAAATATTTAGCTTATTTTAAAGCCTTAAATACATATAACCTAAGCGATAAAAGGTTTAACAAAAGGTTAGCATTAGCCATAAGCAGTACCAATAACCTACACCAAAGATGCAAATATAATAACCTAATTTTGAAAACTATCATTTGATCAATGAGTTTACCTTCAGAAGCAATCCTAATCACCCTAGTCATTTGATTCTTTTACCATTTGAAATAAGTAAAATAATATGGAAAAAAGACAATTCAAACTAAATTAATTAAAAAAAAGATGAAATATACCTAAATGAAATACCCCTAAGATAATACTTCAGAATAAATGCAAACCAAATGTTGTTTCAAGCATCAAATTCGGTGGTGTAAACATGTATACGTAGGTAAATATATGTAATGTATATGCATGAAAGACTTCAAAAGGAAATAAATAACCCACAATGTTTAATCAGTCATTAATAAAAAAATATTAGTGAAATGATGAAATCTTGAGCGGTTAACAAACAAACAAACAAACATACCCAGTGTATCCCGCTGAAAATCAGGGTCTGGAAGGGGTATGTGGTGGCAAGTCTTTCCTCTATACAGAGAGATAGAGAAACCGCTTCCGAAGAGACCCCCGACTCGTTAACGAAGGCAGTACCCATAACAATCATAATACATATCATACAACACATAGGTAAAAAAATCTTGAGCGGTTGAGGTTGCAAATTTATAGAGCTTACCACTTGGTGAGAAGATAATCAAGCACCTTCAATAAAACAAAACACAGAAAGCTCAAAAGCTTTCTTCATTAGACCATTCTAATTATCCTCATTCGGGTCTTTCTTCTCAATGTTTGAGGTTACTTGAAATATACCCTGTCGTATTCATCTTCTTTGTCGGAAATATTGGTCTGAAAATCAGATCATTTGGAGTGACCATCACCATCGTCGTGATTGAAATGTTTAAGCGTAGGAGCCACACAAACATTCTTTTAGTGTTGTAAAAATACTGTAGAAACCGAACAATGTTTTAATATATATTATAATTATAATTATAATACCCTTTATTATCATCTAGTACAAGTTTAGCTACAATGAAGTTTTAGGTTTTTTTAATTCAGCCACAATACTTTTCTCTCTATACTATAAATTAAAAATCAAAATACTTATAGGAAAATCAAGTAGTTTTTTATATGCTTAACTTTTTAGTTAACTACACATATTCCTTGTGGCTTATAAAATATAATAGATTTAAATACTAAAAGTTTAAAGTAACAAGTATGGGATATATGATTTCATTTTGTAATAAGGTTGAGTACTAACGCTAACAAATGTTAAGTTTTCGATTAAGTTTAAGTACATTTTAGACATTTCACATATCGTAAACTAATATTGTAACTTATAACTAATATTGTAACTTATAAGATAGTTTGATACTTGATGGACTATTTTTTTAAGTCTTTTAAATAACATTTAAATTTTTTAAAGAAATACAACCTCTCCTCTTGCAACCCACACCACCACCACCATCTCCAACTACAACCACATCACCTGTTGTCTTCTCATCATTCTCATCCACAATTCTCTATCTGATCAAATTCTGTATTTTGTGATTATTTGAGTTCTTAGTTAATTGTCTTTTAGATTAATATTAGTTTATTTCAAATCAACCAGTTCTTAAAGATCAGTTTGTTTGAGTTAGTTAATTAATTAGGTCTGGTATAGTTAATCAGATACAACCACTACAAGAAAAAGAACCTATCGCGACTAGGTCTATGGCGACGACATGAGGTTGTCGCTATAGGTCACCCTAAGTCGACGACATGTCGTCGCTATAGGGTCACTTTAATTTTTGGCTATTCTAGCCCTATGGCGACGACTTGTCGTCGCCTTAGGGTGACCTATAGCGACAAAAAAAGGCCTCGCCATATGTGTAGAAAGTCATCGCCATAAGATTATTTTTTTACATTTTGATTTATTTAAAATAATGCTAGAATTTTAAAAATTATGTGTGGACCTAAGGCGATGACATGTCGTCGCCATTATGAAAACTCTATGGCGACATGTTTTTTCTTTTTTTCCCCAAAATAAGTAGGAGGAAATAGTCCCGTCGTCTTAAGGTTTTATGATTTTCTTAAATATTATATTAATAAAAGTAATAATTATAATTAATATTATTATTATTATTATATTAACTAGTTTTTTTTGCCCCGCGCGTTGCGCGGGGTCTTTCGTCATGATCCCAAATATCAAAACGCAAATGTCAAACAAAATGTAACGGTTATCATTCCAATGTAAAATCCTAAAGCGTGTAGAAAGGTAAAACAAACCCGTCACTACGACTCTCACTCCGTCGATAACCTTAACGGCTACTTCATCGTAATTCGTAAAAGTGATAAAATAATTTAAGTGACTCACATTAACCTTGAGAGCAGGGAGAGGAGCTTTTGACATATTGGGTCGTATCCAGCTTCGTTCTCTGCTCAACTTTTGGTATTGAAGTTCATGTTGCTACAAAGTTGAATTAACACGATCAGTGACATTCTCAGTTCCAATATGCGTGTCGCCTACACGGAAAAAAAAAAGAAATTTGCTATCTAAGTTCATATTGCTACAGATTAAATCATATTTTTATTTTAGCATCTGAAAAACAACCCCAAAAATCAAGAAATGGAACATTAAGCATCTAATTTCATGCTAATTGTATCCAACATTCTTAATCGAAATCGAAGGACACCCAGAAAAATCCTAGAAATTGTACTTATGGTATCAGTTTTATTATTATTCTCAATTTGATAATATGAAGAAGAACCCATATACTATTACCAATATATAGATCATTTAGTATATCATTTCGTACTTCACCACAAACAAATTAGAAATATCAGTTTGCACCCAAAATATGAACCAAGATCGATGATGTTTACAATCTATAGATCAACAATCACATCTTAACCACAGAAGTTGCCACAACCGCCTAAAAATTCCCATTTAAGGATTAACAAATGCTTGTAAAGATAAAATTAACAAAAAGGGTAGCATAAATCTTTGCAATAAAGTTACTATTTGGCAATTATTTGCCCCAATTAGAACCCTTTTAATGACTAAATTTTCATCAACAAAGCTTTGCAAGCAAATGATCCCTTCAATCTTGATTTTGGAAAGAAAAACATAATCAAACATCACTCCAAAAATCAAAACTTTCAGTAAAGTAAATCTTCTAATATTGTTCTACACAACCCACAAACAATCACATTTCAAGAACAACAAAAACAACAAAGTGAAACTTACCAGCCACTTATCACGAGCATACAAAACTGTATTTAACATATTCTCATATAATAGGAAATACCCCATCCATTCTGAAATAATAATATCCACTTGTGGAACTGGAAGGTCAATTTCTTCAACTTTTCCTTTCAAAACAGTGATAACTGCAACATTAAAATGGAAAGATGACAAAATCAGTTAACAATTCAATCCAAATATATTGAAAATGCAAGACGTTGAGTTTGAAAGATGCTAATACCACTTGAAAAACCATTTGCTTTAACAATCTCTTCAGCCATGTCAGCCATCTGTGAGCACTCAATCTGCAGACAAGTTGTGCATATACTAAAACTTTAATTTCTCAACAACTTAAAACAAATCTGTGTATTGCAAGTAATACAAAGTATCACATTCAAACACAACTTTGACAAACTTTTCAAAGGAGACTATGGACACAGAATGTTTAAGCAGAAGATATAATTATATAGATAATTGGCCATGATGAAAACATATAGTGTGAACAAACCACTTTATTATAACATGAGAAACGAATCCTGAAATCTCGGTTTTAGGATTTATGGAGTTCACTTGTTTGGCCTTTTGTATGCAAAGAAAAATCGATACCTGAAGGGGGATCTGCGGCTGAAGGGGATCTGAGGGCCGAAGGGGATCTGCGAGCCATAGGCCTCGTCGGCCCCCGAATTCCACCACCACCATCGCCATCGCGACAACCACAGTCACCATCACAGCCGTCGCCACCGCACACCCTCGGGACACCACCATCGCGACACCACCATCGCGTCACTGTATCAGATACTTATATAGGAATGTGGTAACATTATGCATATATGCCTTATGTGGTAGAGTGAAATGTATGAAGCATCTATGTTAAATCAAAGACAATAACAAATAGTTCATTGCGTTAATGAAAATAAATTCCTTACAGGTCTCAGTCTTCTCTTCACTTCCTCCTAGATATATAAACCTGAAAACCTAACACCTGAGCATATCAGTGAACATAAGACAAAAGAATTGCATACGTAACAGATATGAAACTAAACATAGCTAAAGATGTAGAATCATATCATAAGAAGTAATGCGTTTTAATTAACGAAGCTGCCAAAAATGTATAAATAGTATAAAAGGCTCGGAGAAGACGGTTCGTTGTGGCTGCAAACATTGTGCTTACCGCGCCATAACAACAAACATATCTCTTTTTGGTATCGTCATCGCCTATCAAGTGGAGACCACCCAAAGTTTCAAACGACCCATCATTTTCGCCATCAACCTAGCTAGGAACATCGACACAGGCACCACCGTCACAGAACAAAAAACAGCCTCAAAAAAGGAAACAAAAGATGTAAATGAGGATTCAAGGTTAGACACCTCAACCGAATTGAATACGTACCTCACATGAGGAGCCTCCCAATTCCCATCATCATCAAATAATTTCACCCATTCAAAGAGGAAAGGAGTAAGAATTTGCACCCAAAAAAACACAACAAACACCGGAAATAGCAACCACAACAACCACCACCGGAACAAAACCACCACCTCCTACCCGTTGCCGCCTTGGGGTTACAAAAAAAAGACACACAAACCTGGCGGCGACGAAGAACGCATCTCGAGACTATGGTTACAGCGGTGGGTAGCAAGACACACACTGATGGATCAAAGAGGCCTGTTTGAAATCTATGCATTAAAATAGCGAATGTTGATAAAAACACAAGTCCTGTGAACCTTCGTTTCCTTTAGATCGCCTTTGCTCGAGTGGGGCCCTATGCATTGCTTGTTTAACTCCAATGATGCGACCTCCAACTGAAGAACCATGTTTCAGCTCAATTGCATGCTTGGCATCTTCAGTCACGGCACTGTTAATAAAAAGATAAACCAAAAGTAAAGGAGGAGCCTGTTTACGTATACATGAACATAATTTAAGATTGTTGTGTTGAATTAGTTTAGTTACGAAAAAAAATGGGAAAAATTATATATCCTTGATCTATCGTTCAAGTTGCACTATGTTTCACGTATTTTAAATACGTATTCGGTAGTGATATGTCAGCTGTATAATGGGTGATTATATTTTAGCTTGCATTAGAAGTAGGTGAATAGAGAATAAAAAGAACAATATCACCCTTACAGACTTACAATTGAACAAAAGCAAAGCCACGGTGTTCAGTCGACCCTGTAGAACAATATTCAGCACATGTGGAATTTCAGTTCATATAACAAAAGTAAGGCTTAACTTTCACACAGAAATGATAGTTAGAAAGGTGAGAAACAAGAACAACCATCAATTCAATAATATAATTATAAGCTATGGGTGTCCCTGGTACTTTCAGATAGTAAAACTGGGATGGGCATGTTTGCAAATCAAATAAACATATTACTCTAATCCTAGCACCCCAGTTATATAAATTGCAACAGTTACATGTTGTTGTGTATTAATCACAATGTTTCCTTTTTTATCAAATTTCACCAACTGTTTATTGACCATTCTCGTATTTGAACTATGTATGTGATGATTTTCTTCTACAATTTCTAGCCAGTAGTCAAACACTTGTCTTTCTCTATACATGAAGTCAAACATTACTAATTTATCAAACAACGAAGATAGCTCTTATAAAGCCAACATAAGGTTAGCAGATTTCTTAGAAAGTCTTAACTCCAAGTCAAATTTCAGCACTTCCAGTCAAAATGCAACTATCTTTAGATAATAGGGTAAAGGAATCATATTTGGCATTCTTCCATAGAATTCATCCTATCATTTCTTCCTGCTTCTCAAATCAATTAACAGTAGACAGCATTACCTCTTATAGTTCCTACACAATGGTAAAGTCTAACGAACCCACAGATCACAGTTTGCTTCTTAACTTCACCTAATCAGGTCTCCAAGGCTTTCCACTTCACAATTGCATTTACATTAAACTAAATACACAAAAAAAGAAGAAACAAAGCAACCTACAATGCATATTCAGTATTTCAGTCTAAAAGCTCAGCGTTCAATAATCAAACACACAATTTCCATCTTAACTTCATCTAATCAGTCTCCAAGTCCTCCCGCTTCATAATTGCATCAACATCGAACTAAATACAAAAAAAAAAAAAACAACACATATTCAACCTAGAACCTCACCTTTCTGCGTAACCATAAAGCACCGCCTAACCGGTCCGACATCACTGAATGTCTCTTCCAGCTGAAACATTAAGTCAAATTCACACCTTACTTCACCGTCACGAAACCTAAACAACAACAAATTTCACACAGATACGTATGGATAGAGGTAGAGAAACGCTTGCCTGAGAGTTGGAAAAGGTGTAGGGCAAATTGGAGACGAAGACGGTGGCCGGACTGTGGTGGTTTCCACCGTCGTCGTGCTTCATCTTCTTCTTGTTCTTCCCCATCGATGAGTGAAGGTGGAGATTTGCAGGTATTGAGTCGCGGCGGAGGTTTTGGGCTTTGGGGTTTTGTTAGTGCGGGCGTTTGATGTTTCACCGGCTTAAACCTTCTGAGTTGGGGGTGTGGCGGTGGAGAGGGAGGGAAGGGAGAGGGTGGTGGTGGCGGAGAGGAGGAGGAGGGAGCGGCGGGGAGGTGGAGTTTGGGGAAGGGGGTCGGTGGTTGAGGTGAAGGGAGGGTATAAGGTTTAGCTACTGTAGTACTGTAGCTAAACCTTATATCTTTAATATATATATAATTTATGTACATGTTATTGTTATTGTTATTATAGGTATGTGTAGAAAAGTCATCACCATCTCCAACTACAACCACATCACCTGTTGTCTTCTCATCATTCTCATCCACAATTCTCTATCTGATCAAATTCTGTATTTTGTGATTATTTGAGTTCTTAGTTAATTGTCTTTTAGATTAATATTAGTTTATTTCAAATCAACCAGTTCTTAAAGATCAGTTTGTTTGAGTTAGTTAATTAATTAGGTCTGGTATAGTTAATTAGATACAACCACTACAAGAAAAAGAACCTATCGCGACTAGGTCTATGGCGACGACATGAGGTTGTCGCTATAGGTCACCCTAAGTCGACGACATGTCGTCGCTATAGGGTCACTTTAATTTTTGGCTATTCTAGCCCTATGGCGACGACTTGTCGTCGCCTTAGGATGACCTATAGCGACAAAAAAAAGGCCTCGCCATATGTGTAGAAAAGTCATCGCCATAAGATTATTTTTTTACATTTTGATTTATTTAAAATAATGCTAGAATTTTAAAAATTATGTGTGGACCTAAGGCGATGACATGTCGTCGCCATTATGAAAACTCTATGGCGACGACATGTCGTCGTCATAGGTCAAACATTTTTTTTTCTTTTTTTCCCCAAAATAAGTAGGAGGAAATAGTCCCGTCGTCTTAAGGTTTTATGATTTTCTTAAATATTATATTAATAAAAGTAATAATTATAATTAATATTATTATTATTATTATATTAATTTATGTACATGTTATTGTTATTGTTATTATAGGTATTATTATTATTATTATTATTATTATTATTATTATTATTATTATTATTATCATCATAAGTAATAATAATATAATCAATATTATTATTTAATTAACCATGTGTATGTTTGTACTATTTTCTTAAAATAATATTATATGCGTTTAATTTATTTTGTAAATGGAACGAATCTTATTAAATGTGATTTTTTGAAAGAAAGATAAAGATAAGTTAGGATTACTATTTTTTTTAAATATAAGATGAATCTCAGTGGTATAATGTGGATTAAGTATTACGTGAAGTTTAAGATTGTATTCCAATTTTGACTAAATGATATATGTTCAATCATCTAGTCATTTATTTTTAGTTAAAAGAAGAAAAGAAACAAATTTTATATGTTGTGATAATTATAATTATTAACAATTAGTGTCAATCATGGTCAAATATGTTCGATTATAATATTTAGAATCGATTGAATATGTCAAGTTCAGCTAATATTAATGTTAAATTATATACATTAATGATAATTTATGAGAAATTGTTAAGGATAAGTTAAGTTTTGTTTATATTTAGTTATCATAAATGAGTGTTAAACAAGGTCAAATATGTTAGGTTATGATGGTTGGGGTCGATACATTCGTCAAAAGTTAGCTATGATTCAATTATGATCATTGGTGTTAAATTAAACAAGATCTTGGTAATTTACAGGAAATTATCCTTATTAATGGTAAGTTAAGTTTGTTTATGCTTAGCTATCATTAATGAGTGTCAAAAAAGTTCAAATATGTTCGTTATGATTATTAGGGTCGATCAAATACATTAAAGGTTAGCTGTGATTGAATTACAATGATAAATGTTAAATTATGCAATGCGATGGTAATTTACGGGAAATGAAGCTTGTTATGGTAAGTTATTTTTATTTACGCTTAACTATCATCAATGAGTGTTAAACAAGGCCAAATATTTTAGGTTATGATGATTATGGCCGATTACATATGTCAAAGGTTAGCTATGATCCAATTATGATCATTGGTGTTAAATTAAACACAATGTTGGTAATTTGCGGGAAATTATGCTTGTTAATGGTAAATTAAGTTTATTTCAACTTAGTTATCTTCAATGAATGTCAAAAAAAGTCAAATATGTTCGGTTATGATGATTAGGGTCGATTGCATACGTTGTAAGGCCCCGTTCCCGGGACGCCCACAGTTGGTCATTCACAGCATAAAACATTACACATTATAAATTTAAGCAGCGGAATTAATTGAACCAAAGCCATTCATTTCATTATCAACACTGTTGTCAAGCAATACACCTTAGTTTAAATCAGATTACAAAAGAATAGTTTAACTGTATTACAAAACAACAGTGATATCTATGGAGAATGAATGTCAGTCTTGTCCCGACGAGTAGCCATCCCCACGTGCCATCCTCAGCAACGTCTTACCTGCCAACTGGAAAATACATAAAAGTCAGTGTTGCTGAGTGAGATCTAGTTTTATAATTAAAATACTTCACTTTTTGTTCAAAACCGTTTCTCATTTTCATATGTGATCTCACATCGTACGTACACTTAGGTATATATTATTATCTTCATCATCGTTCAATTCGTACTTTTTCCATTGTTCTTCCGGTCTTTTGCGACACAGGGTCGCTCACCCATTAGAAATCTCAAAGATTTCAAGACTTTTGGTCTGTTACGACACAGAGTCACTCACCCATTACCAACCTCAAGGATTGTAAGTCTTCCGGTCTGTTGCAACACAGAGTTGCTCACCCCATTGTCAATCTCAAAGATCGACCATGTGTGCATCCTTCGGGGTAGCTAACCCGCATCACAGTTGAGCTAACGACAACATGATCGTGCACCTCTTTACATTTGCTTGCAAGACTTCTGTTCATTCATTTACGTTCCACTTTTATTTATCATTAATCTTTCACTTTATTATGATAATAATTTCTGTCTTAATCATGATCATACCACGTAGAGTCATACAATATTAATATTAATAAATATAATAACAATAATACTAACCCTAATCATAATAATAATAATAATATTAATAATAAGGGTCATAATGACAATCAAACATAATCATATGCATTAAATAAACCTTAGCCGATATTGGTCCAAACCCTAAATGCACAGACTCCCACAAAAATTCTGTATTTAATTCTAAGTGTTGGGCGCATGAGGACTATTTGGGCGCATGAGCCCTGTTTGGGAGCATTTCAACTATGCAGGCGCCTCATCTCTACACTTAACATTTTTATTACTTAGGCGCATGAGGAAGTCCAGGCGCATGGATACTGTTGGGGCGCATGAGCCCCAACACTTAGGCTCCGGGTCGGAAATTCTGGGCGCATGAACCCTGTTCAGGCGCTTGGACTATACTTGAAATATTTCTAAAGAAAGTTCAGGCGCATGGAGTACTATTCGGGCGCATGAACAACACTTAATAATTCTAAGGCAATATTTAGGCGCATGGGGTACTGTTTAGGCGCATGGGGTCTTGGGCGCATGGGGTTACTTAGGCAGTTTTGTCAGTTGGGCGCATGGGCCATTCCTAAGCGCATGAACACACTCAACACTAACAATATTTATAATCAGTCCCATTCACCAGTTTAACATGTTTTAAGCTTAGTTCTAACAACCTAATAACAAAAACATACATATAATGTAAACTTAGCATTATAATCACCCAAAACATATCCTACCCACATACACCTACACATGAACATACGGGTAACATATCCACCATCATAAAAACATACGTATATGTATTTTTCAGCCCCAAAATTAGTTAAAACGTGTAAAAAGGGGGATCTAGAAACTCACCTTAGTTGTTTTCGGGTTTGATACCCTTCCTTGAACTTTTCGGGCATTTCTAACACCTAAAACACACACACAATACCACCTGAACACACAAGTCACATTTGTATGCACATAAACGGGTCTAGAATCATCCTAAGCATCAAAATTTCGAGAATTCTTACCAAAAACTTTGAACTTTCTTGTTTATTCTTCAAAAACTCGTATCTTGTTCTTTCTCTCTCTAAAAATCCGAACGAGGAGTGTTGTGCAGGACAAATGGGCGGCCATACCACCTTTTTCACCAACTTTTACCACTTTTGCCTCTTTTTACACTTTTGACCCCCCAACTTTGGGTTGACTTTCCTTTCTTCTTTTTTTTCTCTTTTATTTTTTTATTTATTCCTTTATAAATATTCGGGTGTTACAAGTCCACCCCCTTATATAGGTTTCGTCCCAGAAACCTGTTATTCCTCAAACAGATGAGGGTTGCTGTCTCATCTCCTCCTCAGTCTCCCATGTAGATTCGGATCCCTTTCTATGCTTCCACTGTACACGCACAAAAGGAACCACTTTATCCCTTAACCTCTTCTCCTTACGATCAATGACTGCCACTGGTTGCTCTACGTAGTTGAGCCGTTTATCCACCTCGATATCCTCCAGTGGTACAATCATATCTTTATCAGCTAAGCACTTTCTCAGATGAGATACATGGTATGTGGGATGAATTCCACTTAACTCATCTGGCAATTCAAGCCGATAGGCTACCTCTCCTACTCGTGCGATGATTCAGAAAGGTCCTATATATCTCAGGCTTAGCTTACCTCGTTTCCTGAATCGGATAATTCCTTTCCAAGGTGAGACCTTCAACATGACTCGGTCGCCAACCTTGAATTCTATCGGTCTTCGCCTCTTGTCAGCATACGACTTTTGTCTATCTTTCACCACCTTCATGAAGGCTTTAATCTTCTCTAACTTTCAGTCATAGCTTCAATCACCTCGACGCCTCCCAGCTCCTTCTGCCCAATGTCTCCCTAACATACGGGCGTCCTACATCTCCTACCGTATAGCATCTCGTAGGGTGGCATGCCAATACTGGCATGATAACTGTTGTTGTACGAAAATTCTGCTAATGGTAAGTGATCATCCCAACTTCCTACAAAATCAATCATGCATGCTCGAAGCATATCCTCAAGCGTTTGTATCGTCCTCTCAGACTGACCGTCCGTCTGAGGATGATATGCGGTACTAATGTGTAGCCTCGTCCCCAATGCATCATGGAATCTCCTCCAAAACTTCGACGTAAACTGGGTGTCACGATCCGACACGATAGACACCGGCACGCCATGACGAGCTACGATTTCCTTGATGAACATATCCGCCAATCTTTCGGATGAATACGTCTCGCGGATCGGTAGGAAGTGGACACTCTTCTTTAGTCGGTCGACAATCACCTAAATAGTATCGCATCCCCTCGATGTGTGAGGTAGCTTAGTAATGAAGTCCATGATGATATGCTCCCACTTCCATTCGGGTATATCCAACGGTTGGATTTTCCCGTATGGCTTCTGATGTTCCACCTTCACCTGCAAACAGGTAAGGCATTTACTCATATACTCCGCTACGTCGCGTTTCATTCCCGGCCACCAATAATCTTTTTTCATATCGTGATACATCTTGGTAGCACCGGGATGAATGGAGTATCGAGTCTTATGGGCCTCGTCTATAATCTTTCCACGTAGATCCCCGTATCGAGGAATCCACATTCGTCCGAATCGGGTCTTAACACCAAGAGTGTTCTCGCCCAATTCCATAACTAGACTTCTCATCCTCTCGAAGTTAAGACGATCTTCTTTCAAAGCCTCGTCTTGGAACTCCTTAACCTGTGTCATTACGTCGGAGGTCATAACTTGCTGATAAGCCTTCACCCGAATTGGCTCGGGCCTTTCCTTTCGGCTAAGGGCATCTGCCACTACATTGGCCTTGCCTGGATGGTAATGGATTTCGCAATCATAATCCTTTATGAGCTCCAACCATTGCCTCTGTCTCATATTCAGGTCCTTTTGCTCGAAGAAGTACTTTAAGCTTTTATGGTCTGTGAAGATGGTGCACTTCGTCCCGTATAGATAGTGCCGCCAAATATTCAACGCGAAAACCACCACGGCTAGTTCTAGATCATGCGTGGGATAGTTGACTTCGTGGGTTTTCAGTTGTCGGGACGCGTAGGCTATAACCTTACCTCTCTGCATCAATACGCAACCCAATCCCGAGTACGAAGCATCTGAATAAACCACTAAGTCTTCACTTCCCTCGGGCAATGTCAAGACAGGAACTTGTGTTAGTCTTGTCTTCAACTCCTCAAAGGCACCCTCCTGTTCTCGACCCTACACGAACTTTACGTCCTTGCGAGTCAATTTAGTCAAAGGTGAGGCTATCTTGGAGAAGTCTTGAATGAATCTCGTGTAGTAGCCCGCCAATCCCAAGAAGCTACGAATTTCGGACGGCGTCTTAGGAGACTTCCATTGCATCACAGCCTCAACCTTTGCTGGGTCCACCATGATTCCCTCTACATTTACCACGTGACCTAGAAATTGCACCTCGCGTAGCCAGAAAGCACATTTGGAGAACTTAGCATATAGTTTCTCCCTTCTCAAAGTCTCCAACACCTCCTGAATGTGACCGACATGCTCTTATTCACTCCTTGAATAAATCAGGATATCATCAATGAACACAATCACTGATTTATCTAACATTGACCGACACACTCGATTCATCAAATCCATAAAAGCAGCTGGCGCGTTGGTTAAACCAAAGGACATAACGAGAAACTCATAGTGTTCATAATGGGTACGAAAAGCTGTTTTAGGAATGTCCTGCTCCTTCACTTTCAATTGATGGTAGCTAGATCGAAGATCTATCCTCGAGAACAAACTGGCACCTTGGAGCTGATCGAACAAGTCGTCGATCCTCGGTAACGGATACCGATTCTTTATTGTCAATTTGTTCAATTCACGGTAGTCAATACACATTCTCATGCTACCATCCTTCTTCTTCACGAACAAGACCGAAGCACCCCAAGGAGAGATACTCGGCCTGATGAAACCCTTATCGAGCAAATCTTGCAGTTGCTCCATTAACTCCTTCTTCTCAGTCGGAGCCAATCACGGTGCCTTAGCGACAGGTTGAGCTTCGAGTATCAAGTCAATCTGAAATTCGATTTCGCGATCCGGTGGCACACCCGATTGGTCCTCTAAATCGGGGAAGTCACACACCACCGGCACATCGGAAAATTGTGGTGTTGACGTGTCCACATCTTTTACGTAGGCCAAATAAGCGCTACATCCACGTCTCAGGCACTTTCCCGCCACCTCCATCGAAATCACCTTCGGAATCGTCGTAACTCGATCACCGTATATCGTCACCGGACTTCTATCAGGCGCCGTCAGTCTAATCATCTTCTTCCGACACACGATATTCGCTTCATAGGTTTCTAACCAATCCATCCCTAGTACTACATAAAATCCACCTAGGGGCATCACATGTAACTTGACAGCAAACCTATGTCCTTCTAACTCTATGGCACAGTCCTCTAACACCTTAGTAACTCTAGTGGACTTACCAATAGCGGTTTCTACTTCAAAGGGCTCATCAATGCACTTACTACTAACAGGCAGTTTAGCACAGAAATTAGCAGAAATAAAACTCCTACTAGCACCAGAATCGAATAACACAGAAGCAAGAGTTTGATCTACTAGAAACGTACCTGACACGACATCGGGGTCCGTCCTAGCCTCCTCCCTGGTCATGGTGAACGCTCTGGCACTTGCCTTCTACCCTTCAGTCCCGGCCGTCTTCTTTGCCCCGGAACTCTCCACCCTTTGCTTCTTGCAGTCCCTACTCATATGACCTCCTCGCCGCAGTTGTAACACTTCAACGGCCTACAGTCCCTAGAGATGTGGCCCGGCTTTCCACATTTGAAGCACACGTTGAGCCCCATCCTGCACTCCCTCGTATGCTCCTTCCCACACTTGCCACATCTCTTGGGTCCCGAGCTTGATGACCCCGCCCTACGGTCATCCATTCTCATCCTCTTGTTGTTCGGGACGAAACTACCACGCCCGAACCATTTCCCGTTCCAGTTTCGGTCACCACCACCAGCCCTCTTCACCTCCACATTTATTACCTCCCTCTCATCATAGAGTCTCCCAGCCAAATCCACTGCCGACCTAAAAGTGCTTGGTCGAGCAGCAATCATGTGCCTACGAATGTCGGCTGGCAGTCCCTAAATGTACTGGTTAATCTTTCGAGACATCAGAGTCACCTGATCCGGCACCAGCCTTGCCATCTCGTTGAATTTGGTGGTGTACTGCTGGTGGGTCATGGTTCCCGCCTCGAGTTATAGGAACTCCCTCTCGATCTTATCGAGTTCCCTGTGAGGACAGAATTCCTCAATTACCAGCTTCTTTAACTCGTTCCATCGCATTTTCCTGATGGCCCTGGAAGCTTCAGATTGGACAATATTGTCCCACCAACACAATGCCGAGTCGACAAGAGAATGAGTTGCGAACTTAACCCTTTGATCTTCGTGACACTCACTAATCTCCAATACTGCCTCCATCTCCCTCACCCAGCGGTGAGCGGCAGCAGCACTGCCATTGCCATCAAAAGTCGGGGGCTTGCACCTCTGGAATGCCCCATAGCTGCATCCCTTGATCGTTACCCTTACTGCATCATCCTCTTCCTCGTCGGAAACTACTGTCGCAGGCTCCGGCCGTTCCTCCTCTCCCTTGCTTTCCTTCCCAGTCGACCCTCTCATGTCCTCCTTCTCCTTTCTCTCCTCGTTCCTTACAGCTCGAATAACCTCAGTCACTACAGACAGTAAGACTGCCTGCATGACCTGGTGCACCTCATCAGCAATCGCCTCCCGAGCTGAGGCATTTAGGCTGGCATTCTCATTTCCTTCAGTCCGGTCATGAACCTCAGGGTTCACAGGGGTCGCCTCAGGAGCTTTAGCACTGCTCCTAGTCACACGCGGTCGACCTCTGCCTCTAGAAGCCTTGGATGGTTTCTTCCCAGACATTTCCTATACACTATAAGATTCAAACACTAAAATAGTCATTCAAGGAAACAACTCAGTTTATGTCAAGTATAGTAAGTCCCTAATTACAGTGGCCAGTTGTGATTAGCCACTTATTTTACTCTCCACACCCCAAGCACTTCCTATCCTGACTACATCAGCATCTAAATCTACTAAGAACACATAAATCACATAGCACACGCACATAATACTGATTAACTTTTAAGAAAAGAAATACCTGATGGCACATAGCTACTCGGGCTGACATCCCTCTTCCTGTCCCATTTTTAGTTTAAGTTAAGGTTTATTTTGAAAATATTTACCCATTTCACTTAAACGTAAGGCCCCGTTCCTGGGACGCCCACAGTTGGTCATTCACAGCATAAAACATTACACATTATAAATTTAAGCAGCGGAATTAATTTAACCAAAGCCATTCATTTCATTATCAACACTGTTGCCAAGCAATACACCTTAGTTTTAATCAGATTACAAAGGAATAGTTTAACTGTATTACAAAACAACAGTGATATCTATGGAGAATGAATGTCAGTCTTGTCCCGACGAGTAGCCATCCCCACGTGCCATCCTCAGCAACGTCTTACCTGCCAACTGGAAAATACATAAAAGTCAGCGTTGCTGAGTGAGATCTAGTTTTATAATTAAAATACTTCACTTTTTGTTCAAAACCGTTTCTCATTTTCATATGTGATATCACATCGTACGTACACTTAGGTAATATTATTATTATCTTCATCATCATTCAATTCGTACTTTTTCCATTATTCTTCCGGTGTTTTGCGACACAGGGTCGCTCACCCATTAGAAATCTTAAGGATTTCAAGATTTTTGGTCTGCTGCGACACAGAGTCACTCACCCATTACCAACCTCAAGGATTGTAAGTCTTCCGGTCTGTTGCAACATAGAGTTGCTCACCCCATTGTCAATCTCAAAGATCAACCCTGTGTGCATCATTCGGGGTAGCTAACCCGCATCACAGTTGAGCTAACGACAACATGGCCGTGCACCTCTTTATATTTGCTTGCAAGACTTCCGTTCATTCATTTACGTTCCACTTTTATTTATCATTAATCTTTCACTTTATTAATGATAATAATTTCTGTCTTAATCATGATCATACCAGTTAGAGTCATACAATATTAATATTAATAAATATAATAACAATAATACTAACCCTAATCATAATAATAATAATAATATTAATAATAAGGGTCATAATGACAATCAAACATAATCATATGCATTAAATAAACCTTAGCCGATATTGGTCCAAACCCTAAATGCACAGACTCCCACGAAAATTCTGCATTTAATTCTAAGTGTTGGGCGCATGAGGACTATTTGGACGCATGAGCCCTGTTTGGGAGCATTTCAACTATGCAGGCGCCTCATCTCTACACTTAACATTTTTATCACTTATGCGCATGAGGAAGTCCAGGCGCATGGATACTGTTGGGGCGCATGAGCCCCAACACTTAGGCTCCGGGTCAGAAATTCTGGGCGCATTAACCCTGTTCAGGCGCTTGGACTATACTTGAAATATTTCTAAAGAAAGTTCAGGCACACGGAGTACTATTCGGGCGCATGAACAACATTTAATAATTCTAAGGCAATATTTAGGCGCATGGGGTACTGTTTAGGCGCATGGGGTCTTGGGCGCATGGGGTTACTTAGGCAGTTTTGTCAGTTGGGCGCATGGGCCATTCCTAGGCGCATGAACACACAACACACTAACAATATTCATAATCAGTCCTATTCACCAGTTTAACATGTTTTAAGCTTAGTTCTAACAACCTAATAACAAAAACATACACATAATGTAAACTTAGCATTATAATCACCCAAAACATACCCCACCCACATACACCTACACATGAACATACGGTAACATATCCACCATCATAAAAACATACGTACATGTATTTTCCATCCCCAAAATCAGTTAAAACGTGTAAAAAGGGGGATCTAGAAACTCACCTTAGTTGTTTTCGGGTTTGATACCCTTCCTTGAACTTCTCGGGCGTTTCTAACACCTAAAACATACACACAATACAACCCGAATACACAAGTCACATTTGTAAGCACATAAACGTGTCTAGAATCATCCTAAGCATCAAATTTTTGAGAATTCTTACCAAAAATTTCGAGAATTCTTACCAAAAACTTCGAACTTTCTTGTTTATTCTTCAAAAACTCGTATCTTGTTCTTTCTCTCTCTAAAAATCCGAATGAGGAGTGTTGTGCTGGACAAATGGGCGGTCATACCATCTTTTTCACCAACTTTTACCACTTTTGCCCCTTTTTACTCTTTTGACCCCTCAACTTTGGGTTGACTTTCCTTTCTTCTTTTTTTTTCTCTTTTATTTTCTTATTTATTCCTTTAAAAATATTCGGGTCTTACATACGTCAAATGCTAGCTATGATCTAATTATGATCATTGGTGTTGAATTATATATATTGATAATAATTTATAGAATATTAGGCATACTACTGGTAAATTAAGTTTGCTTATTCTTAATTATCATCAAAGAGTGTCAAAAAACCTCAAACATGATCGGTTATGATGATTAATGTTGATTATATACGTCAAAGATTAGGTGAGGCGAACAAGTATTATTATACATATGGTAATATGTTTATAATAGTAATAATAATCATAATCATAATCACACTAATTATTATAATAATTAAAATAATAATAATAATAAATAGTAATAATAATCATAATCTATAAAAAACATGTGGTTAGTATTATAAGTTAACTTATAATACTAACCACATGATTTTTATGGATACGATACTTTACTTACCATCGCTACCTAAATTATTAAGTTTGTGCATGACCCTAACGTTAGGTTATCAATAATCTGCTCATTGTACTTATTTAAATTTTACTTTCTAAAATACATATATACACATATTATCGATATGTATATTTTTTTCATGAGATTTAGACTGTGCATTGAACCATCGCACCGGTTTATGATTCCTTTAGATCACAAACCCATCCAAGTTACAACTATCATACGATTTAGATTAATTTTTCATAGCGAAAAGTAACACCAAATAGCTTCTACATTTATCCCTTTTATTTCCTAACACTCAAAATACATTTGATTCTAATTTAAAATATTTAACTAACAACCCTCCATCAATTTAATGGTTCTTTTAAAAACACTACCAAAACTAACCATAATTCGAAATTCCTAAAAGCTTTTATGCATAAATAAAGAAGAAATCTTACACCTTGAACTTTTAAGTAGTGAAAGGCTTAAGCCTAACGATGATTAGAATGACTGAACTATATCATTAAACCATTTACCATTATATGTCAGACGGATATGTCTCACACATATTTTCAAGATACAAAGCACATATAGCAACAAAACAAGAAAAGAAAATAGGACAGATAGCTACTCATAAATTATTAAAAATATGAAAGACATTTCACTTATTTTTCACCATCAAGGTTGAATGAGTAACTCTCCAACTAATACAAGTAATCAAAGTCCCGATAGGCATAATTTCGATTACACATAATGAAATGTTACTCAAATTAACCAACTTATGCTTATGGAAGCCCTTAAATCGGGTCAAGAAACAATGATAACGCGTAGGGCTTGAACATGTCGGGCTTACCATGCTTATCACCATCGGTATACATGAAATGACCCATTCTAGCGAGGTTTATAACGCCTTCGATGAATTCATGTGACAATCCAGCAGAACCGATTGTTTGTAGCTCTTTATTTATCTTCTTCCATGTCTCTAAAGTTAACTTTTTTATGTGCTCTTTTGCTTCCTCTAGGGTGGCACCGGTCTCATGCATGTAGCACTGGATTGATTTAGGACTATCACCTCTTTCTAGCTCGTCCTGGACCAACAAATTAAAAATCCTAACTTTATATGTGATTTGGATTATTTTTGGTGAAGTGTAAGGATCTCAAATGGCTCATGTTCGTGTGTTGATGAAAGATTAACGCAAATTCGAGCTGTGTTTATACATGCATACATACATACATATGTACGTACGTAGTAGGTACGTACGTACCTACCTACCTACCTACCTACCTACGTACGTACGTACGTATGCACCTATGCACCTACGCACCTACGCACCTACGCACCTACGCACCTACGCACCTACGCACCAACGCACCTACGCACCTACGCACCTACGCACCTACGCACCTACGCACCTATGCACCTACGCACCTACGAACCTACGCACCTACGCACCTACGCACCTACGCACCTACGCACCTACGTACGTACGTACCTGCGTACCTGCGTACCTGCGTACCTGCGTACCTACCTGCATACCTGCATACCTGCATACCTGCATACATGCATACATGCATACATGCATACATGCATACGTGCATACCTGCATACGTGCATACCTGTATACGTGCATACATGCATGCATGCGTGCATACATACATACGTACATACATACATACATATTTACATGCATGCATACATGCATACATGCATAAGTACGCCCGCGCGTGGGTATGCCTGCGCGTGCGTACGCCCACGCGTGCGCCCTTGCGTGCGTGCGCCCGTGCGTGCATGCCTACGTGCGGGCGTGCGTACGTACGTACATACCTACGTGCGTGCGTATGTACGTACGTACATACGTACGTATGTACATTGCATACATGCATACATGCATACATGCATACATGCATACATGCATACATGTATACATGCATACATGGATACATGCATACATGCATACATGCATACATGCATACATGCATACATGCATACATGCATACATGCATACATGCATACATGCATACATGCATACATGCATACATGCATACATGCATACATGCATACATGCATACATACATATATACATATATATATAGGGGAGAGTTATGCTAAAAAAGGTTGGTTGCATAAAAAGCCTAGGAAGCATTTCTAGCCATTGGATGTGTTTGATAAATGGATGAGATTTAATGTGTTCTAAAGATTTTAGGTTTCTTTTAATTGGAGGGGCAAATCTGTCATTTAATTAAAATATATAGAAAGTAATTAACCGTCGCACCAATTAAGGTTTTGATAACTGCAACCCAAGATTGCAGGGGATATTGGAGAAGAAATAGGATGATCAAAATCAAGGGAAAACGTTAACTTGTTTCTGCATTTTAAACACAAGAGGAGCCGTGCGTGTTAAGCTAGTCATGTGGTTTATGAGGATATCAATGTTGAGTATTTAGCGCTCAAACTGTGCGTATTTAGCTGAGAACTATGCGTATTTAGTATTATAAATGTGCGTTTTTTATGACAACTATGCATATTTAGTATTATAACTGTGCGTATTTAGTGGACAACTGTGCGTATTAAGTGGACAACTGTGCGTATTAAGTGGACAATTGTGCGTGTGTGGACAACTGCGCGTATTTAGTGGACAACTGTGCGTATTTAGTGGACAACTATGTGTATTAAGTTGATAACTATGCGTATTTAGTATTTATCAGACGATGATTTTGTTTATAAATATAACTGAATATAACTTCCTTTTTAAACACAAAGACTAATTACAAATATACCCTTTCATTTAATATATATATATAAATCCACTTGTCACTATAACAATCCTTTCTAGACTTTTTAAGCAAATTTGTCTTTTTAGTAGAACCCATATATATATATATATATATATATATATATATATATATATATATATTTATATATATATCGGGAATCACTCTATTGAGAACCACAAATATGTAAAAAACTATTAAGAACCACGTAAGCAATGTACATAACACCTTGATAAAAATATTAATACTAAAAGATAATGGTTTGATTTTATTTGTTGATCGTTTCTTTTATTTTATCATCTCTCTCTTTAATTCTTTTAGAAAAACTATAAAATGTTCATATATGCAATACAATGTGGGTGCATATATGCACATTATCAAAAGACTATAAATTTCATGATTTTTAAAAATCTATCTTAAAAGTAGTAAAATTGCAAGAATTTTGATATATTTATATAATAAATATTATAATCGTTAAAGTGATTTTTTCTGGTTTTTTACAGATTTATGGTTTTCAATTGAATATCCCTCTCTCTCTCTCTCTCTATCTATATATATATATACATATATATATATATATATATATATATATATATATATATATATATATATATATATATATATAGGATCAGAATCATTACAGAACCATTTTTTATTTTCAGAACCAAAAGAACCATTGACTTACATAAATGTAAATATAAACCACTGGTTTACATAGATGTAAGTTAAACCTGGTGATATTTAGTTGTTTTTTTATAGTTTATTGTTCATGTTTGATATACACATATGTAAAACAGGTCAAGTATTACCAGATTTAATATACATTTATGTAAATCAATGGTTCTGTAGTTCTGAAAATAAAAAGTGGTTCTGTAATGATCCTAACCCTATACATATATATATATATACATACATATATATATATATACATATATATATATATATACATATATATATATATATATATATATATATATATATATTTATAACAAAATAGAAAAATTGTCTTGTTGTGATTTGCATTTTTAGTAAATATTAAAACTTAAATAAGTAGATATGGATCTGGTATTAAATTAATAAATAATAAGATTAGAAAAAAAAAGCAGAATCCAATATAACAACTTGGGCTAGTCCCGCAATGGCTATCAAAATATATTTAATCATTTTAATTTATGACATAAAATGTATCTTTTAAGTTTTATAGAAATAAAATGATTAAAAGTGTCAACCTCAACCTCATATCTCTTTTATCTAAATATGTTTGTTTGTTTTGAATAATGTCACCACAACATCTTTAAGACTAATTTTTAGTCTTTGATGCCTTTTTTAAACGGTATATTTCACGTCAAATCATAAGAGATTATAAATCAGTTATTAATTCTTTTTTACGTAAAAATTATTTAAGACTAAAAATCCACACCTAATTCAATCTGTTTGGGAATATTAATAACTGACTTTTAGCCTTTAATATGTTCACTATTTATTAGATTAAATATTAATCACTCATACAATAGCGTCATTTCAAATTTATGAAGACACTTAGTTAGGACTGGACACTTACTAAAAGTTTCCCTCAAACTTCTCATTGTGCAAACTTATTCGTGATTGAAATTTAGTCTAAGATAAGGCATTGAAGCGTTAACGACAGATTATTAGTAAATAACACGAGTCACAAAAAATCAGTCTCTAATATCGTTAGCAACTGATATTAATCTCCATTATATGTATTCGAGATTGATAAATCATTCTCTAATAATTTAGTTCCTAATGATCATTTTTCTTTTAGTGTAACCCCAAGTTGTTTGAACTAAACCAAGCCCGTTAACTTCATGTTAGGTTCATGTCATCTCACGCATATTGAATTGGGAGCGAATAAATGAGAATAGAACTTGTATAATGTTAATAACAGAGAAGCTTACAAATGATGTGCCCAAATCATTGGTAAGTCTCACAATAAGGCATGAATTGCGAATCAGATTTTCTGCTCGTCCTATTTGCTTCAATGTATCTTCTGAAACAGTGGTTAAAGTTAGCAGATATGCATGCTTGATGATCGGAAGAGCTCCTATCGACACAGATGAGTTGTCGAGAAACTCGTTAAGTGTTGGTGAATATCCGCTATTGAACCATCTCGCCTCTATTATGTAAGTGTTGCATAACTCCTGCCACTGGAATGGAAATTTTAAAGTTACACTTGATATAAGAAAATATGAAATTTTTCGGCTTTTTGCCACAAACTTTTTTGGTCACCTTTACTACAGATCTGTGACAGATCTGTAGTCGCAAATACTCAGTTTTGTAGTAACGAATAACATATTATACTATTCAAAGTAAAATGCATGTTAGTTTGGATAGCTAAGATTGGACAGTTACTGCTTTTTGTAAGTAAGGAAGGACGAAGACTCCTTCATTCGCCAATACGTCATATGCCATCTCATTCATCGCGTTGTAAAGGGCGAAGAAGCTGAGTTTCATATAATCTGGTAGTTCTTTCATCACGTTTAGGTCCCAACTACAAAAGGAATTATTTGCTCAAAAACATATGATCTATGAAGTATGAACAACTGCTAGCGGAGTTATGAGTAAAAACAATAGGAACCACCTGTTTATAACGTTTGTGAATTGTTCGAGTTCTTGTAAAGTGCCATAGACATCATAGACATCGTCAATTGTGGTAATCATCGCGGTCACCTTCGCGAGATCTTTCCTTCCTTTAAAGCTAGGCAAGTAGTTATTAGCTACAGCCCACGTAAAGTTCTCCATCACACGATCACGAGCAAAGCCGAACTTTTCCCAACATGTTTCCTTCCACCATCTGTGTATGCAAAGATCCAAGCAGCTAGTTACAGTTTATTGAATAACTTTATCATGATTAGAAGATATGATTTGATTCGTTTTCCATCACAGTTGTTATTATAATACATAATACCTAATTGTAGAGTTTTCGTTATTATGTAGGAGTAAGTTACAACATGATTGTTTACATAAAGACTGTTTAGGTATTGAATTAATAAGGTGAAATATGGGCTTTTGCCATGGATTTTACCTTAGCAAATACATTTTTTAGTCGTGTTATGATATTGGGATCATTTTTGCAAAAATAATCAAAAAAATAGATGATGTACCGCGATGTGCATTTCAAATCCTCTTGGTGAACTGCTTGCACCATGTTGAAGTCCAATTTCGCAAGCTCGAGCACTACGGGACTCATGTCGCGTCTTACCTCATACACTTCGATAAACCACCTAGCTTCCACCCGAGGTAACATCCAATGAAGTGGAAAATCTAATGCGCGACTTACTAACGACATAGTACTTTGATCAGCAGCACTGTCTATTCTTTCTTTCAGATACATTTTTGTAAAAATTCTAGCATCATCCAAAATGCTTTCATTCTCTACTGAGTAATAAGAAGCTTCATACAAGTTTAGCATACTGATGATATCTTCATTTAAGTGTCCCTTGACAGCGCCATTTTCATCTATGTTGTCCTTGAATATCTCTACTCAACACAATTACATCATGATTATAAATTTATCAAATTAAAGGGCTAATTACATTTTTATATCACTACTAAAAAACTATGTAATTGCTATTTCAATGTCTGTCGCAAAGCAGCTGCAAATAGCCATTTGCGACCGATTTGCAACTGAAAGTGTGGTGATAAAAATTTTTGCCCGTCAATAATCTCATTTCGTGATAGATTTGCAACTAAAATTTTTGGTCTAGTATTACAATTGATTATGGATTGATTTGCAATCAACCTGTTTCACGATCGCTTTAACCCCTCCCCCTAACCGATTTGTGATCGTCCTTTTTTGTAACCAATTTGTGTGCGCTCTATTTTTCAACCATATATATAATTTAAATTAGTTAATTAACTCTATTATTTTGTTAGTATTTTGTGATAGAATCTAAACAGTCACACAATATGTGACCACATGTTAGCGTTTTTCAGTTTCCGCCGCTAACTTGTGACCACTTAGTTTTGGTCGCAAAACGACTTATTTTCAATCACAAATATCAGTAGTAAAATACCTAATTTTCTTGTATTATTAATTATAGCATTATACCTTGAGGGATATGATATCCATGTTGTCTCAAGAGTCGAAAACCAAGGGATTTAAGATTTAAATCCATCTTATTCCACTGATCGTGACTTTTGTAGTAGTTGCGGTATATCGTCTCCAAAACATTGCTAATCTCATTCACAAAATGATACGAAATTCCAAGTCTCTGCAACTCATCAATCAAATTGAGTTTACTCAACGGATTTTTCTCAATTTCATTTCCTTCGCGAATCATGGTCCTCACTAAGTCTTTCAGAGTTTGTGATCTTGCAATGTACTTCTCTCCCTATATACATCCACAAGCGCGCAAATGTTAGTATTGTTAGCATGATTATAAATACATCTGCATACACCTCTCCAAGATAATGAATTGACTGTTTCATCATATCAAGTCGAATACAAAGCCAAATAGAAGTTGGAAGATTGATACTACTAAGCTAACAAGTTCATGTACAATGTAGAATACGAACCTAAGAAACTTGAATCTGTTAAGATTCAGTAATATCACATAATAATCGATTACCTTTTCTAATATTTCTCAAATGTATCGATTTATAGAATAACTTTGATTAAACAACATAGTCTTTACTGTTTAGACTAGTAAAGAACTATATGACCACAAACAAGGGCATGTTTGTGTTTGATCTTTAAACTTTTACCTAAATGAACGTGAATACTTAACCAAATGATTGTATTGTTTGGTCTATTTGATAAGAAAAGTAAATGACAATATCCAAATTAAAGTCTCTGTAGAATCATCACCACATGATCATTCATCCAACATGCATAAAATGGACGGAAATAAACAAGTCTAAATAAATCAACTTAAATGATATAAAAACGGACGTTAATGAATGTACGAACGAGCAACATATTCACGTTTGTTTATTTAATGAAGCAAACAAAGTTTTTCATATTTGTTCAGTTATTAAAAGGGACAACATCAACGAACTTCTTTCAAACGGTTCATGAAGGGTTAACTGGACGTCATACTTACTGTATATTCGCTAGAAAGTGACTGAATAAAATCATATGACCATAGTGAAGGTGGATAGTTTGCTGATCTTCTCATAGGGGTTTCCATGGTGGCAACATCTTTAAGATTGGATCGGGGCGAATATAGTCTCTTTCTAGAGGCAACAATACTTCTTTGACTTAGTGAACTATTGCAAAAGAAAAATGGAGATGAAAGTGCATATATTGTTGCCATTATCACAAAAGATTGTTTTTATGATTGTTTCGAGACATTGTAGATGGGAATATATACACACCTTAACTCAATGCCACTCATCATCGACTCTAGAAAAGTCAAATTATATGGCCTATATTATTCGTGTTTAAGCATATTTTAGTAATGAACAATATACTCGATTCGTGTCATGTTTGGGATCCACATGTATATGGGCGGATTCTGTAAAAGGTGTTTTTACCTCTAGTACTTGGTTACCTTATATACATTTGTTTAATTACAGGTAGTTTTAGATGCACTGTTCTCATGGTTTGAACGCTTTAGCAATTTTTAGTCATGAACAAGATATCTGATTTGTGTCACATTTGTGATCCACATATATAAATATGGGTGGGTTCTATAAAAGGTTTTTTTACATGTATTGCAGGGTGAGGTATATATGTCCGTTAAATTACGAGTGGTTATGAGCACTTCGTTCATGCATATGGGCACCTTGGACGTACCATTAAGGACAGATGAACCGCTGTATTAGGTTTACTCGTTATTTCCACATTCCTTCAATACTTTTTTTTTTTTGAAAAATGTTCTTTTCTATAAATATAACAATCCTCTATTTAAGTAAAAAAGAAACACACTCTTGGTTTTATGTATTTTCTTAATAATAATATATAAATTAATTGAGTAAAGAATTTGATGGGATGATATTTAAGTACATCAGCTTTTATGTTTGATTCACCATTTCAATATTTTTAGGTTTTGTTATGAGTCCAAATATTAAACACCCATCATTACAAATCGAGACCAGCATATACATATCGTATAGCGTTGTACTAGAAAATTCAGAGAGGGGGCTGTTAGAGGGCTATACGACCCATATAACCTCAGAGGGGTTATACATGTCATATAGGGCTATAAGACCCCCATACGACGAGTATATGGCTATGACCCATATAAAAATCTAAGAGTGTTGATTTATAAATAAGGGTTGTCCCAATAACCACACCCTTTTTTATTTACAATTTTGTTACCACCTCAATTTTTATGATTGAATAATTGAATCAATGATGAGTCCAAGCATGTTATAACTAAACATAGTGAAAATTGGATTCGTTCCATTGTTCAATAACAGGATGACATCCTTTAGCTAGATAGTAAAAATTGGATTTGTTTTATTGTTCAATAAGAGGATGAACTCCTTAGAGGATGACATCCCTTACAGTCGAATGCAAAATATGTGGTTACACTCATATCTAGTTAATTGATTCAATGGTATTCATTTATCTCTTTGACTCTTGATCGAGTAACAAAGATGTTGAATATTATATAAGATTGGTCCTGCATCACGTCTCTAGTTCAATGAGATATCTATCGTAAAAAATAATCGATGACTTACCATATACCATCGACATGAAGTATGCATACATATGTCACTACGGTCGTGATGGATGCACATGTCTAATACATAACTTATAAGTGTTGATACTTGATAGTGATATATGATCACATGCACTAAACATTAAATGAATTCGAATATGATTTGAATATAAACAACCCCAATATATGCATATTTTATCATTTTGGAAATTGTTAAACATACAACATTAAATTACAGATGCTTTGAAACATGATTTGTTATACTTTATACAATTGATGATGCAAGAATTTACAAATTTCTTTTTTTATATAGAAGAAACATATAGTTCAAATAATATGTTTGTACTAATCATCTTGGATATAAATAGTTTTAGCCCCTCTCAATGAATTGCTGAACGTTTGATTGGTATGGTCTTTTCAAGGAAACTGAACTTCGAAATTGTGAACTGATTTTGAAAGAGAGGTATATTTTGCCAATTTAGTACGGTAAGTTTATTTAAAAAAAATTCCATGTGCTTTTTTATTGGAGGTGGTTGCCGATTTTTAATTATTTGTGGGGCCAAAACTTTAATTTTTTCAGTTCAAAATGGCAAGCAATATCTACAATTTTGAATTTTTAGGGTCGTACACATATTTCAATCTACAATCATTCCTCTTTTTAAATTACGACACTTGCATCTATAATTTTAATATGGTAATTTTTGAATAATCGTTATCGTCTCTTATTCTCATCTTCTAGAAAAACGCATTCTTTTTTGATCTCTCTGTCATATAAGGTTTCATCACATTGATGAACACATCTGTGATTCTTTATTCTTGCATCTCAAGCCATCACATTGATGGTCTAATATTTTGTGTTAGTGATTATTCTTGTGTATTGTTTTGTTATTTTAATTTGTTTGTTTCTTTGCAATAAATTAATGGTTTGTTGCCGTTTTGACATCTAACGCTTACATTTCCTTGTTTTTAGCTTGTAAATGTTACCGATAAAATACTTAAAGCAAATTGGATTATAATAATCCAAACTATTAGTTGTTGGCTAATAATAATCCATACTATTAAATTGACCAGTGATAATCCAAACTTTAGTTTTTATTACCAATAGCAATCCCACTAGCATAATGACCATATACCTCCACTCGGTTTGCATTTATTTTTTGCTTGCTTTCGCTTGTATATTATTTTATTATGTTCATAATCATTATTGTGAGTGAAATTGAGTGTAAACTAAGCGTAAATAAGTGATAATAACTTGTCAACAGTTAAAGTGAACGTACTAAAAACAATAGGCTAGGAATTGATATAGGGTTTAGTATTAAGAGCTGCATATTAGTGTCATGTGAATTGACACTCAGACTTACCTTAGTTACATTGCATATGTCAAGTACACTTGCCTAATTTGTATGATCTAGTTTAAACTATTTCTTAAAATTAAGTTGTGATTCTTATCTTTAATTTCACATATATAATCAAACATCAACTACATTTACGTGTGGACATTTTGATACTCTTTAGAAGAAGTAAGAAGAAGATAAATTCTACGAAAATTTGGGTGGTAGATATAAACTTCTTTTTCCTAATTCACCATATTTCGTCTAAGGGGATTAATATTCATTACTAAATAAAGTGAACGTACTAAAAAAATAGCTAGGAATTGATATAGGGTTTAGTATTAAGAGCTGCATATTAGTGTCCTGTGAATTGACACTTAAACTTACCTTAGTTACATTGCATGCGTACACTTGCTTACTTTGTATGATATAGTTTTACTATAAATCAAACATCAACTACATTTACGTGTGGACATTCTGATACTCTTTAGAAAAAGTAAGAAGAAGATAAATTCTACGAAAAGTTGGGTGGTAGAAATAAACTAGTTTTTCCTATTTCATCCATATTTCGTCTAAGGTGATTCTCAAAATAATATTCATTATTAAATAAACAAGTCCTTAGACACAAACATACAAGTATATTTGATAAGTTCTCACTCGTATTAGGGCTTTTAGTAGGGTTTGAGGAGGTGGGATACAGTGAAAGCTACCCTCTTCTATTTCATTACACAGAGAGATTTCCAGTGAGACCCCCGCTCCAACAAAAAATCTTCTTTTCATGACGTGTACAATATATATATATATATATATATATATATATATATATACAAACAAGGAAGGGTTGTCTCTAGATGAACTCTAAACGTTGAGAGAATTCACGAGAAATCAATCAAAATAATTACTTGTTGTGAAAAGTATATGAGTGTAACAAATTAAACAAATTAGAAGGGCAAATGAGAATGGCAAATGAGAAGGGCAAATGAGAATGGCAATGAAAGGGCAAATGAGAAACACCATAATTAATTATAGACAGTCGTCTAGTCCTCTTATTTTTTTCAAGCTCATATAACTTTTATATATATCATTAACTTTTTACAAGAAAATTATATCATTAAATAAACAATTTTATCAACTTTAATTTGTTGTATTATTGTTATATGACTTTTTTTTGAATGACTTATAGAAAAGGGGTTGATTATACCGTTATCATAATATAATAATACGATTTATAACTTAGTTTATATTAGCAGCATGATTGTAACTTGTATTTATATTTTAGCATATAATCGTCGTGCCGTGACACATGTAAAGATTGTTATATAGGTTTGCCACGCAAAACACTCTTTTGACAATAACCCACTTATAATGGAAAAGTTTTGGTTTTGAAGTGATCAGAAATTAGGGAGACGTCCAAGTCATAGATGATGGGTATGTACGTAGCCCCGATTATTTGAAGAACTATTATTCCCCATAGTGTGCCTAGTTTCTTTATGTTTGGACAATCATGGCACTCGAACTTTTGGCACGTTAAGTATTTAATTGCCATTAATAATCTCTTAAGTTTATATTTTAACCTCCTTTTAGTTTTTCACAAATACGCACATTCTCTTTTTTACACACGTTTTACTTTTAAAATCATCATAACTACATTCTATAATACTCCACTTTATAATATATGAGGTCACAACCTTCACTTCGGAGAGCCATTTCACACCAAGATGTCTCCCTTTGAGACACAACCTTTTTTAGTTACTTATTTAACATGAAATGAAAGTTCAAAAAATGGTCGGACAAAAAACTAAGAGAGAATTGATATCTAATGTCGTTTATATATGGAATTTTTTTAACATTTGGCATGTTAAAAACACCACAGTAATGATCCAATTTCCATGCTTTTTAATTAAACAATTTACTTTTTAGAGTAGGATTATATTAATAAAATGTATTTAATCTAAAAAGTCTAAGAGTTATATGTTTGACATGCATGGGCGGACTTAAGAAGGGTTGGGAGGGGTCAATCAGTAGATTTCCCCTATTTATAACGTGTATTGACAGTTTTTTATTGACCGTGTATTTTTTAATATTAACTCCTATAAAAAAAATTACGACCGCTAAACCCCATTTTTATTGGAATGTTTAACCCACTAAAAATTAAAATAATAGCTCACTTAGTTAAGAAAAGTAATATCATAAGTTTATTTTGTATAAAATCTCTAAGCTCATTTATTTAACTAAACACCTAACACATATTTCACTAATCTATTAACATTCCTTAATTATCTTTAAATTTTAGAAGAATACCTTAAATAATATTTGCATTTGCTACATTGAGAAAGATGTTTTTAAGAAGGTTTCGATTGATGATGTAGTGAATATTTTTCAAGAGATAAAGACACATAAATGTAATGTGTTTCATTTTCTAATAAAATCGTATATTTGTCAGATGTCTTATAATATGATTATAATTTGTTTTGTGTGACCCGACCCGAACCAAAAATTCTAACATTGAGTTGAGATATACACGTCTATTCGAAAACTGAAAAAAAAAACGACCCCGAAAAAAAATTTCTGGGTCCGCCCCTGTTACATGTGTCATTTTTGTTTTTAAATAGGAAGTTATTGTGATCATTGTGTTAAATATATCATGTCATTGTATCTAATATATCAAGTAATTGTGTCTAAAATTATTTATATTTGTGTTTTACAGTTTAAATCATTTCGTATTATTTTTGTCATTTTTTGTGTTATATAAATTTGTCATTAGTTTATTATTATGTTTACATATTAGAAGTACATAATAATATTATTTCACCAGTGAATCTTTTAAAACTAGTCATTTTAGAAAAACAAAATTGTGTTTAGTAAAACATAATGCATCTATTTAGCAAAAATACTTATACTGCTCCAAAAATTATAAAACTTATATATTCTGTAGGCTCTGATTTAATATTGTATCTATGATTTTATTAGAATTTCTTATTACTTTAAGTATTTATTATAATTTATTTACTGCAGAATATATAAAAATCCATATCTTAATTATAATAAGAATAAAATTATGAAATAATTCCAGAGACTTTTATACCTAAAAGAATCATCCTATGAATTTATCAGAATTTTCCCGGGTTTATTTCTATTTTTGATATTTTCTTCTATTTTTTTCATTTATAAAAAATTTATAAATTATTTATTTATCAAAACCTTGTCAAAATTTCCAGATCAATATTTCAGTATAAAATGAGAATTTTTAATGTTTATTCCCACAATCACATTTATTTAATATTTATTTGATTTTTCTTAAATAATCACAAGATTAATTTTATAAATTCAAAATATATCTTTTTTATCATAAGTTTCTGAGTTTTTACAACTCATTACTTATGATTCATGAATTAAAACTTTCAAAATTGGTTTTGGTGTTTGAACATCAACTAATATGTATATATATATAGATTTTGTTACATATATGTAATAAGAATCATTGTTATCACTTTGTGATGATGACTTTGATTGTATCTTAGCTTCTTGAACCCAAGAGCAAGGTTGTGGAGGTCATGGATGGTGATGGTAGGTGCTGGTGGTGCGTGGTTATGTTTGTTTGTTGTTGTGGTTGTCGGTTATTGTTGTTGTTGTTGGTTGTTTGTTGTTTGTGTTGTACCCGAGAGATAGAGAGGTTGTGGGACAGGAATGGTGGTGATGCTACGGTTTATAACCGAGGAAAAGGGAGGTATAAGGTAGCTGTGGTGATCGAATGAAGGTGGTGGTGTGGTGTAGAAAAATCCGAGAAAGAGATGGAGGAAGTTTGGTTGTAGTATTGTTTGAAAGTAAGAAGTCCGAGACTTCTTATAGTGTACAGGGAATTGGGCCTCCATTAATGGTGTTCACACCTATTTAGGTGAGTCATCCGTAGCCCTTTTTGTTGGCAATGGGAGGAGTAAGCTTGATGTCTCAATAGATTAGGATTCATGCATGTTAATCGGTCGAATGGTTCATGCATGTGATCTTAGGATGTCCACCTAATCATCTAGTAATGATGATAGGTTGACTTAGAACATAAGGTGGCACTTTGGAGAAGCAACCGAGAGGTAGGCTGCAATGGCAGCTAAAGGGTGCTTAAGGTGAATGTTATGGTAGGTTGGATAGGTGTCACATGAAGGGGAGGGTTTGGTGCTTAAGGTGGCCGAGGGATTGCCTCAATGGTTGCCACATCTTCTTGGTTGAATGATGATGGTTTTAGTGGAGATGCAAGTCGGTTGAGTTGGGATTGGTGGAAGTCTAAGCCGAGAGATTAGGTACCTAATTGTTAATGTTTTGGTATGGCGGTTTGGTGGTGTGAACGTGACGTGGCTGGATGGTGATATTTTGGGTGGTATGGTAATGGTTTCGGCTGGTTTCAATTGATGTTAATCCGAGGCTATAGGGTTTCGGGTAATGTTAAACGAATGGTGGTTTCGGGTGGTAGTGTTGCATAAGGTGGTTTAGAGGTTTTAACCGAGGGTATAGGGGAGGGTGGTTTGGGTTTTTAGTTTTAGGTTTTAGTTTAGTTGAATTTTAATGTGTTCATATATATACATATATATATATATATTCGTAAATGTATATATATACAAGTGATCTTTATACATACAAACCAAACATATATGCTTGCATTCAAAATTTCTTCCATGCACATATACTTATGTAAACATGCACACGTAAAAGTTTGTATTTATATATACATAGGTGTGAGTTTCGGGTATATATATTTACATGCATACGTAGTTTATCATATATAGGCATGTATGTAACATGCATACGTATATCCATAATATATATACCAAATATAACTCATGGTTGTAATGTATATAATAAAAATTTCTCGACGTAATATATATAATAAAAAATTTTTTAGGGTTGTCACATTAATGTAACAACCTGAGCGTTTGAGTCATATGAACTTCGCATTTCATATATTGTCAAATGAGTAGGAATGAGTAAATTGTCTATTTAAAGTTTGAAGTTTTTAGATGAAATTTTATGTTATAACAGACCGTTTGAATATAATAATATATATTATATTCGAACCTGCTCGTTTTTACGAAACTTAGGTTGACTTGTAGAGAAAAATAAGCTCGTCACAATGACATATTGAAATTTCATAATACGCTATATATTAAAAGTTATAAGAGAAAAACAGTTAAACAGCTGATTAATTATAATATAATAATATATAATAAAATAATAATAAAATCACACTTCAATTTGCAAAATTTGCAATTCAACGGAACTTCGGGCTCATCAACATTCCATCCCATATCGCATCTCAAACTCTTTCACCTGCTTTCAAACTCCTTTATAAATAAAAGCCTTAAGGTTGAATTAGAACATAAGTTTCTTTGGGAACGCTCTAATATAAAGAGAATCCCGAGTTTCAATACCCCGTTGGGTGTTCCTAGTAGTCGTTTTGGTACTCGATAGGAGCGCGAGTAGGGGAGACTGTACATCAATTGCCGTAGATAGTTTTCAGGTATGCCCTTGTTTAAGGTTATGTTTAATTATTATTATAGTCGTTATTATTTATATTATTATGTTATTATTATTATTATTATTATATTATTATTATTATTATTATTATAGGTATTAGTATTAATATAGTTATTATTAATATTATTATTATCATCTTTATAGTTTTTTATTATTATAGTTGTTATTTTTATTGTTATAGTTAGTATTATTATTATTTGTTATTTTAGTGTTGTAGTTGTTATTATTATTATTATTAGACTTTAAGGTTATCATTAGGAAGGTATTGGGTAACCCCGAGGGTTGGCTCGGGTATGATGGAAACGCCCGAGTTATGCCAACTAGTAAGGTTGTACCAAAGGGTTGGCATAGGAAAAAGAAAGTGCCCAAATAAAACCAACAAATAGGAAAAGATAATGAATCATTCCTAAAGTTGTTACTAGCTAGAATATAGCTTAAGTAATATTATTTTGCTTATAGGATAATACCTGATAGCATGAACCTGAGAAGACGTCAAGTTTGATGAGATGGGTCGACTGCTTCCTGAGCATGTAACACCTGAAGCAAAGCGCATAAAAGATACGTGCAGGGGTTACCCCCTCATATTCGACAGTTAGTTAAGATGTCTGCCCCCAAAACCTATGAGTCTGTAATTGCATTACGTGCCATTGCATATGAAAAGAAGGCTAATGACTGATAACAACAAAAGAAAGAGAAATGAGGATGGAAACCAAATGCTAAGAAAGGACAGAAAGATCACACGAAATGAAGGGAACCGTGTCAACAAACCGTGGAGGAACGATAAAAATGAGTCTTGGAGAAAGTATCAAGATTCCAAATGTCTTAAATGTCCAACAGGTGATCATTCACGAAAGAATTGCCCGAAAATTAGATGCTTTAACTGTTGGGAGTATGGACATTTCCGAAGTGATTGCAAGAACCCTCTACAAGCACAACCTATGGAGAATCAGAACAAGTCCAAGGGTCGAGTGTATGTGTTAAAAGAAGCTGGAGATGAACCATAGCTGGTACGTTTCTCATTAACAACATATATGCTAGAGTTTTATTTGACACTGGTGTAAATAGAAGTTTCATTTCACTGCCTTAGTACCTTATTTGAACTTAGTACCACAAACTCTAGAATGTGCATATATTGTAGAAACTGCCAGTGGTGAGCGAGATAAGATAAGTCAAATCTTTAGGGATTGTGTTATCACCTTAGTTAACACTGAATTCTCTGTAAACTTAATGCCGACCATTTAAGTGAATATGATGTTATTCTTGGGATGGACTGGTTGAATAAGAATTGTGCTCGGCTCGACTATGAACATAAGACGATGACTGTACGTAAGCCAGATGGGGAAAAGCTACTAATTTATGGTAATGATGGAAACCGAAGACCAGTATCATCTCAGCAATGAAGGCAGTGAAAAGTATTCAGAAAGGATGCATAGCCTTTCTCTTATGCATGGTATATGCTAAAAAGGAAATGCAGTTGAATGAAATACCTGTAGTGTGCGAATTCCCAGACGTGTTTCCGGAAGATTTACCAGGACTTCCACCTGATCATCAGATAGAATTCGTATTGATTTAGTACCTGGTGCTAAACAATCGCGAAGGCTCCTTATCGTCTAGCCCCTTCAGAGATGAAAGAACTTATGAAGCAATTGATGAACTCTTAGAAAGAGGGTTTATTAGACCGAGTTCCTCACCTTGGGGAGCGCCAGTATTGTTCGTCAAAAAGAAAGATGGTTCAATGCGTATCTGCATTGATTATCGAATTTTAAACAAGTTAACTGTTAAGAACAAGTATCCTTTACCAAGAATAGATGATTTATTTGATCAACTTCAAGGAGGCAACTACTTTTAAAAAATTGATCTATGATCAGGTTATCATCAGTTGAAAGTGCGCGAGGAAGACATTCCCAAGACCGCATTTAGACGCGTTATGGGCATTACGAATTTTTGGTTATGTCTTTTGGACTAACCAATGCTCCTGCAGTGTTGGACCAAAAGAACCAATGAGCCAAGATCAGGAAAACCTCTAAGTCCCACATGCCACTGCAACAACTGCTGAAGACACCCATCAACTATTATGTTCTCTTGCTTGAATGTCAGACTCGAGAGCATCTTGCTTGAATGTCAGACTCGAGAGCATCTGCTTGAATGTCAGACTCGAGAGCATCTTGCTTGAATGTCAGACTCAAGAGCATCTTAGCTCCAGCCTCAGCTGTTATGACAAAGTCTGAAGAACAAAGTATGAAGATCAAAGAACTGAAGAACAACAGCTGAAGACTCTAAAGTACTGAAGACCAAGTACTGAAGTCTGAAGTACTGATCTTACAAGTACTGAAGACTTCAAGTACTGAAGACAAGTACTGAAGAATCAAAAGCTGAAGAACTGAAGAACTGAAGACCTTCTACTGAAGCACAAAGTATGAAGACAAAGACTGAAGACAACAGCTGATGATATCTACTGAAGACATCAGCTGTTACATCATCTGAAGCCAAGTCTGAAGACCAAGTACTGAAGACTCAGAGTTTGTCACAACAGCTGAGAAGTCTTCTTTAGTTGTTGTGATGGTTTTTCTTTTTCAGTAGTTTTATTTTGTTTCAGTAGTTGTACAACAGCTGAAGAGCATGTTCTTCACTGTTATAGTATCAGTAGTTAGAAACGACTGAAGAGTTTGTTCTTCAGTCGTTGTAGGATTTCATAGTTTTACTTTTGTCAGTACTTAGGAAAACTTTTGTAAGAAGATGTCAGTTGTTGACATCTTCAGTAGTTTTATGTTTAGTCAGTTGTAATTTTAATATTCAGTTGATGTCAGAAAAAGGACATCACCACCATCCTTTTGCCGCCTATAAAAGGATGGTGAACCATGCTGTTTTAATTGCCGAAACGTGCTTAGCAATAAAACATTTAATGTTTCGCAGAACTCTTCTCTCTCTATGTTTATGCTTTTAATTGCAATATCTTTTATGTTCTTGATATAATTGCTAATTAATGTGCTAAATCCGCTGCAAACATAATCTGATTGATCAAACGAGAGGCTGAGATCCTGACAAATGGTATCAGAGCAGGTTAATCATTGATCGATCTAACCATTGATCATTTGAAACTACTCTTTTGATCTCTCAGTTTAATCGAATTAGCAATTTGCATGAATTAGCCATAGAGAGTGAGTTTCTGCTGTTTCTGGCCAAAATCTTGAGGTCTTTTGGTGGTTTTGAGTCACGTTTGTCTGGTTTAAACTTGTTTTTTAACTAAAACCTGAGATGACAACACCAACTAATGATCCTCACAATACTGGTTCCTCAACCAAGCCTCCGATGCTGGTTAGGAACGAGTATACATATGGCAAAGACGTATGCTACACCACTTGGCTGTCAACAGTGCTGGTTGTTGGAAGTCAGTGGTGCATGGACCATACAAGCCTATGGTGAGCGTCCCGGAATCTAATGAACAGGTTGCGAAGAAACCTGAACAATATTCGGACGAAGATCTAAAGCTGTTCGAAATTGATGCTAGAGCCCATGGAATTTTAGCCATGGCCATTCCAAATGAGATATACTCAGGGCTCTTGCATCATGAGTCTGCTCATGACCTATGGTTGCTCTAAAGGAACAATTTGGAGGAACTGATTCGGTCTTAGCAAACAATAGGGAAATCCTCGCCCAACAATATGAGACTTTCTCATATAGAAAGGGTGAGACTCTGACTCAGCAGTTTGAGAGGTTCTCTTGTTTGATTTCTGAGCTTAAGATGGTCAAACAAGAGTACTCCAACAGCCAGATGAACAATAGGTTCCTCAGGTCATTGCCTGAGAGATGGGACACATATACCATTGTCCTACGCTCCAGTGCTGATCTGGAAACTCTATCTCTCACCCAACTTCATGGGAAACTGCTCACTTTTGAGAGAGAGATAGAGCAAAAGAGGAAGTTGTCATCTTCTGGCAAGCTTGCTGATGACTTTGTCCAAGGTAATGCTGCCTTGATAAGTCATGAGTCAGAATATGCTTCATCAGAAAGTTCTTATGATGAGCATATCGATTTCTCTACCAACTCAGAACAAGCTTTTGTTGGTGTTAGTAGTTCAGGAGGTGGTGGTGGCAACTTGTGTTTTCTGATGGAGGACTTGAAGGGCATTCCAGATGATGATCTGGAAGAGATGGATATTTTGAACCAAATGGCAATGATAAATATCCGCTCTCAAAAGTTCTACAAGAGAACGGAAGGAAATTCCCTGGACTCTCTGGCAAAACCAAAGTTGGTTTTGACAAGAGCAAGTTGAGGTGTCACAAGTGCCAAAGGCTTGGACACTTTGCAAGAGAGTGTAGATCATCTGGATCTAACTCATCTGCACCCTTTGTGACTTTTCCCAGCAATAGCTCACAGCACGGAGGGCAACCTTTCTCCAGTTATACCCATCCATCTCAGGCATAGGCACCACCAACTTATTTTGTGCCACAGGGTCATATGCCATATCCTTACCCCTGTTACTACATGCCTCAGCCTAGTCAAACTCAAGCACCCCCGGCTCAACCACCTCAAGCTCTTCCTGAGCCTCACCTTCCCAATCTCATCTTCATACACAACCTCAACAACACAACTTTTTCACCCCAAGTGTTGTTGACTGGAGTAGTCTACCAGAAGACCTATCTGGTCAGGAACAACTACTCCAAGGTGCTGGTCAACATAGTGGTGACCAACCTTTTGGAAATCTTGCTATGATGGCCCTTGATTTTGCTGAAGGGTCATCATCCAATGCCTCATCTTAGGTATCCACTGAGGCAAAAGCCAAGCTTTGTTCAGAATCATGCATAGCAGCATTTGCTTCTATTAGAGAAGCAAATGTAGCTTTAATAGATAAAAATCTTGAGCTTGAGCACACTATTTCCAAAAGAAAAGCTGATTTTGAGGCAGCACTAAAAGATAAAATGATGAGATTTACAAGCTTAAATGCCAATCAAAGATGATAAAGCTAGGGAAGATGTACTTCTAGAGAAGTACAAAGACCTCAAGAAAACTCTTGCAACCACCCAAGTTGAGTGTGATCGATGGGTGCAATCATGCAAGGGTTTTGAAATGCTTCTTAGTAAGCAATCAGCTTCCAATGTGAAGTTTGGCATTGGTTATAATCACACTGCTCCTCCCACATATTTCACTTCAAGAGCAGAAGTTGAATCTGATGGGAGAGCAATAACCAATCCTTCTCATCATGTGACCTACTATCCTCTGAATCAGCATCATCAGAGATAGATGTCAGCATTTACTCCTGCCAAAACCAATCAGCTGATGCTACAACAGCTGATGGTTCAAATGCTGACTGTCACATGACCAAAAGGTTGATCAACTCAGGTGTTGTCACTAGAAGTATTGAAGTACTAGAGAGCAAGTGACAACATCTGAAGTTCAAACCTCAAATACTGTTAGCACTGAAGAGAAGAAAACTAACAGTAGGAAAGTTTGAAGACAGCTAGAGAGGATACCAGGAAAGCAGGCACTAGGAAGAAAACTGCTAGTACTGATGACAATAGCTGAAGAACAAGTCTTCAGCAGTTAAATCCTCTCCAGCTGATGATCAGCATAAGATGAAGAAAAAGCCATGTGAGATATGTGGTTTGTTCAATCATCTTACTGATGATTGTGGTACAAAAGGGGTTCCAAACTCAAACAGAAGTAGAAAATTACTAAGAGCATCAATAAAATGAAGAATGAGTTTGAAACCAAGTTTGTACTAGCAACATCCAAGCCTGAAATCCCTAAGCCCAAAGCTAAATCTAAAAAGAAGGTAGGGATTATTCAGGCAACAGCTGAGGTTGCTCAGAAAAAGATGGTACAACATAGGAACTCATCATCAGCAAACTCCAATATGTCTGAAGTGCTGAAGGCTTTATCACAAAACCAGACACAGTTGGTGATGATGGTTCAGCAACTAGTGGGAAGAGTCAACCACTTAGATGCTCCTATGTTGAAACCACAGAAAAGGAAGTCCAAGCCAAAGGTTCCTCTTCTGTACCATCTTCTTCACCTCAGGCTGTCACACATAACACACCTGTTAGTGCTGCACCTGCAGTTGAGAACAGACCCAAAGCCAAGCAGGTTTGGGTCTCCAAGACTAACTAACACATGGTTGTGTTTGCAGGGTTATTCAACATGCCATAGAAGTATCTGGTATGTAGACAGTGGAGGATCCATGCACATGACAGGAAGCAGCTCCTTCTTAATGACTACTCTCAAGGAAAGAAGGGATTTGTTTCCTTTGGCAATGATGCAAAGGGTTACATCATCGGAAAAGGCTTTGTTTCCAATGGGAAATAAGGTTTGATGATGTTAACCATGTGGAGAATCTTAAGTACAACCTCTTGAGTGTCAGTCAAATGTGTGACAAAGGCCATGTTGCCCTTTTCACAAGCCAGAACTGTCGGATTCTGTCATCCAAAGTTCTGAGTTTGATTGACAAGGCATTGGATGAACACACTCTCCTGAAGGCCAACAGGACAGGAAGAGTGTATGCCTTAGATTTTCCAAAAAGATGGATCTAAAAGGCCATCCTTGCCTATTCTCCAAGGCATCTCCTCAAGAGTCTACACTATGGCATAGAAGGCTGGGTCATGTTAATTTCAAGAATGAATCAGCTTATAAGCCATGGTCTAGTAAGAGGATTGCCTCAGAAGGAGTTCAAGTGTGAAGATGACTGCACTGCTTGCTTGAAAGGAAAACAACACAAAGTTTCATTCCCTTCAATAGAAGAACCAAAGTCCACTGCCTGCTTACAGCTTTTGCACATGGATCTCTTTGGTCCTGTGAGAGTGATGAGCATGGCAAAGAAGAAATACTGCCTGGTAATTGTGGATGATTACTCCAGGTTTGTATGGACTTTCTTCTTGCACTCCAAGGATGAAGCAGCCAAGACAATAATGAACTTTGTGTTACTAGTAGAAAAGCAGTATTCCCTACAGGTCAAGTGTGTGAGGAGTGACAATGGAACAGAGTTTAGAAACCACACACTTGATGACTTCTACCTGTCCAAGGGAATTAGAAGGCAGTTTAGCATTCCTAGAACTCCTGAGCAGAATGGAGTGGTGGAGAGAAAGAACAGGACTCTCATTGAAGTTGCAAGGTCAATGTTGGCTGACTCAGGGTTGCCACTGACCTTTTGGGCTGAAGCTGTCAAACAGCTTGCTATGTACAGACATAGCTTTAGTGAATAAGAGGTTGATGAAGACTCCTTATGAAGTTCTTCATCATTTGGCCCCTCTTATTTCATTCTGTAGAGCCTTTGGGTGTTCATGTTTCATTCTCAACACTGGCAACCCACTCCAGAAGTTTGCTAGTAAGGTGGATGCAGGGTATTTTGTTGGTTATTCATTAACTTGCAAGGCATACAGAGTCTTCAACTGTAGAACTAAGGGGGTTGAAGAAACTCTGCATGTTAAGTTCAATGAATCTCCAAAGGACAAGATTCCACAAAACCCTGTGGAGTTGTTTGATCTGGACATACTGCAATATGTTCCTTATCAACCTCCATCTGTTGAGCCTGTCAACAATCTCCACCTGGTGATACTGATGATGATGTAGTCAGTACTCACCTCTTCAGGATTAGTGACAACCTGCCTGAGATCACTGAACCTGATGCTCCTGTAGCCTCAGCAGCTCCATCCACTACAAATGCTGATGAGATTTCTGCTTGCTCTACTTCGTTTGAGCTGCCATCCTCTACATGGTTTCAGGAATCACTATCATCATCTGTGCTGCTGATGGTCTACAAACACTTGCACAGATATCATAGTCTATCAAGAGCTCAAGAATCACCCCACTTCACAAATCATTGGTGATATCCATGCTGGAGTTTCAACCAGGAATCAATTGTCCAACTTCTGCTTCTATGCTCTCTTCATCAGTCAGCAAGAGCCAAAGAACTATCATATTGCTTTAAGAGACAATGGATGGGTGGAAGCTATGCAGCTTGAGCTTCTTCAATTCAAGAAACAGCAAGTGTGGGAGCTTGTTCCATTACCCAAAGGTAAGTGTGCTATAGGCACCAAGTGGGTATTCAGGAACAAAACAGATGAGAAGGGCCAAATTGTCAAGAACAAGCCAGACTGGTTGTTCAAGGGTTTGCACAGGAGGAAGGCATCGATTATGATGAGACCTTTGCACCTGTGGCTAGACTGGAAGCAATCAGACTGTTCTTAGCCTATGTTGCCTTTCACAGTCTTAAGGTTTATCAAATAGTGTCAAAAGTGCCTTCCTATATGGGAAAATAAAAGAAGAGGTTTATGTGTGTCAACCACCAGGCTTTGAGGACAATAAACATCCTGATTGGGTGTACAAGCTTGATAAGGCTCTTTATGGGCTAAAGCAAGCACCAAGAGCCTGGTATGAGACACTCTCAACCTTTCTTCTAGAGAATAAGTTCACTAGAGGCACCATTGATAAAACCTTATTCATCAAGACTGTGGGACAACATAAGCTCCTTGTTCAGATTTATGTTGATGACATCATCTTTGCATCCTCTGATCCAAAGTTGTGTGATGAATTTACAAAGCTTATGAAGCTGAGGTTTGAAATGAGTGCTATGGGAGGATTACAGTTCTTTCTAGGTTTGCAAATCAAACAACAGGATGATGGAATCTTCATCCATCAGTCCAAATATACCAAAGAGTTGTTGAATAAGTTTGATTTACAAACCTGTAAGCCCTGTTCTACTCCCATGAGCAGCATCACACAACTAGATGTAGATCAGAAAGGTAAAGTGGTTAATGAAACCCCTTACAGATGTATGATTGGGTCCTTGATGTACCTTACAGCTTCTAGACCAGACATCATGTTTTCAACATGTGCTTGTGCTAGATTTCAGGCTGTACCTAAAGAATCCCATTTGATTGCAGTCAAGAGGATCTTTAGATATCTGCAAGGTACCCAATCACTAGGACTTTGGTATTCAGCTGGGCATTCTTGCAAATTAGTTGCTTTCTCTGATAGTGACTATGCAGGATGTAAAGTCACCAAAAAATCCACTTCTGGTGGTTGCCAATTCCTAGGCAATTGTTTAGTTTCTTGGCAGAGTAAGAAACAAACATCAATTGCTACATCCACTGCCGAAGCTGAGTATATTGCTGCTGCAAGTTGTACCTCTCAAATACTCTGGCTTCAGAACCAACTTCTGGATTATGGCATTACTGAGACTAAGACTCCATTATTAATGGATAGTGCTTCAGCTCTTTGTATTGTTAAGAATCCAGTCCAGCATTCTAGGACCAAACATATTGAAATCAGACATCATTTTATCAGGGATTGCTATGAGAAAGGTCTGATTGATCCTAAGTTTGTGCCTAGTGCTGATGAGCTTGCAGACATTTTTATTAAGCCTTTAGATAGTGCCACATTCCAAAATTTGGTACTAAGGCTTGGTATGTTGCAGCTTGACTGATTTGACCTATGCTGATGCTCTTACTTCACATCTACTGATGAGCATTAGGTCAAATACAAGTACTGATGAGTAATTTAGTCTTCAGCTCTTTCACAACTACTGAAGACTAAAATAACTCAAAGTACTGATGTACATTATTTATTGAAAACAACTGATGTAGTGAGGTGGATTACAACTACTGATGTATGTTTTCAATAAATAAGTACTGAAGAACAAATTTTGCTCACAAGTACTGATGTGTAATCTTACACAAGTACTGAAGACAAAATTTGTTCACCAGCTCTGAAGACTATTTCATCAGCACTTGTGAACATCTGATCACAAGAGCTGAAGGCAAATATTCTCAAGAGCTGAAGGGTCAATGAAACATCTGAAAGTCAGCCAAAGAGCTGATGAGTAAATGTGGAGGCTAGTATGAAACAACTGATTTGACGGAAACAGCTATGAGTAATTTCACATCAGCTGATACCAACAGCTGCTGTTTCATACCCAAACAACTGAAGGACAAAACCATGTCTTCAGTAGTTTCACAACTACTGATGACTAACACCAAGTCCTCAGTTGTTTACAACAACTGAAGCAATACCATGTCTTCAGTAGTTCACAACTACTGATCTCAGTAGTTTACAACTACTGAAGGTTAACACCAAGTCTTCAGTTGTTACAACGTCTGAAGAAGAATACTAGGTCATCAGTAGTTCATAACTACTGAAGACTGACAGTAACTCTTCAGACGTTTACAACATCTGAAGGACAAAACCAAGGTCTCAGTAGTTTCAACTACTGAAGACTAATACCAAGTCCTCAGATGTTACAACCACTGAAGGTTAAAACCACATCATCAGTCGTTACAACAACTGATAACTAACACCAAAACCTTCAGTAGTTTTCTTTCAACCTTTGCCCTACCCTATAAATACCCCACCTTCAGAGCATTTACTCCTCACTTGACCTAATCCTTCAAAACCTCTGAAATTCCCATACACCATTAATGGCGACCATGCAACTGAAACCTCGACACAACTGTGTCGCCCATCTCACCAAATCGCCATTATGGCCTAAGTTTCACCAAGCCGTCGATCTTATGAACGACTCACCCTACACAAAGGCTTTTCTCCTAAACCCCACTATATACCCGACTCCTTGACGGAGTTTTGGACAAACATAACCGTCCAAACCGGAGAGCAGGATGGCGAGGTCTCTCTCCGGTCCTCCGTCAACAACCACCCCGTGGTTATCACTCCAGCTGCTCTACGCCAAACCCTAAAGCTGGAGGATGCCACCTACCCAACCTCCTACCCCAAAGGTGCCCTGGATCTATCATTCACATCTAACGACTACCAGGGTAACCTATCCGCCTCCACCTTGTTGAAGAAACACTTTCCTGACCCTCAACGACTGATCTTCCACATGGTGAACGTATGTCTGGCTCCCAAAACCTCTTCGTGGGACCAGATGTCCACAAGGTGGCAACAGGTATTGTTTTCTATCTTTGAGAACCAACCTCTGAATCTAACTGATATAATATTTTTGGAACTTAAAGACATGGCCACAAAACCACTTTCTAACCGTTGGATCTTATATCCATGGTTCATCATGGCCATGATAGAAAACCAGCTTCAGGCTGAGGGACTCGTTGGCACTGGGGTCCCTGCCATGGCTGTTTTAGCTGAGGTATACTCCAGGCACAACTCTGACCACACACTGAAACAGGCTGGCCGGCTGCGAAAACCCACGCAGCAGGAACCCACAGCCTCCACCTCCAAATCCAAAGTCCCCACCAAACCAAAAGCCAAGAAGCTCAAAAAGGCTACTCAGGGAGATGAGTCCCCTGAGGATGCCCCTGCAACACAAAGGCAGGATGTGCCTGCTGGTTCGATTCTCCCAGCAGGTACCACGACTCCACCCACAACAACCGCACAGGCTTCCTCTCAACAGGAGCCTGATGCAACCAACATTGGGGCAACCACATTACTGGGGTCTTTCTCACTTGAGAAGACTGCCATTGAAGAGCACAGTCCTCCCCCTGTGCACACTGCTTCGAGCCCATCTACTGATGAGACCGCCCCACAAAGCCCAACATTGGCAATAGCCAAAGTGCTGACCCATCTGAGCACTCCACCCTCTCCCCAGAAACCTATTACACCTGGGGAGACTCCAACCGAAGAGGGGGTGGATACAAGTGTCGGTGGGAGCCCACAGCACAGAGAATCAGTCCAATCTCCTAGTGTGGCTAGGGAGATAGGACAATCTGGTGAGGCTGCCACTTCCCCTGCATCAACATCTGAGCAGGGTGAAGCAGGTAACATAACTAAGACCTCACCAGAGGCAACTGCCGATGATGGATCCAATCCGGAGGCTAGAAGTCCCCAGTACCATGAACAAGGGGCACATGCCATTACTGAGCCACACTCAGGGCATGTACATCCTGACATTGTCAGGAGGACAGGTGATTCAGCTCATGCTGATGATGACCTGAGCTTCTTCTACGATGTAGTAGCTCAAAACACTATCTTAGATGATGAGATAAGCAGACTCAAAGAGCTGCTTACTCAGATGACTCAAGATAGAAGTCCATCTGCCACCACTACCCAACAGATGGCACCTTCACCCGAAGGTCTCACAAACATTGAGCCACTCCCACAAACTCGGCCACCAGCCCCTGCTTCTGGCACTAGCTCTCAGGGTCAGAACCCCCCTGAGCAGCTGGATGCTATCCTCCAGAAATCCCTACCTCTCATCACACCCATACTTAAAGACATAGTCATTCAGACCCTTGATGAGAGGCTTCCCACATATATACAACCCATGGTGGAGGTTGCCATTTCTAAGGCGCTTGCTGATAGTCAAACCCTAACCAATGCACCAAAAAGGGGGAGACATCAGTGCAAGCCAAGAGGAAGAGGGGTGAGGAGGAGTTAGAGGCAGAGAAAGAGGTGGTGGTTGAGAGGGAGATGGTTGAGGAGACTAGGAAGGTGAGGGAGAAAGGGAAGAAGAAAGAGAGGGAGGTTGAGCGTATAGAAGTGGCTGAAATCCAAAAGGATTTCAATATCACTGATAAGAAAAAGGGAGAGGGAGAGAAAATGGACTCTGATCTAGCAGCCCTTGTCAAGGAGGCTGATGCTGAACACAGCAAATCAATGGATTCTACCATTGATCAGCTGTTCAGGCAAGGCTTTGACAAGGACACTGCCTTGCTAGATCAGGAGCTCAGGAGGATGGAAACTAAGGAGATTGAATACCGATGGTCTACTTATAGCCAAGAGGAACAAAAGAGACTCGAGGCTATGAGTAGATTCATTTCGAAGTATCTGGGCAGGCCAGTCCTTGATATTAAGGCATGGTCCAGGGACAGAATCTTGGCCATAACCACCAAGATCTGTTCAGCTGGTACTTTTACCAAAGGACTGGTCGCTGAGACCCTCTCCGAAGCCGGTGCTGGGAACAGGACACTTCTAGCAAAACAGACTAAGCCTTCTCTCATATCTAGATTGCTAGAAGTACCTACCAAAATTCCCACACCAACCACCAAACCACAACCCCAAAACCAATCCCTTCACCATCAAAACCCGCAGCCAATGATCCACCCTTGATGAAGAAGAGAAGGGTGTTGAGGCTGCAAGAAGAAGAAGAAGAGGAGGATGAGGAGGATAGCCTGCCCATTTCAGCAGTTATACCTCTACCCAAAGCCAAATCACAAACCATCACTCCCACCTCACAGCAGGACACTGTGAAGGTAAAATTAGAAGAGGAGAAGCAGCAAAGGCGACATGATGAGGAAATGCTGAAAAGCATTGACAAATGCTATGTTGCTTCCTCCTCTATAATGAACATGCAAAAGGAAGCTCTGAGATTATTCACCCTCAAACAAACCTATCAATATGAGAAGGAGAGGGTGAGAACTTGGCCTGCCCCGAGGGTGTCTCACAGGATAGTCAAAAAGGACATGCCTGTGAGATACAAGAGCCAACTAAAGAGAATCGTAGATGAAGTGATCTCTGTGGCTCTTGTAATAACACCCTGGGAAATAGTAGAGGAATTCGAGAAAGCCTATAGAGCCAACCAATCACCCCAAACAATGTTAGATAATAGGGTGATTAGGAAGGGTTTGGTCTATAAGAGGCTTGAGAACTTCCATAGGGACGAGCTCAACCTGTTATTGGAGGGTAAACATCCTGATGAATTTGCATACAGGCAAACCACAACAGTTGAGCTCAAAAATGGTAGACAGGCTAAGTACATCTCAGAGCTGTACGGTCGGGAGGGATTGTTCGATGGTGTGCCTGAAGACCTCTCCAAAGAAGAACAAATGATCTTTCTTCAGGCCTACACCCGAGAATCCTACCGGCTTGTACATGGGAGGTAGATCATGGATGGGACAACAGCTCTGTGTCCAATTCCCCAAGACAGAGCTCCCATCCATACTTAGCCAAACAAACACTAGAGACTACCTCTCAGGCCAGTGCTTATCTGGGTCAACTTCTAATCTGATCTAGAAGGAAATAGACTAATCATTATGCCACCAATAAGTGGGACAACCAATAATTAGAGGTTTTGGTTGCATTGGTTCAGGGGGAGATTGTTGGACCAAAAGAACCAATGAGCCAAGATCAGGAAAACCTCTAAGTCCCACATGCCACTGCAACAACTGCTGAAGACTCCCATCAGCTATTGTGTTCTCTTGCTTGAATGTCAGACTCGAGAGCATCTTGCTTGAATGTCAGACTCAAGAGCATCTTGCTTGAATGTCAGAATCGAGAGCATCTTGCTTGAATGTCAGACTCGAGAGCATCTTAGCTCCAGCCTTAGCTGTTATGACAAAGTCTGAAGAACAAAGTGTGAAGATCAAAGAACTGAAGAACAACAGCTGAAGACTCCAAAGTACTAAAGACCAAGTACTGAAGTCTGAAGTACTGATCTTACAAGTACTGAAGACTTCAAGTACTGAAGACAAGTACTGAAGAATCAAAAGCTGAAGAACTGAAGAACTGAAGACCTTCTACTGAAGCACAAAGTCTGAAGACAAAGACTGAAGACAACAGCTGATGATATCTACTGAAGACATCAGCTGTTACATCATCTGAAGCCAAGTCTGAAGACCAAGTACTGAAGACTCAGAGTTTGTCACAACAGCTGAAGAAGTCTTCTTCAGTTGTTGTGATGGTTTTTCTTTTTCAGTAGTTTTATTTTGTTTCAGTAGTTGTACAACAGCTGAAGAGCATGTTCTTCAGCTGTTATAGTATCAGTAGTTAGAAACGACTGAAGAGTTTGTTCTTCAGTCGTTGTAGGATTTCAGTAGTTTTACTTTTGTCAGTACTTAGGAAAACTTTTGTAAGAAGATGTCAGTTGTTGACATCTTCAGTAGTTTTATGTTTAGTCAGTTGTAATTTTAATATTCAGTTGATGTCAGAAAAAGGACATCACCACCATCCTTTTGCCGCCTATAAAAGGATGGTGAACCATGCTGTTTTAATTGCCGAAACGTGCTTAGCAATAAAACATTTAATGTTTCGCAGAACTCTTCTCTCTCTATGTTTATGCTTTTAATTGCAATATCTTTTATGTTCTTGATATAATTGCTAATTAGTGTGCTAAATCCGCTGCAAACATAATCTGATTAATCAAACGAGAGGCTGAGATCCTGACATGCAGCATTCATGGATCTGATGAATAGAGTTTGCAAGCCATACTTAGATAAGTTTGTCATTGTCTTTATAGACGACATACTTATTTATTCTAAGGACCAAGATGATGATGCTAGACATCTGAAAATGGTTCTAGAAACCTTTCGACAAGAAAAGTTTTATGCAAAATTCTCTAAATGTGACTTCTGGAAAAGGGAAGTTCAATTCCTTAGTCACGTAATAAATGAGAAGGGAATACAAGTAGATCCAGCTAAGATAGAAGCTGTGATGAAATGGGAATCACCGAAGAATCCCAGTGAGATTAGGAGCTTTTTGGGATTAGCAGGATACTATAGAAGGTTTATTCAAGACTTCTCCAAGATTGCTACCCCTTTAACATCTTTGACTCGAGGGAATACAAAGTTTGACTGGGGACCAAAGCAAGAAGAAGCTTTCAACCTTCTAAAACAAAAGCTTAGTAGTGCTCCTATACTTTCATTACCAGATGGTAATGAAGACTTTGCAATATACTGTGATGCCTCATATAATGGTTTAGGTTATGTGTTGATGCAACGTGACAAGGTTATAGCCTATGCATCACGACAACTAAAAGTTCATGAAAAGAACTATACTACGCACGACCTTGAATTGGATGCCATAGTGTTTGCCTTAAAGATTTGGCGACACTACTTGTATGGTACTAAGTGTGTAATCTACTCAGACCATAAGAGCTTACAACACATCTTTAATCAAAAGATGTTAAACATGAGGCAAAGAAGGTGGATGGAACTTCTCAATGACTATGATTGTAAAATCAAATACCATCCAGGAAAGGCTAACGTAGTCGCTGATGCTCTTAGTCGAAAAGAAAGAGTTAAACCGATTAGGGTAAAAGCATTAAAGATAGATGTCAAGCTTGATTGGAAAGACCAAATCAAGAATGCTCAAATTGAAGCGTTGAAAGATGAGAATATTCAGGCTGAAAGAATGATGGGTAACCATAAATTATTGACTGAAGGAATGGATGAAGTCCTACGATTTGGTCAGCGAATTTGGATCCCAAAATTTGGAGGTATTCAGGACAAAGTATTAGATGAAGCCCATAAATCCAAATACACAATGCATCCTGGAGCAAACAAAATGTATAAAGACATTCGAAATCACTAGTGGTGGCCTAATATGAAAAGATCCATAGCCCAGTACGTTGAGAAAAGCTTAACATGTCTGCAAGTTAAGATTGAACATCAAAAACCAACCGGTCAGTTACAACAGTTGGAGTTGCCAGTATGGATATGGGATAGAGTGACCATGGATTTTGTCACAAAACTTCCAAGAACACGAAAAGGATATAATGCTATATGGGTCGTGGTTGACAGGCTAACCAAGTCAACACATTTTCTACCCATAAGTGAGAGTTATCCAATAGAAAAACTAGCCAAGATTTATATTGATGAAATAGTAAGTAAGCACGGAGTGCCTTTATCATTATCTCCGATAGAGATAGCCGATTCACTTCCAGATTCTTGACAAGTTTCCAAAAGGAACGTGGAACCAAAATCAGTTTAAGCACCACATATCATCCTCAGACGGATGGTCAGAGTGAGCGAACAATTCAAACTTTAGAAGACATGTTGCGTGCTTGCGTGATTGATTTTGGAGGTAGCTGGGATGATCATTTGCCTTTGATCGAATTTTCTTATAACAACAGCTACCATTCCAGCATTAAGGCTGCACCATTTGAAGCCTTATACGGTAGGAAATGCAGAACTCCCATCTGTTGGATAGAAGTAGGGGATAATCAGTTGACCAAAACCGAAATTATTCTCGATACAACTGAGAAAATCCAACAAATCAGACAACGACTAAAGGCTTCTCAGGATAGACAGAAAAGTTATGCAGATAACAGAAGGAGACCTTTAGAATTTCAAGAAGGAGACTATGTGATGTTGAAAGTATCACCATGGAAAGGAGTAATGCGATTCGGTAAACGTGGGAAGTTAAGTCCCAGGTACATTGGACCGTTCAAAATCATCGCAAGAATTGGTCCAGTTGCATACAAGCTAGAATTACCTGAAACTTTGAAAGGTATTCATGATACTTTTCATATATCGAACCTAAGGAAGTGTTTGGCAGATCTGACTCAAGTGATGCCATTAGAGGACGTGCAAATAGACGAGAAATTAAACTTTACTGGAAAACCGATAAAGATTCTTGGTTCTCAAGAACGAAAATTAAGAAAGAAAATAATTCCACTAGTATTGGTCCAGTGGCAAGGTCAGAAAGGACCCGAGAAGACTTGAGAATTAGCAGAAGAAATGAAAGTCAAATATCCTTAACTGTTCGAGTAACCTTCAAATTTCGAGGACGAAATTCTTTTAAGGGGAGGAGAATGTAACAACCTGAGCGTTTGAGTCATATGAACTTCGCATTTCATATATTGTCAAACGAGTAGGTAATGAGTAAATTGTCTATTTAAAGTTTGAAGTTTTTAGATGAAATTTTATGTTATAAGAGACCGTTTGAATATAATAATAATATATTATATTCGAACCTGCTCGTTTTTTACGAAACTTAGGTTGACTTGTAGAGAAAAATAAGCACGTCACAACGACATATTTGAAATTTCATAATACGCTATATATTAAAAGTTATAAGAGAAAAACGAGTTAAGCAGCTGAATTAATTATAATAATATAATAAATATAATAAAATAATAATAAAATCACACTTCAATTTGCAAAATTTGCAATTCAACGGAACTTCAGGCTCATCAACATTCCATCCCACATCGCCTCTCAAACTCTTTCACCTGCTTTCCACTCCTTTATAAATAGAAGCCTTAAGGTTGAATTTAGAACATAAGTTTCTTTAGAACTCTCTAATATAAAGAGAATCCCGAGTTCTCAATACCCCGTTGGGTGTTGCTAGTAGTCGTTTTAGTACTCGACTAGGAGCGCGAGTAGGGGAGACTCTACATCAAATTACCGTAAATAGTTTTCAGGTACGCCCTTGTTTAAGGTTATGTTTAATTATTATTATAGTCGTTGATTAGAGACGAAAGAGGGTGAACATGACATGTTTAAGATTGCCCAGGCAAGGGAACGTAGTAGACAGGACGTGAGATTGGTGAAGTTTATAAAGGCCGCGGATGGAAAGGTCTTGGTGAGGGAGAAAGACATCAAGGGGAGATGGAAAACTTACTTCGATAACCTTTTCAACATAACGAACCGTAATCAACAAACAGAGATCGATGAAACAACTCAAACGAAGCAACAAAACAAGTGTTATTGTAGAAGCATCACAGTCGATGAAGTTAAGAAAGCTTTGAAGAAAATGGGAAGGGCTAAGGCGGTGGGGCCAGATAACATTCCGATTGAAGTGTGGAAGTGCCTTGGAGATGAGGGCCTACAATGGCTAACGGACTTATTCAACACTATCTTTAAGACAGGAAAGATGTCAGAGCAGTGGAGAAGCAGTGCCATAGTCCCCATATATAAGAAAAAAGGAGATGTCCAATGTTGCGCAAATTACAGGGGAATAAAGCTATTGAGCCACACGATGAAGCTATGGGAAAGAATTGTTGACACGAGAATTAGACGAGAAACTCAGATAGCGGTAAACCAATTTGGATTTATGCCAGGACGCTCCACAACAGAGGCTATACACGTCATAAGGAGGATAATGGAGAAATATAGAGAAAAGAAAATAGACCTACATATGGTATTCATTGACCTAGAAAAAGCCTATGACAGTGTGTCGCGGAAACTCATCTGGGAAAGTCTACGACTTAGAAAGGTACCAGAGAGGTATATCAAAATAATAAAGGATATGTATGACGGGCAAAAACGTGTGTACGAGCACCTGTCGGAGACACAGACTTCTTCCCGGTGGAAGTAGGACTCCACCAAGGATCGGCATTGAGCCCATCCTCTTCACAGTAGTGTTGGACGAGATGACCAAGTCTATACAAGAGCCAGTCCCATGGTGTATGCTGTTTGCGGATGATATTGTCTTAATATCAGAATCTAAGACGGTGCTTAACGAGAGATTAGAACAGTGGAGAGCAGCACTAGAATGCAGGGGCTTAAGGATAAGTCGCTCTAAAACAGAATACATGCATTGTAACTTTAGTGGTGAGGCCGAAGAGGACAACCAAATCAGTATCCAGGGCATGGCGGTCCCCCGGACGTCTAGGTTCAAATACCTTGGCTCGTACATACAGGAAGATGGAGAGATACACAGCGATGTAACACACCGTGTACAATCAGGAAGGTGCAAGTGGAGAGCAGCATCAGGGATTTTGTGTGATAAGAGGTTCCCAGCAAAACTAAAGGGAAAACTATACAGAGTGGCAGTACGTCCAGCTATGTTATACGGCACAGACTGTTGGGCCATAAAGAAATAGCATGAGAGACAAATAGAGGTCGTAGAAATGCGAATGCTGAGGTGGATGTGTGGACACACAAGATTGGATCAGATATGAAACGATGTCTTTCGCCAGAGGCTAGAGGTGTCTTGTATCACAGAAAAAATAAGAGAGGGAAGATTAAGATGGTTGGGCACGTGAAGAGGAGAACGATGGCAGCACCTGTCCGAGCAGTAGAGAACATCAGCTTAGAGGGTAGGAGGAGTAGAGGTAGACCTAGGTTGACTTGGGACGAGGTTATTAGGAGGGATATGATAGACTTGCATCTTTCTGAGCACATGATCGAGGATAGGAGCGAGTGGAGGCGTAGAATTAAAATTAAGGACTTTTAGTGGCTTTTGTGGGAGGGAAGGGTATACGGTGCTTACTCTGTTCCTATCTGTTTGCCAGTGGAGTTTGTATACATAGCCTGGTTATGTGAATTTATACTGTGCTTACTCTGTTCCTATCTGTTTGCCATGGTGTATCTGCTTGATGCAATAGTCAATAATAACATGTTCTGAATTTTGAAGAATGCCATGTTTATGAACTCGCAAGCTTTATGCTGAGTCTCAAATGTTTTTTTTATTTTATGGACACACATCCTAGGTGCCAAGTGATTGCAGGAATTGAAGATTACGAGCTAGTTTATGAGAAAATAAAGTTCTAGAATGTTGTTGAATATTTGAATCTTTAGTATAGTTAAACTGATGTAATAGTATTATCTATTATCCCAAATGTATTGTACACATTGATGTATATTTAAAGTTAGACTTACGTTGTGTATTCTCTGATTACTATGTGTTCTGTATATCCGATGCGTAACGTTCCCCGGGGTATGCCCTGGGAGGCGGGTGTTACAATTTCACTAGTGAATTTTTTAAAACTAGTCATTTTAGAAAAACAAAAATGTGTTTAGTAAAACATAATGGGACATTCATCATTACATTTTATGTTTTATATTATTTTATGTTATTTATTATTGTTTTTTAATGTATTAGATAAACCAATTGTTATATTATCATTGTATTTTTCATATTAGAAGTATATAATAGTGCCAATTCAGTATTGTGTTTACAAAACTTATCATTTTAATAAAACACAATGGTATTCAGAAAAACACAATAGAAAACATGAATACACAATAACTTGCAAAAAGACGCAGTGACATAATTTTTATAATTTTTATATATATCAATACTACACTTGTTTAATTTGAAGATAAAAAAACTCGTTTTATGATGTAATTTCTAATAAAATGAATAATATTAGATGAAAAATTATGAATGTTTAAGAAAAATGGGAAAAAATAATTATGACTAAAATACCATTCCAACAATTGTTTTTCTACACTTCGATTTCAACCATTTACACTTTGATCTTAACCATTAATTAAAAAATAAATAGTTAAGATTGCTTGTTATACTTATTACATAAAATACTCTTTTTGTATGAACATTTATTTAAATTTTATCGTTTATGAAAAAGAACTTATATTAAATTTTCTAATTAATAAGACTTTTATGTCTATAGAAAACTTATTATAATGATTCTATCTTTGTAAAGGAAGTGATTGAACACTTTGTATTAAATAGAACAAAATTTAAGTATAACCATAAATCCATAATCATATTCAATACATTGTTAACTAATGGGGTTTAGGGATGGGATGTTGGCAAATCTTATATCTAGAGTCAATTACATAAATGAACCTAGTGATAAGATCGTTTTTCAAGTTTAGTCCCCAAGTATGGTTTATTACAAGATATCTCACCAAGTATGATAACTTATAACAAAATGACCCCAACATGGATGGATATTAACATTTCTATTAAAATTTCTGAAATGATCAAAATACCCCTTAATAAAAGAAAACCTAATCTGAGAAATTTGGGGGCTCCATCTCCATTTTCTTCTTCGAGGCTCCATCTCCATTGTCTTCTTCCCTACTTCTCTGATCACCACTCCACTATCTCCAATCACCACCCAACCAACACAAACGACCACCACCCCACCTGACTACCCGAGTGTATTCCGGCCATCCACCCCGCCATTGCACCCTCTTGAATAACCACACCATTACATCCTCTTGAACCACCCCCATCCCCACACAATATACCAAGATTTGTGTGAATTCTTGTTTGAGTGATAGAGGTCATCAGAGTAAGAGGTTATGAAGATGATATGGCGATGACGGTGGTTGCTAGTTGTAGATGGAGGTTAGCTACATGATTATTGGAGAGGATGATGGGTGATCAATACCCGATGTGTTGTGGAGGCTATAAAGATAAGGAATGACTTGGGGTTTCGGTACTGCCTAGTACCCAATCTATGGTGGAAGGTGGTGGCGGTGGTGGTGGTGGCGGTGGTGGTGGTGGCGGTGGTGGTGGTGGCGGCGGTGATGGCGGCGGCGGCGACGTCAGAGGTGGCGGCGGCGGTGGTGGTGGTGGACTGAAGTTTTTGTGAAGTGATAAGATAAGATGGGTAATATAATATATATTTTTAATACTATTTTGTCTTTTAGAAGGGGTATAATGGTCATTTTATATCCACTTAACAGTAAAAGCTAACTTTCGTTCAACTTAGGGGTTATTTTGTTATAAGTTATCATACTTAGTGGGATATCTTATAAGAAACAATACTTTGGGACTAAACTTAAAAAGCAACCTTACCACAGGGACCATTTATGCGATTAACTCTTATATCTATCCTAGATGGTAAAATTACTACTTTAAACGACACCCACAGTTCTAATTTTCACAATAAGATCCAATTACCTAATAAAAAGAGGACATCATGCTGAGCTAACTTTAACACTCAAAAGGTCCAAAAGTGTTCCCTTCAATTGTCGACTTATTACTCATAATTGACTAGTAAAACAAACATCTAGACATGGGTTAATTTTGTAAACATTTAACTTTATAATTAGATATATTTAAAACATTAATTCTTAACTTCTAACCATTTAACTTAATGACTGTAAAACTATAACAACCATGATTTGTCACAAAAGTTCAGAGTGAAAAAACAAATACCGCCCTAAATCCCCTTATTCCATCTTAGATTCCAAACATCACCATCCTTCATTGTTAAACATAAATTAATTATTTAGGGTTCATTTTCAACTGAATTATGTATTCATTTCTGTTATTTATATCACTGCGAGTCTATAAATCGTAAACTTTTATGTTATTATTCATCATGACAAAAATACTATATTTCTCCACTTTAAAGCTTGAGCTCAAATGGACACTAATTCAACTAGAGCATTTTTAGGATTTATCTAAAAAATTATTAAGACTTTTTAGCACAGATTAACTTGCCTGATTTAGGAGCTCGATAAGCCTTCTAGTAAGCCTAATGATACTCTTCGAGAAAATATCAGTCAATGTTATAACTTCTTAAAATGATGATCCTTAGAACCATATATGGAGATCACGAGCAACATCATAGCTTACACCATAAATGGTGACGGTTTAGTTACTACGATCCTCAGGGTTGAAGAGTTACTGTTACCATTAAAATTAATCACAGCTAGGTGGCATTCTTCCAACTTTTCTTAAGGTATATGAAGCTTTTACGCCATTCATGAATTGTGTGTTCCATTTCTATTTGTCACTTTACCTTCTCTTTCTTGAACATCATTGATAGCTTGTTGCGCAAACATTCATAAGAGGTTCTATGTCTTATTTAAATTCCCAACTTCATTCTATAATGCTTGTAGTTGTTAGCATGCAAAGTCGACTTGTGTTACATAATAATTGTTGTGACTCACTCATGACAGCAAGACTTCATTTAAGTTAACCTTTTGACCGTTTGTTAGTAGTGAATTTAAACTAATATAGCGGAATTGCAAGCTTGGTATACTAAATGATGTCTGTATTGCTTGAAAAAGTTATTACAAAGTATGGTTCAAAAAGACTTATGCAATTGTTGTGTTTGCAAATGAGGCATTACCACATTCTATACTACTAAGAGCATTCACAGTAGCATTCATATCCCCGTCCTCATATTTACACTAGAAGCGATCATTTTTTACTATCTATTTCAATTAAATAATACGTTTTTTATATTTTTATCATTACATTTTCTCTCTTCTACACACACAACCACTTTTAAAAAGATTAAAAAAATTATAGTGGTTGCACCGTCTTTCTCCAAATATGGAAAATCACGGTACAATCCTCATAAATTTTCTCTATCGTTCACTCACAACTATACCCATAATATAAGACACACACTCGCATTAAAGTAGGGAAGCTGTTGTGAGTGCTCTAACATAGCCACTAGATTCTTCTTATTCTAAAGATTTCTATCTAATCATGTATATAAGAAATTCTAGAGAGTTCTACCAAGGGATATTGCCACTTCTTTTATGGTGATTCTTGATCCTTCTGCATTTCATAAACTTTCAAGGCTGAGTTCTAGAGCCTAATTCACTCTTAAAAATCAGGAATATGTTGCTTCTCCGGTGAATTATTTAATTTCTAGACCCTTGAGTCCAACGAGTTGGCTGGTCGTGACACTTAATGATAGTATTGTATATTGTATTTATTTGATTTTCTCCTTGTACTCTTATATTATAAACTAGAGTATAATCATGTGCATTACATGGGTTAAATAAAAAAAAACTAAGTATTTATTAATGAAGAGTTAGGAACTGTAAAGCGTTATTTTATATAAGATATAACTGAAATTACGTATAAGGAAGTATTTTGATCAATTGATAAAATATTTTTATTATTTCTAAAGCTTTTGTTTTAAGAAATTATTGCTTTGATAAATTTAATTTTTATCAATATTTTAATTATTTCGTTATTTAAAAACTCCAGGTTTATTTTGTAAATTTTTTTGTATAAAACTTTTATTTTATAAAAAGAATGATTCTAAAATAATTTTAATATTTAAAAAAGTTTTGTTGTTATAGAAAAAAATCATAGTTTTAGAAATAAAAAATTTGAAACAATGTATTTTTAATTAAAATATTTAGCTTTTATTTAATGAAAAATGTCTTTTTTAATATTATTAATTTAAAAAGAACTTAGATTTATAATATAAGAGAGAAAGAGAAATATTTTGAAATTATTTATTTAATTTTTTAAATAAAATTAATATTTTAGACGATAAAGAGAGAAAGAGAAATATTTGGAAATTATTTATTTAATTTTTAAAATAGAATTAATAGTTTAGATGGGAAAATAAATAGAAGAGTGAATGTGAGAATTGCATGTGTCAAAAAATATAAAAAAATTTTAGAATATATACTAGTGTTAATAGAATGAACCCTAAGGAGAGATTTCTATAAACCCTAACATGGTATCAAAGCTTGTTGTCACATACGCGATTTTGTTCGATCGGCTATCCATCGTTGACCCCTTTGTTTTCTTTTTGAGTAAATTACCATTTGCGCCCCTGATATTTTCTCATTTTAACCACTTGTATCCCTGCAGTTTCAAAGTCTCGATTTGCCCCCCTAACGTTTCATTTTTGTCTGCGTTTACATCCAGGTGACTAACTCCGTTAAATTGTCCAGTTAATTATTTATAAAATTACAAAATTACCCTTAACTAATATTAATTTAATAAAAAAACTCACTCACCCACCCACTTAACTCTCTCTCTCCTCTCACACACACACCCCCATCACAACATTTGTCACACCCCAACCTTGACAGCGGAAACGTCGAGATGTGAGGGTTAAGATCGTTCACAACCACATAACGCTATTAATAACCCAAATATATATTAATCATAAGTTCCAATTGTATCATTACAACCATAAGTCTCAAAGTAATCAAAATAAGCATAACAAGTCGTTTTATTTCATTTATTTATCTAGGTCCATTCCTAGACGTGTAAGCTTCAGAGAGTAGAAATCAACTTGAGGGTTTCCTGAAACATGTTAAAAATATAAGGTCAACATAAAATGTTGGTGAACATTCCATAGTTTTCAATACATAAGTATATAAAAGATGGCAATTCAAGTTATAAGCTAGTGAATAAAGTGATTAGGATGTTATGAACAATGCAACAATCAAACCTCGACAATGTTTTACAAGTATCAAACGACGTTAATATTCTATCAACGTTAAAAGTATATACGATCAGCTAAGTGTACTTGGATCAACCAAGCAGGCTTGTCTTACCCATAGATCTATGACTTCGCTGGGCTAGCAATAGTTAATGATCGTACATATAACGCCATAACATGGTAACCACAAAAGTTCAACTAACCACAACTTTAAATAAATTGCCATAAAGTTTACAAGTCTCGAATAAGTTTACAAGTGCGATGATATAAGTTAACATGTTTCACCCCAAAGTGTGAAAATAAGAAAAAGGGGTATGAAAATACTCACTTGATCAAATAAGTATATATTGGATGATTAATAAGAAAATAATAACACGCGTCGTTCAACGTAATCCTTCACAATGCACCTAAAATATATGTTTTTACGAGAATTTAAGTTTCTATTGTAATGATTTTAACGAATCAACGAGGACTAGGGTTCTAAGTGGATTTTGGGGCTTGTCAAATGCTTACCTTTAACAATTGAAAATTATTCATGATTTCTTGAAAATTATATATATATATATGTATATATATATATATGTATATATATATATATATTTATGTTTTATTTCATGATGTGAAAAGAACATTTATAATAACTTGGAAAATGTATAGAACAAAGTTTTATAAAAAGAAGTAAATACAATTTAAACAATATTATTTGAAACGAACGTTTGGATCAATAATAATTTATCAATTTATACTATTATTTAGAGTCCATTTTATAAGAAATAACCTAAATTAACCCTTGTTATAATATCTTATTAAAATATATTTAATTATATAAATTTTGGAAAATTTACAGAAAATTATGTGGTGTCTTTAAAAATGTTTAAAGTCTACAAACACCATTTTTATGTTTTTCTAGATTTTTTTATAATTATTTTAAGGCTGAAAAGCCTTTTAAAAAAATATATGGAGGTGCCCGGGTTCGAACCCGGGACCTCAAAGTGGACAAACAAGTGTGGAACCAGTGAACCAAGGCATACAGCCGTGGTATCACTTGGTTCCAAACGGTTTTAAACCCTTTAACCCATTTCCCCCAAATTGCATATGAACCCTAATTCCCTTTGATCCAAATTGATGTTCAATTCGGTTTGATAAGCATTTGAAATCATGGGGCTTTCGTTCCCCATGTAAAAACGAGTGGTTAGGTATAGTTAATTACCCGATTTCGATTGAAATGAGATCAAGAATAGCCAAGAACAAGCCGCGGCTGCAGTTGAATTCGTTTTGTGAGCAAACGATGAATGTAATCAAATTAAACTTGTGTGAAGCTTCGGGTAGTGGTCTTGATGCAAAACCCTCTACTAATTGGTGGTTAGAAGGCTCGGAATATGATCAACGAGTGGGTGGCAGTTCGCGAAGAAGATGCTAATCGGGTGCTATGTTTGTGTTTGATTCAGGAGAAATTGAGAGTGTTGTTCGATTAAGGGTAGATATATGACCGTTTATGTGATGTTAATTTGTATTATTATTGGAGTTTAATTGTTTAACGGCTCTCGACTTAAAATCGTCGGTTACTCGCTTCGATAGGTTCATAATCAAGCTTTAAAGGCGTTTAAATTTCATTATGATGTTCGAATCGTGGTTAGAAAACGGTTTTGGGTGAAAATTCAGTGTATATGGACGGTTTGGAGGTGGCCGGAGCTCGCCGGAGCTCCGCCGGTGTGCGGCTGCCGGAACTACGGGAGAGGGAAAATAGGGGAAGGGGTTATGTTTTGAAATTTTACACAATAGGTCCCTCAACTTTAAATTATTATTATTTTATGCTAAACCTTTTATTTAAAGTTTATAAATTGACAAAACAAACCCCTGAACTTAACTAAATTTAAGTTTTAATCATTTTTAAAGTTTAATAACTCTTATAAATTGTTATTATTATTATTATTGTTATATTATTATTATTATTATTATTATTATTATTATTACTATTTATTATTATTGTTGTTGTTGTTATTATTATAATTTGTTATTGATTGCAATTATTATCAACATATTCAATTTAATTGTTTAAAATTTTAATTTTTTTTAAATTAAAGGAAGAATATAAAATTAAGAAAACAGCATAGGTAACCCATAAGTTTCATAATTGATGACAATGATCCTTGCAAGAATATAACGAGGTTAACTTTTATTTTAACGAAAATACGAGATGTTACAGTCTCCCCAACTTTAAGAAATTTCGTCCCGAAATTAGAAATGAAACTATACAAACAAATGCGGGTATCTCTTTCTTATATGTTCCTCACGTTCCCAAGTGAACTCAGCTCCACGTTTGTTTTCCCAACGGACTTTGACGATCGGTGTGGTAGTTGTTCGGGTCTTCTTCAGTGTTCGATCCATGATCTCCACAGGCTTCTCGACGAAGTGCAATGACTCATCTATTTGGATTTCCTCGAGAGGAACATGCAAATTTTCATCAGCCAGACATTTCCTCAGGTTTGAGACATGGAATACAGGATGAACCCCGCTAAGTTCAGGAGGTAGTTCCAGTTTGTAAGCCACTTTCCCAATTCTTTTCAGAATCTTGAAAGGTCCTACAAAGCGTGGGGCTAACTTACCCTTCTTCCCAAAACGTACAACACCCTTCCATGGAGAGACCTTAAGAAGAACCATGTCGTCGACTTGAAACTCCAACGGTTTGCGTCTTTTATCGGCATAACTCTTTTGGCGACTCCTAGCCACCTCAAGGTTATTTCGAATTTTAGAAACTTTGTCGGTCGTTTCTTGAATAAGTTCAGGACCAGTGATGAGATTTTCCCCAATGTCAGTCCAACAGATCGGTGAACGACATTTACGTCCATACAAGGCCTCGAATGGTGCCATCTTGATACTCGAGTGATAACTATTGTTATACGAAAATTCCGCGAGCGGTAAATGCGTATCCCAATCACCACCAAAGTCAAGGACACATAGTCGTAGCAAATCTTCGAGGGTTTGGTTGTTCGTTCGGTTTGACCATCAGTTTGAGGATGGTAAGCCGTACTTAAATCCAATTGAGTACCCAAGAGTTCTTGCATAGACGACCAAAAGTGCGAAGTGAAACGAGCATCTCGGTCGGATATGATATGCAACGGTACGCCATGACGACTCACAATTTCGTCAATGTAGATGCGGGCCAGTCTTGAAACTTTGTAAGTGTCTCGTATTGGTATGAAGTGTGCCGTTTTGGTCAAACGGTCGACAATCACCCATATACTATCATGGCCACGAGGAGTACGAGGTAACTTGGTTATGAAATCCATGGATATATGTTCCCATTTCCACATAGGGATTTCGGGTTGTTCAAGTAAACCACTTGGTCGTTGATGCTCGGCTTTGACTATTGCACATGTTAGACACTTGGAAACATAAGACGCAATATCTTTCTTCATTCCAGGCCACCAATATTGACTACGCAAGTCCATGTACATCTTATCGGAGCCAGGATGAATAGAATATCGGGTTTGATGAGCTTCGTTCATGATGAAGTGGCGAAGATTATCACGATTAGGGATCCAAAGTCGACTCAAAAAGTACCACAAGCCATTCGGTTTTGTCTCCAGTTGTGACCGAATGTTGGACACCAAATCTTCATCCTTTTCTTCGTCGGTTAATGCCACTTGTTGAGCCTTGCGAATGCATAACTCGAGATCACTATCAATCCTGATATTTTGGAGCATGACAGTAGCCTCGTTAACATCCACGTGAATCTCGGTATCAAATTCCCTTAACGTGTCAAACCATTGCCTTCGATCTCGGATTTGTTGAGACGAGACAGTCTTATTGTGGACCTTGCGACTCAGTGCGTCGGCTACAACATTCGCCTTTCCAGGATGATAGCGAATGTCACAGTCGTAGTCGCTAATCAACTCGATCCAACGTCTTTGTCTCATGTTGAGATCCTTTTGGTTGAACACGTGTTGGAGACTCTTATGATCGGTGTAGACTATGCATTGCGTCCCATAAAGGTAGTGTCGCCAAATCTTCAGAGCAAAAACTACAGCACCAAGTTCAAGATCATGGGTAGTGTAGTTTACTTCATGTACCTTCAATTGCCTCGATGCGTATGCTATGACTTTGCCTCGTTGCATGAGAACACAACCAAGGCCTTGATTAGAGGCATCACAGTACACGGTAAAGTCGTCATTTCCATCGGGAAGCGTGAGAATAGGAGCGTTACACAACTTGCGTTTTAATGTCTCGAAAGCCTCTTCCTGTTCGGGTCCCCATTCAAAGAGTCGATTCTTTTGGGTTAGCGCCGTTAATGGTTTAGCAATCTTCAAGAAATTTGCTATGAACCTACGGTAATATCCCGCTAAGCCCAGAAAAGAACGAACTTCGGTTGGGGTTGTGGGAACACACCAATTTTTCACGGCTTCAATTTTTGCAGGATCGACGTGAATTCCTTGGCTATTCACCACATGCCCTAAGAATTAAACCTCTTCTAACCAGAATTCACACTTGGAAAACTTGGCGTATAATTGCTCCTTCTTCAAAAGTCCAAGAACTTGTCGCAAGTGCGTCTCGTGATCCATTTTCGTCTTGGAATAAATAAGAATGTCATCAATGAACACGATCACAAACTTATCCAAATACGGTTTACATACTCGATTCATGAGATCCATGAACACGGCAGGTGCATTGGTCAAGCCAAAAGGCATAACCATGAACTCGTAGTGTCCATATCGAGTACGAAAAGCGGTCTTTGAAATGTCATCATCGTGAACACGTAGTTGATGATACCCAGAACGTAGATCGATCTTTGAGAATTGAGTTGCTCCTTGAAGTTGGTCGAAAAGATCATCGATTCGAGGGAGAGGGTATCGGTTTTTGATAGTAAGCTTGTTGAGTTCTCGGTAATCGATGCACATACGAAATGAACCATCCTTCTTCTTCACAAACAGGACAGGTGCACCCCATGGTGATGAACTAGGGCGAATGAAACCCTTATCGGTCAACTCTTGCAGTTGGTTAGCTAGTTCTTGCATCTCAGACGGTGCAAGACGATAAGGAGATTTAGCCACAGGGTTTGCACCAGGGATTAAGTCAATCTTGAACTCAACTTCTCGCACGGGCGGTAGCCCTTTAAGATCTTCAGGAAAAACCTCAGGAAAATCCCGCACGACAGGAATATCTTTCAATTCCTTACTCTTGGCTTTCGTATTAACTACATATGCCATGAAAGCCATGTAGTTTTTGCTTAAGCACTTGCGGGCCTTGATACAAGACATAAGTTTGAGTCCTTGGGATGGTTTCTCCCCAAAGACCTTTAAGGTATCACCAGTCGGTAAGGGAATTCGGATGCACTTCTCGAAGCACAAAATTTCCGCACGATGTTTGGCTAACCAATCCATGCCGATAATAACGTCGAAGCTTCCCAGTTGCATAGGAATGAGGTCGATGGAGAACTCGTGTTCGTTAAGGCTTAAGGTGCAATCACGTATTACGACGTCAATGACAATAGATTTCCATCGGCGACTTCGACCGTGAAGGATCTTCCCAGATTAACACGCGGTTTAGAAAGTATAGGCTCGAATTCCAACGACACGAAACTCTTATCCGCACCCGAATCAAACAATACGGATGCATAATGACTATTTACAAGATACATACCTGTTTGGTAATAACCTATTATTGGTATGATGAACACAAAGATAGGAATATTTATAAGACAAGGAATGAGTTAAAAGTAGTTCAACGTCGTACCATTCACCACGTCATTGTTGGCTTGTGCTTGGTTGACGTTGATGTTGAAGGCCCTTCCACGAGCCGGTGGCACATTTCCTGCATTGCGAGGACATTGCGGACGAATATGACCAGACTCGCCACAGTTATAGCAGGTTCGATTGGTAAGCATTGCAGTGTTGTTTGGCGCTCGAAGACAAGTAGCCACCAAGTGTCCATACTTCCCACATAATGAGCAGACTCGGCATGGAATGTTGCTTGAATGGTGGTACTTGCACGTGTTACACATAGGATGTGGACCAGCATAAGCTTTAGCCATGGGGCTTGATTTGCAACCACCATTTGTTTTTGAGGAGCATTTGGAGTGGTCACAGCGTAGTTGCGTGTTGATGTGAACTTACGCTTCTTGCTTTGGGAAGACGACTCGGCCCTTACCTCCTTTGTTGCCTCGGGCGTCGCCTTCGCAGTAGACTTTGAACCCTTTGCCGACATAGTGCCAGCTCTAATATGATTCTCAGTGAGCTGCGCTGTGATAGTAATTGCCTCCTCCAAAGTTGTGGGCCTACTACCCACCACGGTATCTTGAATTTGAGGTGGTACCCCCTTGATGAATTTTTCAATGTTACGGGGCACAGTGTCTACCATGTGTGGTAGAAGCATACTCAATTGATGATGTCGGGTGGAATAAGCCAAATGATTCCCACCATCCTGTTTGAGGTTCCAGAACTCCTCCTCCAGCTTTTGCAACTCGCTCCTCGGGCAAAACTTTTGGATCATGATATCCTTAAATTCTTCCCAGGGCAACGCCAAAGCAACCTCAGTTCCACGGTTTTTCTTTTCACTATTCCACCATGTTAGTGCCCTTTGTTGAAGGACACTTGCAGCATAGCGAACTTTGAACTCATTAGGGCACTCGCTAACGATAAAGGTGTTCTCCATACTTTCAAACCACTCGAGGAGTCCAGTGGCTCCTTCTTTTCCACTAAAACTAGTGGGTTTGCACGAGTTGAAGTGTTTGAAAGTGCAAGTACGGGTGTTCCCTTGTTGATTGTTGTTATTCTCTCCATGAGCACCACTATTGTTCCCATTAGTGTTGTTGTTGCTATTAGCCATTAGGGTGCTATTAAGCTCAGCAACCATGGTTGGGAGCACAGCAGCCATTTGTCGGGCTATCATTGCTGCAAGTTTTCGGTCGGAACTTCCACGCTTTCCATGATGACGAGACATGCTAGATATACAAAATGAGTTAGTTACAGGAATGAGAATAATAAAGGATAGTAGTTTAGACAAAGACAAGCTAAGGGTTGTAAGGTACACAGAATGATTCCATTTGGGTAACACATTACCATTTGGAAACGTTGACACGTCAAGGTGATTTGACCCATTTGCCTTAGAGATTTGTGTATTTTGACCATAGTTTATCACTCATCCCAGAAATCCCCAGGTAGCGTAACGGGCCCCTCAATGAGATTTATACGAATACGCTTGCCTTAGCCCGAGGGCTTTTTGCCAGGAAATCCAGAATACAGGTGTCTATGTGTCACACAATATTTCTTAGGTTCATGAAATCAAAACCTTGATGAGATTTATATAGATTAGACATAACGCCTAAAGATCCAAGTCATAAGCATAAGTATACGATTCCACGTGTCATCGAGAATAAGATTAAGAGGTTTCGTGTTCGGGGAGAGTCTAAGAGTCAAATGTAAGTTTTGGGAGACATGTAGAAATGTTTAGGCAATCCTATGCTAAGGCATCAAATTGCACATAAGGGAACATAGCATTATGTAGCATGCAAACCATATACTTTAAAAGATAGAAATATAATTCTATAAGGTTCATGCATATGCTATAGTCTAGGTCACCATTTCTAATAACCTAATTCCCTATAGTTACGGGCTCTGATACCAATCTGTCACACCCCAACCTTGACAGCGGAAACGTCGAGATGTGAGGGTTAAGATCGTTCACAACCACATAACGCTATTAATAACCCAAATACATATTAATCATAAGTTCCAATTGTATCATTACAACCATAAGTCTCAAAGTAATCAAAATAAGCATAACAAGTCGTTTTATTTCATTTATTTATCTAGGTCCATTCCTAGACGTGTAAGCTTCAGAGAGTAGAAATCAAACTTGAGGGTTTCCTGAAACATGTTAAAAATAAAAGGTCAACATAAAATGTTGGTGAACATTCCATAGTTTTCAATACATAAGTATATAAAAGATGGCAATTCAAGTTATAAGCTAGTGAATAAAGTGATTAGAGATGTTATGAACAATGCAACAATCAAACCTCGACAATGTTTTACAAGTATCAAACGACGTTAATATTCTATCAACGTTAAAAGTATATACGATCAGCTAAGTGTACTTGGATCAACCAAGCAGGCTTGTCTTACCCATAGATCTATGACTTCGCTGGGCTAGCAATAGTTAATGATCGTACATATAACGCCATAACATGGTAACCACAAAAGTTCAACTAACCACAACTTTAAATAAATTGCCATAAAGTTTACAAGTCTCGAATAAGTTTACAAGTGCGATGATATAAGTTAACATGTTTCACCCCAAAGTGTGAAAATAAAAAAAGAGGTATGGAAATACTCACTTGATCAAATAAGTATATATTGGATGATTAATAAGAAAATAATAACACGCGTCGTTCAACGTAATCCTTCACAATGCACCTAAAATATATGTTTTTACGAGAATTTAAGTTTCTATTGTAATGATTTTAACGAATCAACGAGGACTAGGGTTCTAAGTGGATTTTGGGGCTTGTCAAATGCTTACCTTTAACAATTGAAAATTATTCATGATTTCTTAAAAATTTTATATATATATATGTATATATATATGTATATATATATATTTATGTTTTATTTCATGATGTGAAAAGAACATTTATAATAACTTGGAAAATGTATAGAACAAAGTTTTATAAAAAGAAGTAAATACAATTTAAACAATATTATTTGAAATGAACGTTTGGATCAATAATAATTTATCAATTTATACTATTATTTAGAGTCCATTTTATAAGAAATAACCTAAATTAACCCTTGTTATAATATCTTATTAAAATATATTTAATTATATAAATTTTGGAAAATTTACAGAAAATTATGTGGTGTCTTTAAAAATGTTTAAAGTCTACAAACACCATTTTTATGTTTTTCTAGATTTTTTATAATTATTTTAAGGCTGAAAAGCCTTTTAAAAAAATATATGGAGGTGCCCGGGTTCGAACCCGGGACCTCAAAGTGGACAAACAAGTGTGGAACCAGTGAACCAAGGCATACAGCCGCGGTATCACTTGGTTCCAAACGGTTTTAAACCCTTTAACCCATTTCCCCCAAATTGCATATGAACCCTAATTCCCTTTGATCCAAATTGATGTTCAATTCGGTTTGATAAGCATTTGAAATCATGGGGCTTTCGTTCCCCATGTAAAAACGAGTGGTTAGGTATAGTTAATTACCCGATTTCGATTGAAATGAGATCAAGAATAGCCAAGAACAAGCCGCGGCTGCAGTTGAATTCGTTTTGTGAGCAAACGATGAATGTAATCAAATTAAACTTGTGTGAAGCTTCGGGTAGTGGTCTTGATGCAAAACCCTCTACTAATTGGTGGTTAGAAGGCTCGGAATATGATCAACGAGTGGGTGGCAGTTCGCGAAGAAGATGCTAATCGGGTGCTATGTTTGTGTTTGATTCAGGAGAAATTGAGAGTGTTGTTCGATTAAGGGTAGATATATGACCGTTTATGTGATGTTAATTTGTATTATTATTGGGGTTTAATTGTTTAACGGCTCTCGACTTAAAATCGTCGGTTACTCGCTTCGATAGGTTCATAATCAAGCTTTAAAGGCGTTTAAATTTCATTATGATGTTCGAATCGTGGTTAGAAAACGGTTTTGGGTGAAAATTCAGTGTATATGGACGGTTTGGAGGTGGCCGGAGCTCGCCGGAGCTCCGCCGGTGTGCGGCTGCCGGAACTACGGGAGAGGGAAAATAGGGGAAGGGGTTATGTTTTGAAATTTTACACAATAGGTCCCTCAACTTTAAATTATTATTATTTTATGCTAAACCTTTTATTTAAAGTTTATAAATTGACAAAACAAACCCCTGAACTTAATTAACTTTAAGTTTTAATCATTTTTAAAGTTTAATAACTCTTATAAATTGTTATTATTATTATTATTGTTATTATTATTATTATTATTATTATTATTATTATTATTACTATTTATTATTATTGTTGTTGTTGTTATTATTATAATTTGTTATTGATTGCAATTATTATCAACATATTCAATTTAATTGTTTAAAATGTTAATTTTTTTTAAATTAAAGGAAGAATATAAAATTAAGAAAACAGCATAGGTAACCCATAAGTTTCATAATTGATGACAATGATCCTTGCAAGAATATAACGAGGTTAACTTTTATTTTAACGAAAATACGAGATGTTACAACATTCCACCATGGATGACCACCATTCCCCTCACTCCACCACCACCGCCAATGTCAACACCTCCGGCAACCTTACTCACAGCGGAGCCACCTCCAGAGCCGGATCCACCGGCGGCGCTAAAGGTCCTCCTGCATCACCATCCTCCCGAATCTACCACCGCCAATGTCGACACCCCATCTCAAGGTCCCCCTGCATCACCATCCCCCCGCCCTTAGCCCTACCTCCCTCTTCGAATTCCCCGTCCTATTAACCAACATTAAGGTACGATTTGCTTAATTTCACCGTATTTCGATTTTGTATTTGGATTATGTTTAGTATTTGAAATTGAAGCTTATCGACAACAAATTCGTGAGAAATTGAAGCTTATCAGATCACAAATCCGTTTCTCCGACAACAAATCCCAATACTTAACGCCCAAATCATCACCACCGGAGAACAAATGAAGCTTATCGACATGCGGCGATGAGGTGGTCGTCGAAACGGAAGCAGGCGGAGGTGGTGGTGTCTTTGAAGGCCACGATGGTGGATTTGAGTTGCAGGGTATGGGCGGAGAAGATGGTGATGGTGGCGGAATGGGTGGTGGCGAAATCATGAGGGGATGAAGGGGAGAATGCGAGTGAAGTGATGGATGAAACTAGGGTTTGTGATTGTTTGTGTTTGAAGGATTTCCAGTAGTTTGATTCTAGGAATGATGTGGGTTTGTTGTTAGTGGGTTTGTTGGTAGTGGGTTTGAGCTTCGGTTTGATGGAGAATGAATTGATTGTTGGTTCTGATTGATCGTTGATCGCCATTGAAGGAGAACGAAGGTTTACAGATGATGACGGTCGATGTTGATGGTGATGGTATGGTGAGCTTCAATGAGTTCAAACAGAGGATAAGTCAGGTGGACGAGGGGTAGTTTAGTCTTTTTACAATAATTTTAACAGGAAAACTAACAGTGTTAAGTCATCTGGACTCAAATGGAAATAAAAATAAAACGAAAAGACTCAAATGGAAATAAAATGAAACGTTAGGGGGCTGATGGCAATTTTGAAACCGCAGAGATGCAAGTGGTTAAAATGAACAAATATTAGGGATGCAAATAGTAATTTACTTTTTCTTTTTTATTGTGCCCGCGTTCAAACTCAACATAGTTATTTGATTGATTGCATCATAATTTTGTTTGGGTTTTTTCTCAGGTGATAGAGATGTTGTTTCAAGGGAGATATGATCCCCGACTCCAAAATCTCTTGTTATTCGTAATCAAAATTAAAGTATGTAATTACTTGTTATTTAGTTTGAAAAACAGAATAGAGTTGAATTATTTATTGACTTAAAGTATGTTATAACTGAAGGATTAATTTTGATTAATTGTTTAATTGTTAAAAGATAATTATAAAAGCTTATTTATCGGTAATTTTATGGAAGGAGATTGAGTCAAACAATGATAGATTGGGTCCTTTTAGGAGTTGGTATTTGATTTGATTAAAATTTATAGTTTGAATTAGTTTAAGAGTCTTAATGTTCAAGTATTGTATTTTTAAAAGTAGAAGGTTTTAGATTAATGTGACGTGTGGTCTTCGAAATTAATAGTAATAGAGTTATGATCTTGTAATTAGGTTACAAATAGTTTTGTTACACAACCAATTTGATCTCAATCATTAATTAAAAAGATCAATAGTTGAGATTTATTTTTACATTTTTTAGATTTATTACTTTTTTTATTTAAACATTTCCCATCTAGTATTAAGGGGCATTTGGCCTAGCAGTATTAAAGTTGTTTAAAAAGATATATCTATTTAGAGGATGAGAGTTCAAATGTAATAAACAAATATATATAGATTAATTCAAGAGTGAGATTTAAAAGGTGTTTGAGTTAGTAATATAAGAAATACTAAATCTACTGAATGTAAAAATACATGCTTTTTTATTTTTTATTGCATACTTGTGATTTAAATAATCTTATATACACATAAATAACAAAAGGTTGTCCAAGAAACTAGTCCACTTACATAAGATTTGTATCATATTGATTTTTATTCACATGTGACATATGATAGTCTCTGATGGAAATTATGGAACATTTTGGTAGTTAAATTGTGTGTCTCACAATTAGAATATTAAAGGTTCAAAACTTCAAATCATATATTTTACAGTTTGTGATTTTACAGAAACTCTAAAAGTTATTTGATTAAACAATATGTGAGATATGATAATCATATGACCAATACATACACATGTAAATTAGTTCCAATTATATGCTCACACAAATTTTTAATTAACGAACTATATTACTTGTAGAACATACCATATCCGTATATACATAAAGATCAGGCATGTAAAAATCTAGTGTTAAATTGTATAATAATTTAAACATCGTATTTCAAGTAACATTTAAAGTAACATTTGCATTTTTGCATGTGCCATGTTAATAAGTTGACCAGATTCAAGGAATTTCCCACAAAATGCTTTTAGTAGCCAATGGTCAACATGGGTACAAAGTATCAAGTCACAAAAGTTGGTTCTATCGAACAATTTTATAGTAAAGTGTTAATATGAAACGTCACCATGTCATTAACCACTACATCATACAAAATCACATGCTTAAAAGTTTTTTTATAATGATTGAATGACCTTTTTGGAACATGAACATGATTAAAAATTCCCATGATTGGTATGATAAGATCTAATATCTAGTATATCTTGATCAATATATGTATATGGGATTAAGTAAAAATAGGTTTTGCCTAGAAAGAGCAGGTTGCAATGAGAATATGTCACGTTTATGTTGTTGGTTCTAAGACCAAAGGTACATCATCCATCCATGTATGGAAAATAAAACAAAACAGTATAGTATAACGGTTTACCGTTTATAATTATTTTGTTATGTTATATAATCGTGTTGGTTTAGATAAAATTGCATATTTGTAATGGTAAAACAACGAAATTGTGTGGTTGGGTTAAAATCATTTGACAACGCATAGATATCTTAAGAACTTTAAGAACCAATATCAATAGTTTATATTTTTTTTAAATCATATTTTATACACATGGTTGTGTATGTTTGTATATATTAAAAATCATCAAAATAACACAAAGCCTCATCAAACTATTATTTGTATATTTTAAAAAAATTTCAATGACGAATGCATTCGACGTTTCATGCCAGAAAACCGCTTGCATTGACTTTTTTGTGTTTTATTTTCTTGGTTTGTTGTCCTTTTTTTATGAAAAGGTCATTGTTTAGCTACACGTGTATAGATAGTATAATCTACATATGATATACACATGTGTAGATTACAAGTTCGCTTATTGTTATCTTTTAGAACTTCAAGAAAGATGATAAAACATTATAATTCAATTATTTATTTTATATAAAACCAAAAAATGTGTTAATGTGAGTCTCGTAATTATGAAGATATTTATGATTTCTCAAATGATTTTAACCCTTAAAATCAGTATAGTTATAATGTAAAGTTATAAATAGTAAATCAACAATTTTTATACAATGGAACACACTTTATGAAAGATTATGTTTTATATTAACAATACTTTACTCAAACTATATATAAGTAAGTTTAAAGGTGTATGTTTTTTAAGATAATACCGTATAAAAATTTATTTTGTGTTAAAGAAAATGATGGAATTAAAAAAAATAAAAATTGTGAACTTTTCTAAAACTGTCTTTCTAGACCGACTTGGCACTCTGTACGTGCATTTGGTCATCCATCTTTCTACCTTTATGTGTGTAGAAAGAGAAAAGATTGATTAGAGCATTCAAGTTAATTTTTTTATTCCTTTATTTTTTTTAAGTGTGTGTTATATATTATAAAGAATTGTTATAACTGTTTGTGAGTGAATGAGAAAAAAAATTATGCCAATTATACCGTGATTCATCGTATTTAGGAAAACACGGTACAACCCTCATAAATTTTTTAATAATAAATATATAAAAATATTATTTAATTAAAGAGATAGTAAAAAATTAATATTTTTAGTATAAATATGATGATAAAGATGTGGATGCTAATGTGAATGCTCGGGAACCTTTAAAATAGAGAACCAACGAACATATTCGAACCATTAATCCATATAATATGAGTAAAGAGAAATATCTTGATCAATAGTTGTACCGGTTTTGATCCAAGCCAGTATGTTAATTGTCACATCCCGACGGAAGCGTAAAAAACGCGGGTGGGGTGTGACTTGCTTTATCTGGGTACATTAATTATAGTGAAATAAACATAATAAATATATATACATAGAATCACAACATAAGACATGCTTTTATTTATAATATTTAGAATTACATCTTGTACATAGTTTTTCAAAATTAGATGTAATTTTTCTACACTTGACTACAGCATGTCTTTAGAACCGATGGAAGTGTGCGTCAACGTACACACTACCGTCAACGATATTGACGGTTAACGTGACAAATACTCTTCCTACCACTTCGCCCCAACCATTATGCACTTCAAAGCTAAAATCAAAAGAGTTACTCATTGTCTCCTGAAAAAGCATACTTAAACCAGTCAACAAAAAGTTGGTGAGAACATAGGTTTATATCCAAACAAAATATTTGTTGATGCACCAATTACAACCAAACCTGCTCACACACATAATCATACTGTCACGAAATAATTCACAAAATCAGATAATATTACATCTCAACCCTCATTCGGTTAGGTGCAGGAAAATAGCAGCAACACTCATCCTGTTGGTGCAAATATTTCCCTAAGTAGCGCTACTAATATTATCGGACGGTTCCTCATTCGAACTAATGGTTGTATCACAAATGACAGTAAGTATCAAAATATTTTCAAAATTAGTACATCAACACAAATCAGTATGCTTTTTCCCCAAAAACTTTGTGAATACCAAATTGTCAAAAGTGGGGCTATGAAACTCACCGTGTCTTCAATTTGAACCTATAAAACAATTCACAATATCAGACAAAATTTTTTTTAAATTTTTAGAACCTCAGATTTATTTAACTTTTGAGAGTTTTGCTGTAAGGTAGTCAAATGATGTTATTACAAATTCCCAACAATTAGTTATTATACATAATTTACTTGAAATTAGTCCAAAGCCTCCATAAATCACTAAAATTACCTATAGTTATCCAAAAATCACCAAAATTTTACAGAATGTTATTTCCATAGTTAGTAACATCCCATAAATTTTATAACATCTAACTCTTAACAGATTGTTTTCTGCAATCTTTATAATATTCCCAAAATTTATCAAAAATATCTCCTGTAATCGATAAATTCTTAATTTTTACATACAGTTTCTTATAAAAAATATAATATCATATAAATATATCAAGGTCCTACTCATAGCATATTATTTTCTGTAAATTTTACAACAATCTTAATATTTAGAAAAAATAGTTATATTACTCCAAAAGACCCACCGCCCTCACCACCCCAAAGACCCACCGCCCTCACCGCCGACCTCCTCACTACCGGAAGCTTCATCTAGGGCAAACCACAAGTTCTACTCACCACCGCCGTAACTACCACAGCCGGAAGCTTCATCTCAGCCGGAAGCTTCACCTACCCACCCACCGTCGGAAGCTTCATCGCCCGGAAGCCCATCTCTGAAGCCGGAAGCTTCAGCTACCACCGGCGGAAGCTCGACCTTCACCTACCCGACACACCGCCGGAAGCTTCATCGCCCGGAAGTTTCATCCCCGACACCGGAAGCTTCATCTACCCACCGACGGAAGTTAGCAGCCTCCACAAACCGGTGAGATCCGTTGGTGACATCTAGCAACCTCCACAAACTGGTGAGATCTGTTGGCCATCGGGCCTAACCAAAAACCCTAACCTGCGTGTACTTTTGGTGAGACCTTTTCATCTCGGCTTCTCATATTTGCTTTTAGTCTTGTTTATTTTTACTCTCTTGTTTAGACTGCTTGGCTGGGTTAGGGGTACCAGCATCTGCTTTTCTGTGTGAATTCTGCTTATTTAACAGGGAGAGTCATCCCCTATTCTTAGTCTTTTTTGTGTGAATTCTGCTTTTCTGTGTGAATTCTGCTTTTCTGTGTGAATTCTGCTTATTTAACTTGTGTGAATTCTGCTGATTTGTTTTTCTTGTTTATTTTAGTCTGGGTTAGTCTTGTTTATTTTAGTCCGGGTTAGTCTTGCTTATTTAACTTGTGTGAATTCTGCTGATTTGCTTATTTAACTTGTGTGAATCCTGCTTTTCTTGTCCGTGCTTTATATTTCTTGGTGGTTTTAGTAGACTCTGTCTGGTATAATAGATAGTAGGAGCCATTATGCTGCCCCGAGATCATGTTCAGTGAGGAGAGGTGCGAAGACAGGGAATAAGGTCTGTAGATTAAGAGTAGCATCGTGGAATGTAGGAACCTTAACCAGTAAGTTATTAGAGTTAATTGATGTGCTGAAGAAACGTAGGGTACATATAGCATGCCTGCAGGAGACTAGATGGCGAGGTGGGAGAGCAAAAGAGTGCGATAGTTATAAACTATGGTATTCAGGGTCTGATGGAGCTAAAAACGGAGTAGGTTTTCTAGTTGCTAAGGAACTCCAAGACAATGTAGTGGAGGTGAAAAGATACAATGATAGAATTATGTTGTTAAGAATAGTAATAGGAGATGAGGTAGTGACGGTAGTTAGTACGTATGCACCTCATGTTGGACTAGGGGAAACGGAAAGAAAAACATTCTGGGAGAGTTTAGACCACGTTATAGCTGACATACCTAGAGAAGAAAAGTTATACATAGGAGGAGATTTTAATGGACATATCGGAAGGGATAATGAGCATTTCCAACTGGTGCATGGAGGATACGGGTATGGTCTTAGGAATGACGGCGGTAGGGAGCTTCTTGAATTTGCAGTAGCACATGACTTAGGCATCATAAATTCGTTCTTTAAGAAAAAAGACTCGCATCTAAGCACGTTTAGCAGCGGCGGGAGACACACGCAGATAGATTATATATTGACGAGGAGAGAAGAGCATAGCTCGTGGAAAGATTGTAAAGCAATCCGGGAGAGACGGTTGTGACGCAACACCATATGTTGGTGGCGGATATACGCGTCAAGAGGCCAATTGCCCAACGGAACAGGAGAATCACACCCAAGATCAGATGGGGTCAGCTCAAAGATGAAAAGATTACCATTTTTAGAAATAAAGCCATACCAATGAACCAAACTGGGCCACAGGAAGATGCAAACCAAAAGTGGGAGGTTATGGCAACTAGGCTCATACAAGCAGCTAAAGAAACGCTTGGAGTTACAACAAAAGGACAGTTGGTCATCAGGAATCATGGTGGTGGAACGAAATTGTACAGGAGAAGATACGTATCAAACAACAAACTTTTAGAGAGCTCATACGATGTAACAGTGAGGCAGAACACGCAGAGCTAAAACAAAAGTACAAGGAGGCTAAGAGACAAGCGAAAAAATCGGTGTCAGAGGCAAAGAACACGGCATATGAAAGGATGTATAAGCGATTAGAGACGAAAGAAGGAAAGCATGACATGTTCAAGATAGCCAAGGCAAGAGAAAGAAGAAGACAGGACCTAACAATGGTCAAGTTCATAAAGGCTGCGGATGGAAAGGTTTTGGTGAACGAGAAAGATATCAAGGTGCGATGAAAACTTACTTCGATAACCTATTTAACATAAGGAATCCAAATAAACAAACTGAGATGGATGGAACAACCCAAACAACGCAACAAAACCAACGCTATTGTAGAAGCATCACGGTTGACGAAGTTAAAAGAGCTATGAAGAAAATGGGAAGGGCTAAAGCGGTGGGGCCAGACAACATACCGATTGAGGTGTGGAAATGCCTGGGTGATGAGGGTCTCCAATGGCTAACAGATCTATTTAACACTATCTTTAAGACAGGGAAGATGCCAGACCAGTGGAGAACCAGTGTCATAGTCCCCATATATAAGAAAAAAGGAGATATCCAAGGATGCGAAAACTACAGGGGAATAAAGCTACTGAGTCACACGATGAAACTATGGGAAAGAGTTATCGACACGAGAATTAGACGGGAAACCCAGATAGCAATAAACCAATTTGGATTTATGCCAGGACGCTCTACAACTGAAGCCATACACGTCATAAGACGGATAATGGAGAAATATAGAGAAAAGAAAAGGGACCTCCATATGGTATTCATCGACCTAGAAAAGGCCTATGACAGTGTACCGAGACAACTAATTTGGGAAAGTCTACGACATAGAGGGGTACCAGAGAGGTATATCAAATTAATTAAGGATATGTATGACGGGGCAAAAACATGTGTGCGAGCACCGGTAGGAGACACAGACTCGTTCTCAGTGGAAGTGGGACTCCATCAAGGATCGGCATTGAGCCCATTTCTCTTCGCACTAGTGTTGGATGAGATGACTAAGTCAATACAACAGGCAGTCCCGTGGTGCATGCTCTTCGCGGATGATATTGTCTTAATATCAGAATCTAAAATGATGCTTAACGACAAGCTAGAGCAGTGGAGAGCAGCGCTAGAGAGCAGAGGATTAACGATAAGTCGCTCTAAGACGGAATACATGCATTGTAACTTTGGTGGCGACGATGAAGAGGACACCCAAATCAGTATCCAGGGCATGCCGGTCCCACAGACATCTAGGTTCAAATACCTGGGCTCGTACCTGCAGGAGGACGGAGAGATACACAGCGATGTAGCTCACCGTGTCCAAGCAGGATGGTGCAAGTGGAGAGCAGCATCAGGGATCCTATGTGATAAGAGGTTTCCAGCAAAACTTAAGGGAAAACTATACAGAGTGGCGGTACGCCCAGCTATGCTATATGGGACAGACTGCTGGGCCATAAAGAAATCGCACGAGAAACAAATAGAGGTTGCGGAAATGCGAATGCTAAGGTGGATGTGTGGCCATACAAGACTGGATAGGATAAGAAACGAAGTGTTTCGACAGAAGTTAGAAGTGGCTTCTATTGCAGATAAAATACGAGAGGGAAGATTAAGATGGTATGGACATGTCAAGAGGAGACCAATGGCAGCACCGGTCAGAGCAGTGGAGAACATCAGCATAGAGGGTAGGAAGAGTAGAGGATGTTAGGTCTAGATTGTATAGGGCTAGATCAATTTTGTATAGGCTTAGTACTTGAAAATCAAGTCTTGTAATTAACATTTGTAACAGTCAAAATATATATATATGTGATTTTAATCTATAGGTTAACCCATATATGTATGTGTGTTGATTTGTGTCTTGACAGGAAAAACAAATTTACTTGGATGGATTTACTGAAATTGACCAAGTGTAGGAAACATCTACGGATGAACAACTTTGTTAATCCGTAGATATGTTTCTTACAAGACCAAATGACAAAGTACATGTTCCTGCGGATGATCAAATACCATGAAGTGAAGACTCCTACGGAAGAAGAATTTCCTACGGAAGAACAACTTTGCTACGGAAGACTAAGTCATCTACGGAAGAACAAATGTTCTGCAGATGAGAAGATTGCTGCGGAAGAACATTATACTTGTGCGATTACAACTCCTAGAAGTCAAACAAGTCAACACAATCAATAACAAATCCCGAGAGATCCGGTGTTTCCTTAACCGACTCAAATCATCTATAAATATGAGTCCTAGGTTTCACATCTCGGTGAACACAATCAATCAATATTACGGCGATCAAGAGTTCATTGTGCAACCCTAGCAGCCGTCACATCAACATCAAACATCATTCGATACACAGAATTCGATAGTTCATAGTCATTCATTATTCTTTTGTAATCATTACATTATAGTTAATGAAATACATTTGAATTATTATAGATTTCGTGTTTATTGTGTTTCTGTGGTTGTGTTCATCATTGATCATTATAAACAATTAAACGTCAATTAGTAATAATTCCGCGATCATTAAGTTGATTTATTTAATACTGATAATTCCTGTATTGCGATCCTTGGATTCACAGGTGGTATCAGAGCCATTGGTGCTCATTGATTTAGATCAATTGATCTATCAGTATTAAAATTGTTTAATTGATTCTCAAATAATTAAATCAACGACTGATTTTTCAGCAAGCACTCTCTCATTGCTTGTTTGATTTAGATCTATATTCAAATCAATTGAATACTAGATCTGGGTCTTTGATAGATCTGTCAATTTTCGCTTTTGAGTTTTTATTGATTCGTTTGAATTAAACATGAGTAATTTTGGAGGAGGATCTTATCAACCACCAAAGTTAGAAACAAAAGCTGATTTTAAATCCTGGAAGATCAAGTTCAGGAATCATGTGAACTACACAGATTCTGACTTGTGGGAGTCCATCACACAAGGTCCTTATATTCCACCCACTCTTGGGCCGGATTATAATGACAAAAATCAGCCAATCAGCACTAAGGACTTGCCACCTGATGATGTCAAGAAGGTCAAAGTCGATATTAAAGCATACAGCTTGCTTAGTATGGCTTTACCTGAAGAAATCTTGATCAGGTGCGAGAACTATAAAACAGCCAATTCCCTGTGGAAGATACTTCACACTCTCTGTGAAGGGAGTGATGAGATCAGAAGCATAAGGAAAGACACCCTTAGATCACAATATGAAACTTTCATCATATTGAGGGTGAGTCAATTCCTCAGCAACTCCATAGATTTATGCAACTTGTTACGAAGATGAACATCTTGGAGTTGAAATATACAACTGGGGAACTTAACAAGAAGATGCTCCATACTTTGCCTGAAAGTTGGAAGCAAACTGTCTCCATGTTCAAGAACACCATTGATCTCAAGACAACTGGTCTAGATACATTGGTTGCTAAAATAGAAGCACTTGAACTGGATGAACAATCAAGAAACAAGAGTGTGAGAACTCATGTCTCACCTTATCACTTCAAGGAAACAAAGAATCCTGGAAGTGCATTTATTTCTAATAATGAAGATGATAACTCTTGTGCTTTGAGTGATGACGAGGAGGAAGTAAGTTTTTATGCCTCCAAACCCACTAAAAAGTCATCTCAGAGTAAAATCAAAAGGAAAAGGCTAAATCTACAGAGAAAAGAGAGCCATCATCAACAGCAAATTCAGAACCAATAACTGTGATATTGGATTCTGAAGAACAAAAAGCAGCCTTTGCAGCTTTTAGTTCTAGTTTTCAAGCATATCTTGGAAGTTCCCTTACAGCAGCAAACATCTACCAACAAGATTTGGAGGAACTCCCTCCTGATGTTGTAGAAGAGATGGATCTACAATGGTAGATGGCGATGATTGCTTACAGAGCCAAGCAATATCTTCGACGAAATAAAAATCTGGCAGCAGCAAACAAAACATCGAAGATTGGAGTTGATAAGTCTAAAGTCAGATGTTACAAGTGCAATCTCTATGGTCACTTTTCTAGAGAATGCAACCAACAATCAACTCCACAGCATCAGCATCAGCAGCAACAACACTATCAGAATCAGCATCCAACCTCTCAAAGATCTTTACATAGACAACCTCAGCTCACATCCCCACCAGCCACAAATACATCAGCAGGACCAAGCAACTCTAAGGAGACAGGTCTTATCATACTTCAGGATGGAACATGTGACTGGAGCCTGTATGAGAAGGAAGTGATAGAGGAGAATCAAGCACTGATGGCACATATGGAAAACAAAGTCCTCCTATGGCCAGAGAGGAACAATCATGGAGAGCTGACAACAAGTGGTATGTTGACAGTGGTTGTTCCAGACATATGACAGGCAACTGTGCACTTCTCATGACTTCAAACATAAACATGCCTCTTATGTGGCATTTGGTGGGGATAAGAAGGAGGTAAAATTGTTGGTGAGGGAATGGTAACTAACGGTGTGTTAACATTTGAAAAAGTAAATTACTGTGAAAATTTGCAGTATAATTTACTTAGTGTTTCCCAAATTTGTGATCAAAATTATTTAACACTCTTTGATAACACTAACTGTTACATTCTTAAGCCAGGATTTACAGTTCCAGCAGACTGGATACTTCTTAAAGCATCAAGAAAAGGCAACATATATATGGATATGAACAACACAACACTCACAGATCATGAGACATGCCTGCTGTCCAAACATATAGAAATCAGATACCATTTTCTGAGAGATTGCTCTGAAAAGGGTCTAATCAAGTTAGTCAAAGTAGACACAACCAATCAGCTTGCTGATTTGTTTACTAAAGCATTTGATTCTGTTAGATTCAATTTTCTGATAGAATCTTTAGGGATGATTAACTTAGAATAAATCAACAAAAGCATATGATTGACTTTGTGAAGAGTAATCGTTGAGGATAACTTAAGTGTCTGTTAGAACATCTATACATGCATTATATATGGGACATGATAGTAGACTATACTTGGCTATTAAACAAAAATTCAATCTGACTTATATCATACTAATATGTGAGTAGGTTCAACTTGAGTGGAAACAAAGCTAAGAGCATGCCAAACTAAAAACATGAGGTAAATGTCTGTGAGGATTCCATTTGAGAATCAAGAAGGTATGTTCTCTCCTGATGTGATCAAATCACTTACACAAGCACACTATGTAAAATACTTTATAATATTCTATCTTTGCAAAGTCATATTCCCTCTGTTTTGTGTGAACAAAGACCTGGGAATGTGATTAATAAGTGTGATCTTCATTCTCCCTCTGTTTTGTGTCAACAAAGACCTGGGTTAAAGTTCACCTCTGTTTTATGAAAGTAAAGACCTGGTGACTATGAAGATCATATTTTAGCTCTAAAAAGGAATCACTTGTGATCCATTGAACATCAAGTTCAAGAGCTATAACATCAAAGCATTCATGAGACTGAACATTGTCTCAAGATAGAACTTATAACTTAATGTACATAGTCATTAAGTGTGGAATGTAGTGATTTGCCTCATCTACGGAAGACATACTCTAACGATAATTGAATGTGGGACTCATGATTGCTACTGATTAACAAACTTCATAACATGATAAATTGCATGCCTAGTTGATACAACACTCATGTTTGAATTTAAGTGGATTTATATACTTGCAATCAGATATGTGTTGAATCAACTAACAACATCAGCAGAAGCCAATTTATAGTATGATCCCTCTATATATATATGCATGCATGTACCTGTTTGACAGATGCTTAATTGTTATCTCAACAGAATTTCTCTCATTTAGAATGTCATAAGCCTGTCATGCCTGTTCACAACTTAAATTTATGATGAATGCAACAGTTTCACATTAATCACAAATTTAGGGGGAGTAGTTCATGCATGAAAAACAAACAATAAAAGCTGATAATTATTTTGAAGGAATTGGAACTTGAGCACTATCTTGTATACAGGATACAGGAAACTTGCTTCCCTGTACTTAATTGCCATGCAAATAAAGTCAACAATGTCCAACATCAACATTTGATTCTACTCTGTAGATATCATACATTTAAAGTTCTCAAAACTTTAATTTCCGCAGAAGTTTCAGTAATACTTCTCATCCGTAGAAGTAACAGTGAAATTTCTGCATCCGCAGAAGTCACAGTAATACCGCTCATCCGTAGAAGTATTATGTGATTTCTGATTCAGCAGCAAAACAAGCAAAACAAAACAAATGCATTATTTGAACTTACATCCAATGTAAAGTTCCGCAGATGTTGACATCCGCAGAAGTTAAGGTTCCGCAGATGTTGACATCCGCAGATGTCAAGGTTCCGCAAATGTTCTGCGGAAGAAATAATGCATACTAAACACTTGGAATAGGGAAGGAATAAATGAAAGTGGGCACAACATAGAAATAAATAAAAGTGGGCCCAACATAATGTGAGCCCAACATAATTAATAAAAGATGTTAATTATGTTCGACTATAAATAAGGTATCTGACTCTTAAAAATTCATTTCTCACTTTTACAGAGCACTTTTTCAGATTAACCTAGAAAATCGCACTTTTTCCCCCTTTTCAAATTTCAAAATATCAACATTATCCAGTAACCGATTACTGTTACTGCAAAGGTAAATCATGTCTTAAACATCAATACGGAACTGGTTAATCGATTATTGTCATTCAAACGATTCAACTACGTGGTTTCTAACTTGATTTTCTTTGCAGATGGCAAATAGATTTGCTAAGGAGCATAATGTGTGCGCATTCTTGAACGCTGATGATCCAGCAGCGGAAGGATGTCGAGATATCATCAGATATCTACGACGATCCAGGCTCTTCTACGCCTTGACGGCTGAGCCTGTGATCCATCAGGCGCACATAATCGGATTCTGGAATTCAGCACGAGTGGAAGAACAAAACGATGAGGAGGTAATAGTGGCTGAGATTCTGAACCGGCGTCTTCGAATCACTGAAAGCACCATACGAAGATGTCTGGAACTGGGAGATAGAGAAATAGGGCACCCCGATGTATTCGAGAATGAATACATAGAAAAGGTATTCAATCTCATGGGTACGACGGTGATTACGAGAAAGGAGAAATCAAAAGGGTAGGCTGTGCAAACCGTACAGATTCTTGTGTCACACCTACCTGAAATGCATGTCAAATAGGAAGTCGGGGCTAGACAGATTCTCTCGCCATATATCATCTGGAATCATTGGGGTATTCGAAGGGAGAACATACAACTACGCCAAATACATCTTCAACTGCATGAGTGAACAAGTCAAATTGCAGAAGAATGACAAGATGTATATGTTCCCGAGATTCCTACAACTGATAATCAACTCAGAACTTCCAGGGTTGACCAGAGTTGGCGATGTGTTTGTTCAATCACACCTGAGCAAATCGGTATTGAACAAACTTAGTGGAAAGTATGAGGGTCCGGAGATGCCAATGTTCGCACATGTTCTAGATCCTCAAGCTGACCTGCCACAAGAGTTGGCATGGGCAGATGAAGCAGAATCATCTGCTGATTCTGCACAATCTTCTCACTCTCCACACCAAACACCACAACACCAACAGCAATCACCACTCCAAACATCACCACTCCAAACACCACCACTACAACATGCATCATCCAGCCAATCACCCACTCAACAACCACAATCACCATCAAGCCTTAACACCCAACCAATTTCCCCAATTCACCACCATCAATCTCCAGTACCAATATCTTCATCATCCTCCCAATCATCATCTCATCACACTCAACCATTCTCTCCACAACAAATCCAGTTCCCCATACAACCACCACCAGAATCTCCCAAACATCAATCTCCGGAAAGTGCTGGAACTGAACCTATTGAGGTAACTGAGTCTGTACACTCCGTACACTCAGGAGAGACAGAATTGTTATCTGAAGCCAGCACTGTTCCTTTCTCACCAACCCACACAGAAGAACATCCTTCATCAGCTCATACCGAGCTAATACCTTCATTGGAAGATGTACAACATGCTGATGAACATGGGGAAGTTCAAGAATCTGCTCAGGATGTCACTGCTTACCATGAAGATGACTTAAGTGACAGTGACATTCCTGTGAGCAAAAGCTTTTTGGTTGCTAAGTACAACAAGCTGGTACTTAAATCCAATAAGCGAAAACAAAGAATTGTGGAGCTGTACGGGGTTATCCAAGAAAAGGATGAAGAACTGACAAAGAAGGATGCCAGTTTAAAAAGGCTGAGAGAAGATGCACAATGCAACAATGAAATTATTGATGCATTGTTCCAAACAAAACGGGAGCTGGAGGCAACTTTAAAACAAGAGCAAAATGAAAAGGCCGAGCTAATAAAGCAAAAGGATCTGGAGATAGAGAGCCTGAAAAGAAAACTCTCTGATTTGAAAACAAAAGTGGATTCAAGTGCTGAACCAGAAAAACAATCGGGTAGAGCTACTAAGCCGCTGATATCCTACACCCGAAAAAGAAAATACTTTGGAGCCACACAAAAGAAACCAGAAGAAGAAAGCTCCCCAAAGAAATCAAAAGTTCCATCTCCTGATCCTACACCTTCAGTAGAAGTTTCTGCTGTGAAGGTATCCTCCGGAGAAGAAGAAGAAAGTGATAAAGAGTGGGAGGAATTAACGAGGATGGAGTCTCCCACTGCTGATAAGGGTGGAAAGGCCGATGACCTTCTAACAACTGCTGATATCTTGGAAGAGAGGCCTGACTCCAGCATGTTTATGACCCTCATCAACCATGGGTTTCCGTATGACATGGTTGAGAGGATGAACAGAACAGAAATGGCCAATGCATTGAAAGAATTTGAATTTGCAAGGTTCATAATCCCAAATTGTGATTATGAAGCCTTTACCACTTTTCAATCATTGGAGAAAATAAGGAAAGATTTGGGCCACTGTGACACAGCAAAACTTTCAAAGTACAATATGACTTGCTGGTTACAGGGTCACAATTACAAGCCGCATGAACTTAAAGGTAGAACTACTGGTGAGCTGCGGAGGATGATGGAGCATGTGATGAAAGTGGAACTGGAAACGGGAGTTAAGTTCAGAACCACTGCTCCACATCCAAAAGAACAAAGCAAACTTGCTGCTGATCCAGTAACTGTTGAATCAAAAGATCAGCACAAGGAAAAGGAAAAACTCATCAGAGAGCCAAGGGCGGTGATCCCCGGAAAAGTATGGCCTCTGGGAACAACTGTGCGAGAAATCACTGAGAAGAAATCAACTCTCGTACAGTTGTATGATCATATCACAACTCCCAGTTCTGTGGAAGACAGCAGGATTATGGCCTGGAAATATGATCCAGACTGGGATTGTGCAATAATCAAGAGGACATCTGGAAGGATTCAATACTTCCATGATGTGGAAGACATGCTCAGCCTTCCGGAGCAAGATATGAGAGATCTACAGAGCATCCCCATGTTCAACTACCCAATCCATCTCAGGAGGAGAGACTTCTCTGCAGCTGTAAATGGTATGAAGACCAGTTTTACTGATGATGTGCTCATGCAAGCAAAGAGAAATGATAAGGAGCACAAAAGAATGATACAAAATCAGAAAAGAAAAACAGCTGAAGTCTCATCCCTTGTAGATGATGAACTGCTGAAGAGAGTGGGATGTACCAGAAACTCACACATCATCAAATGCATCACTGGAAACCAGTTCACGTGTCCTATCTCAGAATGGGGATACGTTGAAAAGAATAAAGAGATGGTGTTGCTGAGAAATGTTGAAGGGAAGAAGGGAGACAAAATAAGAATCTTTGATCCAATGGAGCTAAAGATGTTGCATCCCAGTTACACTTCATACCTTCACGACAAATTCTTCCCAAAGCTAACAGATGAAAAAGCCCAAAATGATCTCTGCCTGTACGTGCACATGATACAAGTCATTGATAAACTGCATGCCAAGGCACACAAGAGAGGAAACATGAGGCTGGGCTACTGAAGGGGACAACCATAGCTGAAGTGTCTGAGCTCAGAATCTCCGAAGAAGATGAATTAGAAATTGTACATAATGATAGTGTAGTGGAAACACTCACTACGGAAGAAGATGTTTTGGGCCTGAGCTATGACACATTGAAGAAGATCAGCGGGATGCAGATCAAGTACAAGTACGATGATCAGAAAACTGCTGTATCTTACTTCTACAATAAAATGATAGCAAGAGTTAAGGAGCTTGCTGTTTTGAAGGACTGATTACAAGAAGCTAAGCCTAAGGGGGAGTATTGTTAGGTCTAGATTGTATAGGGCTAGATCAATTTTGTATAGGCTTAGTACTTGAAAATCAAGTCTTGTAATTAACATTTGTAACACTCAAAATATATATATATGTGATTTTAATCTATAGGTTAACCCATATATGTATGTGTGTTGATTTGTGTCTTGACAGGAAAAACAAATTTACTTGGATGGATTTACTGAAATTGACCAAGTGTAGGAAACATCTACGGATGAACAACTTTGTTAATCCGTAGATATGTTTCTTACAAGACCAAATGACAAAGTACATGTTCCTGCGGATGATCAAATACCATGAAGTGAAGACTCCTACGGAAGAAGAATTTCCTACGGAAGAACAACTTTGCTACGGAAGACTAAGTCATCTACGGAAGAACAAATGTTCTGCAGATGAGAAGATTGCTGCGGAAGAACATTATACTTGTGCGATTACAACTCCTAGAAGTCAAACAAGTCAACACAATCAATAACAAATCCCGAGAGATCCGGTGTTTCCTTAACCGACTCAAATCATCTATAAATATGAGTCCTAGGTTTCACATCTCGGTGAACACAATCAATCAATATTACGGCGATCAAGAGTTCATTGTGCAACCCTAGCAGCCGTCACATCAACATCAAACATCATTCGATACACAGAATTCGATAGTTCATAGTCATTCATTATTCTTTTGTAATCATTACATTATAGTTAATGAAATACATTTGAATTATTATAGATTTCGTGTTTATTGTGTTTCTGTGGTTGTGTTCATCATTGATCATTATAAACAATTAAACGTCAATTAGTGATAATTCCGCGATCATTAAGTTGATTTATTTTAATACTGATAATTCCTGTATTACGATCCTTGGATTCACAGAGGACGACCTAGGTTGACTTGGGAAGAGAGAATTAGGCGAGATATGGAACACTTGCACCTCTCTGAGCACATGATCGAGGATAGGAATGACTGGAGACGTAGAATTAAAATTAAGGACTTTTAGTGGTTTCTGTAGCTAGGAAAGGACTTTGTTTACTTGTTACGGGGCTTGATGTGTATGTAGTACGCGTGGACCCTGTTACGGGAAACTTGCGGCTTTCCTGATGCATGCTTGTTCATTTTATACTTCCTTTTGGTGATATCTTAATGCTTTGAATGCTTCTTGTATGATGTATGCTGTACCATATACCATGTACCATAAATCGTACGTTTGATTATATGATTGATTGTTTGATTATTTGATTATATGTTAAATCGCGAGCGATATATCTTTTGTATCGAGACAGGGGCCTCTTTGGAAGCGGTCTCTCTACCTATCTGGATAGAGGAAAGACTTGCCACCACCTACCCCTCCCAGACCCTGCTCTTGAGTGGGATATACTGGGTTTGTTTGTTTGTTTGTTTAGTTATATTACTCCAAAAATTATAACATTTATATATTCTGTAGATTAAGACTTAATATTATATCCATGATTTTCTCAGAATTTATTATATATTTTAAGTATTTATTATGATTTTTCTACTGCATAAAACATAAAAATTCATATCTAAATTATAATAAAGAAATAAATTCTGAAATAATTCCAGAGACTTTTATACTTCAAAGGATCTTTCTATAAATTTATCAGATTTTTTCTCGAATATGTTTAGTTTATCATTATATTTTATTTAAACAAACTATATCAATCCAACGTTTATTCCCACAATCTATTTTCTTTTTATTATCTTGCCTTATATAAAGATCATCTGATATATATATATATATATATATATATATATACATGAGAGAAAGTCATATGACCACCTGTATTTATGTATATATATATATGTAGTGATATATGTAAAACTAATTAGGGTTAAAATTTTGAAACCTTTTTGGAGTTGTTGTTGCTACAGAAGTCGAGACAGCAGGTATGTGGTGGCTTGAGTGATGATGATGATGATTTACGGGTTATGATGATGAAGATGGCTATGGTTGGTGTATGGTTGGGTGGGGGACCGAGAGGTGTAGTGATCGTGGTTGTGTGACGGTTGTGATTGTGGTGGATTGCGGTTGTAGTTGTTTAGGTTCCATAGGTCAAGATTTGATTCTAGTGCTTAGAAGGTGTAAGGATGCTTGCCATCGGGAGTTTTTGTAGCCGAATGATTGAAGGTGGTGGTTAACACATGGTTAAGCCAAGAGGTTGCCACCTTATCACCTAGTAATAATGTTAACTTGTTGAGGTGTCATGCTCCTAGGTAGCTTAGTGTCCATGTCCAATGATGAGGATGCATATGAACCGAAAGTTTTGAGATATATTCCGAGGGTTCTTGTGGCTTCAGAAGCTTACTAGTATTTTTCTTAGCAATGAACATTAGGTGAGGTGTCTAGGGTGTGTTTAGAGGTGAAGGCTTGGTGTAAGCTTAAGGCCCGAGAATGCTTTTGGGATTGCCACCTTTTATTTTACAATGATGAAGCTTCAATAGGTATTGACTTAGGGAGCTAGAAATCCTTCTATGTTCAATGTATTGGGACTTAAGGTAGTGGTTTGTCTAGGTGGCGGTTTAAAGGGATGGATTTGGTGTGAAAGCAAGGTGGCTAGCTATGGTGTGAATGTGAGGTGGTAGTTCTAGGTGGCAAGTGGTGGCGGTTAAAGGGAAGTAAGGTGATAGGTGGCATGTGGTGGTGATAGTCGGGTGAGGTGGTGGCTTCGGGTGATGGTATGGGTAGTGGTTTCGGGTGGTGGTTTGGTGGTGCTATTAACCGCGGGTTTGGGGAGGGTGGTTTGGGGTGTTTTGGTTTGGTATTAGTTTTAGGTTTTTAGTTAGAGTTTTGATTTAGTTATGTTTGTTTTAGTTTTAGTTCTCTTAATATGTATATATATACATATATAGATGTATTCATAGATATATGCATAAGTGGGCTTTATATAAACAGATTATACGTATATGTACATGCAAAACATATATACTTGATTTTGATGTAAGCAAGTATACAAAATCTCCATACATGCATGCACAAATTTCATTATATACATGTACCCTTTAAATTTTCCGTATACATATATGTATGCAAGCATGCATACGTAAAATTTGGTATATATATGTATGTGTGAACTTCAGGTATATAAACATACATGCATACGTGAATTTCTAATATATATGTATGCATGCAAACATGCATACGTACACTCCATAAATATATATATACTAGATATAATATTAATGTGATTGTAACGTAAATATAATCATAATATTATAAAAAAATTTTAGGGTTGTGACGTTAATGAAGCATGTATTATTTTAAATACAAATTTGAATTGCATGTAAATGCACATCTCTATTCACATGCGAATTCACAGTCTCATTTGTACTAATATTTATTCATTCACCTGTGAATTCATATTATAAATTATTATTCGTTTAGATATTATTCACAACGTAAAATAACATATGAAATTAATGACAGTTATTTTAAGGTAAGCATCTCATATAGGCGTGAATTATGTTATAAATTTCACCAATTATGTTGTTCTCAAGTTGTACAAATTTCTTCGTCAAAAATTTACAATTAGGTTGAACATTTAGGTAGAATTTCAACAGAGAACTAACCAGCATTGTCATGATATCAAACGTACATTTTTCACATATATCATTCCTATATATAGGTCTATTATTTCATCTTAGACATTTTTCATGATTTCTTTATTATCATTCTCTTCGAACTAAAAAAACAAGTTTTATGATGGAGTTGGTGATAAGAGGTCATAGATGAAAAGTTGAGTAAAATATGATCGAAGATTTAGAATGTTGGTGGTGATAGTCACTACAAGAAATTGGATTTTTTGCAGTGACAGAGTTCGTCGCAAAAAGACCCAAATAATCATCGCAATATATTTTTTGCGACGAAATGTTCGTCGTTATTCATTCGCCGTAATAAAGTGGTCGTAAAAAGTTATTTGCGACGAATTCTTTTGTGGGGTCCACTTGTTTTAAAAAAGGGAAATTCGGGGGGGGGACTTTTTGCGACGAAAATTTGCGATGAAAGGTAAGTTTTTGCGGCGACATATCGCCGCAAATATTTTGGTCAAAATATTATTTGCGACGACATATTGCCTTTTTGCTGCGATATATCGCTGCGAAAAACATCTTTTTTTTAAATATTTTGCTGCATTTGCAGCAATCCACCCAGATATTTCTGGGTACCAACCCCGCTGTTCAAAATCACTAATACCATCACAACCATCAAACCATTCGCAAATACAAAGCATAGCATATAGACCAAATATTGTCTAAAGTTAACAAGTCATACAAACAGATGTTCCAAATGGTTTGAAAATATGCATAACAAACATCAAACTGAACATCCTACGACGACCCACCTTCATCATCTTCTTCATCTTCATCACTTTGTTGAGAATGACCACTTCTCTTCAAGGCGCTCTGGACTTGTGTTTGGATTTGACTATGCATTTGTGCCATCGTATTAGCCATCATCTGAGACTGTCAATGTTCTTGCTCACTTGTCAGTCTCGCTGCTATCATCTTCTCAACCTCAGATTGTGAGAACATCCGCTGATCCGTTCTATGAGGTGGATGTGGGGGTTGTGAAGGTACGCTCGGTATTGGACCAATGCCACATTCCCACCCGGGCCGCTCCACCAAGACATGTCGCATGATCTGCTTCTCTGACATTTCAGGGTGTTGTTATTGAAGCACGACCATTTACTCCTTTATAGTTTACAATAAACAATAAACAATGTTATATATATGGGGATGTTATATATTACTTTATTTTTATAAAATTGTAAGATGTGTACATTACTTACATAGTATGTAGCGGGTTCTGGTTGATAAAAATTACCGCTTGAATCGGTATAGAAGCAGCAGTATGTTAATATGGGACTCCTAGGTTCATCAGAACCCTTGTAGTCACACCCTCAATTTCCACAACAGGGTTTTACCGTTAGACGTGTGACAAACCAGGATCTAAGACACGGTCATATCAAACGACACTAAATGAATTTAAAATAAACGTTTGATTTCAATCAGAGTATAAACATAAACGAAATAAACATCAGTGCGGAAGCGTATAACTGAAATATAAACCAATAATAAAAGTTATAAGTGCTAAGTCAAAACAAAATGTTCAATGCAAGTAAATAAGTCTGATGATGCATGTGCTGAGTGCGTTCCTTAATCGTGCATCATGAGCTTAAGCTTTCCTATTACCTGAGAAAACATGCTAAAGTGTGTCAACATAAAGTTGGTGAGTTCACAGGTTTAATCAAAGATAAAATATTTGTAATTGTTCGAATGGTAAAGTAATTAAAGCATATCGATAGGTAGCTAGCCTCTAAACAAGTTACTTAGCGTTTCGAACCGAAGCTGACTGTTTGTATGTTTGTATGTTTGTTGCCTTCCCGTCACATCTCACCAGACAGTGACAAATGTTAGGTCAATAATGCACCCGTTTGACCTCCAATCAAGCTAGCGCGACTAGCCCGGGCGGAGTTTATCAAACCCAGTAATACTACTCAGAATTACCTCGCTACACATTACTAACGGTTCGAGAATGTAAGGACTTTTAAGTATGTTTGCACTAACGTAACAGGCGATAAACAATAATACCAAAACCATTTTGTAAATATGTTTGCATGTTTTCTCCCCCAAAAGGAAAGAAAGTAAAATAGGGACCGTGAAGACTCACTTCGAACGTGATGAGAATAAAGTGAACAGAAGGGCTTCTAAGGATGCGAACAACGAGCGAACAAACACCTATAATTAGTTATAATTAAGCCTTTAAAATGTGTTCGACAAGAATAGATGTATTCGGTTGGTTCGGGTCGGTTCGGATTTAACGTGCGACACGCACACATACGAGTACATTTAAACCCTTGAATACACACACAATCATACACGTCACAAACGCAGCCATTGACACCACCGTGTACAATATATATACGCAACCATTACATACAACGATTACATACACATACTATACATATATATATATATACTAACAACAAACCTCCACATATATATATATACATACCAATGTGTACACACACACACTTCACGCATACACTATATATACAATCAACACACACAATATATATGTATATATATAAGCTGCAATCGTAAACAGCAGCCTTGGCTGCTGTGTTTTGCTTATTGCAACATTAACACACACACACACACAACATACATAGCACACATATATACACATTACACAGTACACACACTGCACATTCACACACACACACATCTATATATACACATACAGCGCAACATATACATACGTAGCCATATATATATATGTATACATGCTGAAATCACATATATAAACATACATAATCGCCTACCTATATGTATTATGCAATCGGGATACTCACATACGCATATATCTATATACACGGCTGCACACACATACATATATATACATTCACGGGCTGCACATGCATACATATATATATTCACGCTGCAAAACACACATACACGCATATATAAACATATATATACACGGCTACATACATACATACGCATATATGCAAGCATATACATACACATATGCATACATACGTATATATATGCACGCAACAGTCGCGTACGAAACCACAAAGGAACCCGATTCAACAGAACCAAACACGAAAATGAAACAAAACGAAACGAAACAAAACGAAGTTTACGATAATCGGTTACTTACGAATTGAGTAAACGGCTAGACGGCGGTGACAAAACGACGGCTAACGGCGATAAAACGGGTTGATTCGGTGGTGCGACGGCGGTGAACGTGACGGCAGAAAGTTCGAAGGGTGGGGGGGCTGTGAATTAGGGTGTTAGGCCGATGCATGCGTTTTATATATATAATTTTAATATTTGCAGTTTAGTCCCTGAACTTTGAGTTAATTATTCCCTCAAGTTTAATTAAATTACAATTTAAACCCTCTACTTATTAATTATAATAATAATAAAATTAATAATAATAATATAGTATTAATATTAATAATCATTATCCTTAAATAATAATAAGATTGATTAGTAATAAAATAACGGAGGGAGGTTAAATAATGAGATCGGTGTTAACCTGAAAACTCGGGTTGTCACACTTGTTAATTTTCTACTTCCTAACCCTAATTTCAAATAATAATATAAATTAACATAGAAAATAAATGGGTTATTACCTGAAATTAGAAGTAATGGTGGTGGCTATGGTGGCAAGGAGCGGCGGCGACGAAGGCTGTGGAGCGGCGGTGGTGGAGCAGAGCGGGTGGTGGAGCAGCGCGTGTGTGTTGAAGACGAAGGTGGAGGGGTGGGGTAACGGCAGTGGTGGTGAGGGTTGTGGTGGTCGTCGATACTTTTTGCGGCGGGGCCGTTGCTGGGCGGGTGAAGGTTGCGGGGTATCAAAATGGAGAACAGATCTGAGATTCCCCGTATTTAAAATTCAGAATCTTTTTTGCGGCGACGACACGTTTACCATAATTAAAATTTATTTAAAATATTCAAGAACTTATTTGCGACGAAACTAGCGCCGCAAATAAGGTGCGGAAATAAAAAATTAAATAATTATAAATTATAAATTTTACTTTTTTGCGGCGACAATATCGTCGCAAAAAGAGTTGGCGGGAATTTTCCCTCCATAAGATAATTTTTATGTAATATAAAAAATTAAAAATATCAATCGCGACAATAAGTTTCGTCGCAAAAAAATCTTAATTTTAAAAAATAAAAAAATAAATTATTTTCCTTTTTTGCGACGATACTATCGCCGCTAAAAATATATCTGACTATAAAAGTCAAAAAGTAGATTTTTTTGACGTTTAGCTTCTTTTTTGTAACGATACTCTTATCGCCGCAAATTACATAGACGAAAAAAAACATATTTCTTGTAGTGAGTGGTATGTAGTGGTTGAGTGGTGGTGAATGTGACAGTGGACAGTTGGCGGTGACGATGATAGTAGATGATAATAGAGGTTGACGTTTGTACCTTGTAAACAATAAGCTCGATCTTTTGAAGGTTGGAAATGTGAACACACGTGAGCTTTTCCATCTCTTTTATCATAGTAGGTTGGATTAGTTATAAAATTTAGAACTAAAACAAGTAGAGGTTTCAAATATATCTATTTATTGTCTATTTCCTTGTAGTATTTTGTATCATACGGTCATATAGGATCATATCACTTTTGTACCTATATGCACATTGTTGGACAGTAGGATATAATACATATAATTTTATAAAAAATATATTGTTTATACTTTGTCATATTGTATCATTTTTTTATGAAGTTCTTATACTGTGTTTTATCATATTGTATGGATGTTAATGAGTTCAATGATGTTGACCAGATCCCTTTTATTGATATGATAATATTATATGATAGTATCAAGTTAAAAAAACAATATCAATAACGAATATTCTAATGTGATTTTCATTGATAAAACAGTAAAAGATAAATTCAAGTATTAATTAACAGGAAACATATTAATATGCTATTTATTTTGTTGGGTTGTCTATCGAATGTTAAAAACAAAGATATTGTCGTGCATCAAGACGTTAAGGTTATAGTTGTACAACAATCACATAACATATATTTTTAAATCATATATTTTAAAATTGAAAAAGAAATAAATTAAGTTCAAAGTTTTAAATATTTATTTAGTGATACATCTTGATAGTTAATTAGAGAGATTAAAGAATTGATTTTAACCATGTCAAAAATATCATTTTATTAAAATCATATAATATTACATATTAAAGCTTGAAAATATGTGTTTTCAAGTTCCATATATCAGTATAAAGGTTGTTAAAAATGGTGTCATAGGGAGGGCTTATATCAGTAAACCATCCTGATTGTTTGATTTCTAACTTTTGTTTAACTGTTTTCCTAATATGGTTTAATTAACTTAGTATGATCTCACTTAGTATAAACTAATACTTTCATGACTTAAACACATTTCAGGTAATGGATGTGCATAAATGGTTGATCACTTGGAAAGTTTTTGGATCATTAAGGAACAAGCTTTTTGCTTGTGATTATCATATGTTCCTTTTTGTATATGCGTGATAGCAATAACCATACCCACTCATTAAAGGGTTTTAGAAATTATAACACTTTGTTAAAATGTTTTTGTTGTCATAACTTAGTTTTAAATTGGTTTCAAATATTTGACGTATATGTGAACTTTTGAAAAAATGTTTCTTCTTCTCATGTTTGGCGTGTCACACCTAACATATATATAAAACTAGTTTTTAACCCCGTGTGATGCGGTCTTGAGCGTAGATGCAACGTATTAACGCTAGCCTAATATCACGGTTACAACGCCTTTATCCTTCGTTTTATACAACACAGCACAATCAATATGAACTTAAAATGGATTATGAACTGAGGCTCAAAAATATGCATGTAATCATCATCATAGCCATTGACCTATACGTTTACCTTTATTAACTAACCATAATCAGAGAAAAAGAAATGAACCAAGGTAGAACAGGTTGGCATGTAGCAACGAGCCGGCACAACTACGGCCTCTCCATCGACAATGATGGTCTACAACTAAACCCATTACAACTGTAGCCTAAGAGACTTCCACGACCAGGGCGCCCCGCTACAGCATACAACTCGGAGGCCGTCATCTTCAAATCAAGGGCAGAAACCACTGAACCAAACTAGTTCCAGGGCGGTGGCCATCAGAGACGAGACTACCACGACCAAGTCGTTGGTGTAACGAGAGCCAATCATTGCCCAACATCCACAAATTGAGGGGTCTCAACTACTGCTACATCGATTGGAGAAGCAAAAATAGTATTGTAAACAAATTGAAGGAAGAAAATGACGTGGAAGCCAAATAAAGTGGCCATCACAAAATGGTTGTACCATAGGCATACCCAATTAACCAATTGTTATGGTAAACATTCTTACAAAATAAAGTTGATGTTTAATATTAATATAAGCAAACAAACAAACACAGTATATTCCACTTATAGTCTGACATTCCTCTACCCTGAAGGTAGACCAGCCATTTTGAGGAAAGAAAAAAAAGGGACACACACATCATATAATATGCAACATACAAAGGTGCAACACGTAATAAGTAACAATAAACAAACAAACAAACATACCCAGTATATTCCACTCAAGAGTAGGGTCTGGGAGGGGTAGTTGTTAGCGAGTCTTTCCTCTATCTTGGAGGATAGAGAGACCGCTTCTAAAGAGAGACCGCTTCTAAAGAGACCCCCGACTCAATAACAAAAGCAATAGCAATAGCAATCAGTAGCAAGTAATAGCAAGCATATTATATCATACAACACATAGGTAAATAACACATAAAGATTTAGAAAGTGCATACAACAGAATACGCGGCATGTTTCATCTAGAAAGGGCTTCATTTATCCTTCCTACCCACAGATCCCGCTAAAATTCCTTACTTTTAGTTCTATGCCTCCACTCACTCCTATCCTCGATCATGTGCTCAGAGAGGTGCAAGTCTATCATATTCCACCTAATTATCTCGTCCCAAGTCAACCTAGGTCTTCCTCTACCCCTTCTACCCTCTATGCTGATGTTCTCTACTACTCTAACGGGTGCTGCAATCGGTCTCCTCTTCACGTGCCCAAACCATCTTAATATTCCCTGTCGTATTTTGTTTGTGATACAAGCCACCACTAGCTTCTGCCGAAAGACATCGTTTCTTATCCTATCCAGTCTTGTGTGTCCACACATCCACCTAAGCATTCATATTTTCGCGACCTCTATTTGTCTCTCGTGCGATTTCTTTATGGCCCAGCAGTCTGTTCCGTATAACATAGCTGGACGTACTGCCACTCTATATAGTTTTTCTTTTATTTTTACTGAAAACCTGTTATCACAAAAAATCTCTGATGCTGCTCTCCACTTGCACCATCCTGATTGAACCGTGGGCTACATCGTTGTGTATCTCTCCGTCTTCCTGTACGTACGAGCCCAAGTATTTGAACCTAGACGTCTGTGGGACCGCCATACTCTGTATGCTGATTTGGGTGTCCTCTTTAGCTTCACCACTAAAGTTACAATACATGTATTCCATCTTAGAGCGACTTATCCTTAAGCCTCTACGCTCTAGTGCTGCTATCCACTGTTCTAGCCTCTCGTTAAGCACCCTTTTAGATTCTGATATTAGGACAATATCATCTGCAAACAGCATGCACCACGGGACTGGCTCTTGCATAGACTTGGTCATCTCATCCAACACTACTGTAAAGAGGAATAGGCTCAATGGCGAACCTTGGTGGAGTCCCACTTCCACCGGGAAGAAGTCTGTGTCTCCGACTGGTGCTCTCACACACATTTTTGCCCTGTCGTACATATCCTTGATTATTTTGATATACCGCTCTGGTACCCTTCGAAGTCATAGACTTTCCCAAATTAGTTGACGCGGAACACTGTCATAGGCTTTTTCTAGATCAATGAATGCCATATGGAGGTCCCTTTTCTTTTCTCTATATTTCTCTATTAGCCTCCTTATGACATGTATGGCTTCTGTTGTAAAGCTTCCTGGCATAAATCCAAATTGGTTTATCGCTACCTGAGTTTCGCGTCTAATTCTCGTGTCAATAACTCTTTCCCATAGTTTTATCGTGTGACACAATAGTTTTATTCCTCTATAGTTTATGCAACATTGAACATCTCTTTTTTTCTTATATATAGGGACTATGACACTGCTTCTCCACTGCTCTGGCATCTTCCTGGTCTTAAAGATAGTATTGAATAAGTCTGTTACCCATTGCATGCCCTCATCTCCCAGGCACTTCCACACTTAATTGGTATGTTGTCTGGCCCTACCGCCTTAGACCTTCCCATTTTCTTCATAGCTCTCGTAACTTCATCGACGGTGATGCTTCTACAATAACATTTGTTTTGCTGTGTTGTTTGAGTTGTTTTATCGATCTCAGTTTATTGATTAGGGTTCCTTATGTTGAAAAGGTTATCGAAGTAAGTTTTTCATTTCACCTTGATGTCTTTCTCCTTCAGTAAGACCTTTCCATCCGCAGCCTTTATAAACTTCACCATTCTCAAGTCTTGTCTTCTACTTTCTCTTACCTTGGCAATCTTAAACATATCATGCTCTCCTTCTTTTGTCTCTAATCACTTATACATTCTCTCATACTCTGTGTTCTTTGCCCTGACACAGCCTTTTTCGCCTCTCGTTTAGCTTCCTTATATTTATCTTTTAGCTGTGCTCGTTCTTCCTCATTATTACAGCGTAAAAGCTCTCTAAAACTTTGTTGTTTAATTCTTATCTTCTCCTGTATATTTTCGTTCCACCACTAGGATTCCTCCTGACCGACTGACCTATTTTTTGTAACTCCAAGAATTTCTTTAGCTGCTTGGATGACTCTAGTTGCCACATCCTCCCACTTTTGGTTTGCGTCTTCCTGTGGTCCATTCTGGCTCATTGGTATGACCTTATCTTTAAAGATGGTTGTAACATCTCGTATCTTCGTTAAATAAAAGTTAACCTCATTAAATTCTTGAAAGGACCTTTTATGCCATTTGTAAAACTATGGGGGTTATTTATGATTGTTGCTTGTATTTTATTCTTATATTCTTTAATTTAATGGTTAATAATCAACTTTATTAAAATAAACATAATAATAATAATAAATAATAACAATAATAATAATATAATAATAAAATAAGTTAAAAATAATAATAATAATAACAGAAATAATAACTTATGAAAGTGAAATAATTAAAAGTTATAAAATAATAACAACTTAAAGTTAATTGATTTCAGAGGGGTTAGTTTTGACATTTTTACAAACTTTAAATGAAACTTTTGGCTTAAAAAAGTAAACAAATCAAATTACAGGGGACCAAACTGTAATTATTTTAAAAACCCAAACCCCTTTCCCTTCTCCCCCGTTTTTCCGGCGGCCGGCCGGCGGTGCTCTTGCGCGGCGCCGGCGACACCTCAAACCACATCAAAACCCGATTTCTAAACCCCAAAATGCACCAAATCGTTTATAATCGAGTTTTAAACCTTAATTAAATAAAAAAACGGGCTAAATCACGACCTAAACCCTCGAAGCCGTAACTTCCTTCGTCATTAAAATTTTTTTTGATCGATTTCGACTATTAAACTTGCAAATAATCAAATTAATCGAACAGAAACGTTCGTATGATCGTTACAAAGATGAACGTGTAATTTAATTCGAGTTAAACATCCAATAAATCTCTTAATCATAACCGAAGCATTCGAATCAAATTCGAAACCCATTCGGGGTGAAAACATTTAATTCGAAGCTATATAACAGAGGGGATCATTCCATTTGAATCCTTTAAACTCTCTGTACTCTTAATTGCTTTAAAAGTTATCACAACTTTGATGTTGAATCCACTGTTTTTGCAAGTGGAACCGAAGGTGCACCGAGCCCAATCACATCGATTCGTTCGCAATTGAGTAAGTTAAACCCACACACACACTCGATTACACTTGGGGATTAAAGCCATAAGTTTATCCGAGTGATAACATCGAATCGATCTTCAATTGGGGCTAAACGATTCTAGGTTTATAAGAATTGGGGGTTGTTGTTGATTGTGTTTTAAAAGTTTAGAAACCAAGTATAACAACGGCTGAGAACCCTGGTCTACTGGTTACACACTCACTTGCAAACCTTGAGGTCCCGGGTTTGAACCAGACACCCTCAACATATTTTTAGGCTTTGCAGCTTTTAAAAAAAAATTTATATAAATTTCTAAAAATTTAAAAATCAGTTTTGTAAATTTTATTTATTTTTTAAAGTTATCTAATTAATTTCTGTAAATCATCGCTTTAAATACTTTAACATTTTTTTTATATATAAAATATTATTAACAAATATTATGCTTAGTTTATTTTTACAAAATTAGACTTTAAATAATTGTTTAAATATTAAAATATATTTTTAATCATAGATAAATCATGTTTATTTTTAAAGGATTGTGAAAATTTTTTATATTTTATATGCCTAGTTTCTTTTCTATATTAGAATACTTTAAACCCCCTATTACGAATACTTTAAGTGGTTATTTTCATAAATGATTATTCAAATAAATATTTAAATAACTAAATATCCATCTAATCATTTAGCCATATATATCATATTTAGTTAATTTTCTCTAAACTTTTATTTAAAACCTTGAAACTTATAAAACAATATATTATACTTTATTCTTATTACTAAAATCTAATATAATTTTTATAATAAATCATTTAGAAGTTTAAAACTTTATAAATGAATTTAAATAATTTTAAAGTCATTTAAATAAGTATTCAATTAACGCTCTTTATCAAATTTTAAATAATTAATTATTAAATTAATTTTTCTTTTCACACAATATACTTAATCTTTATTAAGTCAATAAATTAAATTAGTGAATCATTCCTTATTATTCTGAATGTCAATTGATTTATTTCATATTTATTAAACCAAAACATAAACGATTTTTATTATTATTATAAACCCCAAATTCAAATTGAAACCCTAGTTCATGTCTAATTGTTAATCTTATTATTGAACTTTAATCTTGTAATAAATACGTTTAGGTATCTTGTAAAAGAATTCGTTGGAACATCGTTTAATCCTTATTATCATCTTATACACATATACGTCATGTGAGTATTTCTATACCCCTTTTTCATATTTTCACACTTGGGGTGAAACATGTTACCTTATAATCATTGCACTTGTAATTCGTTTGATTCTTGTAACTCTTGGCAATTCACTTATATGTTGTAGTTAGTTGATCTTGTAATTACCATGTAGTGACGATTATATGTATAATCATAACTATGCTAGCCTGTCGACGTCAGATCTATGGGCTTGACAAGCCCACTTGGTTAATCCAAGTACACTTAGCTAATCGTATAAACTTGTAAACTGTCAAGGTTTGATTGTGCATCTGTCCTATATACCTAGTTACTTTGTTCGCTAATTTATAACATGAATTGCCATCTTTTACATACTTACGTATTGAAAACTATGGAAATCGCACCAACATTATGTTGACCTTTTATTTTTAACATGTTTCAGGAAACGCGCAAGTTTGATTGCCACTTTTGAAGCTTATTCACACCTAGGAATAGACCTAGTTAAATAAATGAATGAACTTGAAATATTTCTTATTATGTATTTTGATTTCTTATTTGAGACTTATGTTTGTAATGTTACATCTAAAACTTATGATAATAATATTTACATTTAAAGATAGCGTTACGTGGTTGTAAACAATCTTAACCCTCACATCTCGACGATTCCGCCGTCATGGTTAGGGTGTGACAGATTGGTATCAGAGCCCATAACTATAGGGATTTAGGTATTATAAATGGTGACCTAGACTATAGCTTATGCATGAACCTTGTAGAATAATGTTTATATTCTTGTAAATATATATATGGTTTGCATACTACATAATGCTATGCCTCCTTATGTGCAACTTGATGCCTTAGCATAGGATTGTCTTGTAAATGTTTAAACTTTGTTACTTGTCTCCCCTAGACTTATCTTTGACTCTTTGACTCTCCCCGACAAGGAAAAACTTCCAAAACTTATTCTCGACGACATGTGGAATCTACACTTATTATTGTGGGTTTAATTCCTTAGACTCTATATCTAATCTATGAAAATCTTATCAAGGTTTTGATTTCATGAGCCTAAGAAATTGTGTGACACATAGACACCTGTATTCTGGATTTCCTGGCAAAAGGCCTTCGGGCTAAGGCAAGCATATCATATAAATCTCATTACGAGACCAGTTATGCTTACCTGGGGATTTCTGGGGTGGGTGATAAACTATGGTCAACATACACAAGTTTCTAAGGCAAAGGGTCAACTCACCTTGAGTGTCAACGTTTCAAATGGTAATGCGTTACCAAATGAAACCATCCTATTTGTATTTTAAAAATATCAAAAAAACTTTGATTCCTTGAACTGGTTTATCACCGAAATTCTAATATTTTCTATTCTTATCTTACAGAATGTTCCCATTAATATCAAACTCGTTTTACTTCTCAATTCCTATGTTTAAACATCGTTATACGTTATATGCCTCATGTAACTATCTTTATATCTTGACCAACATGTACATGGATCTAAATATATCCAAAGATATTGGGTGTTTAAACCGAATGGTTTTCAAAACTTTAAATTATTACTTATGGTTTTCAAATCTCCTTAAACTGTGTCCCATAACTGAAATCATGCAATGCCGAAAGGTGGAATACCTGCATCTCGGGATACCTTGTCTAGGCAAGGAATACACATTAACCCGATTCGACCGTTGGATCTATTTATCTGACCTGGAACTCATGAGATGAGTGTTCGCTTATAGGTACGGTGTTTTCAGTAAAGTTGTGGTTGACATAACACTTTAAGAAGTTAACGCACTTTCCTTTTATTTAAACCGAATGTTTAGTCTTACTGTTGTATTGAATCATTTTTGTCATTGATCTTGTTTTCCTGATTTAAACCATTCAAGATTTGAGAACCTATCACGATTGACTTTGTTATCCCGAACTTTAACCTTAACCCTAGCAAGCATGATTTTATTTTCCTGTTAATGTTACATTGATGTAATTTGAAGTTTCTGAATTTCTAGCCGATAATCCTTCGTTTGCTAATTCGATCTTTGTAAAATCTTTTAACTGTTTCTCACCATAGGCAATGCAAGAGTCAGCAAGTCAATCTATGACTAAGGACACTCGTATCTCCTAAATGAATCTATCTCATCAAAACAGTGGTGACTCCCTTACTTTGATGATGACTTTCCATTCGCTATTATTGTTCTTATGAAATTTCATTATCAAGACAGAAGTGAACCTCTTACCTTGATGACCATTTCTCCTTCTTGTTCTTATGAATTCGTATTTTGCTAGTGGAATTACCTCCTTAAAATAGGAGTAAAATTTCGTATCTCAATGATGGTTTTCAATTTTTCTATTATGTGTTTTATGAAACCTCGTTCTCTGAATCGGGTGATTTCCTGTTTTGAGGACAGATTTCAATCATTTTCTCTTGGAACTCGTATTTCACGAATGAATGACCTCATCAAAATAGGATTGAGTTCCGTACTTTGGTGACAAATGTCAATTCTCAATTGTTTTCTTGTTATTATGAAACCCAATAATCAGGATAGGCATGAAATCCATACCTTGATGATAATTTCACCCGTCTAAAATTTTATGGATGGTATTTTCCTTAAATGAAATGACATCATCAAAGTAAGAGTGAATTCTATACTTTGATGAAGCTTTTCATGTTGCTATATTTTGTTTCTATAAAACTTCACCGTTAAAATAGGAGTGATTATCCTTACCTTAATGGTAAGTTATCTCATTTTATTCTTATGGATCCTTAACAGTGAGTTAGGATCAAGCTCTCGCTTGGTAGCTAAGAGTCATACTTTAGGAAATACATCACCAAGCTAGGAGTGATAACCTGTAACGCCCCAAATTTCTATCGGATGTATACAAATTAGCAAATGATAACGCTAGCAATATTAAGGACTCAAACTTTAAGAGATAAGATCGATTTTATATGTTGAGGGTGAAAATCAAATATTTGTAAGGTTGAGGGACCAAAATTGACAATTTCAGAAAAACATAAAAGAAACCCTAAGCCCCCTTCTTCCCCAAAAAAATTCAGCCGCTACCTCATCCCCCCCCCTTTTTCTCTCGGTCGAACCCGACCTCTGGCCACCGGCGACCCACTCCGGCGAGTGTCGGCGAGTGGCGCACAAAGCCGGAGTCCCCTCGACGCCCCGGTCACGTTGGTGGTCTTAATTTCTCCTAAACCGCAACGTAGCAGCGGGAATCGAAGGCAGAGGCTTCAGTTGCAGGTGGGTTCGATGGAGATGGCGATGATTCACGGCTATCGTTGTTTATGGGGTCGATTACGAGTGTGGATTTGACGATGGTTGCGGCTGTGATTATTATGGTTGTTGTCGGTGGTGGATAGGGCGCGACGTGGGTGTCGCGACGGCGACTGTGGTCGGTGGTGGTCGCGACTGTGGTTGGAGTTTGTTGTGGCTGGGGCGAATCGGTAGCCACGACCTCTTCTTGTGGTGGCTGTCGCTGACCGGTGGTGAATTGGGGTTGCGCCGGCAGTGGTGTCCCGATGGTGGCTGTCGTGTGTTGGTGTTGATTGTGGAGGTGTTGGTGGTGATGTGGCTGTTGGTGTTGATTGTAGTGGTTGTGGTTCGTGGTCGGAGACCACCACAACTCTCGGCTAGGTTAAGATGGTGATAGTTGTCGATGGCTGTGATGGTGGCTGTGGTGGATCTAGTTTAGGTTATGGTCTTGGTGGTATGTTGGTTCGATGGTTGGTTCGATGGTTGGTGCGATGTTGATGATGTTCGGATGGTGATTTCTCCACAAAGGTAAATTGGTATTTGTCGGTAGTTTTATGAAAAAGAAAAGATTGATGGTATGATGTATATATGGTGGTATGGCTTATGGTCTTCATGATGGTAACAATTATAATAATGTTTTGGGTGATATTATGTGTGGACTATCATAAGGATGGTAAAGATGATGATGTCTGGTGATGGTAAGGATGTTTAGATTATGTTGACACATTAATGATGATGTTGTTGTTGTTGGATGATGATGGCGTTGTTGTTAGATGATGATGATGTTGTTGTTAGAATGATGATGATGAAAATGTTAGATAACGATGATGATGTTTTAGAATGATGATATAATGGTGTCTAAATGTTAATGATAAAGGAGTTTGGTTGCTCATGTTGGTGCTTATGATGAAGATGAATTAGCAAACATGGGCTAAGGTGACAGATACTTGATGATGATGAAATGATGTGTACATGATGGACTAGCTATGTTTAGGATTATCTTGATGTTTAAAAGGAGGATGGTCCTATGATGATATGGGTGATGAATACATAACAAGGATAGTTAGCATCAAGTCGTGGCATGGTTATAGATTGATGATTATGGTAATGATTCTAGTATGATAATGTTTAAGTGGCACGGTTATGTTAATAATTCGATGGTCTTGTTATAGTTAAGGCAACGGTTTGAGGGAGTCATTTTGATGGCTACGGTTCGTGCCATTACAATGATTATGTTTTAGGTGTTTCCTTGACTGTTTGGGTATGACATGAGGTTGTTGTATCCGATTAGGGGCAGCGTAGACTGGCTAGTTATGCTAGACGACCAAGAAGGGAGTCGAGTTGTGCGTTGTACGGGATGACGTAGAATGTTTATTATGGACGATGTGGGTTAAAGCTAGGCGACTTGGGATGGTTTCTTTATGGATTGCAGTAACGACACCCAAGGTGAGTTTCTAGACCCCTTTCTTTTACCTGTTTTTAAACGACTTTAGGGCTGGAAAATACATGTATGTATGTTTTATGGATTTGTGTATGTTACCCGTATGTTATGTACATGTGTACGCTTATAGAGTATGTTTTGGGTGAACTTATGGTTATGTTATGTTAAGTTTATGCCTGGAATTGTATGTACATGCTTAGAAATAGGTATTATGATGTTTGGGGACTGGAAAAATGACTTAGAACCATAAACAGGCTGCTAACACGCCTATTAAGTCCAATAGTGGTCATGTGCCTGAAACTCAGAACTTAGGAAGCTAAGTACAGGGTAATAAGTCCCAATAGTGCTCATGAGTCCCAATAGTGCTCATGAGTCTGAAAAAAATAAACTAAGTATAGGGTTATGAGTCCCAATAGTGCTCATGAGTCCCAATAGTGCTCATGAGTCTGAAAATAAACTAAGCATAAGGTGAAAAGTCTAAACAGTGGTCATATGCCTAGAGAAGTCAGCCGAAATGACTAAGTGTAGGGTTATAAGTTCAAACAGGGCTCATGCGCCTAAACACTTAGAATTTTTACAGGAAATTTCCGGGAATCCGGATTTCGGGGTTTTGACCAGAGTTGACTAGGGTTAATTAATGATGATGTTTTATGCATGTAATGACGATAAATGATTAACCCTTATTATCGTTACTGATATTATTGTCAGTATTTTATTATTGTTAACAATATTATTATTTAAATATTGTTATGTATGGAATGGCATGATGAAGAATGTTTAAAACTTTACGAAGAAGTATTATCATTAATAAAGTGAAAGATTAATGATAAAGAGATGTGGAATGTAAATGAATGAACGAAAGTCTGCATGGTCTAAGGGGCACGGGATGGAATTGACGGTTAAGAAGTCTTGGAAATAGTGCTTGGTTCTAGTAACTAGGCCTATTACGAGCCTTATGGTGGATTATGGACAGTGAGCCATAGTTGCCTTAAGAACAACGGGGCAGCGTCTTTGTGACCTGTCACGGGATAGTTGTTACAGCAGGAGTGGTGACGATCACTCTCGGGGTTAACGTGACCCCGGATGAGACGTTGTCGGTCTATGGACAGAGAGCCATAGGGGCAACGAGGTTGTCGGTCTATGGACAGAGAGCCATAGGGCAACCAGGTGTCGGTCTATGGACTGAGAGCCATAGGGGCACCAGGTGTCGGTCTATGGACTGAGAGCCATAGGGGCACCAGACGGATACGATATGCTTTGTCGGCTCATGGGTTGGAACCATGAGGGCAGAGAAGAGAGGTGACCCTTAGAGATTTGCATGCTTGACGAATGAAAGTTAAAGAACGAATGATGAAGATAATAATGATATTACCTACGTGTACGTACGATGTGTGATCACATATGCATAACGAACGGTTTGAAATGAGAAGTAAATTATTTTAATTACAAAAATAGAACTCATTCAGCAACGCTGACTTTTATGTATTTTCCAGTTGGCAGGTAACAGGTTGCTGATGATGGCACACGGGGATGGCTACTTGGTGGGCAAGACTGACATCCATTATGTTTTGACGATACTGTTGTTTTGTAATTCATTCAATCAAATATTTTGTGACTTATAAACTAAAATGTATTGCTTAACAACAGTGTTTTAAAATGAATGAATGGGTTTTTGTTAAAATAAATTCCGCTGCTTAATTTATAATAGGTATGTTTTATGCTGTGAATGACCAACTGTGAGGTGCCCGGGAACGGGGCCTTACAAGTTGGTATCAGAGCTAAAGTTTAAGTGAAATGGGTAAATTTTCAAAATAAACCTTAACTTAAACTGAAAATGGGACAAGAAGGGGGATGTCAGCCCGAGTAGCCATGTGTTATCAGGTATGTTTTTCTTAAAAGTTAATCAGTATTATGTGCGTGTGCTATGTGATTTATGTGTTCTTAGTAGATCTAGATACTGATGTAGTCGGAATAGGAGATGCTTGGGGTGTGAAGAGTAAGTAAGTGGCTAATCACAACTGGCCACTGTAATTAGAGACTTACTATACTTGACATAAACTGAGCTGTTTCCTTGAATGACTATTTTAGTGTTTGAATCTTATAGGAAGTGGAAAGTTGACAGATGTGTACGAGGTGTGTGATTCCCCGATGAGACCATTAGAGACTTGACAGCGATACCAACAAAAACATATAATAAAAATTTTAGACTTCGTAACCAGGAATTTAAAAGTGTTATACCCATGGGCTAACTTACAAGTGAGGAGAATTAACGATTTAGGTTACAAGATCTCTAGGGGAAATAGGTTTCTTCAGACGAGTAATTCTTTGCATGGCGTTTCAGCAAGGAATTACTAATAGAGATGAAAACTTACAATACTTGTCATGACCTGGACCATTGCCTTGAACGATGACGTTAGTGGTCCGAATCTTGTAGGTAGCTTAAATGATTGATGAGATGTTTAAGAAGGTAAAGTGATAATGTAGGAACTACCTTTAGTAAAGCTATTTGGATAGAAGTGTCTGTAAGTGACTGTAAATAGTAATGGAAAGTTAGGGCCTTCCTCTGGATTGCATGTTACTACCCTAAGTGGACGTAACGTGGTCTTGGATATGAATTGACTAGCTGCATACGGGACTGATACTACACAGCATGGAAATATGACCCGTTGGTTCGTACATGATAGAAATATGGACATGACGTATGATAATTAGGAGTTGCATGAGTTCAGGGATGATCCTAATAATGAGATAGAAAAGTTTATGAAACAAGGTTGAGGAGCATATCCTATGTAAATAAAAGACGCTAAGGGCAAAGTCTTAAGTTGATAGACGTAGCTATAGAGCGTGCCTTCCTAATGTGACCCGGAGGACCCTCTCGGAGTTAGAAGAGTTTGAGATCGACTTGTCATCTGGGACTCAGCTTGTAGTTATGTCACCGTACCGATGGTTTTCACGGATCGACTGTAGGTTAGATCAACAACAGCTACAGGCTGAAGAGCATGACATCCTAAAGATAACATTTCAGTCATGGTTTGGATGCTATGAGTTTCCTTGCAGTATTTATGAATTAAGTGAATAGGGCTACTGATCGATGTTCGATGGGTTAGTAATAGTGATTATAGAGGACATACTTATCAACCCAAGAGTAAAGGAGGCCATTCATGTCACATCCGTAAGGTGTCAAGGACAAGATGGAAGATAATTTATGAGCAACATTCCTAGGGTGAATGTTCTAGACATGTGAAGTATAATTCTTGAAATCATGATAGAATTGATAAAATTAAAGCAGTAATGTAAAAAGTTCCCCAAGAATGATGTTAGAAATCTGTAGCTTACTAAAGTGAAGGATTACTACATACAGTTTGTTCAGTACTTCTTGAAGATAATCTTGCCCTTGGTAAGAGTCACAAGAAATGACACCAAGTCTGAGAGAGAAGTTAGTTAATAAATGTGAACATGAACTAAATAAGGAAGGTTAACATGAGCCTTGGTGTAAATGTTATCAGTAGGTGTCGAAAACCTAGAACCATGTGTTCCATACAAAGATCTGACTGAATATACATATATATATATATTCCATACAACATGGCAGAGCAATGGTTATGTTGTTCACAAGGTTAAATACAAGATGATAATATAATTACTCGTGAATTAGGGTTCGTAGTCATAATGGTTGCATTAATGAAATTGGACCATAAGAGGGGTGCGTTAGGACGTTGAAGGTTGCAAAGGCTATGTGTTGGCGGCTAAAGAAGATCATACCTTATATGGTGTGTGTGGAACATGTTTAGAGGCAACATGAGAATCTATGGTGATTGAGAAAGTATTATCCCACGTTGTGTAAGGACCAACAGGTTTCGAGGACGAAACCTAAATAAGGGGGATAGACTTGTAACGCCCCAAATTTCTATCGGATGTATACCAAATTAGCAAATGATAACGCTAGCATATTAAGGACTCAAACTTCAAGAGATAAGATCGATTTTATATGTTGAGGGTGAAAATCAAATATTTGTAAGGTTGAGGGACCAAAATTGACAATTTCAGAAAAACATAAAAGAAACCCTAAGCCCCCTTCTTCCCTAAAAAATTCAGCCGCTACCTCATCCCCCCCCCCCCTTTTTCTCTCGGTCGAAACCCGACCTCTGGCCACCGGCGACCCACTCCGGCGAGTGTCGGCGAGTGGCGCACAAAGCCGGAGTCCCCTCGATGCCCCGGTCACGTTGGTGGTCTTAATTTCTCCTAAACCACAACGTAGCAGCGGGAATCGAAGGCAGAGGCTTCGGTTGCAGGTGGGTTCGATGGAGATGGCGATGATTCACGGCTGTCGTTGTTTATGGGGTCGATTACGAGTGTGGATTTGACGATGGTTGCGGCTGTGATTATTATGGTTGTTGTCGGCGGTGGATAGGGCGCAACGTGGGTGTCGCGACGGCGACTGTGGTCGGTGGTGGTCGCGTCTGTGGTTGGAGTTTGTTGTGGCTGGGGCGAATCGGTAGCCACGACCTCTTCTTGTGGTGGCTGTCGCTGACCGGTGGTGAATTGGGGTTGCGCCGGCAGTGGTGTCCCGATGGGGCTGTCGTGTGTTGGTGTTGATTGTGGAGGTGTTTGGTGGTGATGTGGCTGTTGGTGTTGATTGTAGTGGTTGTGGTTCGTGGTCGGAGACCACCACAACTCTCGGCTAGGTTAAGATGGTGATGGTTGTCGATGGCTGTGATGGTGGCTGTGGTGGATCTAGTTTAGGTTATGGTCTTGGTGGTATGTTGGTTCGATGGTTGGTGCGATGTTGATGATGTTCGGATGGTGATTTCTCCATAAAGGTAAATTGGTATTTGTCGGTAGTTTTATGAAAAAGAAAAGATTGATGGTATGATGTATATATGGTGGTATGGCTTATGGTCTTCATGATGGTAACATTATAAGGATGTTTGGGTGATATTATTGTGTGGACTATCATAAGGATGGTAAAGATGATGATGTCTGGTGATGGTAAGGATGTTTAGATTATGTTACACATTAATGATGATGTTGTTGTTGTTGGATGATGATGGCGTTGTTGTTAGATGATGATGATGTTGTTGTTAGAATGATGATGATGAAAATGTTAGATAACGATGATGATTGTTTTAGAATGATGATATTAATGGTGTCTAAATGTTGATGATAAAGGAGTTTGGTTGCTCATGTTGGTGCTTTATGATGAAGATGAATTAGCAAACTTGGGCTAAGGTGACAGATACTTGATGATGATGACATGATGTGTACATGATGGACTAGCTATGTTTAGGATTATCTTGATGTTTAAAAGGAGGATGGTCCTATGAGATATGGGTGATGAATACATAACAAGGATAGTTAGCATCAAGTCGTGGCATGGTTATAGATTGATGATTATGGTAATGATTCTAGTATGATAATGTTTAAGTGGCACGGTTATGTTAATAATTCGATGGTCTTGTTATAGTTAAGGCAACGTGTTTGAGGGAGTCATTTTGATGGCTACGGTTCATGCCATTACAATGATTATGTTTTAGGTGTTTCCTTGACTGTTTGGGTATGACATGAGGTTGTTGTATCCGATTAGGGGCAGCGTAGACTGGCTAGTTATGCTAGACGACCAAGAAGGGAGTCGAGTTGTGCGTTTGTACGGGATGACGTAGAATGTTTATTATGGACAATGTGGGTTAAAGCTAGGCGACTTGGGATGGTTTCTTTATGGATTGCAGTAACGACACCCAAGGTGAGTTTCTAGACCCCTTTCTTTTACCTGTTTTTAAACGACTTTGGGGCTGGAAAATACATGTATGTATGTTTTTATGGATTTGTGTATGTTACCGTATGTTATGTACATGTGTACGCTTATAGAGTATGTTTTGGGTGAACGTATGGTTATGTTTATGTTAAGTTTATGCCTGAAATTGTATGTGCATGCTTAGAATAGGTATTATGATGTTTGGGACTGGAAAAATGACTTAGAACCATAAACAGGCTGCTAACACGCCTAATAAGTCCAAATAGTGGTCATGTGCCTGAAACTCAGAACTTAGGAAGCTAAGTACAGGGTAATAAGTCCCAATAGTGCTCATGAGTCCCAATAGTGGTCATGAGTCTGAAAAAAATAAACTAAGTATAGGGTTATGAGTCCCAATAGTAATCATGAGTCCCAATAGTGCTCATGAGTCTGAAAATAAACTAAGCATAAGGTGAAAAGTCTAAACAGTGGTCATATGCCTAGAGAAGTCAACCGAAATGACTAAGTGTAGGGTTATAAGTTCAAACAGGGCTCATGCGCCCAAACACTTAGAATTTTTACAGGAAATTTCCGGGAATCCGGATTTCGGTGTTTTGACCAGAGTTGACTAGGGTTAATTAATGATGATGTTTTATGCATGTAATGACGATAAATGATTAACCCTTATTATCGTTACTGATATTATTGTCAGTATTTTATTATTATTAACAATATTATTATTTAAATATTGTTATGTATGGAATGGCATGATGAAGAATGTTTAAAACTTTACGAAGAAGTATTATCATTAATAAAGTGAAAGATTAATGATAAAGAGATGTGGAATGTAAATGAATGAACGAAAGTCTTGCATGGTCTAAGAGGCACGGGATGGAATTGACGGTTAGAAGTCTTGGAAATAGTGCTTGGTTCTAGTAACTAGGCCTATTACGAGCCTTATGGTGGATTATGGACAGTGAGCCATAGTTGCCTTAAGAACAACGGGGCAGCGTCTTTGTGACCTGTCACGGGATAGTTGTTACAGCAGGAGTGGTGACGATCACTCGCGGGTAACGTGACCCCGGATGAGACGTTGTCGGTCTATGGACAGAGAGCCATAGGGGCAACGAGGTTGTCGGTCTATGGACAGAGAGCCATAGGGGCAACCAGGTGTCGGTCTATGGACTGAGAGCCATAGGGGCACCAGGTGTCGGTCTATGGACTGAGAGCCATAGGGGCACCAGACGGATACGATATGCTTTGTCGGCTCATGGGTTGGAACCATGAGGGCAGAGAAGAGAGGTGACCCTTAGAGATTTGCATGCTTGACGAATGAAAGTTAAAGAACGAATGATGAAGATAATAATGATATTACCTACGTGTACGTACGATGTGTGATCACATATGCATAACGAACGGTTTGAAATGAGAAGTAAATTATTTTAATTACAAAACTAGAACTCACTCAGCAACGCTGACTTTTATGTATTTTCCAGTTGGCAGGTAACAGGTTGCTGATGATGGCACACGGGGATGGCTACTTGGTGGGCAAGACTGACATCCATTATGTTTTGATGATACTGTTGTTTTGTAATTCATTCAATCAAATATTTTGTGACTTATAAACTAAAATGTATTGCTTAACAACAGTGTTTTAAAATGAATGAATGGGTTTTTGTTAAAATAAATTCCGCTGCTTAATTATAATAGGTATGTTTTATGCTGTGAATGACCAACTGTGAGGTGCCCGGGAACGGGGCCTTACATAACCACATCTTGGTGACTATTCCCATTCCTTGATCTCAGACTTATCAAGGTTTTAAGACTTCAATTAACGGGAAACATGTAATAACTTGAAGGGTGAACACTGTTATTTGACTTATCGACGATAGTGTTCCAACCAGTCAAGCTAAAGCATGATTCCTGAATGCAAAAGAGGTCTTTGCCACCTTAGGGTAATCTTAGTTCCAATCCTGGAACATTTAAATTTTAAATCGATTTCTTTTCTCACACTGTTATGTTTCAATTTGTCGTTTGATCTAGCTTTATGAAACCTTTTACTTCTTACTTATCGATTTCTCTTCGGGTATCATCAACACTTAATTGCACAATGATAACACTCCTAAAACGATCTTTCGTACAAGATAAAGTCATTATAAATGTATGTCATGCTTTATTGGTTATACCAATGTACGGTTATAGTCATGGGTAAGATGAATCTTGTGTGCAAGCCGTACTGGGAAAGATAATTGTGATTGTCTTTATCGTCGATATTTTGAATTATTTAAATACTGATCCAATCATGAACGACATCTTTGTTTCATTTTTTACCCATAATTAAGAATTCAATTCCCATTATTTTAGATAATCTTTGAACTCCTAATCTTGAAAATTTCTAAACCTATATCTTGATTGCGACTCACAAGACTTGTTAATACATTCATTCCGATGTGGACAAAACGGATCATGAATTTCGGCAATTGGTATTCGCGGCTTGGCATAAGGGAAAAGTGGACATAGCTTGGTGTATGTTCAAATTGCCTCGTATTTCTTGATGTCATAATGACATTTGATGCATTATTGACTGATTGACTAGTTTCGCACATTTTATAATGACTCATGTGAGATAACGAGTCGAGAAATTGACTCGTACCTACCTCAAATAGTCGGTTATTGTGGTGTGTTGTTAAACATCGATCGTTAATTTTGATGATCGATTCACCGTCTGTTATCAGCAATGTCTCTAATCATCTTTGGGAACCCAGCTCAAAATCTCAGCTTATCGTATCATTCTTAATCTGACGGTTTGACCGAAGGAACAATACATATTCACAAGAAATGCGTTAAGCTTATGTCATTTTATATAGTGGCACTTGGGATTCTCAAATTCCATCGGTCAACCTTCATACAATTACGGAACTTTTTTTCATTGGCTTTAAGACGTCACCTTATTACATAATTTCATTACAGATCTTGAGAGTAGTGAGAAAGTGACTTACAAGTCTAATATATCTCAGGAACTCATCATCGTATTCCAACGTTTCATGTGTCAAATCTCAAATATTTAGTTTGTCAATGATAACTTTCGCGTATCCACTAGAAGAGTTCAAATTTGCATGCATCGTGTCAAGAACCCTTTAAAACTCCATAATTTGCAAAGTGAAGCATCTCACCCGTAATCAAATGCCAATCACAGTCCATTAATACACTTATCTTTCATCATAAGTCTCCTGTTCGTTTAAGTTTCATTCTTAATTTCGGGACGAAATTCTTAAAAGTTGGGGAGACTATAACATCTCGTATCTTCGTTAAATAAAAGTTAACCTCATTAAATTTTTGTAAGGACCTTTTATACCATTTGTAAAACTATGAGGGTTATTTATGATTGTTGCTTGTATTTTATTCTTATATCTTTAATTTAATGGTTACTAATCAACTTTATTAAAATAAACATAATAATAATAATAATAACAATAATAATAATATTAATAATAAAATAAGTTTAAAATAATAATAATATAACAACTTAAAGTTAATTGATTTCAGGGGGGTTAGTTTTGACATTTTTACAAACTTTAAATAAAACTTTTGGCTTAAAATAGTAAACAAATCAAACTACAGGGACCAAACTGTAATTATTTTAAAAACCCAAACCCCCCTTTTGTCACATCCCGGTGAAAACGTGAAGCGTTTTGGATGTGACTTGTTTGTTCAGAATGCAATGATTACAAGAGTCAATTATCAACACATAACATCACATAACATATTTCATTAATATACGTTAGGATTACATCATATATATATATAAATACTCAAAATTTGATATAATCCTATTACAACATTTTACTTAACCATAACATCTTCAAAGACGATGGAAATGAGCATCCACCACTACACTGAAATCGTAGATGTTGACAGTTAAATTCACACAGACCCTTCCTACAATCTCTCCCCAGTCATTGTACACATCAAATGAGAATTCAATATTATTAGTCATGGCTTACCTGAAAAAGCATACTCAAAACAGTCAGGGTCGGCCCATAAGCTTGTAAAAACAAGCTAGGGCTTTAGGCCCACTAAATGTAATAGGCCACCACATATGTCCAAATCCCATTAAGCCCAAAAAAAATTTAAACTAGGTTTCTTTGTTGATTCTTGAACATCGACGGGAATGAAAGGGAAAGTGGGATTGTGGGAAACCTTAAACCAGAAATTGGAACTCGGGAGATGGAAAATTAATGTGCAGAGTCTTGATTGGGGGCTTGGGGCGGGCGGCCGGCCGGCGGCGGCGAGGAGCTGAAACGAACGGACGAAACGTGAAGTTAAGATCCAATCGGACCTTCGGTTCTCTCACTTCTGCTACGCTAACGCTGCTACGCTTCAAATTTCGACCGCAACGAATTGATTCGGAGTTCCGAGTTCGGACAATCGAAGTATCTACCTTCGGTTCAGGGGCGGCCGGCCGCCGGCGAGGGGGAGTTCCATACTCGATTTCAGCCGGCGAGCAGTGCTTGTGCACTTGTGCTGGCGGCTTGTACTGCACCGCTGCTTGTGCACTTGATTTTGCTTCTGCTCTACTCCTGCTTCTGCTTGTGCTGCACTTGCTTCTATTGTGTGTTCTTCTCCGGTAAGTTGAATCTTAAAAAGGGTCTTCTATTCGATTTCAGCCGGTAAGTTGTGCACAGTGCACTTTGTCTCCTATTTAAAATCATTGTGTGCTTTAGTTATTGTTTAGAATATATGCTTTAGGCCTTTATTGCTTTAGTTCTTTTCCATACTTTGTGTTTAGAATATATACTTTGCTTGAAATATTTGATTTGTGATTTCTGATTTGCTAGAATCATTGTATACCTTGTTTAATTTGTAAACTGATGTTAGGGCTTTCAGATTTGCATTTGTTTGAAAATTGTTAATTATTATTGTTTAATTTGATTTAGGAGTTGCTTTGGTATTTTGGTTCATCTAATCATCTACATTGAGACGCCCCGGATAAAGAAGGAGGGTTTTTATAATAATGATTAAAAAGGCCTCAAATTTCAGTTTCGCTTTAGGCCTCCAAAACATTGAGCCGCCCCTGGAAACAGTCAACATAGAGTTGGTGAGATCATAGGTTTAAATCCAGATAAAATATTTTTTGATGCATCAATTACAATCAAACATGTTCTTACTAATCTGATAATTCATACTGTCACAAAATAATTCATAAAATCAGATAATATAGCATCACAACACTCATCCTGTTGGTGCAGGAAATATTTTCCAAGTAGCGCTACCTATATTATCCAACGGTTCCACATCCGAATTAATGGTTGTATCACAAATGACGGTATATCTTAAAAATCTCAAAATAATGCATTAAACATAAACAGTATGTTTTTCCCCTAAAAATTTTATAAACACCAAATGGGGCTATGAGTCTCACCTTTTCTCCAAATGTTAACCTATAAAAATCAATTTTATAAGTTAGATACAAAAAATTTTCTTTAAAATTTTTAGAACCTCAGATATAAGCAATTTCTAAAATTTTAATAGTAACATTATTAGATAATATTACCATAAAATTTCCAACTTCCATTTTATCATAAATAAATTGTTATAATCATTACAAACTTATCATAAATCATTAAAAATAGATACTATCGTCCATAAATTCCTAAATTTTTACAGAATATTATTTCATTCATTTAAAACACTTAATAAATTTCTTGATGTCTAACTCACAGTAGCTATACGACTCCAAAAATTATTAAATTTATACATTCTGTTGAGTTCAATTTATCATTACTTCAGTGAATTTTTTGATATTTTTCACACTGTTTAAATATTTCTTTTGATTTTTTCTTTACAAATCACATAAAAATTTATATCTTAGTCATAAAAAAGAATTAAATTATAAAATAATTTCTGGAGCTTTTATAACATATGAAAATCATTATATGATTTTTCCAGAATTTTTCCGAATTTCTTTCTGTTATTTAAGGATTTTCTTTTATTTACCTTAAATAATTTGTATAAATTATTTACTTATCATATTTTATCAAAATTTACAGAATGGTAATTTAATATTTTTCTAACAATTTTACAATGTTTATTTCCACAATCTCAGTCGTTTAAGTAATAAACCAAATTTATCAACATACACATAATTTCAACCCTTTATTTGTAATCTTTTTGTTTGATTTCAAAGTTTATCATATTTTTCAGATTTTAAACCTTTCTTACTAAATTTTTTAAATTGTTTTGTAAAGTTTTGTGAAGACTTGAATGTTTAACCAAAAGGGTTGGTTATATGTGTTTGTTAGAACACACACACACACACACACACACACACACACACACACACACACACACATATATATATATATATATATATATATATATATATATATATATAGTTTGTTAGAAGATAGAACCTTGATTAGGAGAGGGTGAATGAGGTTGATTGATAGCTTCTAACTCCTTAGTGAATCCGGTTGAGATGGTTCTCCTTGAGCTTGATACTAGTATGTTGGTTTGAAGGTGATGGTGTGAAGGTGGTGGTGGTATGCGGTTGTTATGGTAACCGAGAGTTTCTAGAGGTTTTAAGGGTGATTAGTGGGTTATATATTGGATAGTGGAACGGAAAGTTTACAAGTAAAGAAGAAGTTTGATGTGGTTGAGTTTGGGTTTTAATAAACCGAATGTTGGAGGAGTTTTAGTGGATTTGTTCCACTTGAATATCATCGGATCATAACAACTTCATCTAGCAATGATTACTTAGATGAGATGTCCTCCTAAGAAGTTGTCTAAGTGTCCTTGTAATGATGTTTTTTGGCTGATGAGGTGCACACTTTAGAAGCTTGCCACATGGTAGTGAATATGTGGCAAAACAAGAGAAATATTAGTGTCCATAAAAGCATGTTGTTGTTCTTGATTCAATCGAGAGGTGGATGTCATTGTGGAGGTTATCATGATTAGCTCTAGGTGTAGATTAGTAAGATGGCAACTTGAGATGAGACTTAATGTCTTAGTGGCTAGGTGGCGATCCAAGAGTTTGCTTAGTGTCCTAGTCGATTAAGTAATTAATGACTTAATTTTGAAGCTTTAATCAGGTGACTTAATCCCATAATGATCCGAGATTTAGATGTTTATGTTTAGGTTTGTTTGGTTTTTGTTTTGGTATCAAGTTTCATTTATGTTTCTTTTGTATTGGAGTGTTTAGTTAGGTTGTTTCTCATTTCATGTTATGTATTTTTTTTTGATGTTATAATATTGAGATAACTAATCAAATAATCTAAGCAGTTAAATCGGTAAAATATCGGATATCGGTCACTGACCGATATTTAATATATCGGTTCTCGCGGTGATATACGGTGAGATATCGGTAATTGCATATATATATATAAAACACTAAAACCCATATAATATTAATAATAACATACTAAGATAGTCAAATAAATAGTCAAAATACCCAAAATCCGAAACCAAAATGCAAAATCCAGCTTCTCTAAAATACAATCTCAATCCTAAAATCTCAAATTCCTAAAATCTCAGTCAAACTCTAGTCCTAATTCCTAAAACAGTCAACCACTTCCTTTATTTCTAAAATCTCAGTCCAAAATCAAAATGCAACAATAAACTCAATCCTAACTCAGTCAAACTATTACAATAATCCAATCAAACAGCAAAGAAATACTCAAATTAGCGAAATCAGACCCCAAGTGCAGCAGTAGCAGGCCAGCAGCTCGATCGGTTGTTCGTTACTGTGCGAAATCAGACCCAAGTGCAGCAGTAGCAGGCCAGCAGCTCGATAAACGATGATCGGTTGTTCGTTGCTGTGCGAAATCAGACCCAAGTGCGAACCGCTCGATGGTTGCTCCAGCTCCCGATTGTCGATGGTTGGCTCTGAAACATCGAATAGCTCCTCTCGATGGTCGACATGTGAGCAATTTAGGGTTATTGGGTTATTTGGTTAGTGGGTTACCGGGTTTTTAATTTGGAGCCTTGGACAAAAACCAGCCCAGAACAAAAACGAGCCACCGATATATCGGTGATATGGCCGATATTCTGAGGACAAAATATCGGTGAAATATCGGCCATATCGGCCGAGAATATCGGTACCGATATTCCAACCGATTTTTGGGACCGATATGCAACGAGGACACCGATAACCGATATATCGGTGATATATCACCGATATATCGGCCGATTTAACTGCTTAGCAAATAATGAGAAGTTTATATATTAGGATCCATGCATATGTAAATTTCATGCGTGCATGTAAGCACGTTCACATATCATATATATATAATTACTAAAACACATAATATTCATAAAGTGTTAGTCAAATATAATCAATAATGTAATATATATAAATATTTCTTAAAATATTAACTCATCTAACCTTTATTTTTTTAGGGTTGTCACATCTTTCCCTTCTCCCCCGATTTTCCGGCGGCCGGCCAGCGGTGCTCCGGCGCGGTGCCGGCGACACCTCAAACCACATCAAAACCCGATTTTTAAACCCTAAAATGCACCAAATCGTTTATAATCGAGTTTTAAACCTTAATTAAATAAAAAAGGGGCTAAATCACGACCTAAACCCTCGAAACCGTAACCTCCTTCGTCATTAAAATTTGTTTGATCGGTTTCGACTCTTAAACTTGCAAATAATCAAATTAATCGAACAGAAACGTTCGTATGATCGTTACAAAGATGAACGTGTAATTTAATTCGAGTTAAACATTCAATTAATCTCTTAATCATAACTGAAGCATTCGAATCAAATTCTAAACCCATTCGGGATGAAAACGTTTAATTCGAAGCTATATAACAGAGGGGAATCATTCCATTTGAGTCCTTTAAACTCTCTGTACTCTCAATTGCTTTAAAAAGTTATCACAACTTCGATTTTGAATCCACTGTTTTTTGCAAGTGGAACCGATGGTGCACCGAGCCCAATCACATTGATTCGTTCGCAATCGAGTAAGTTAAACCCACACACACACTCGATTACACTTGGGATTAAAAGCCCTAAGTTTAATCCGAGTGATAACATCGAATCGATCTTCAATTTGGGGCTAAACGATTCTAGTTTTTATAAGAATTGGGGGTTCTTGTTGATTGTGTTTAAAAAGTTTAAAAACCAAGTATAACCACGACTGAGAGCCCTGGTCTACTGGTTACACACTCACTTGCAAACCTAGAGGTCCCGGGTTCGAACCCAGGCACCCTCAACATATTTTTTGGGCTTTGCAGCTTTTAAAAAAATTATAAAATTTTTAAAATTATAAAAATTAGTTTTGTAAACTTTGTTTATTTTTAAAGTTATCTAATTAATTTCTGTAAATTTATCGCTTTAAATACTTTAACATTTTTATATATATAAAATATTATTAACAAATATTATGCTTAGTTTATTTTTACAAAAGTAGACTTTAAATAATTGTTTAAAATATTAAACATATTATTTTAATCATAGATAAATTATGCTTATTTTAAAGGATTATGAGAATTTATTTATATTTTATTATGCCTAGTTTCTTTTCTATATTAGAATACTTTAAACCCACCAATTACAAATACTTTAAATAGTTATTTTCATAAATGATTATTCAAATAAATATTTAAATAACTAAATATCCATCTAATCATTTAGCCATGTATATCATATTTAGTTAATTTTCCCTAAACTTTTATTTAAACTCTTGAAACTTATAAAATAATATATTATACTTTATTCTTATTACTAAAATCTTGTATTATAAAATTTTTATAGTAAATCATTTGGAAGTTCAAAACTTTATAAAATGATTTTTAAATAATTTTAAAGTTATTTAAATAAGTATTCAATTAACTCTCTTTATCAAATTTTAAATAATTAATTATTAAATTAATTATTTCTTTTCACATAATATACTTAATCTTTATTGAGTCAATAAATTAAATTAGTGAATCATTCCTTATTATTCTCAATCTCAATTGATTTATTTCATCTTTATTGAACCAAAACATAAACGATTCATTATCTTATTTTATAAACCCCCAAATTCCAATTAAAACCCTAGTTCACGTCTAATTGTTAATCTTATTATTGAACTTTAATCTTGTAATAATTACGTTTAGGTACCTTATAAAATAATTCGTTGGAACATCGTTTAATCCTTATTATCATCTTATACACATATACGTCATGTGCGTATTTCTATACCCCTTTTTCATATTTTCACACTTTGGGGTGAAACATGTTACCTTATAATCATTGCACTTGTAAATTCGTTTGATTCTTGTAAACTCTTGGCAATTCACTTATATGTTGTGGTTAGTTGATCTTGTAATTACCATGTAGTGACGATTATATGTACAATCTCACCAACATTATGTTGACCTTTTATTTTTAACATGTTTCAGGAAACGCGCAAGTTTGATTGCCACTTTTGAAGCTTATTCACACCTAGGAATAGACCTAGTTAAATAAATGAATGAACTTGAAATATTTCTTATTATGTATTTTGATTTCTTATTTGAGACTTATGTTTGTAATGTTACATCTGAAACTTATGATAATAATATTTACATTTAAAGATAGCGTTATGTGGTTGTGAACAATCTTAACCCTCACATCTCGATGATCCCGCCGTCATGGTTGGGTTGTGATAATGGTAATATTTTCATCTTTGAGCTGGCACATCTGATCGTATGTCTAATTTTCTTAGTTGGTTGGACAAATGCTCTCTTCATGCGTAGATCCGCCACCAACATATGATGTTGAGTCACTACTGTCTGGCCCGGTATTGCCTTACAGTCTTTCCACGAGCTACGGTCTTCTCCCCTCATCAGCAAATAGTCTATCTGCGTGTGTCTCCCGCCGCTCCTAAATAACGTAAGTATATTAGAAGAGCATACCATAAGCCAACAAGCAATAAGAGAACATGTAAAGGTACTAGTTCCTCTAGTCTAAGCTAGTCATAAACAAAGACAAGTAGAATCCCTAACAAAATTAACTGAAACAATAGTATACATATAAGTGATCAATATATCAATAAAGATAACAAAGTTTAGGGGCAATCCAAGGCAAGACATACCTAACAAACAAACAGTGCATCTAAGCACCAAGACCATGTAAAGCTCTCCATAAAGAGTAGATCATAGGAACCCCTAGAAGTACATAAGCATATAGTTGCATAGGACAACACTCAGGCACCACATAGTAAGACAAGTAAATGTATACCCACGTATCATATACACTATAAACAGTTTAATAGTACAAGTCTCCCTTAAAAATCTTTTATCTTAATCATACGCCTTCCCGTACTCATATATTTGATTATGCACTCGAATATATGCAACTCTTTTAAAATATTAATATAATATGATTATTTAAAATTATCAAAATAACCCAAATATCTTATATGATAACTGGAATATTAAAGGTGGATAATATCAACATAATGTTATTTTATGGTTTTTGAGTGTTTCACACTTAAACATATATAGAAAGTCACCATATAGCCCAAATCTTTTATATATAATATGATTATTTAGTATCACCAAAAAGAGCGTTAACATAACTAAAAATTTTATATAACCTAAAAGGGGGATGTTAATGATAGAAAATGAACATTAAAGATGAAAATGCTAAGAAGACAGGATATCTATAGGGTCCTAATGGGGACACCGCATGGGTTTTTGGGGGTAGGCCGGTTTAAACGGTCACGGTTAGGTCTAGCGGTCATATTTTGGCACCTAACCGTGACCGCAAGGGCTTGCTGTCACGGTTTGTGGTGGTAGTACCCGTAACCTCGTAACAACAAAACAACAAAATGGCATGTAAAAGTTGAAAAGCGGTCACCAAACCGTCACGGTTTGGCCTAATCGTGACCTCTAGGGTACGAGGTGTCAGTTTAAGGTACGAGGTAGACGTGATTTTGACAAAAGGGCTGGGATTCGCGCCACAAACCGTTACGTGGAGGCCAAACCGTGACAGTTTGTGCACCAGATTTTCACCTTAAATACCTTTCAACTTACAACAATCGACATATCCAATTCTAAAATTTTGTTTCGCAATTTCATAATCCAAGTTTTCAGTGTTTAATTAACCTTGTATTTTGAGCTTTCATTCATCCAACACTCGAGATTTTTCAGCCTTCGTCATTCTAAAAACGCGTTAATTCGAAAACAATGTCGGGTTCGGGAGATCATTATCAAAAGCCGAAGCTTCCAGATTTGAATGAGGTGCCACATATCGAAGATTCGAACCAGGTTGAACTAGTATATGTTTTATTATAACTTATTATTTGAAATATCAAACCATTATCTTTTTTAGGAATATTACGTATACGGAAGTCACCCTCCGTGGGGGGAGGAGGAAACCAACCCGTCGAACACATTTGTTCAAGAGGCGTACAACTCTTTATTTGGACCGACAGGTTACGGTGAAGGGTACAGATATCCCCCTTGCAACTCTTACGGGCATGCCCCAAACACGTACCACTCACAAACAGAGCTGGATTACGGACATTCCCCGTACCAGTCAGATTTAGAAATTACACATGTGTCGGATACTTTTAATAGGAATGACACAGATGAGAGTGACGGTTCGGTTCACCCCAAAGAAAACCATGGGGACACCGCGGAGCATGGTGGGGATGAGGATCGGATAAGAAAGGCTACGGTTTCTTATAAAACCGATCAAGTACGAAGAGTTTTTATTCTTTTGTTTATTTTATTTTTTTATTTGTTTTATATATTGTTTTTTATGTCTAGCTTTATCATTTTTTTAGTATTTTGATTCTCGTGAGGACTTGGAGAAGTGGGCTAAAACGAGAGGACGCGAGCATGGGTGCGTTATTGTGGTGGGTCGGTCACGAAAAAAGGATGTGGAACTATAATGCAATCGTAGTGGTGAACCTAAATTCACTGGCACAAGTAGACGTACTGGGAGCATAAAGAAAAGATGTCCCTTTAAACTCGTAGGGAAGTACGTAGGAAAGAGTGACAGTTGGATGTTAGAGGTGAGAAACGAGACGCACAACCACGATCCTGTTATGTACGAGGAGGGCCACGCGTATCTTAGGAAGATGACCGCCGAAGAAATTGATCTTGTCGAGAAGTTACACAGGCAGCACGTTCGGCCACGACATATCCATTCAGCCGTAAGGGAGCAATTTCCCCACAGCGTCTGTGTTGTTCAAGACATATACAATCTGACGTTGAAGTTTAGGGCTGAGGGGAGAAAAGGCATCACACCAATGCAGGAACTTGAAAACCTGCTACAATCTAAAGAGTTCGTGTATGAAACACAAACGAATGCAACTACTAAGGCCGTTGAACATGTTTTCTTTTGTCATCCTACTTCGTATAAAATATGGCGTGCATTCCCGCACATAATGTTGATAGACACGACGTACAAGACCAACATGTACAACATTCCTTTTGTTTAGGTTATTGGCGTTACGTCGACGTCAAAGTCGTTTTGCATCGCGCATGCATTTATATCGAGGGAACGGCAAGACAACTTCACATGGGTACTGGAGCAGATCAGAGATATGCTTGATAGGTGTGTGGAGCCCCACGTTATTATCACAGACAGGGACCTGGCCCTGATGAGCGCATGTGACACAGTGTTCCCGAGTGCTACTAAAAACCTATGCAGGTGACACGTTCGGGAGAATATCAAAAGACGGTGGAATATCCTTTTCAAAACCGATATGTGGAAGGATTTTTTATACTGGTGGAAGACCTTGTGTTCGTCTCCCACAGAGGCAATGTACGATTACAATTGAAGGAAGATGGAAGAAAAGTTAAATGAAGATGGTAAACGTGGTAAGAATTTCATATTTATTTTTACTCTAATAATTTATTTGTTCATTTTATAAAATTTGTTATTTTCTTTCAGAGGTATGGGAATATATTGGAATAATTGGTTGGTACCGTACAAAGAGAAAATTATTACTTGTTGGATGTACGACCGCCTTAACTTTGGTGAATTTACAACTAATCGGGTTGAGGGCTAACATGCCAACTTCAAGAGTTACCTCACAGGGACCAACAATACGTTGCACACACTTGTCGGATATGTTTGTGACCTCGTGCGTGGCCAGGAGATTGAAATTTGTAAAACATTCGAGGTGTCCCATGTGAAAATTAAAAAAGACCATCGCCTGTCATTGTTTTCAAGATTACATTATAAAGTATCCATTTTTTGCCTTAGCCTCCTTGAATCAGAGTTTACGAAAATGGAAATGATTCAGGAGTCTGGGGGTTCATGTGGACACCAGTTGTTCACGTCCATGGGCTTGCCATGTGCTTGTTGTTTGGATGCCTCCTTGAATCAGAGTTGACGAAAATAAATACGTTTTTTTTCGCAGATATAGATGCCGACGATGCTTTTATCCCCCACATTGATGACTGCCTGACGCTGCAGTTCGAGCAGGGGACTACACTGTACGAGCGGTTCAGGACCCTGAGAGCACGTGTGCCAGCACCGGGGACCGTCCTGTCGGAGGACTTCTTACAGCTCGTTGGAGAGCACGACCGGTTTTTTAAGATCATCGGCGAGGACGACCCGTGGGAGCAACTGTTCCGGATGTCCGACGATGCCCATCGAGAGCTCACCGTGGAGTTCTACTGCACATTCACGTTCCGTCCACGTGAGCAGGGACTTGCGGAGCTGGACGAGGACGACATAGCGGACGGTCGTGCGCCCGCGAAGGTTGTTTTCCGGTTTTTCGGGGCCCTCCACCGCATGTCACTTAGGCGGTTCGCTGTCGTCAGCGGCCTCTACACGAAGGAGGAGACCCGACAGCCGATGTACACCACCGCCGTGATCCGCGGGGCCGACGACTTCGATCAGGTCTAGTGGCCTGCGATCGACGACGGACCATACGGCGGTGATACGAGGTCCTCTCATATACGAGACCCTCTGTATAGATACATTCACTGACTCATCGCCACGTCCGTCGCTGGTCGTGGGGCGGGGACCGACAGGGTCAACGTCGCCGACCTTTTTTTTCTTCGGTGTGTACTCACACACCGACACTGCCACCTCGCGCATGCCCTTGCTGATTATTTTGCTAGTTATTATCACATGCAGTCGCGAGGGGCGTTGGTGGGCGGGAACATCGTTTCCCGGATCGCTCGGGGCCTGGGCTACGAGCATGCCATGTCCCAGCTCCCGCTACCTTCGACTCCTGTGCGCGTGGTCGGCCGGACCACCGCCACTGGGATGAGTATAGTTCGGATGTTCCCCGACGGCACGTGGCACCTGCTCACCAGATACCATGAGGTCGTGCCATGGGTGCCCGAGCCGTTAGTGGACCTACCCGAGCTGGCGGGGGCTAAGGTCCACCTTCAGGACGCCCACGAGCCCCTTGGAGGCGGGGAGGATCAGCCCATTCCCCCGCCGCACGACCAGGACCGCCCCAGCATCCTCAGCGCGTGTACCACGCCATGCGATTGCCTGCTCATGTTCTTGATATGATTCAGGACACACGAGACAGGGTCGCGAGGCTGAAGGATGTGACCACGAGGCTGGAGGATACGACCACGAGGCTTCATGATATGATGGACTGGGTCATCCAGCACATGGTCGCGGACTATGCCGCCTCGGGTACGCCGTTGTTGCCACAGCCACCGAGGCGGTTAGACCATGACGGTGCTGGCCCATCTGGCGCGGGCGGGTCTGGTCAGGGCAGCGATCCAGGGATAATGGATTAGATAGATATTTTGTCTGTATTTTATTTCTTTTTGTATGTAAAAACTCGTTGTATATATATATGTGTGCAGTTTCAGTTATGATGATTTGTATATTTGGTTGTGTTTGTTTGGTTGTGTTTCTTTGTTTGTTTGTTTATATTTGTAATGTTGATAATGTTAATTGTATATGTTTGATAACAACTGATTTTACGATTAGGTTAACCATGTGATAAAATAACAACCAACTTGTTTAAAAAATAATTAAACACAAAAATTACTTGTAATATGATAAATTAATAATAAACACAAAACACAAACACGTATGTTACGATTAGGTTAACCGTGTGATAAAATAAAAATAAAAACAAACTAGTATGATTACTCAAATTTAGAAAATATATACAATATGTCTGTATAATGACAACCGATTTTTACAAACTAGTAAACAAATTAAACACAAAACCGTCATAAACTTGTAATAAGATAAATTATTAATAAACACAAAACACAAACTTGTGAGTTACGATTAGGTTAAACGAGTGATAAAATTAAAATAAAAACAAAGTGATATGATTAAAAAAATATAAAAAATAAAGGCAATATGTCACGGTTTGGCCAAACCGTGACATATAGCCCCCAAAACCCTAACTCCGCACAATCAATTCCCCATTAATTACATACCCAATCATTGGGCCCAGATCTAACTGTCACGGTGAGGCCTAACCGTGACAGTTAGGTGTCACACCTGACCAAACTGTCACGGTGAGCCCTAACCGTGACCGTTTGAGTCGATTTTCTTCAAGAAATTGCGGTGCGCCTAAAATTTCCCTATCTATATCTATATACTCTAATAAAAGAAGGTCTTGAGTTGTCACTTGTCATAATATTAGAACTCCTAAGCCTAATTTTTCTGCTTCTCTCTCATATTAAATACTAGTATAGTATCCCGCGTATTATACGGGTTTATTAAATAATATATGAAATAATTTGTAATAAAATTTAAAAATCATATATGATATTTGTAAATAGGATATGATGGAGTTAGAAATAAATAAGCAGTTCAAGTAAAAACAACAATAATATCATTTTAAAATTTCATTTTATAAGATTGTGTTTTTTAATTGTTTTTTTAAACATTCTGGTCTTTTTTTAATTTTATTTTGAAAAAATAGTTATCTTATGAAACTTAGAAAAAATGATATTAAAATACTTCGTATAATAAAAAAAATATGTCATATATTTTAAAGTGTATTTTTCATTATAGTATTAAGTTTTTAAATTTTTAAAGTATCTATTCTTTTAATTAAAAATATTTTAATTAATATAATTACTATACATACTACTATCATTTATTAGGAGAGAGAGTCGGGAAAATAAAAATGAGAATGCTTAATATGTTGACATTTGGCATCTTAAAAACCTTCTTTTATTCTAAGTAATAGATTTTACATTAACTACTAATTATATTATTTAACTTTTTTAAGAATATAATAGTTTTTAATAAAATAAAAAAGAGTTTTTTTATAAATGTAATTTCTAAGGAAATAATCTTTTGTATAACATAAGTCATTTTTTAAAAGACAAATATTTAAAATCAAATTTTTAGAAATTAAATTTTTTTGAACCATAAAAATTTAAAATTCAAAGTTATAATAAGAAATTTTTAAAAAATGACATTTTTAAAAACGTTTTGATTTAAAACAGATTTTTTTAACTTTAATATACGGGTACTAACCTATCATTATATATTGCAAACAATGGATTATTTAACGAATCAAGATCAACGTTGAGAGATGAAATCTGTAACTAAACCTGAATATATTTAATTTTAACCACAAATTTTTTTAATTTACTCTTACTTCTTTGGTGAAACTTTGCGTCTATGAATGATTTACAAAACTAGTACTTCAAATGTAATATGATCAAAGTACCCTCACATTTAACTGTAAAAACAAACAGAGTTAGTGTCAGGGACCAAAACCGTTACAAAATAAAACCACAAGGCATGATATGATCAAAGATTTCTTTTTAAACTGAAATGATTAAAATGATTAAACCACATGGACCAAAACCGAAATTTACTCAAAACAAAAAGAAGTTTTGTTTTTTTTTTCTAACTAGACTCGGAAACACAAGGTTGTGAGTTTGAGTCTTACCGGCAACAAAATAGGGGGTGTTTGGATTGCTTAAAGTTACTTTTGGAAAGTATCTTTTCAAAAGTAATAATGTTTAACTTTTCAAAATCTACTTTTCAACACTTTAAAATCAACGTATTAACTTTTACCCAATAATACTTATTAATTTATTAACTTTTTAAAAGTTAACAAGTCAAAAGTGATTAAAAAGTTAGTTTTCCAAACATGCCCATATTGTTGGTGGGCCGGGTTTTACCGTAGCGGACATTCGGGTAATGGAATTCCCCCGGAATTGATGGTTTGTGGGTTTGGACACCCAACGCTATCTGTACTTGCATGCGTATAGGATGGCATGATGTCTTTTCGTCATTGGGTTACCCTGGATAGCCGGGTTTTATTATTTTGGTCGTTAGAAAAAGGAGAAAAAAAATGGCCGATTGGCAGCACTCTGTATGTATGTATGTATGTATGTATCTATAAGATCCTAATCATACACCAATATCGAAGATCTCCTGCCCAAATATTCCCAAACTTTTCTTTTTAATGCTACCCTATTGTTTTATATCCTCCATTGGCGTCTTCCTGTGATCTATGAACAAACTCTGTCACATTCAAATCTACATGGGCTTTTACAGCTAAGGCTGTTTGCAAGGTGACACAATAGGAAGGTCCACATGAATTAAGAGGGAGTATTCAAGGTATGCACACCTCAATATTCTCTCAATCCAATAAAAAACAATCTTTTTTTTCCCTCTGATGAACAGTTATAAGTTTTTGAGTAATCTTTACCAATACCCACATGATTTTAATGGTGTTTAGGGTTTCTTTCTTGTTGGGTGCTGTATAATTTCAAGAATCCTGGATGCCCCTTCAAAAGAATTTCAAGAATCATAAGAAGAATTGGGGTTTAGGGTTTTGATTCTTGATGAATATTGTGGATGATTTGTGTGTAAAATTCATGTTATCTGGGAATAATTACTTGAATATGGTGAAACCCTGTTGGAAGCCATCGATAGAAGATGATGAAATTGGAAGAACAGATGGATTATTTTGGTATAAAGATTTAGGGTTTCATGTAAATGGTGAATTTTCAATGGCAGCGGTTCAAGCAAACAATTTGTTAGAAGATCAGACCCAAATCGAATCAGGACTGTTGAGTTCGTCGAATTCGGGGCCCTACGGAACGTTCGTAGGCGTTTATGATGGTCATGGTGGACCTGAAGCATCAAGATTTGTGAATGAGCATCTGTTTTCTCATCTAAAAAGTAAGTTCCATTAAGATTTACACCAGTGTTTTTAGAACCGGACCAGACAAAGAACCAGCGGTTTTATCGGTCACTGGTTGGTCTGGTCGGTTCTGAAATCACTTATTTCAAGAAAGATTGAAAGATTGTAGAATTTTATAAATTGACAATTTGTTCTTTATTTGGTTCAGAACTTGCATCTGAAGATCAAGAAATGTCTGCAGATGTGATCAAGAAGGCATTTGTAGCGACGGAAGACGCGTTTCTTTCGCGTGTAAGGGAACAATGGTGTGTTAGCCCACAGATGGCATCTGTAGGGACGTGTTGTTTGGTGGGTGTTATTTGCGATGGAGTAATATACGTCGCTAATGCTGGAGATTCGAGGGCGGTGCTAGGGAGAGCTGATAGGGGTGTTAGAGGTGTTTCTGCGATACAGTTATCAACCGAGCATAATGCAAGCTTTGAGTCTGTAAGAAATGAGCTTCATTCCTTGCATCCTGATGATCCAAAGATTGTTGTTTTGAAACATAATGTTTGGCGTGTGAAAGGGATCATACAGGTTAGTTTGAAATTTAGAAAGTCAAACCTGGTACCAATTAAATCTATAATCTTGTTGATGTTTTATGTTTCTTTTTGGTTCAGTTCTTTTTTAGTTGTATTACTTTTGTGCTGAACTCAGTACGAGGTTGTTGTTTTCCCTACGATCATAACGATTTCTTGTCGATTTCGAAGATGAATTGTAACTTGTTTGACTCCTTAAAGACAACTTTCAGCTCTTCTTTGTTCTGTTGTCTCATGAAAAGTTGCTGTATTAACCTTCTTACATAGTGTAGTACAAGCTTTACTTCTGGTCAAATGTTTGTAATAACTTGCAGGAACTGTTAATTTTAGAAAGTCAAATCTGGTACCTTTCAAATGATATTCTACCATTGATGCTTTGTTTTCTTTGTCTAATTGTTTCATAGTTGCATTACTTCTTTAACGGTTCAATAACGATTCATTGTTTTCCCAAAGATCATAGTGTTTCTCATCGATTTCAAAGATATTGTGTAACTCGTTTGACTCCCAAAAGTCAATCACCTTGAAATCTATGTCAATGTTCCATTTCTTCCATGAGGATTGTGGTCATAGCAATCTTTCACAATGTAGATACAGATATTAACTTTTAAGTATTACTAAACAAGATGAATTTATAATATTAATGATGTAGTTTTGGTTTTCAGATCTCAAGATCCATTGGTGACGCATATCTAAAGAATGCAGAGTTCAATAGAGAACCTTTATTAGCAAAGTTCAGGCTGCCTGAACCCTTTTCAAAGCCGATTCTTAATCCAGAACCATCGGTATACATACATAAACTTAACCCGAAGGATCAATTTCTCATATTTGCATCTGATGGTCTATGGGAGCATCTTAGCAATGAGGAAGCAGTTGATATCGTTCATAATTATCCACGTAACGTAAGTTTTATAATCTTTCCTGCTTTATCGTCAATATTTCTGTTCCCACAAGCTATTGATATAGTGAAGAACATACAAATTAATATTTAATAAAAGAAAAGAATAACATTAGGTAAGGATTGCTTTGATGCATGTTGAAAGTGATTATGTGATATGGAATAATCGTAATCAGATAATTAGTTGTAATAAAACGTGTTGTAAAAAAGAAGAGATTTTGTAAATATTTTAGTTTGAGAAAGGTAAATATTTCACTTTGTCCGTGAGTTCAACTCATTTAGATTTGAGATTCGTACTTTTGTTGTCTTCTCACTTTGTTTTTTATAACCATGAGAACCTATCACCAGAAAACTCATATAACCCGTCAATACACTACTAACTAACAAGATCAGACAAATCGTACTTTTGTTGTCTTTTCATCCTACGTGTCAAATGTTGATGACCCAAAATCGATTATTAATCTTGTTTTTTCTGTGTGTGTAGGGAATTGCAAGAAGACTGGTGAAGGCTGCACTTCAAGTAGCAGCAAAGAAAAGAGAAATGAGATATTCAGATTTAAAGAAAATTGATAGAGGAGTTAGAAGACATTTCCATGATGACATCACCGTCGTCGTCATGTTCTTAGACCCACCATCGACAAACAGAGCTTCGGCTCGTGCCTCGGGTCTATCAATAAAGGGAACCCGAGGATTACCGCGCAGCAACAAGTTGTAGCACCAAGGGTCTGGTTTTTGTGGAGTGAATGTGTGTAAACCAAGAGCATGTATTATTTTAACACGTGCAAAAGGAGGTTGTTAACCATAGTAGGAATCAGAAATCTTGCAATTTTTTGTTATTTTGATAAAAGCTTGAAGATAAGGATCAAAAGGAATGTATAATAATGTATTTGTATCTATTAAGAGTTAGATTAACTGTCTTAGATTGTGTTAGTTAATAAACGACAAATTGTGGGTTAATCACATCAACTTCCAAAATTTTCTACACCCTCACCACGGTCCATGGGCTTGTGAATGTTTCATTCTTTTATATAGAGTTTCGTGTGTTTCGGTTTCTTACCTTCAATGCATGAATTCGCACCAACGCTTCAACGTTAACTTTTTTTATGGTTTTGTGCCCCTGCCACAACATGGGTGTCTTACACTAGTATACATTTAAAGTACGATAACTAGTTACAATAATACCTTCTATAAAGGGAAATTTAATTTTAATAATCCTAACAATTAATTATTAGTCGACACTAATTTATACTATTAATTTGGTCAGTGACACTTTCAATTTTCAATTTTATTTCCAACATCAATCCCAATAATATCACTTTCATATATTTACACTCAATTTATATATTATTTTAGGCTGATTTAACTTGTATGTTTTTTATTTCGTTTATAATCATTGTTGTGAATGAAATTAAGTGCAAATCAAACGTAAATATTTAATGATTATGTTGTTGGCACTGTTATTAGCCAAATTAATAGTATGAACTATTATTGACCAATAATTTAGAATTTGGATTATTAAAATTCAATTTGTCTTCTATAAATTACCTATAAATTAAAATTGTTTGAATCTTCTTTAATAGAATTTTAAGAATAGAATGTTTCATCTAATAGTATTTAGGTTTATTAAAAGACTAGGTTAGTATCTCGTGTATTACAGGGTTGAATAAATAAAATATTTAATAATTAGTAATGAAAATTTATTAATTATAAAATAATATTTTAATATAAGATATGAACAATTAATTACGAGTAAGAATCTATTAGCTCTAAAACAATGATATCATTGTTTTAAATTTTCGTTTTTAAACCTTTTTTGTATATAAAAAATAAAACATTTTATTTCAAAACAAACTGTTTAAAAAATATCAAATTTTGATTTTTTATTAGTATAACTTTGATTTTTAATTATTTTGTTTTATAAAAAATCATTTAAAAAAGCATTTTTAAAATATTTCATATTTTTTTTAAAATGTTTGATGATTTAGAAAACATTCTTATTTTTAAATATATGTTTATTAAAAGTTATATTTATAAAAATATCTCTTTCTTGATTTATTAAAAAATATTTTTAATCTCAAAAGAAATTAAATAATATTATTAGTATTTAATGTATTTTATTTAATATGAGAGATAAGCGGAAAAATTAAATTTGACATAGAATCATGTCAAGTATTATCTTAAAACCTTCTTTTATTAGTAGATAGATGGATAAGAGTGATTTTAAAGGTGTGAGTTAGCTTTTCAAATTTTATATTTTTTCTAACTTCTAGAAATATTAAACTTTTTATTAAATTAAGTGATATAGATGTAATATACACATAGCTTGTTGGTAAGTGGTTTTATCTTTAAGAAAGGGACTGCGGTAATTTTATTAGAACAATATTGGAACCTCCTTGTTATTTTGTTGATTTTATTTTAAATTTTACCTATAACATAAGTACTTTATTATCCAGTTAAAATAGGTACATCTCTATCCTATTTGTTTCTTTTGTTTATTGGTATCTAATAATTCTTTTTATTCTTTTATTTTGTATGGTTTATTGTGGCTGGGCTTGGAGTTAAAGTTGCTGATCAAGTGGGCTTGTTGCTTCCGTCCGTTGATGATCCAGTGCTTATGGGCTCGTGGGCTTAAGGTTTGCTTGTGGACCTTTGGTGTTTGTGTGTCCGGCTTTTTGGCCTATATAGGAGAGAGAGCGTGTGAGATTGAGATCAAGAAATATCTCAAATCTCACACACACGCTTCGTTTTCTCTCGAATATTCTCTAGGGTTTCATTGTATCAATGAACCGCTGTTGATTAGTCTATTGATCTTGTTATTCTAGACTATTCTCTGTATTGTTCTTCAGATCATCATGTTGATGATCTGAGTCTGGTTTTGTTCTTGGTTTTATGGTGTAGAGATTCATACTTGTGTTAATCGTATTATTTGATATTTTCAAGTATTGTTTGTTCTGTTGATCTTATCTCATCACCGAGTATACCAGTCTTTTGACATGGTATCAGAGCCTTGAGCTCTCATACGTTATCCTATCTCTGGTGCTTTCCGCTGCTCATCTGAAACTTAGGGTTTCTGATCAAATCAGTCGGGATATCTGTTGTTGCGCTGGTTGTTCTCACAACATCAAGAATCTAGGGTTAAAAATAAACCCTAGATCCAATAACTGAAGGCGGCGTTCTAGGGGTCGTAAAAACCCTAGAAATTACACTGTCTGAACCCCCAATCAAAGGGTTCAGACACTTTACTGTTAAGAAAAAACCTCGCTGTGAGATCGTTCCCTTTCTCTCTCCCTTATTTTTTGTGATTCTTTGTCGTGTGTGTGTATTATTGTTGATCACCTATTGACTGGACTCGCTGATTAACTCCCTGATTAAGACTTGTCGAACCACTAGAACTGGTAAGAATCTGGACACTGATCAGGCTTCATTAATCAGTTGAAATTCGTCTGGATCTTGGTGATCATCTCTGTCTGCTTGTTATCTTCTTATTGTTTGTCTGTTTGTATTGTGATTGTCTGGTGTGATAGGGTCTTCATCTGAGGATCCTAATGGTTCGGGTGAATCTAGTGAGGTCATGGTCAGTAAATTGGACTCTAGTAACCCTTTATACTTGCATGCTAGTGACACAAGTAATCTAACAATTACTGGAATAAAACTAAAGGGTACTGATAATTACACTGTCTAGTCTAAATCTATGAAACTTGCCCTTGAAGTTAAAAACAAGATAGGTTTTATTGATGGTACTCTAAAGAAACCAACTGATAATGAAGTTCTTGGGAGGCAATGGGATAGATGTAATGCTGTTGTTATAACATGGATCTTGAATTCTGTATCTGAAGAACTGTATATGGGGCAAATTTTTTCTGAATTAGCAAGTGATGTCTGGAAGGAACTGAAGGAAACTTATGATAAAATTGATGGGTCTGTTGTGTTTGGGATGTATCAAAAAATAAACTCATTAAGTCAAGAAGGTATGACTGTGTCTGAATATTATCATAAACTTAACACCCTATGGAAACAATTTGATCAAATACTTGCATTAGCTTCATGTTCCTGTAAAGCATCAAAGGAATTTAATGACTTTAATCATCTTATTAAACTAATGCAGTTCCTTATGGGCCTTGATAATGTTTATCAACCTGTAAAATCAAATCTGTTACTTAGAGATCCTCTTCCAACTGTTAAAGAAGCCTTTGCCATTGTCTCTAGGGAAGAATCACATAAAAACTCATCATCTGTTCCTAAAACTTCATCTGTTGGGTTCAATGCAAAAACAAATGCATCTTTTGATAAACCTAATTCCTCAAATGAAAACAAAAAGAAATTCACTAGAGGTCCTAATCCTAATCTGAAATGTTCCCACTATAACAAGCTAGGACATGTGGTTGAGAAGTGTTATGAACTAGTGGGCTATCCACCTAGTTTCAGGAACAAAGGATCTCTACCTAACAGATCTTCAAACAATTCTAAATCTGATCTCACCTCCTCAAATGGTCCTAATACTCTCACCCCTGATTAGATTTCTAGATTGCTTGGTCTCTTAAATGAAAGAAGTTGTGATGACCAACAAACCACCAATATAGCAGGTAACTGTGTGGTTACAAATGCATCTTACTCTTGTGAAAAAAATGTGTTCACATTTAATTCAACTGGAAATGTACTATCTGAACATTCTAAGTGGATAATTGATTCTGGTGCCAACCAACACATGGTTCAAACTGATAAATTTCTAACAAATCAAATTGATCTTTCTGAATATGGCATTAAAGTTACTCACCCAAATGGGTCTAGTGCTCATGTTACAAAAATTTGAAACATTAAACTCACTGATAAAGTCACTTTGTATGATGTTTTCTATGTTCCTGATTATTGCATAAATCTGATGTCTGTGTTTAAGTTGGCTCGTGATAGCAAACTTAGGGTTGTCTTTGATGAAAATGTATGTCATATTCAGGATTCTCACACAAAGAGCATCCTGGTGATTGGTAATCAACTTGATGGTCTGTACTTCTGTGGGAACTCTTCTATTAATAACAAGGTGTGTTTTAATAACAATCTTAAGACTAACCTATGGCATGCTAGACTCGGTCACCCATCCAATCAGGTCCTAAATTGTAACATTGCTTATTTTTGTTAAATAAAGTTGATTTTTGTTCGATACGTTGGTGTTAATAATAATACTAATAATAATAATAATAATAATAATAATAATAATAATAATAATAATAATAATAATAATGTTAATGGTAATAACAAAAATTAATAATAATAAGAATAATAATAACAATGGGTTATAAATATATATATATACATATATACATATATATATATATATATAAATAATAATTATTATATAAATTAAGTGCAGGGGGTGTTTTGTAAATTATGAAACTTAATTTTAAAGTTTCTAGCATAAGGTAATAAAACTCAAAACCACAGGGACCAAAGTTGTAAATTTATTTAAAACCCAACCCTCCCCCGTCGAACACCCTCACCGCCGGCAATCCCTCCGGCGACCCTCCGGCGAGCTTCAAACGCCGAGATCACGCGGTTTTGACCAAAACCGACACTCCTGACACCTTCACATGGGAGATTCGAACTCGTGCAACTAAACAATTCCAAAATTCGAACGCATGCGGTGTAGAACCCGAGCCACGCGTTGTCGGACTTTTGTCAGTCCACAGATCGCACTAACACCTTGTTTTAATCAAATTAAACGAACGAGGACTACCATAAGTCAGTTTCTAATCAATCCCCATTCTCCATTTCACTTGAAACGAATTCAAACACCTTCGAACACCTCTCAAAAACCGTCGACCTGCAACTCAACTAACAACCCATCTCCGCTCGATTTTAACCACAAATGATAAAGGGCTTTTAATCACGATCATCATACGAAGCTTCATACGAAATTAATTTGAGTTTCATCACGATTTGCTCATCATTCGATCACCTCCCCTGCCGCGACCTATTCTTGAAGTGTTCTACATCGATTGATCACCGAATCGGGTAATTACATACACACACACACTCGTTTAATCATGGGGAACAAAAGCCCCATGATTGCAGAAGCAATCAAAGTCGGATTCGGGTTCGATTTGGGTTGATTCAATCTAGGGTTCATAGGGTATTTGGGGAAATTGGGTTAAGAAGGCTTATAAGCAATTGGAACCGGACTTTAACCGCGGTTGTGACCTTGGTTCACTGGTCCCTGCACCCATTGCAATCCATGAGGTCCCGGGTTCGACCCCGGGCCACCTCAACCATTTTTTTGGGGGCCTTTTAAGCCTCCAAAAATTATAAGAAAAATTGTAAAAATTATAAAAATATTTTTACAAACATCAAAAATTTTCAGAACAATTTAATTAATTACTGAAATTTATTTTTAACATTTTAACTATTTTAATAAATGTTTTAAATAAATAAAATTACAAATAATACAAAATTATTTAAACAAAAGTGAACTTCTAATAATAATTTAATTTATTAAATTATTATTTGACACTATATTACTCTTGATTATTTCAAATAATCGTTATTATTGTTTTAATTATGATTAAATATAAAAAGTGATATATTTAAAATCATTTCAAATAACAAGTTCATTTCTTTTAGTTATACAAATAATTAAATATTTTAATTAATTATCATATAATTAATTATATAAAATTAATTATTTGTTTTTCCACACTTTAACAATAAATCAAACGGTTACGCATAATGATACGTTTATTTTAAATTTTAAACATAATCGTTTTCAATGAATTCATTTTATTTATTTCGAGACATTCAAATTAAATAAATTAGTTTATTTAAACTACCATTCCAAAACTCAATAGGAATCCTAATACATTCCCAATTCTCAAATCATTATTATTCTAACTCGAGACACCGTTTCTTAGGTTAATCATAAGGAAATCGTAGGTGTCTAACCTATCACATTCAATTATTCAAAATCTAATCTCATCAATCAAGTGAGTATTCATATCCCCTTTTTATATCATTTCCTATTTGGGGGAAATCATGTGATACAATATATTCAATCATGATATTCTATTGTTGTTTCATTCTAAATTCAATTCAAGACAGGTTATGTTATTACTTGCAATTACGTGAACATACTATGCTAAACTGGACGACAATAAAACCCTAATTCAATCAATCAATCAATCCTGGCAACAATGTAGATCTACTGGTTTGGATAACCCACCCCATATGAATAGTCGAGTGGTGATTGTGCCAGAGGCAGGAGTTAAACTATGGTGAATGTGTGGAGTCTATTATTTGCAAGTGTCAAGTCAAGGGGTTGTTATTGTGTCAGTTTATCTATATGTTTTACTATTGCAATATAAGTCTTAACGTTACCTTGTGAATTGGATTATTCTCAATCAATCAATCAATCTATATGTATATTCAAACTATGACTACTCACCAGCTAATTCGTTAGCTGACCTTATTTTCTCACATGATTTCAGGTTAAGCAAGATAGTGGACTTCTACCTGCTCATTTAAGACCCGGACTTAGTTAAAATAAAAGACAATTACTATTTGTGGTTTCAATTGTTGTATTTGTGTGTGTTGAACTTATATTATCATGTAATCTGATTTTAATATTATTTCCACTATTAGACAACCATGTGTTATGAACAATCAATCATTCCCTCGTCCGCTCCGATGATTCCGCCGTCGGTCGGGGTGTGACAGATTGGTATCAGAGCCATGGTTATAGGGAATTAGGTTATTAGAAATGGAATGACCTAGACTATAACTAGGTACCTTTACACATGAGTCCTCTCATGTATTTTATATGCTTAGATAGGATTTTATGTGCCTTACATGTTTATACTTAATTATGTGATTATCTGCCTTAAGTGATTCTTCTTATACTTTGAATTTATCAATGTACACACGAATCTTAACTCATATTCTAAGGCATTGTGTGCCTAATTCAAGTGATTTCAAACTCCAAAAACTCGATTGTTATTCATGGTTTTCAAATCTCGTCAAAGTCCGTGTCACATGACCAAGAACATGCAATGCTGGAAGAGTGGGATACCTGTATCTTAAGGTGTTCTGTCTAGGCAAGGTATTTCATACAACTTGATTACCTTACCTGGGAACCCTCGAGATGAGTATTCGCTTATAGGTACGCATGTCCTCGTGCTGGACACAAATACTTTGATAAGTCAACGTAATCGTTTTGGTTTGCGAACCGAACGTTTACACTCCTAACCTCTCATTGTTATTCTAAACAATCTCATTAACGATCTTATTATTTTGAAAAGTTTTTAAAACCAATTACCCGTTTCTCATAGAGGTTTCTTCTTTCCATATTATACAGAATGGCTTCTCGTCAAATCCGTTCACGATCTAGAAACTCTGGCCGCAAGATTGCTACTATGGTAGCACGTGAAGTTGCTGCTGTTATCCCAACTCTGCTTACCCACTTGAACCAAGGCAACAATACTGATCAAAACCCAACTGCACCAAACCCTCCCCAAACTTGTACCTACAAACATTTCAGTTCTTGCAACCCCACTAAGTTCAGTGGAACTGAAGGAGCTACCGGATTACTACAGTGGTTCGAAAGCATCGAGAACACCTTCCTAAACAGCGAATGCCCTGAAAATATAAAAGTCCGGTATGCCACAAGTGTTCTCCAGAAACGCGCACTCACTTGGTGGAACGGGGAGAAACGAACCCGTGGCACTGATGCTGCCCTGGCATTGACGTGGGCTGAAGTAAAGGAACTCATGACACGAGAATTCTGCCCACGAAATGAAATCAAAAGACTAGAAGCTGAATTCTGGGATTTGGCTCAGGAAAGCGGCGAGAATCTGGTTTACACCACCCGTTTTCACGAGTTGAGTCTTCTGGTTCCTCATCTAGTTACTCCCTCATCTCGAGCTATCGAGAAGTACATAGGTGGTCTCCCTATGCAAATTCAGGATACCGTGTGGGGTAGGAACCCTACTAACTTGGCAGATGCTATCCGTCTAGCAGCTCAGTTAACCGACAACCATGTCAAGGCCGGTACCTTGACCAGGAAGGGTGACAAGAAGAAAATGGAGAAGTCTTCTACTGAAACAACCAAGGAAGACAAGCCTGAAACTTCCAGGAACCGGAAGAGGAAGGCTAACTCTCAAAACTTTGCTGTAGTTACCCCTGCTGTTCCAATCAACCAAGTCGCACCGACCTATCAACCAACCATGAATAATCAAGCCCCAACAAAGAAACCATACACCGGGCCATTTCCACAATGCAACATCTGCAAGTATCATCATCCTACTGGTGCTAAGTGTCGTCAGTGCACCAGTTGTGGTCGTTTTGGCCATACATTCAACATATGCAGGAATGCTGCTAAGGTATTGGTAAATGCGCCAGTCCAACAAAACCCTCCTGCAATTGCTCAAGTTCGTGCATGTTATCAATGCGGTGATCCAACTCATTTCCGTAACCGATGTCCTCAGCTCGTTAATGCCGTACCCGCAGCACAAGGGCGTGCTTTTAACATCAATGCCCAACAAGCTCAGGCTGCCAATGATGTGGTGAATGGTACGTTCCTAATCGATCATCAATATGCTTCAATTTTATTTGATACCGGTGCCGATAAAAGTTTTGTATCCTTAGAATTTGAACCTTTGCTTGTTAATACCCGAACTAAGTTAGGGAAACCGTTTACAGTAGAAATAGCTGATGGAAAATCCGTCACAATTGATTCTGTCATCCAAAATTGTACCCTTAAACTTAGTGAACACGAATTCCCTGTCGATCTTATACCGATGCCACTTGGAAGTTTTGACGTCATTATAGGCATGGATTGGTTGTCAAAGAACCATGCTGAAGTCGTCTGTTTCGAGAAAATCATCCGGATCCCTCGCGCATCTGGAAGTGTCTTAAATATTTACGGGGAAAAGTCTTCCAAAGGACTTAAACTCATGACTTGCACTAAAGCCCAAAAGTACCTCCGCAAGCGTTACGTGGCTTTCTTAGCTCATATCGTGAAAACGGATAAGAACCCTAAGAAGATTGAAGACATTCCGGTTATTCGAGAATTTCCCGAAGTCTTTCCCGAAGACCTAACCGGTCTTCCTCCCGTTCGTCAAGTTGAATTCAGGATCGACCTTGTGCCTGGTGCAACTCCCGTGGCAAAATCACCTTATCGTCTCGCGCCTTCCGAAATGCAAGAACTTGCTAGCCAATTGCAAGAACTGTCAGACAAAGGATTCATTCGCCCGAAGCTCATCACCGTGGGGAGCCCCAGTCTTATTCGTGAAGAAAAAGGATGGTTCTTTTCGTATGTGTATCGACTATCGAGAACTCAACAAACTCACAATCAAGAATCGTTACCCATTACCCAGAATCGACGATCTGTTTGATCAGCTTCAAGGAGCCACTCATTTCTCAAAGATCGATCTTCGTTCTGGTTATCACCAACTCCGTGTGCACGATGATGATATCCCAAAAACCGTTTTCCGAACGAGATATGGCCATTACGAGTTTACAGTGATGCCATTCGGGTTAACCAACGCACCTGCAGTATTCATGGATTTAATGAATCGCGTGTGCCGACCATACCTAGACAAATTCGTGATCGTATTCATCGACGATATCTTGATATACTCCAAATCCAAATCCGATCACGAGAACCACCTTCGTCTAATACTCGAACTTCTGAGGAAAGAGAAACTCTACGCCAAATTCTCAAAGTGTGAATTCTGGCTTAATGAGGTTCAATTTCTTGATCACATAGTAAACAGCAAAGGAATTCACGTTGATCCCGCAAAGATCGAGGCAGTAAAGAAATGGGGAGAACCTAAGACTCCTACCGAGGTTCGTTCATTTCTTGGACTAGCCGGATATTATCGACGTTTTATTCCTAATTTCTCTAAGATTGCTGTGCCACTCACTGCTTTGACCCACAAGGATAAGCCTTTTTCTTGGGGGCCTGATCAAGAAAAAGCATTTCAAACCCTCAAGCAAAAGTTGTGTGAGGCGCCGATTCTAACACTTCCTGATGGAAACGACGACTTTGTTGTCTATTGTGACGCTTCAAAACAAGGTCTAGGGTGCGTTCTCATGCAGCGAGGCAAAGTTATAGCTTATGCCTCAAGACAATTGAAGATTCATGAGAAAAATTATACGACGCACGATCTTGAATTGGGTGCTGTCGTATTCGCGCTCAAAATCTGGAGACACTATCTCTATGGCACCAAATGTGTTGTATTCACCGATCATAAGAGTCTCCAGTACATCTTCAACCAGAAGGAGCTTAACATGAGGCAACGACGATGGGTCGAACTACTCAATGACTACGACTGTGAGATTCGTTACCACCCCGGTAAAGCTAATGTCGTAGCCGATGCATTAAGTCGTAAAGGTCAAGTTATGCTTCAAAGTGTTACCATCCAAACCGACCTCTTGACCCGTATACTCGAAGCTCAACACGAATCAGTCACCGAGGGCAACATGTATGAGGAAATGTCATGCGGTGCTGAACTCCAATTGGAAATCAAGTCGGACGGACTACTGTACTTTCTAAATCGACTTTGGATTCCGAATCGCGATAATCTTCGAACAACCATCATGGATGAGGCTCATAAGGCTCGTTATTCTATTCATCCGGGAGCAGATAAGATGTTCATGAATCTTCGGAACCAATATTGGTGGCCCGGCATGAAGAAGGATATAGCCTTGTATGTATCTAAATGCCTCACATGTTCCAAAGTCAAAGCCGAGCATCAACGTCCCTCTGGATTACTCATACAACCCGAGGTTCCATTATGGAAATGGGAAAGCATATCCATGGATTTCATCACCAAGCTGCCTCGTACCGCTAGTGGTCACGATAGTATCTGGGTTATCATTGATCGGTTGACTAAGTCGGCTCATTTCATTCCAATTCGGGAAGATTATCGAGTCGAGAAATTGGCTCGCATCTACATCAATGAAATAGTCAGTCGGCATGGTGTACCTTTAGATATTATCTCTGATCGCGATGGTCGTTTCATCTCTCATTTCTGGAAAAGTCTTCAATCAGCCCTTGGGACTCAACTAAATCTTAGCACAGCCTATCACCCGCAAACCGACGGTCAGACTGAAAGAACGATACAAACCCTCGAGGATATGCTCCGGGCTTGTGTCATTGATTTCAGTGGATCGTGGGATTCTCATCTTCCGTTGATCGAATTCTCTTACAATAACAGTTACCATACCAGCATCCAGATGGCACCATTTGAGGCCTTGTATGGCCGAAAGTGTCGATCTCCCATCTGTTGGTCTGAAGTTGGTGAATCACAGATTACTGGTCCGGAATTGATACAAGAAACAACAGACAAAATTCATAAGATCCGTGATAACTTGGTGGCTGCTAGGAATCGTCAAAAGCATTATGCTGATAAAAGACGTAAGCCCATGGAATACAATGTCGGTGATCTCGTACTTCTTAAGGTATCACCTTGGAAGGGAGTGATTCGCTTTGGGAAGAAAGGGAAGCTAGCACCTCGTTACGTGGGTCCATTCAAAGTGCTCGAGCGAATTGGGAAAGTGGCCTACAAGCTTGAACTACCCCAAGAACTCAGCAATATACATCCAACGTTTCATGTTTCAAATCTCAAGAAATGTCTTGCCGATGAAAATCTCCACATTCCACTCGACGAAGTCCAGATTGATGAATCTATGCACTTTATTGAGAAACCTGTGGAAATTATGGATCGGGAAGTCAAACAACTCAAACGTAGCCGAATACCAATTGTCAAAGTTCGTTGGGAGTCTAAACGTGGACCAGAGTTCACCTGGGAACGTGAGGACCAAATGAAATCCAAGTACCCTCATCTTTTCGTTTCAGCCTCCTCGTGATTAAAATTTCGGGACGAAATTTCCTAAAGCAGGGGAGACTGTAACATTGCTTATTTTTGTTAAATAAAGTTGATTTTTGTTCGATACGTTGGTGTTAATAATACTAATAATAATAATAATAATAATAATAATAATAATAATAATAATAATAATAATAATAATAATAATGTTAATGGTAATAACAAAAATTAATAATAATAAGAATAATAATAACAATGGGTTATAAATATATATATATACATATATACATATATATATATATATATAAATAATAATTATTATATAAATTAAGTGCAGGGGGTGTTTTGTAAATTATGAAACTTAATTTTAAAGTTTCTAGCATAAGGTAATAAAACTCAAAACCACAGGGACCAAAGTTGTAAATTTATTTAAAACCCAACCCTCCCCCGTCGAACACCCTCACCGCCGGCAATCCCTCCGGCGACCCTCCGGCGAGCTTCAAACGCCGAGATCACGCGGTTTTGACCAAAACCGACACTCCTGACACCTTCACATGGGAGATTCGAACTAGTGCAACTAAACAATTCCAAATTCGAACGCATGCGGTGTAGAACCCGAGCCACGCGTTGTCGGACTTTTGTCAGTCCACAGATCGCACTAACACCTTGTTTTAATCAAATTAAACGAACGAGGACTACCATAAGTCAGTTTCTAATCAATCCCCATTCTCCATTTCACTTGAAACGAATTCAAACACCTTCGAACACCTCTCAAAAACCGTCGACCTGCAACTCAACTAACAACCCATCTCCGCTCGATTTTAACCACAAATGATAAAGGGCTTTTAATCACGATCATCATACGAAGCTTCATACGAAATTAATTTGAGTTTCATCACGATTTGCTCATCATTCGATCACCTCCCCTGCCGCGACCTGTTCTTGAAGTGTTCTACATCGATTGATCACCGAATCGGGTAATTACATACACACACACACTCGTTTAATCATGGGGAACAAAAGCCCCATGATTGCAGAAGCAATCAAAGTCGGATTCGGGTTCGATTTGGGTTGATTCAATCTAGGGTTCATAGGGTATTTGGGGAAATTGGGTTAAGAAGGCTTATAAGCAATTGGAACCGGACCTTAACCGCGGTTGTGACCTTGGTTCACTGGTCCCTGCACCCATTGCAATCCATGAGGTCCCGGGTTCGACCCCGGGCCACCTCAACCATTTTTTTGGGGCCTTTTAAGCCTCCAAAAATTATAAGAAAAATTGTAAAAATTATAAAAATATTTTTACAAACATCAAAAATTTTCAAACAATTTAATTAATTACTGAAATTTATTTTTAACATTTTACCTATTTTAATAAATGTTTTAAATAAATAAAATTACAAATAATACAAAATTATTTAAACAAAAGTGAACTTCTAATAATAATTTAATTTATTAAATTATTATTTGACACTATATTACTCTTGATTATTTCAAATAATCGTTATTATTGTTTTAATTATGATTAAATATAAAAAGTGATATATTTAAAATCATTTCAAATAACAAGTTCATTTCTTTTAGTTATACAAATAATTAAATATTTTAATTAATTATCATATAATTAATTATATAAAATTAATTATTTGTTTTTCCACACTTTAACAATAAATCAAACGGTTACGCATAATGATACGTTTATTTTAAATTTTAAACATAATCGTTTTCAATGAATTCATTTTATTTATTTCGAGACATTCAAATTAAATAAATTAGTTTATTTAAACTACCATTCCAAAACTCAATAGGAATCCTAATACATTCCCAATTCTCAAATCATTATTATTCTAACTCGAGACACCGTTTCTTAGGTTAATCATAAGGAAATCGTAGGTGTCTAACCTATCACATTCAATTATTCAAAATCCAATCTCATCAATCAAGTGAGTATTCATATCCCCTTTTTATATCATTTCCTATTTGGGGGAAATCATGTGATACAATATATTCAATCATGATATTCTATTGTTGTTTCATTCTAAATTCAATTCAAGACAGGTTATGTTATTACTTGCAATTACGTGAACATACTATGCTAAACTGGACGACAATAAAACCCTAATTCAATCAATCAATCAATCCTGGCAACAATGTAGATCTACTGGTTTGGATAACCCACCCCATATGAATAGTCGAGTGGTGATTGTGCCAGAGGCAGGAGTTAAACTATGGTGAATGTGTGGAGTCTATTATTTGCAAGTGTCAAGTCAAGGGTTGTTATTGTGTCAGTTTATCTATATGTTTTACTATTGCAATATAAGTCTTAACGTTACCTTGTGAATTGGATTATTCTCAATCAATCAATCAATCTATATGTATATTCAAACTATGACTACTCACCAGCTAATTCGTTAGCTGACCTTATTTTCTCACATGATTTCAGGTTAAGCAAGATAGTGGACTTCTACCTGCTCATTTAAGACCCGGACTTAGTTAAAATAAAAGACAATTACTATTTGTGGTTTCAATTGTTGTATTTGTGTGTGTTGAACTTATATTATCATGTAATCTGATTTTAATATTATTTCCACTATTAGACAACCATGTGTTATGAACAATCAATCATTCCCTCGTCCGCTCCGATGATTCCGCCGTCGGTCGGGGTGTGACATAAATGTGTTGAAACAAAGTCTAAACCTAAATCAGACTAATGATAGTGATCCTTGTGAAATCTGTCACAAAGCTAAACAACACAGGGAGCCCTTCCCTCTAAGTGACCATAAGACCACCATCCTTGGTGAAATCATTCACCTTGATGTTTAGGGTCCTTATAGAGTGCCTAGTAGAGAGGGCTTTAGTTATTTTTTAACAATTGTTGATGATTTCACTAGAGCTGTCTGGGTGTTTCTGTTAAAACAAAAAACTGAAGTTTTTGAAAACATAGTCACCTTCATAAATCTGGTTAAAAATCAGTTCCACTCAAAAATTAAAGTCTTTAGAACAGACAACGGCACAGAATTTGTTAACCATCAAGTTAGTGACCTTCTAGATAAACATGGCATTCTACATCAGACCACCTGTGCTTACACCCCTCAACAAAATGGGGTGGTTGAAAGAAAACACCGTCACCTATTAAATGTTGCTAGATCATTACTGTTTCAAGGAAATCTTCCTTTAAAATTCTGGAATGAATGCATTTTAACTGCTGCCTATCTTATCAACAGGACTCCATCATCTGTCCTAAATGGAAAGTCTCCATATGAACTAATTCATGGATTTAGGCCCTCTTTGAACCATCTTCGTGTGTTTGGATGTTTGTGTTTTCATACTGTTCTTAATAATTCAGATAAATTTAGTAGTCATGCTGTTAAGTGCGTATTCCTAGGATATTCTTATACAAAAAAGGGATATAAATTATGGGACTTAGAAAATAAACAAATTGTTTTTTCTAGAGATGTAAAATTCTATGAATATGTGTTTCTATTTAAACAATGTCATAAAAACAAACCTAATCACACTGAATAGCATGATCCTCTAAATCAAATAAATTTTTTTGATTTTTTTGAAACTGAAACATCTAATATTTATCATGGTGGTCAAGTCCCCGATGATGAAAATAGAACCAATGAAAATCCTCTTCATAGGTCCTTGCAGCCTGGTAGTAGTGGCTCCAATGTCACTGACAGTGTAGTTGACAGCCAACTGCCCAGTGACTTTGCTGCTCCCAATGGCAGGGCAAGGGATGAAGAAACTAAATCTGATACAGCTTTTGCTGAAAACAATCATGGTTCTGAGGGGCAAGGTTCACAAAATACTGAACCTGTTGAATTAAGAAGATCATCCAGGAACATTATTTTTCCAACAAAATTAAAAGACTATGTTCTCAATAGCAAAACTAAGTATGGTCTTGAAAGGGTCCTAAACTATTCTAACCTTCCATCCCAAAATTGGTGTTTTGTGTCAAACCTAAATAAGAATTTTGAGCCCAAAACATATAAAGAGGCTGAAAAAAATCCTGCATGGATTGATGCCATGAATAGTGAAATGGAAGCCTTATATCGAAATAACACCTGGGAACTAGTTGACCTGCCCAAGGGCAGAAAACCAATAGGATGTAAATGGGTCTATAAGATTAAATATAAATCCTCAGGTGAAATAGAGAGATATAAGGCTCGCCTTGTTGCAAAAGGGTTTGCTCAAAAAGAAGGGGTGGATTTCGATGAGACTTTTTCACCTGTTATTAAAATGGTAACGGTTCGTTGTGTTCTTAGTTTGGCTGTTGAACATAACTGGTTAATATATCAACTTGACATTAATAATGCTTTCTTGTATGGTGAATTAAATGAGGAAGTGTACATGCTTCCTCCTGAGGGTTTTCACTCTCCCAAAGACCCGAGGGTTTGCAAACTGCGTAAGTCCTTGTATGGACTTAAACAAGCCCCGAGGATGTGGAACCAAAAATTAGTTGGGATTTTAAAAGAGTTTGGGTTTGTGCAAAGTAGATGTGACCATTCCCTGTTTATTTTCTCAAATAATTCTGTCTTTGTTGTCCTTCTTGTTTATGTTGATGACATTGTATTAACTGGGAATTGCTCATCTGCTATCAATAGAGTAAAACAACTTCTCCAGTCTAAATTTTTGATAAAAGACTTGGGTTTGCTTCAGTACTTTCTTGGGATTGAGGTGATAAGATCTGACAAAGGTATTTGCCTCTCTCAAAGAAAATACTGTCTTGAGCTTTTATCTGAGTTTGGAATGACTGCTAGCAAACCTGTTAATACCCCTATTGAACCAAATTATGTGCTATCTGCCTTGTGTGACAAATCTATTTGTCCCACACCCGGCCTGATATTGCATATGTTGTGCATTTCCTAAGTCGGTTTATGCACAACCCATTAATGGGGCATCTTCATGTTGCTCTTCGATTACTTCGGTATCTCAAGAATGCCCCTGGACAAGGTCTTCTTCTGTCTAGAGGTACTCATTTTGGTCTGACTGTCTATTCTGACAGTGATTGGGGAAAATGTTTAGAATCTCGCCGGTCCATCACAGCCTTTTGTATTTTCCTTGGGAATTCGCTTGTATCCTGGAAAAGTAAGAAACAGAGCACAATTGCTCGATCTTCAGCTGAAGCTGAATACCGGTCAATGTGTGCTGCTGTGTGTGAAGTTATGTGGCTTAATAATCTTCTTAGTGAGCTGCAGGTGTCAATATCTTTGCCAATTCCCTTGCATTGTGACAATAGTGCTGCAATTTCCATAGCAGCTAATCCCGTGTTTCATGAGCGTACAAAACATTTTGAGATGGACTTATTTTTCCTAAGGGAAAAAATTGCAGATGGGTTGATTCAAACTCATCCTATCAAATCTGAAATTCAGGTTGCTGATGTGTTTACTAAAGGTCTATCTGTGAAGTCTCATGAGTTCTTGTGTAGTCAGCTCCATCTATTTGATCAATTTACTGGATAGAGCTGAGGGGGGTGTTAAAATAGGTACATCTCTATCCTATTTGTTTCTCTTGTTTATTGGTATCTAATAATTCTTTTTATTCTTTTATTTTGTATGGTTTATTGTGGTTGGGCTTGGAGTTAAAGTTGCTGATCAAGTGGGCTTGTTGCTTCCGTCCGTTGTTGATCCAGTGCTTATTTTTGCTTGTGGGCTTTTGGTGTTTGTGTGTCCGGCTTTTTGGCCTATATAGGAGAGAGAGCGTGTGAGATTGAGATCAAGAAATATCTCAAATCTCACACACACGCTTCGTTTTCTCTCGAATATTCTCTAGGGTTCCATTGTATCAATGAACCGTTGTTGATTAGTCTATTGATCTTGTTATTCTAGACTATTCTCTGTATTGTTCTTCAGATCATCATGTTGATGATCTGAGTCTGGTTTTGTTCTTGGTTCTATGGTGTAGAGATTCATACTTGTGTTAATCGTATTATTTGATATTTTCAAGTATTGTTTGTTCTGTTGATCTTATCTCATCACCGAGTATACCAGTCTTTTGACATATACACCTATTTCATTTTTAAAATCATAATATCTAAACTCAGGTGGATTTTAGCCTCTGTGATCTTTGTTGAGGTGTGAATTTGTTTATTCTATGTCAAAAATTTAACACGAATCTTGAATCGTATCTGCTTTTTAATAAATTATGGACTAAACAAAAAAATTGAATTGTTAAAAACCAGTTTATTAGGTGTGACAATTAATAAATTGTTATAATTTTCGTCTTTTAACATTCAAACTTTCTTAATGATTAAAGTCCATGTTACGTGAACGAGCCATTTGAGCCCGAATTGGTTTGAATAGATTTAAAAGAAAACGAAAAAATTAGCAATTATGACATAAGAGACTATTTGAAATATAAACCTTGTTGCTAGGGCTGTGTTTTTACACGAACCCGAACAACATCAACCAAACCCGATTAAGGGCTAACCGAGCAATCCAACACGATTATTACATCAAAACCGAACCCGATTTTTATAAATAGTTCGGTATTTGGGTTGATTTTGTGATAAACGGGTCAACCCGGTTAACCCGGACCTTAGTTTTTTTTTTAAATCCAAGATTTATATATGTGCGTGTTATGATTTCATATACAAGATTTGAAAACATAGTTTTCTAAACTATATATATCATTGTTGTGGATCAACTTTATACTATGAACTTTGAAAACAATCTAAATATAATGCTTTTAAACATTTAAATATGCATAATAAAATGAACATAAATATGTAGAAACTTCTGGATCAAAAAAATAAACAAAATTTTATTTTGATAACACACGTTAAATTTCATATATGCATTTGATCACATACATAATCTTTCGATAAACATTTGACATAACAAAATTTTAAAAGTTTAATGGTTTAGTGTAAACTTGATTAGCGATTAACCGCCCAAATAAACCCGAAAACCGATTAATTGTTATTTATTTGGTTTGGTCTCCGGGTTGAACTCTACAAACCCGAGGAACCCGAAACCTCGATTATGTGTAATCTTCTCAAAATAGGCAAGCTTTATGAACAATTTGTTTCACATTATTTCTCGCAACTGCTTTAACAGTGCGAATCATTCATCAGTTGAGTAAATCTTCGTTTAATCGTGATTCCATTTCGATTCTGATCTTGTTTACTGACCAACTAGGCTCCTGGACTAGATTTTTGTGATGAGTTCTCATATTTGGGCTGTAACAAGTAGCATCTATATAAGATTCAAGATTGAGAATTTAACAAGTCAAATTGTAAGGTGATTGCTTTGATTTAAAGCTTCCATTGATAAAACCCTAAACTCACTCACCAACTAGACTAGTTTTTTTTTTTTAAAGCATGATTCATGAAATAGTATACCACATCAACTAAACTCATATTGTTGTGATAATTGAAGCATTGCTTGATAGATCTATAGAGTGACTTGAAAGTTTGTTGCTGAATTATTTGCTAATCAATGGCAAAGCTGTGATTCCTGATAGAACGAGTAGTAGCTTGAAAATCCTAACTATAAACCAACATTTCCCATATGTAAATATTGTCAAAAAATTGAATTAATAGGTCAAGAGGACAGTAATCCACCCTAATAAAATACGGCTCATAGTAAGGCCATTGGTAGGATCTGAGAGTGGTTAAAGAGGCTGCTTCTAGTGAGACCCTGACTTCAAATGTACTTTCTTTGACGTAAAAGAGGTTAGTGTTTTGAGGGAGTAGAAAACAAGAGTGGTATATAGAAGAATAATGTTCAAGTGTTTCCCAGATTATTTTTGGTCTTGTGTTTCCTATTATGTTAGTTTCTTCATAAATAATCCTCACATAGCTTTTTTATCTCACGGAATGGGAGAGCTAGCGGCTGAAAAACATGCTAAATACATCTTAGCAGTTAAAAAGAAGAAAGATTATTGAATCTGTGTTGATGGAACATCTTAGAATCAACGGTGCATATTGGGGATTAACCACACTCGACATTTTAGGTAAATTGTAGTCGTTGATCAAGAAACAGTTATTTCATGGGTCATGAGTTGCCAACACGAATCTGGTGGTTTTGGTGGTAAGTTGCAAGAATCTTGATGGCGGGTTTGGGTGCACCCCTGGTGCAGAGTCTCATGCGGGTTAAATATTTTGTTGCATAGGCGCGCTTGCAATAACAGGCTGCTTATGTTATGTTGATAAAGATCTTTCGGGATGGTGGTTATGGGAAAGTAAATCTGGTGGTTTAAATGGGTGACCCGAGAAGCTTCCGGAAGTTTGTTACTCGTGGTGGGTTCTGTCTAGTTTGATAATGATCGATCGGGTTTATTGGATTGATAAAGAGAAACTAGTTAAGTTTATATTGGACTGTAAAGATAAAGAAAATGGAGGGATTTAAGATAGACCAGACGATGTTGTTGATGTTTTTCATACTTACTTTGGACTCGTGGGTCTTTCGCTTTTTGAATAGTGCGTACCCAGTGCATGAAGCTCCCGCTTTACGCAAGGTCCGGGGAGGGGCCGGGTCGCGAAGCGATCTGATGTACGCAACCTTTCCTTGCACAATTTTGTGCAAGAGGCTGTTTCCACAGCCTCTTGCACAAAATCCGGGATTAGAGGCTATTGATCCGGCTTAGGCACTGCCGATTGATGTCATAAATAGGATTTTGCTTCTATGATTCTTATTCTGTTTATTAGAAAGATTATGCATGAACAGGCTGGCTTTCGAGAGATCAACAGTTAGTATCTTGAATCATATGAGATGGACAGTTGCTTTTTATGTTATCAACCCACTCATAAAACATAATGAAACTCAATTGATGGGTTTCGAGAGATGGACACTTTGACGATTATACCATTATTAACTCGTACAAACTTAAAATATAACATGATTATGTCGACCTATAAAAAAACTTTCATTGTTTCGAAAGCAGCCTCTCCAAGAGTTGGTATTCTGTTTTCATAATATCGTTACAAACTAACAGCAAATATACTCAAAGGGATCAACCATCATAACTTGACAGCTTATGATAGTCCCTTATGTTGGTTACTTAACAAGAAAACCAGAATACAACCAAAAAAAAGTGTCTTTTCTTTATTCTTTCATCCAAAATTTGTTCTGCACGCCCGATTATGCATGCAAATAATATTAAGTATCGTGGAAAGCTGCCATTCTACGCGACTGCTGATCTTTTGACCTCGAATTCATCAAGGTTGAGTGCTTCAAGCAACTTTGGCCAGGATTCTGGGATCCCTCCAGGCAGATCAAACTCCATCAACTTGCCTTGAGTTTTGTAGAAATCTTCTACAGGTTGACTCTGCACAAACAGACAGGATTAGAGATTCATCGTTATTTATCAACTTGATAGTGAATTATAGCTGCCATGACATCTCAGTTTATCATTATTCAAGGTCCTAAGCGTATTTTAGACGTTTGACGAATACCCAAAACGTTTTCTTGAAGCCATGAGCTTAGATTCCACATGCATGAATGATACTCTCATTACTGTGCTTAAAGTAGCTGTAAACAATTTTTGATATTTGGATTTACAGAAGCAATTATCTAATCATAAGGGATAATGCATTTTGTATCATGAATATTACATGATTGCCTCTTCTTTTAACCATTTCAACTTTCACACTTTTACTCGTGCCTCACAAAAATGTCTCTTTTGGTCATTCTATCTACCAGTTTCTTGAAATCATAAAAAACCAACAGAATTTCTCGTTCTCTTACAAAAGTTCCCTCAACCTAAGTTTGGTATATCAAAGTCCCTCATCTAATAAAAAATACACAAAAAAGTCACTAAACTAATTTTTATACATTGAAGTCCTTAAACTTGTCTAAATGTACATAATTTTGAAGCTTCTTTACAAATAGAGACTTGTGAACTCTTAAATTGGTCAAAATAAAATGGTGTAACTTTTTTTTACAAAATTACTAAATGTTACTTTAACTAATTTTGGCCAACTTAAGAACAAATCATTATTATTTTACAAAATCACAGGGACTTTAATATATCAAACTTACGCGAGGGACTTTTTCATGTAAATAAAAATATATATACAGTGATCTTTTATGGTATTAACCCTTTCTTAGATGGCCAGAAGTTACCAAACACTCGATGCATAGTTATGTGATCATAACATCTTAACAAAAGAACCCCACCCAATACGGTAATACCTATCTTCTCCAACCCGTTATATAACACCTTATTATCTGATTGTGATAATTCAATTATCACATAACCAATTTCAAATGAACATCCAAACAGCCCCTAGATAGTACTATGTTACACGAATGACTTACTAAAAGTTGAAAAGAAAAGAGTAATAATAATATAATATTAATAATACCTTCTCGTGGTACACACGAAGTCGTTCTTTGACAACTTCTTCAGTGTCATCAGCACGAGTAATGAGCTTTGAAGCACAATGCTCAGGTGGAAGAAGCGGGGCCATGCTCATTCCAGGTCTCCCATTTTCAGCTTTTGCATTAATTGATGCCACATTGAAACCTTTTCCACATTGACTGCATATTCTTCTTCCCAAACATTTCTCGACCAATACGTCTTCCCTCAGCTTCAGATTCACCACCAAATCAATTTCTGTTACCTCATCTATAATTTCCTGTACATATAACATAGAAAATATAATATTGAAGTCCATGACACCACATATAAATATGATAAAAACAAAACAAAAAAAAATGAGTTGTTTTCAGCTTTAAAAATCATGAAACTGTCAGTTTGTATAAAGAAAATACATAACTTTAGTTACAGTATGGTTCAATCTGGTTTTAAAAGATACTTACAGCTTGTCTTATGGTTCGTGGAAACCCGTCCAGAATAAATCCAGATTCACCTTTTGATTCTCCAGCTTCGAGTCTTTTTGATAATAAGTTGAATATAATTTCATCAGAAACTAATTTCCCTTGATTCACTATCTCAGCAAGCTGAATAACATACACAGAAGAATAAACTGGAAATGAAGAACAAATCAAGAAGCTTTAACCCTCAATAATAATGAAAATCTAAATAGAAAACAATTAAAAAAATACAAAAATAACTATAGTGCAAAGATTAATGACACTGATATCTAGCAAGGACACTGACCAATTTAGATTAGGATCCCACATTGTCACCCAAACAAGGATATCATGTAATTTTTTGGGAAAGGAGGGGGTATCGTTAATATCATATTATAAGATCAGTAGACACCAGCCTAAACTTCTTAATCAATCTCTTTGAAACCCGATGAACCAACTTATTCTGACCTCCATAACACACATAACCATTGTTATAAAGAGCACTCCCGTGCCTGCACGGCTGAACCACCTTTTTTGTGGTTAACAGAAGCGTTCAAAGATTTTATTGTACAATCATAAATCAAATAACTTTTGCCCCATACAAAAGTTACAATTGAATTAGAAAAAAAAAAGTTACTAGCTTTGTGATGAAAAGTCGCCCAATTTTTCTCTTCTTTGAAGTGTTCAAACCATAGATCTCAAGAAGTTGACTCTCTCAGAACAGTATAAGCATTCTGGTCACTTTTGGTATTCATGTTCCTTTTACACTATTTGGTTAAGGGCGGAACTCGCACCAACAGTAAGGTATTGTAATGTTATCCGGAGGTTATGACCTCAAGTCATGAAAACAAAGTCTTGCATAAATGCTGGGTAAGGATGCTTACATCAAACCCAAATCCCGAGACCCATGTGTGCAGAAGCCTCATGCACAAGGTGTTATTTGAAGGTCACAGGCACAAGTCATAAAAACAAAATCTTACATAAATACAGGGTAAACAGACCCAAATCCCAAGAGCCAATATGAACATGGTGTTATCCGGAGGTCACAGGTCAAGTCATGAAAACAAAATCTTGCATAAAGTTTTACACTTTTTGCCTTTTTGGGTTATGAATTTTTGCATTTGATTTAGTGATAAAAAACATTCCACTATGTTCATCTAGATTCATTGAACTGATCATGACTGTAGTAATTACAGCAACCCAATTCACATACAACGATAATCACACCAACCAAATGAAGTTACATACATCAAAACAATATCTACCTGACGAGAAAGAGGTCCAGAAGACGATAACTCTTCACGAACAAGATCACCGGTGGCGATATGCGGAACACCAAGAAGATTCGACAATCGACTAGCATAGGTTCCCTTTCCGACGCCGGGGCAGCCGAGAAACACCCACTGGAAGTTTCTTGATGTCTTGGGATCGGAGAAATTCGGGCTGTGGTGGTGGTGGTGAGATTCGATATCGGAAGCGATGGCGGTGGTGGTGGAAAGTGAGCGTTTGAATAGGGTGGAGATTGAAGATGATGGTGAGGGTTTAAGAAGGCGGATGAGGGCCGCCATTGGTGGGTTTTGTTGATGAATTGCAGAGAGATTTGGGGGTTGAAGATGAAATCAGCAAGCAGAGGACGTATGAAAGGGATGATGAGAAGATCCCCAATTCCAGAGGCATATTCTTTGAACTAAAACAAACAAACAAACAAACCCAGTATGTCCCACTCGAGACTCGAGACCAGGGTCTGGGGAGGGTAGGTGTAGGCGAGTCTTTCTTCTATCTTGTTAGGTAGAGAGACCGCTTCCAAAGAGACCCCCGACTCGATAGCAAAAGCCATACTGAAAGCAAGACATCATACAACAAATCATACAACACATAGCATACAGTATACAAAAAGCCATACCGATTGCAAGACATCAAACAATAAATCATACGACACATAGCATACAGTATACAATAAAACATACAACACATAGCATACATATATCATAGGAGCAGGTATAATCACCGTTAAAGGGCAGATATGGACTACTTAGACATCAGGTCCCGCAACCAGACTTCAAATACCCTTCCTGCCTATAGGTCGAACTAAAAGTCCTTAATTTTAATTCTACGCCTCCACTCACTCCTATCCTCAATCATGTGCTCAGAGAGGTGCAAGTGTATCATATCTAGCCTAATTACTTCCTCCCAAGTCAATCTAGGTCTTCATCTACTCCTTCTACCCTCTAAGATGATGTTCTCTACTGCTCTAACCGGTGCCACCATTGGTCTCCTCTTGACATGCCCAAACCATCTTAATCTTCCCTCTCGTATTTTATCTGCGATACAAGCCACTTCTAGCTTCTGTCGAAACACTTCGTTTCTTATCCGATCCAGTCTTGTGTGACCACACATCCACCTCAGCATTCGCATTTCCGCTACCTCTATTTGTTTCTCGTGCGATTTCTTTATGGCCCAGCAGTCTGTTCCATATAACATAGCTGGACGTACTGCCACTCGGTATAGCTTTCCCTTTAGTTTTGCTGGAAACCTCTTATCACATAGGATCCCTGATGCTGCTCTCCACTTGCACCATCCCGCTTGAACACGGTGCGCTACATCGCTGTGTATTTCTCCGTCCTCCTATAGGTACGAGCCCAGGTATTTGAACCTAGACGTTTATGGGACCGCCATGCCCTGAATACTGATTTGGGTGTCCTCTTCCGCCTCACCACTAAAGTTACAATGCATGTATTCTGTCTTAGAGCGACTTATCCTTAAACCTTTGCGCTCTAGTGCTGCACTCCACTGTTCTAGCCTGTTGTTAAGCACCATTTTAGATTCTGATATTAAGACAATATCATCCGCAAAGAGCATGCACCACGGAACTGGCTACTGTATAGACTTGGTCATCTCATCCAACACTACTGTGAAGAGAAATGGGCTCAGTGACGATCCTTGGTGGAGTCCCACTTCCACTGTGAATGAGTCTGTGTCTCCGATCGGGGCTCGCACACACGTTTTTGCCCCATCATACATATCCTTGATTATTTTGATATACCTCTCTGGTACCCTTCTAAGTCGTAGACTTTCCCAAATTAGTTTACGCGGAATACTGTCATAGGCCTTTTCTAGGTCGATGAATACCATATAGAGGTCCCTTTTCTTTTCTCTGTATTTCTCCATTATCCTCCTTATGGCGTGTATTGCTTCTGTTGTAGAGCGTCTTGGCATAAATCCAAATTAGTTTGACGCTATCTGGGTTTCCCGACTAATTCTTGTGTCAATAACTCTTTCCCATAATTTCATCGTGTGACTCAATAGCTTTATTCCCCTGTAGTTTTCACAACTTTGAACATCTCCTTTTTTCTTATATATGGGGACTCTGACACTAGTTCTCCACTGGTCCGGCATCTTCCCTGTGGTAAAGATAGTGTTGAATAAATCTGTTAGCCATTTGAGCCCCTCATCTCCCAGGCATTTCCACACTTCAATCGGTATGTTGTCTGGCCCCATCGCTTTAGCCCTTCCCATTTTCTTCATAGCTCTCGTAACTTCGTCTACTGTGATGCTTCTACAATAGCAATTGTTTTGTTGTGTTGTTTGGGTTGTATTATCTATCTCAGTTTGTTGATTTGGGTTCTTTATGTTGTAAAGGTTATCGAAGTAAGTTTTCCATCTCCCCTTGATGTCATTGTCGTTCACCAAAACTTTTCCATCCGCAGCCTTTATAAACTTCACAATTCTCAGGTCTTGTCTTCTGCTGTCTCTTGCCTTGGCTAACTTAAACATGTCATGCTCTCCTTCTTTCGTCTCTAGTCGTTTATACATCATCTCATACGCCGCGTTCTTTGCATCTGACACCGATTTCTTCACCTCTCTCTTAGCCTCCTTGTATTTATCTTTTAGCTCTGGGCGTTCTTCCTCACTGTTACAACGTATAAGCTCTCTAAAACTTTGTTATTTAATTCGTATCTTCTCCTGTACATTTTCGTTCCACCACCAAGATTCCTTATGGTCGACTGTCCTCGTTGTTATAACACCAACCGTTTCTTTGGCTGCTTGGATGATCGTATTTGCCATGGCCTCCCACTTTTGGTTTGCGTCTTCCTGTAGTCCAGGATGGGTCATTGGTATGACCTTATCTCTAAAAATGTGATGTTTTCGTCTTTGAGCTGGCCCTATTTGATCGTATGTCTAATTCTCTTGTTTTGTTGGACAATTGGTCTCTTCACGCGTATATCCGCCACTAACAAATAATGTTGTGTCATAACTGTCTCTCCTGGGATTGTCTTACAGTCCTTCCACGAGCTACGATCTTCTCTCCTCGTCAATAAATAGTCTATCTGCGTGTGTCTCCCGCCGCTACTAAACGTGATTAGGTGCGATTCTCTTTTCTTAAAAAACGAATTTATGATTCCTAAGTCATGCGCTACTGCAAAGTCGAGAAGCTCCTTACCGCCTTCATTCCTAAGGCCATACCCGAAGCCTCCATGCACCAACTGGAAGTGGTCATTATCCTTATCGATATGCCCATTAAAATCTCCTCCTATGCATATTTTTTCGTCTCTAGGTCACCCATAACGTGATCCAAACTCTCCCAGAACTTTTTTCTTTCTGTTTCTCCTAGTCCAACATGTGGAGCATACGCACTAACTACTACCACTACTTCATCCCCTATTACTATTCTTAACAGCATAATTCTATCATCGTATCTTCTTACCTCCACTACATTATCTTGGAGTTCCTTAGCAACTAGAAACCCTACTCCATTTTTCGTTCCATCAGACCCTGAATACCATAGTTTATAACTATTGCACTGTGTTGCTCTCTCACCCCGCCATCTAGTCTCTTGGAGACACGCTATCTGGACCCTACGTGTCCTTAGCACATCAATTAACTCTAGTAACTTACTAGTTAGGGTTCCTACATTCCACGATGCCACTCTTAATCTAAAATCCTTTTTCCTTGTATTCGCACCTCTCGTCACCGAACATGATCTCGGGGCAGCATAATGACACCTGCTGTCTATATTACCTGACAGAGTCCACTAGAACAACCCCTAAAAGAGGGATTGTAGCAGAAGTAAAGCACAATCAAAAGCAATCCGTCACACGCGGTCAACAGTACACGCTGGACACCCAAACAGATTAAGACACATATAAATATCCAATCACACGAAAGTAGAGATAACCTAAAAAAATAGAGGATGCCCCCTAAACAAAACCAAGAAATGTTGGTACCCCTAACCTAGCTAAACAATATAATTGACAAGATAATATTTAAAGATATAATTAAAGACTAGTAAAATAGATATGCAAACACGAGATAGAACACGAGATAGAACACGAGATAGAACGATGTCACCGATTGTACACCCAATTTATGGCTTCTCGATTAAAAATAAAGCAGATTAAAAATCAAGATAGAGCAGATTAAAAGCAGATATAAAACCCTAAAAAAATAAAGCAGATTAAAATAAAGATAGAGGGGGCAATTGGCAGTGGGGGTGGTGGTGGGTAGCGGTGATGTGGTGGCCGGTGAAGGTGCAGGGGGCAGTGAGGGCGGTGGTGGCTAGCGGTGATGTGGTGGCCGGTGAAGGCTTTGGTGGCTAGCGGTGAAGTGACAGTAGTGGTTACGGGTAGGCGGTAGTGGGGGTAGGCGGTGGTGACGGGGTAGGCGGGGGGGGGGTGACGGTTGGCTTAGGCGGAGGCCGGTGGTTGACTGTGGGGGTGGTGACAGTTGACTGTGGTCGCCGGTTGACTGTAGGCGGTGGCAGAGTAGGCGGTCGGCGGTGGTCGGCGGTGAGAGTGTCGAGAAACTTACCTGAGGGTCGCCGGTGAGAGTGTCGAGACCTTACCTGAGGGTCGCCGGTGAGAGTGTCGAGACCTTACCTGAGGGTCGCCGGTGAGAGTGTCGAGACCTTACCTGAGGGTCGCCGGTGAGAGGCTCTCTCTCTCGCGATGGCCGGTGACCGATTTTCCGGTGGTTGTGCAGAGGGCCGTTGAGAGAGAGAGCAGGGAGCAGAGGGAGAGAACAGTGAGACCTGCAAGTTACCGTTTGGAGAGAGAGCAGGGAGCTAGCATTCTTTGAACTCAAATAGTCAAATATTATAAGTTTATTCAATACAATTAAAATCTGAATTTTATTGGTTAATATGTTTGATTTGTATGAATTTATTGAATTAACATTTAATTTTATTCTTAGCATATCTTGTTGATAAAAGGATTAGAATTATATTTAAATGAATTCTCTCAAATTTATTCAAATAAAACATTTTTATTTTTTTTTAATTTTAAAAAAATTTCAATAAAAAGAGTTGAGATCTCTTTCATCACCAACCATCGTCACCCACCGTCGCGACCAACACCCCCGACCCCGCCACCTACCACGCTAATGCCTTCGACCACCACCTACCGTCCCCGCCCACCGCTAACACCATCAACCGCCACCTACATCAACTTATGTCACCATAGTTGTCGTCATCCGCAGACCTCCGCCAACCGCCGACTGTGCACGCCACCTACAAATGACCGTTTCCACCGGTTGCACACGCAAGACATCGGATCGTTGCCGCCGACCATCGCTTGGCGGCAGGTGCAATCAATAGTGCGGTAGTAGCGGCAACGAGGTGCGATCGGTTGTTGATGATGACAACAACGATTGGTAGTCATAGAGGTGGTGGCGGTTTGCAACAGATGATAAATTTAATTTTCATGAGAATTTTGTCATTAATACTTATTTGGAATTGCCTTTGATAAATTCCAATTCCCTTAAACTCCAATTCTTTTGAAAAATATAGAATTTCAAATTCAAATCATTTTAATTATAATTCAAATTCTAATTCCAACACATTCCAAGAATCCCCTCCACTTCTAGTTATTTTTTTAAACTTGACTTGTAATTAAATTAACTCATTAGGGATAAGGGGTGTGTTTGGTATGAATAGACCAATGAATTAAATATATAATGGAATGGAATAGACAAATGATTAAAATGAATTATTATATTTTATTATCTTGTTTTGGTTACCATGTGTGAATAGGATGAATAATTACTTTGTATTGTTTGTTAGTGGGGAAAAGAAGAGGGAATGAATACAAAAGTGGTCATGATGGTAGCGTCTATTGGTGGTTCCGACTGGTGGTAAGTTATGGTGGTGGCAGCCAATGGTGGTGGTGGTCGGTGGTGGTGGTCGGTAGTGGTTCCTCGTGGTAGTGGTATTGGTTGGCAGTAGTGGTTGTCGGTGGCGGTTGTAGGGGTGGTGGTAGTGGATGGTGGTTAGGGGCGAGTGGTGGCAGTGGGCAGTGGTTAGCGGTGGTGGGCATGGTGGCCGGTGATGGTGGGGTGGTAGTGGTCGTTGGTGGTTTTTTTGTGGTGGGTGAGGTGGTGGTGGTGGTGGTGGTGACTTGTGATGGAAGAATGAATGATATTAAAAAAAGAAAAAGAAAAAAGGGGTGTATAGAATGAATTTGATGTGTTTAAAGAAAATATTAGTTATGTAATGGTCAATTTCATTTTCTTCATCAACCAAATATTTTTCTTTCCTTCACTTTCAATGATACATTCCATTTCGCCTCTCATTCTTGTTTACCAAACGAGTGAAAAACGAGTGGAAGGACCATTGACATAACTGAATATTATGATTTGTTTATTTCTCTCTCTTATAACAACAAAGAAAAACGAGTGATTAGTTTATCGAGTCTAATCCGTAACATCTAAAATAACTCTCGTTACCAAAGGATTAAACCTGACATCTACTTGAAGATTTTGTTCGTAACTACGAACTTACTATAACACAACACTACATTTTTCTAAGATTGAGGAATGAGACGAGATCTACTAAAAGAACGATTTATCCTTGTAGAAATGCATCATCTACTGTGAATCCCTTCCATCCATAGTATAGCGAAGGCGTGAGCCATAGTTCTTGTATATTACAATATATTCAAACCAACCCATGTTTATATGTGGGTTTTTTCATAATGTATTTTCGCTTTGAATAAAAAGAAAGTTTGTATAATTAGAGATCTCCTCCAAATGACTGGTAGTAACAATATGAGATGGGCTATTACTTCTCCAAGACGTTAGGCTTTGAAATTGAGTGGAATTATTTCTCTCATTTGTTTGTCTTTACTACACGTGAACCTCTTCTTTTTATATTATGTCATATTACTTAATTGAAAAAATATTCAAAAACTAAAAGAAACATCGATTACTTATGATCTTTCTTTTCTTCTAGATATATTGAGGGTGTGAAGGCCTTTGAGCTTTTGGATGTAGTTATGAGCATGGCCTATTGAAGCTTCTTTATACTCTAATTATCTTTATATATAGAACATGTCATTGTATTATAAATTTATCCCTTGAGCTTAATAAAAATATCTAGTTGCAGAGAGTGGGTGTAGGTCATCTTGACCAAACCACTATAAATTATCGTGTTCTTATTGTTTTTATGTGCCTATGTGTAATTGTGTGTGTGCTCTGTTGTGTAAAGACATATAACAACTGGTATCAAAGCATCAGGCTCTTGATTACTATAAAAGACTTCCCCTTGTTTTCGGGATTCGTAAGCCTAGGGTTTCTGCACCGCCGCCACCTAGGGTTTCTGCACCGCCGCCACCTAGGGTTTCTGCACCGCCACCGCCGCCACCACAATCGCTTAGGGTTGTACGCCCGCCTGGGGTTTTGGTTGGAAGTACCGGATCCGGTTTGTCTATCCTTTTGTTAACTGTTATCAACTCTTCTGCGTGCCTGTTTCTTTTGTTTTTTTCTCTGTTCTGCGATTATGGCTGAAGACGGGAAGATTGTGGTCGAAAAGTTCAATGGCACTGATTTTGGTTGGTGGAAAATGCAAATAGAGGTATTATTGTGTCAAAAATATTTGGATATAGTATTGAATAAGAAACCGGAGAGTATGGAGAAAGCTGAAGAAGCAGTTTGGAATTCCAAGTACAACAAAGATAAAGCGGCTATTATGTTATCTTTAACGAAGAGCGTTGCTTTTAACATTATGAAAGAAACCACTGCAATTGGTATGATGTTGGCTCTGTCAAATATGTACGAAAAGTTGTCTGCAGCTAACAAGGTGTTCTTGATGAGGGAACTGCTCATGATAAGAATGAAAGAGAAAAGCTCAGTCACCTCCTACATTAATGATCTAATGTCTATTCTAACAAGATTAGAATCAGTGGGAATAAAATTCAATAATAAGACTCGAGCCTTGGTGCTGCTATCTTTACTGCCTGATAGTTGGTCCGGGATAGTAACTGTTGTTACAAATTCTATGGGGGCTAACGAAATGATATTCGAAAAGATCAGAGACATTATGATAGGTGAAGACACACATATGAAAAGTGAAAATTTTGGACCATATTCTGAAATGTTACATGTTAGCAGGGGAAGGGAAAATAGCCGAGGCATTGGGAGTCGGGGAAAGAGTTCAACTTGGACTCAGAAAAATATGAGGTGCTAGATCTGCAATGAGGATGAATATGTTAAGAATCAATGTCAAAAGAAAAGTCTAAACACTGTTACTGAGGATGTCAATAATGGTTGTCACACCCCGACCGATGGCGGAATCATCGAGGCGGACGAATGTGAATCGATTGTTCATAGCACAAGGTAATAAATACGTTGAAATAACATTTAATAGTCATTTATTTATTGAATAATGTCAGTCAAGTCACACATTACAACACAATTAAAATAAAACCAAGCATCTTAACATTGTTTCCTTTATTTTTGACTAAGTCCAGTCCTATGTGAGCAGAGAGAAATCCTCTAAACAGCATTTCCTGAAATCATGTGAAAAAGTAACGAGTCAGCTAACGAATTAGCCGGTGAGTAGTCACAGGTTTATATACACATACTAAAGTTGATTAGATATCTTGAAAACAATTCAATTCACATGGTAATGTCAAGACTAAATAGCAACAGTGTATCATAAATGACAAACAACACAATCAAACCTACTGACTGAATTGACTCGGTCCACAGACGAAGCCTTATAGAATGAATGATTCCGGTTTCAATCTCCACGCGACTAAACAAATGGGGTGGGTTTGTCAAACCAATAGATCTATCATTGTTACCGTGGTTATGTGAATTAATGATCATGTCATCAAGTTTATCTAATTATAAACATATTATTGCAAGTAATAACATAACATGTATTGAATTGAATTTAGAATGAAATAGAATAAAAATAAATAAGTATGGTTGCATATGGGATCACATGATTTCCCCAAATAATAAAACATGAAAAATGGGCAATGAATACTCACATGATAATTATAAGCGTTTTGGAAACAATAGAATACTAGACGTGACACCAAAGGAAACTTCTCGAGATTCAACCTAAGGTTTGATGTACTTTTTGTTAGAATAACAATGGTTGAGCGACTATGTATGAATTAGGGTTTTGATTGGGTTTTGGGATTTCAATAAAATGTAATAACTTGATTGAACAAAATAAATTAATTGAATAATACAACTTTTAAAAAAATATAATAATAATGATTAATTAGTGAAATGGTTTTATTATCTATGATGAAATATTTCATTTCAATAATTAGTTATGAAATGTCTTGTTAAAAATGATTGAATGAGTATTTAACTACTAGAAGGGTTTACAAAATTTAAGACTTATAAACGGTTTTTTTTATAACGTTTACATTCTTTAAAAGATTTTAAGATAAAAGTATTACCTTCAAAGTTTTCAGAAATTGATTAATAATTTCTAAAATAAACGTAATTAAGAAAATATATATATATATATATATATTTAATTTTTTTTATTTAATAACTTTTAGCCATTTCTAGAGTTTAAAATGATTAAAATAATTGTTTTTTTTAATATGCGTTGGACCGGGGTCGAACCCGGGTCCTCTTTGAGTGAGGCGTGTGGTTTACCAGTTGGGCAGAATTCCATGATTTGATAAAACACCAATTTTAAACCTTAAAAACAATAATTAAGTATTTCCCCAAATCCACATAAACCCTAATTGCAAAATCATCGAATTGAACAAGAAATCGATGTTGATAATCGAATTGAGCATAGGGCTTTCGACTAACATGAATATAAGAGTGTAATCATGTATCCAATTACCTGAATTGAGATGGAATTGATAAAGAAAAAAAGAACTAGGTCACGACGGGTTGAATCTCCACTGAGGCTTTGTTTGCTGATAATATTCCAATTAAATTGGTGTAAAGCTTCCTTAGATGATGAGGATGAGAAGCCCTAAACCAATTTCTTCTGAAATTGTCTCGGATGTGGTGTTCGATCGGTTGCAGGGTGCGACAAAAAATGGAGATCGAAATCAATGGAGATGTGTGTATAACCGAAATTAGAGGTATAGAAACTTTGAAAAGGTCTTTTAGAAACGTTGTCCTCTATTATATAGGTTCAATTGTATTAGTTTCACATCGGACGAGTTAATGGATTCGGGTTCGAGTGTTTCAACTTGCATCGATGGTTGAATGGTGTTTTCAATTGAAATTAACAGCATGATTTCATTTGAATGATTAGAATTAGGTTAAGGATCAACTCATTAAGTCATTTGATTGTTGTTGTTACGAAATTGATTAAGAATTTCAGTTAGAAGCGTTCGGTTTGAATTTGAACACCCATAACAGTCGTTTTTTTGAATTAATATGAATCATGGGTTCGAATCAGGCTCGCGACCAGGTATAACGGTTTGATTGGCTCGGAAATAGCTAGGTTTGGTGTGGTCCGGAGGTCTGGCCGGAGACGGGGAAAGTGACCGGGGGGGTTGGTTTGGGTTTGACACAATTTTACATGTTTGGTCCTTAGAATTTGGTTAGTTGTTATTTTATGTGAAAAACTTTGTATTCAAGTTTCATAAATGCCACTTTCCACCCCAAACTTAATTTAGATGTTTTATCCATTTATTTTACAAAATGCTTATAAAACTTTATAAATTTAAATAAGACTTTTAAATTTAGTTATTTATTAAAAATGACAAAACAAACTTTCAACTAAAAAAAATAAATGTTTATGACCCTATTTGCTCAAATGGTCTAAATGAATGAAAATTTTAAATAAAATCATTTATAATATTGTTTAAACTACACCGTTATACGTTGGATTCATTGAAATACATAATCAGAACAAAATAGGTTCGGTTACAATTTGAAAATGGGTCAAATGTTACAGTCTCCCCTACTTTAATAAATTTGGTCCCGAAATTCGATCACGAGGAGGCTGAGACAAAAAGGTGAGGATACTAGGATTTCATTTGGTCTTCACGCTCTCAAGTGAACTCTGGGCCACGTTTAGACTCCCAACGAACTTTGACGATAGGTATTCGGCTACGCTTGAGTTGTTTGACTTCACGGTCCATGATCTCCACAGGCCTTTCGGTAAAGTGCATGGATTCATCGATTTGAACTTCATCAAGTGGAATGCGAAGGTTCTCGTCAGCAAGGCATTTCTTGAGGTTAGAAACGTGGAATGTTGGGTGAATATTGCTGAGTTCTTGAGGCAGTTCAAGCTTGTAAGCTACTTTCCCAATACGCTCAAGCACCTTGAAGGGACCTACATAACGAGGTGCTAGTTTCCATTTTTTTCCAAAACGGATTACTCCTTTCCAAGGTGATACCTTTAGAAGTACGAGATCACTGACGTTGTATTCCATGGGTTTCCGTCCCTTATCAGCATAATGCTTTTGACGATTCCTAGCAGCAATCAAGTTATCGCGAATCTTATGAATCTTACCGGTTGATTCTTGAATTATTTCAGGACCGGTGATTTGTGCGTCGCCTATCTCAGAGCAACATATGGGAGAACGACACTTGAGACCATACAAAGCTTCAAATGGTGCCATTTGAATACTTGTATGATAGCTGTTGTTGTATGAAAATTCGATTAACGGTAGGTGAGAATCCCAAGAGCCACTAAAGTCAATGACACACGCTCGAAGCATATCCTCAAGAGTCTGTATCGTTCTTTCAGTTTGCCCATCGGTTTGGGGGTGATAAGCGGTACTGAGATTGAGTCGGGTTCCCAAAGACATTTGGAGGCTTTGCCAAAAATGGGAGATGAATCGTCCATCACGATTGGAGATGATATTTAATGGCACACCGTGATGGCTGACTATTTCATCGATATAGAAACGTGCCAATTTTTCAACTCGATAATCTTCACGAATCGGTATGAAGTGTGCCGATTTAGTCAATCGATCAACGATGACCCAAATGCTTGTAGGATTCTATATGCCCAAGACACGTAGAATATTGATGCGGTTAGTACGTTATGATCCAAGTCAGGTTATACCCAATAACAAGCTTAGCAAACACCAATTAATATTTAATTGATGATATAATCATGCAATTAAATATTTACACCAATTTAGAAAATGGGTTTTCTAAATAAGTTGCATATGAGAGGGAACAACTTATTAGGATATTTTATTCAATAATATTATTTGAAGTGTTATTTAAATTAGTTAGATGACACCAACTAATAATGAGAAATTATAACTTATAAGTTAAATGGTTAATTGTATAAGTTATATAACTTGTACATAAAATTAAATGGTTAATTGTGTGTCTAGTTACAAGACTTTTTTAATGTGCTAGTGTGTCTTGTTTAAAGGGGGGAAAACCCCTTTTGAACTTGGAATTCGCCCCCCCCCCCCCTTTATTATTGGACCAACTTTGCTTTGAAAGACACACACATTTAACTTGTCTTGGATTCTCCATTTTCTCCATCCAATCTCATAACATGCAATAGACAAAAATCACCTCTCTTTTTCTCTCTTATCCTTCGGCTAGGCAGCAGCAAAAAGAGAGTATTTGGAGTGATTTCTTGTGGTGTTCTTCCTAACAAGAAGGTGTTTAGCAAAGGGCTTGGGGTATACAAGCTTGAGGACCTCTACACTTGAAGTCTTGGCCGATTTAAGCATCCAAAGTCTTCTTTCTTTGGTCGTTTTTGCTGCTGAATAAGGTAGATATCACAGCTCATTAATGCTATGATTTTATGTAGTTTTACATATGTTCATAGCTTGCTTATTCACATAAATGATCCTTTGTTATATGGGTTTGTTTTATACATATATTTGACACCTAAAACATGATTTTTCAGTTTATAATCATGTTTCAAAACATATATATCCGCTGCGTTTTTCTGAAAGTTTAAATGGTTAAACTTGGTTTTATGTTCTAACAAACCCTTCAATGGCATCTGGAGCCGGTTATATGGATAGCATGCTTGTTAGTATCCTTTAAAAATTTGTTTTATGGGATTTTATAACCCTTTTAAGGGCTGAAATGTTCTTGTGTGTTGAATCCCCAAGCTTTCAAGCTTATATCACGCATGTTTGTGATTAAACCTTGAAAGATATGTATGATGATATGTATATTGTTTGGACAATGTTTGAAACCCGAATTTTCAGTTTATGTTGGCTGAAAATCGTGGTTTTAATGGGGATTCTTAGTTATATTTGGATGGTATGATGAATGTTCATATTGGTGCATAACCTAGCTTTTGGCCTTGTGTTGTTTGGATGTTTGCAATGTTTGGTTTTGGTTTATTCAATTGGGTTGTATATTAATTTGTGCTTTGTTTAAAAATGTAATTTGTCTATTTATTCATTGGGATGTAATAATAGATTAGGAGTATTTCTCTTTTACTAGAAAGTATGTATTAAGATATATATTTTGTAAAAGAAGATGCTCGGGAAGGAAGCACAAGAGGAAGACACAAAAGAAAGACTTGAAGCATATGGATGCAATCAAGTGGGGGTCTATGAAGACCTTAATTTTGTGGTGTATTCAACCCTTAGGAAAGACCAAATGACCACACTTGTGATGGCAAACAAGTGTGGTCACAATAGTAGCTATGGTTATGCACATTGTGGTTGTTTATATTATGCTTGTATGATTGTATTTTATGAATGATTGTATGATATTTGGATATGATAATCAATCTTAATAAAAATAATCTTAACAAGCTAATATAAAAATGGTTCTTAATCATTAAGTGTTAATAAATGGTTATTAAAAGGATTAATGATTTCGTAATAAAATGGGTTTTATTAAAAAGGACCATAGGATATCTTGTATTTGAAAGCATGCAAATACAAGTACATAGAGTTTTCTAAACTAGAATTATGAAATCTCTAAACATTTAACAAACAAGTTTAACACCGTCCTTTTGCACAACACTTGAGTCATTTGGAAACTCTTAATGGGATAAAGGTCACCTAACCATTTAGAGGGAACTTATGACTCAAGGTGGGGATACCACATTGGTGAGATAAATGTCACCTAACCACTTATGTTGGTAAACTCACATGTGTGTGCAAGTAGGGTAACTTGATTTGCAAACCATGTTAAATAGATCACCTACAATATGGTTTTCAAATGGTGTTTATGGGATTAACATGTCGACTTTACATATGATGTTTAAAGTCGATCCCATACCTCTAGAAGTTGCAAATGGTTGCAACCGTCAATCGTTGACCACCTTATTAATTTAAATCGTGGAATAAAGGTCACCTAATCACAATTTAAATGTAATGTTGGGTTCTAGATTTTAATATAAAAATGACTTTAAAAGGCATTAATTATTAAAAATTAGCAATATCGAAAATACTAAAATAGATCTTTGTTAAATTTTGTAGATGGCCACCAATAATGACAATCATGATAACTCATCCGCGTCCACCCAATCATTTACGAGCAATCCTCCAAAAGGAAGTCTAAATCATAATAATTTCATTGATTGGTATCGAAACTTGAGAATCATTCTCAAGCAAGAGAGAAGATCATATGTTTTAGACGACTCTATCCCCGATCAACCTACTGAGGATGATGAGGAGGCCAACAACGATTGGCTGAAGTACACTCAGGACTCCGTCCAAGTGTCTTGTCTCATGCTAGCGAGCATGACTCCGGATCTCCAAAAGGAGTATGAACATCACGGAGCTTACGACATGATAACCCAGCTGAAGGAAGCGTTCCAACAGCAAGCAAGGGTTGAGCGCTTCGAAACGGTTCGAGCACTCCATGCATGTCGTATGGACGACAACCAATCTGTTTCATCTTATGTACTTAAGACGAAAAGTCATATTGACCGCCTAGAGACTTAATTGTCCCGTCTCGAAGGAATTGGCCACGGATTTGATCCTAAATGGCCTTACCAAGAAGTTCGAGACATTCGTGTTGAACTACAACATGAATGCAGGGGACAAAAGCATTGGTGAGCTTCACTCAATGCTCAAAACGGCCGAGGCGGTCATGGGTAAAAGGGTTTTACCCGTTCTCACCATCAATGAAGGTGGGAACAACAAAAGGCCTCATCCCGCACCCAAGGCAAAAGTTGCCAAGGGTAAGGGACCCGTTTGGGGAAAGGGGAAGGGGGTGGCAAGGGTGCCACCCAAACCACAAGAGAAGAAACAAAAGGTTGCTACTAATGACCCATGCTTCAAGTGTGGGGAGATTGGACATTGGGCAAGGAATTGTCCTGTCCATCTCCAAGAGTTGAAAACAAAGAGGGATGTCGGGCAGACCTCAGGTACAATATACATGATTCATATTGATCTTAATGTTACATCTTCTAACACATGGGTATTGGATACTGGATGTGGAACTCATATTTGTAATTTGTTGTAGGGGTTCACAAGAAGTATGGACTTCAATCAAGGGGATGTTAGCCTCTTCATGGGCAATGGAACTAAAGTCTTAGTTGAAGCTCGTGGGGACTACATCCTAAAACTTCCAAGTGGCTTGGATGTTATTTTGAAGAATGTTTTGTATGCTCCTAGTTTGACTAGGAACATTATTTCTGTATCCCAATTAAGACATTATGATTATGTATTATCCTTTGTTGAAAATGATATTTATGTTTCTTTAAATGATATGTTCTATTTTAAAGCTATTCCCATCAATAGTATTTATGAATTGGTTCATGAAAATACTTTAAATAGTTCATTGTACCAAACTATCACCAAGAAACTCAAATTGGATTTGAATGATACCTATTTTTGGCATTGTCGTCTTGGTCATATAAACAAGAAACGCATACAAACACTTCAAAAGAATGGTCTTTTAAAAACAAATGAATGTGATTCATTTGATGTTTATGAATCTTGTTTACAAGGAAAAATAACTAAGGCACCCTTTAGTGGAACTAACGAAAGGGCAAAAGATTTATTAGGAATCATACATTCGGATGTATGTGGTCCTTTTAAACCAATGACTAGGAATGGTGAAAGATACTTCATTACCTTCACCGACGATTATAGTCGCTATGGGTATGTGTACTTATTAAGGCACAAAGATGAAGCTTTTGAAATGTTCAAAATCTTCAAGAATGAAGTAGAAAATCAACTCAACAAGTCAATTAAAGTTCTCCGTACCGATAGAGGAGGTGAATACCTAAGTGATGCTTTTCAAGATCATCTTAGGAGTTGTGGGATTGTCCCACAACTCACTCCACCTGGAACACCACAACATAATGGTGTGTCTGAGAGGAGGAATCGAACCTTATTGGATATGGTCCGATCTATGATGGCTAGAAGCATATTGCCTCTATCATTTTAGGGTTTTGCTTTGCTCTCCGTGGCCCGTATTCTAAATATGGCCCCAACCAAAAAGGTGGAAAGGACATCTTTTGAGATATGGCATGGAAGAGTTCCATCCCTATCATACTTAAGGGTCTGGGGTTATGAGGCTTATATTAAGACTCCCACCCCAAACAAATTGAAAGTCTGATCCACCAAGTGTATCTTTGTTGGATATCCTAGAGATTCTATGGGATATTATTTCTATGATCCACTGGAACAAAAGGTGTTTGTTGCCAGAAAGGGTGAGTTCTTAGAAGCAAAGTTCCTTATGGAAGGAGCTAGCAGTAGAACAGTGGATCTTGAAGAGGATCAAGAACCACAACCCGATGCATGTTTGGTTGAAACTAGCACTCAACATGAGGATGTTGAGGATGATCAAGGGGTTGATCAATACACACAAGACGTTCGCAGAAGTGGTAGAACTAGTAATCCACCTGAAAGATACGGATTTTTCATGGATGGATGCTATGTGGTAGATTTAGATGAACCAACCACATACCATAATGCAGTGTCCAATTCGATTGTGACAAATGGCTTGAAGCCATGAACGTTGAGATGCAATCCATGTATGACAATCAAGTTTGGGAACTTGTTGTACCACCTCTTAATTCCAAGGTAGCTGGAAGTAAGTGGGTATTCAAGAAGAAAACCGATATGCATGGAAACTTGGATACTTATAAAGCTAGACTTGTAGCAAAGGGTTTCACTCAAACTCAAGGGGTTGATTATGATGAAACCTTCTCACCTGTTGCGATGCTAAAGTCTATAAGGATATTGTTTGCCATAGCTGCTTATTATGATTATGAGATTTGGCAAATGGATGTCAAAACCGCTTTCCTAAATGGATATCTTGAGGAAGATGTCTATATGGTTCAGCCTGAAGGTTTTGTCGATCCAAAACATCCTAATAAAGTATGCAAGTTAAATAAATCAATCTATGGATTGAAACAAGCATCGAGAAGCTGGAATCACCGTTTTGATGAGGAAGTAAAGAAATTTGGCTTCATAAAAAACGCTGATGAGGCTTGTGTGTATAAGAAGGCTAGTGGGAGCATAATAACTTTCCTAGTATTGTATGTTGATGACATACTACTATTTGAAAATGACATTCCTACCTTGGAAGGTGTAAAAACCTGGCTTGGAAGTTGTTTTTCCATTAAGGATCTTGATGAAGCCGCCTATATTCTGGGAATAAAGATCTATAGGGATAGATCAAGGCGGCTGATTGGTTTAAATCAAAGTGCGTACATTGATAAAATCTTAAAAAGGTTCAAGATGGAGAACTCTAAGAGAGGTACCGTACCTATTCAAAGAGAAACGATATTGAGTACGACTCAATGTCCTAGCTCAAAGGATGAGCAAGATAAAATGAAGGCAACCCCATACGCATCTGCTATTGGATCCATCATGTATGCAATGATATGCACTCGACCGGACGTGTCATGCGCCTTAAGCATGACGAGCCGATACCAGCAAAATCCTGGAAACAGTCATTGGATGGCTGTTAAGAACATACTTAAGTACCTAAGGAGGACAAGAGATATGTTCCTAATCTATGGATCTGGTGATGAGGAACTCGTTGTAAAAGGTTACACGAATGCGAGTTTCCAAACCGATCATGATGATTCACAATCACAATCGGGATACATTTTCATTCTGAATGGTGGAGCGGTCTCTTGGAAGAGCTCCAAACAGTATGTGGTGGCTCTATCAACTACAGAATTAGAATACGTCGCCGCCTCATTGGCAGCTCAAGAAGCTGCATGGTTGAAGAAATTCATTGCCGATCTAGGGGTTGTCCCTTCCATTCAAGACCCCCTAGAGATCTTTTGTGATAACGAGGGTGCGATTGCTCAAATCAAGGAACCTCATGCTCATCAAAAGACTAGGCACATTGAGCGGAGATTCAACTACATACGAGATGAAGTTGAAAAGGGAAAGATATGTATTCGCAAAGTTCACACGGATCAAAACATTGCGGATCCTCTCACGAAGCTCCTTGAAAAGGCAAAGCATGAAGGTCATACTTGTGCCATGGGACTTCGATATTCTAGTGATTGGATTTGATCTGTAAATTTTGTATTTGGATATATGGAACTCTTTATTATTTGAATAAAATTATTTGGTTATAATGCTTCAATTAATGTTCCAATTTAGCATGTTTAATCCATGAGTAAATTGTTTACTCTAAATGTCCGTAGTCATTCATACTTGTGGGAACAAGTGTGAGGGTAAGATTATTATGAATTTGGATTGGTTGATATTCATAAGGATGAATATAGAGCAATAGGTTGCTACCAAGGTTCATAGATATATGTGGGATACAAATATTAGACTAACCCGCATCTCAAATTTTACAACATGGAATCTTATTGATTGATCATAAGTAAATTCAAGTAAAGGCGAATATCATTTGGTATCATCTGACCTAAGATACATGTTGGGTTTTGATATTCATCAAGTATTATACCTTGAGCTAATTCTTCACTATCCTGAAATAGTGGACAGTACATAAGGGTATGTTCAGGTATGACACGAGGTGTTTGTGAGAAACGTATGTAGTCAAGATGGAATTTGTTCCTCTTATTCATTGAGAGCAAGATGTCTAAGGCCTGATTAAGTTAAATCAACAAGGAATGATCATTCTGTGTCCTTGGATTTAACATGACATCTGTAACAAAAGGATAGATGATTAATTCACCTAAATCATTTCAAGTAGGGTACTTGAATGGGATGATGTTATTGAATGGCCATAAGTCATGCGTATTAAGGGTAGTAAACCGTTGTTAGGCGGTATTTACTGCTTGCATCAATCTTCTATGAATCTTGGGCAAGTGGGAGATTGTAGGATTCTATATGCCCAAGACACGTAGAATATTGATACGGTTAGTACGTTATGATCCAAGTCGGGTTATACCCAATAACAAGCTTAGCAAACACCAATTAATATTTAATTGATGATATGTTCATGCTACTAAATATTTACACCAATTTAGAAAATGGGTTTTCTAAATAAGTTGCATATGAGAGGGAACAACTTATTAGGATATTTTGTTCAATAATATTATTTGAAGTGTTATTTAAATTAGTTAGATGACACCAAATAATAATGAGAAATTATAACTTATAAGTTAAATGGTTAATTGTATAAGTTATATAACTTGTACATACAATTAAATGGTTAATTGTATGTCTAGTTACAAGACTTTTTTAATGTGTGAGTGTGTCTTGTTTAAAGGGGGGAAAACCCCTTTTGAACTTGGAATTCGCCCCCCCCCCCTTTTTTATTATTGGACCAACTTTGCTTTGAAAGACACACACATTTAACTTGTCTTGGATTCTCTATTTTCTCCATCCAATCTCATAACATGCAATAGACAAAAATCACCTCTCTTTTTCTCTCTAATCCTTCGGCCAGGCAGCAGCAAAAAGAGAGTATTTGGAGTGATTTCTTGTGGTGTTCTTCCTAACAAGAAGGTGTTTAGCAAAGGGCTTGGGGTATACAAGCTTGAGGACCTCTACACTTGAAGTCTTGGCCGATTTAAGCATCCAAAGTCTTCTTTCTTTGGTCGTTTTTTGCTGCTGAATAAGGTAGATAACACAGCTCATTGAAGTTGTGATTTTATGTAGTTTTACATATGTTCATAGCTTGCTTATTCACATAAATGATCCTTTGTTATATGGGTTTGTTTTATACATATATTTGACACCTAAAACATGATTTTTCAGTTTATAATCATGTTTCAAAATATATATATCCGTTGCGTTTTTCTGAAAGTTTAAATGGTTAAACTTGGTTTTATGTTCTAACAAACCCTTCAATGCTATCATGACCGCTAGAGGTACGAGGTAATTTAGTAATGAAGTCCATGGATATTTCTTCTCACTTCCATATAGGAATATCGGGTTGAACAAGTAATCCAAAGGACGTTGATTTTCGGCTTTAACTTTTGAACAGGTGAGGCATTTGGTAGGGGTGTTCAAAAATATCCGAATCCAAGAATCCGATTTGAAAATCCGAAATATCCGAATTTTTGGATATCCGAAAATTCGGATATCCGAATTTCGGATATTCGAAAATTCAAATTCGGATTCGGATAGTAATTTTCCAAAGTTTCGGATATTCGGATTTCCGATTATCCGAAAACAAAAAATATTTTTTTTTTTTTTTAATTTTAGATAGATTTTTACTTAGATTGAGATTTTTTAGTGTATATTGTGAATTTTATTATATGAGTTGGTTTTTATATTATTTTTATAATATTATATGTCTAATTATTGTAAAAAAACTAAAAAACAAAAAATAAAAAATATAAAAAATGAATTTCAGATATCCGAATCACTATCCGAATCCGTATCCGAAATTTCGGATATCCGAATTTCTGATATCCGAAATTTCGGATACGAATACGGATAGTGATTTTCACTATCCGAAATTTTCAGATATCCGAAATTCAGATATCCGAAATTTCGGATATCCGACTTTGAACACCCCTAGCATTTGGACACATACAAGGCTATATCCTTTTTCATACCGGGCCACCAATACTGATTACGGAGATTCATAAACATCTTATCCGCACCGGGGTGGATAGAATAACGAGTTTTGTGAGCCTCACTCATGATAAGAATTCGAAGGTCATCGCGTTTGGGAATCCAAAGACGATCCAGAAAATACAACAAACCATCGGGTTTTGTTTCTAATTGGAGTTCAGCGCCGCGCGACATTTCATCGTACATATTACCCTCAGTGACTTATTCGTGTTGGGCTTCGAGAATACGGGTTTTGAGTTCGGATTGAATGGTAACACTTTGGAGTAGACATAATCCTTACAACTCAATGCATCAGCTATGACATTCGCTTTTCAAGGGTGGTAGCAAATTTCAGAGTCGTAGTCATTGAGTAATTCAACCCATCGTCGTTGTCTCATGTTTAGTTCTTTTTGATTGAAAATGTGCCGAAGACTCTTATGATCAGTGAATACAACACACTTGGTGCCGTAAAGATAGTGTCTCCAGATTTTGAGTGCGAAAACCACAGCACCCAGTTCGAGATCATGTGTTGTGTAATTTTTCTCATGGATTTTGAGCTGTCTTGAGGCATAGGCTATGACTTTTTCTCGTTGCATGAGGACACAACCAAGACCTTGCTTGGAAGCATCACAGTAAACAACAAAATCATCATTTCCATCAGGGAGGGTCAAGATTGGAGCATTACATAACTTTTGCTTAAGTGTTTGAAATGCTTTTTCTTGATCCGGCCCCCACTCAAAAGACTTATCCTTGTGGGTCAAGGCAGTAAGAGGCACAGCGATCTTTGAGAAATTTGGGATGAAACGCCGATAGTAGCCGGCCAAGTCAAGAAATGAACGGATCTCAGTGGGAGTTTTAGGTTCTACCCAACTCTTTACCGCCTCAATCTTTGCAGGATCAACATGAATTCCTTTATCACTTACGATGTGACCAAGGAATTAAACCTCTTTTAGCCAAAATTCACACTTGGAAAACTTAGCATATAGTTTCTCCTTCATCAGAAGCTCAAGAATCAAACAGAGATGATGTTCATGCTCGGATCTTGATTTTGAATAAATCAGAATGTCATCGATGAAGACGATAACGAACTTATCCAAGTATGGCTTACACACGCGGTTCATTAAATCCATGAACACAGCTGGTGCGTTGGTCAAACCAAATGACATAACCAGAAATTCGTAATGACCATATCTTGTACGGAAGGCTGTTTTGAGAATGTCGTCATCATGCACTAGTAGCTGATGATACCCAGAATGAAGGTCGATCTTGGAAAAGTTGAAGCGCCTTGAAGTTGGTCAAACAAGTCATCGATCCTTGGTAGAGGATACTGGTTCTTGACAGTAAGCTTGTTGAGCTCCCGATAATCGATACACATACGGAATGAGCCATTTTTCTTCTTCACAAACAATACCGGGGCTCCCCAAGGTGAGGAACTTGGTCGAATGAAACCTTTATCGGAAAGTTCTTGAAGTTGGCTAGCAAGTTCCTGCATCTCAGATGGTGCAAGACGATAAGGAGATTTTGCTACGGGTGTTGCACCAGGCACAAGATCGATACGAGACTCAACTTGACGCACAGGGGGAAGACCAGTTAAGTCCTCGGGAAACACTTCCGGAAATTCACAAATAACCGGAATATCCTCGATTCTCTTTGACTTCCCATTCGCTTTCATGACATGCGCCAAGAAAGCCACACAGTGTTTGCGGAAGTACTTTTGAGCTTTGGTACATGACATGAGTCGAAGGCCTTTGAAAGGCTTCTCACCGTAGATGTTTAAAACCTTTTCGGGCGTAAGAGGGATTCGGATAATTTTCTCAAAGCAAACGACTTCAGCATGGTTCTTAGATAACCAATCCATACCTATAATAACATCGAAATTTCCAAGTTGCATCGGTGTAAGATCAATAAGAAAATCGTGCTCGCTAAGACTAAGGGTACAGTTTGGAATAATAGAATCGATTATGATAGGTTTCCCATCGGTATTTCTACCGTAACCGGTTTCCCCAACTTAGTTCTCGCACTAGCCAGCAAAGGCTCAAATTCTAAGGATACAAAACTTTTATCGGCGCCAGTATCAAACAAGACTGAAACATAATGATTATTGATTGAAAACATACCATTCACCACATCGTTATTGGTTTGAGCTTGATGAGCATTGATGTTAAAAGCGTGTCCTTGAGCCGTAGGAAGCAAGCTGACAAGTTGAGGGCATCGATTGTGAAAATGGTTCGGATCACCACATTGATAGCATGCACGACCCTGAGTAATTGCAGGAGGATGTTGAAGGACAAGTGCGGTAGTCGAAGTCTTAGCTGCACTCTTGCACACGTTGAAGGTATGGCCGAAACGACCACAGTTGGTGCAGCGGCGACATTGTGCATTGGCAGGGTGGTGGTACTTGCAAATGTTACATTGCGGAAAGGTTCCAGTGTAAGGTTTCTTTGCCGGGACTTGATTGTTGGAGACTGGTTGGTAGTTTGATGCGACTTGATTAACCGGAACAGTAGGGGTCACCACAACAAAGTTTTGGGATTTAGCCTTCCTCTTCTTGTTTTGAGAAAATTCAGGTTTTTCCTCCTTAGGTGGTTCAGCTGAGGGTTTCTCGGGCACCTTCTTAGCACCCTTCCTAGTCAGAGTTCCAGCCTTGACATGATTATCAGTTAACTGAGCAGCTAATCAAATGGTATCTTCCAGAGTTGCAGGATTCCTACCCCACATTGTGTCTTGAATTTTATGGGTAGACCACCGATGTACTTTCTCGATGGCCCGGGATAAAGGAGTAACCAGGTGGGGAACAAGTAGACTCAGTTCATGAAATCGGTTGGTATAAGCTAGATTTTCTCCACTTTCTTGAGTTAAGTCCCAGAACTCAGCTTCTAATTTCTTGATTTCATTTCTCGGACAAAATTCCCGAGTCATGAGCTCCTTGACTTCATCCCACGTCAATGCTAAAGCGGCATCAGTTCCACGGGTTCGTTTCTCCCCGTTCCACCAAGTGAGTGCTCTCTTTTGAAGAACACTTGTAGCATAGCGAACCTTGAGATTCTCGGGACACTCACTATTGAGGAAAGTGTTCTCGATACTCTCAAACTACTGTAAAAGACCAGTGGCTCCTTCGGTCCCGCTAAACTTAGTGGGATTGCAAGAACTGAAGTGCTTGTAAGTACAAGCTCGTGGAGGGTTTGGTGCAGCTTGATTTTGAACAACGTTGTTGCCTTGGTTCAAATGGGTAAGCAGTGTTGGGATGACCGCAGCAACTTCATGTGCTACTATAGCAGCAATCTTGCGGCCAGAGTTTCTAGATCGGGAGCGGTTTTGACGAGAAGACATGCTGTGAGAGTATGGAAAAACCTTTATGAGAATCGGGTAATGGATTTTAAAACTTTCAAAATAGTAAAACCATTGATTAGATCTTTTAAAATAATAATGAGATGTTATGAGTGTAAATGTTCGGCTCGCAAACCAAAGCGAATATGTTGACTTATCAAAGTATTTGTGTCCACCACAACCTTAACGAAAACATGCGTACCTATAAGCGAATACTCATCTCGAGGGTTCCCAGGTAAGGTAAACGGATCTATCGGTTGATTTGGATTTATATGAATACCTTGCCTAGACAGAACAACTTAAGATACAGGTATTCCACTCTTCCAGCATTGCACGTTCTCAGTCATGTGACACAGACTTTAACAAGATTTAAAAACCATGAATAACAAATCAAAATTTAAAAATTTGAAAACAATTTGATTTAGGCACACAATGCCTTAGAATATGATTTGAGAATTTGTATGTGCAAAGGTAAGAATCAAGATATAAGGAAATGTCATAATCACATAATCATAATAAACATACAAGACACATTAAAAGTCCTACCTAAGCATATAAAATACATGAGATGACTCATGTATAAAGGTACTTAGTTATAGTCTAGGTCATTCCATTTCTAATAACCTAATTCCCTATAACCTGGCTTTGATCCAATCTGTCACACCCCGACCGATGGCGGAATCATCGAGGCGGACGAATGCGAATCGATTGTTCATAGCACAAGGTAATAAATACGTTGAAATAACATTTAATAGTCATTTATTTATTAAATAATGCCAGTCAAGTCATACATTACAATGCAATTAAAATAAAACCAAGCATCTTAACATTGTTTCCTTTATTTTTGACTAAGTCCAGTCCTATGTGAGCAGATAGAAATCCTCTAAACAGCATTTCCTGAAATCAAGTGAAAAAGTAACGAGTCAGCTAACGAATTAGCCGGTGAGTAGTCACAGGTTTATATACACATACTAAAGTTGATTAGATATCTTGAAAACAATTCAATTCACATGGTAATGTCAAGACTAAATAGCAACAGTGTATCATAAATGACAAACAACACAATCAAACCTACTGACTGAATTGACTCGGTCCACAGACGAAGCCTTAAACCTAAGGTTTGATGTACTTTTTGTTAGAATAACAATGGTTGAGCGACTATGTATGAATTAAGGTTTTGATTGGGTTTTGGGATTTCAATAAAATGTAATAACTTGATTGAACAAAATAAATTAATTGAATAATACAACTTTTAAAAAAATATAATAATAATGATTAATTAGTGAAATGGTTTTATTATCTATGATGAAATATTTCATTTCAATAATTAGTTATGAAATGTCTTGTTAAAAATGATTGAATGAGTATTTAACTACTAGAAGGGTTTACAAAATTTAAGACTTATAAACGGTTTTTTATAACGTTTACATTCTTTAAAAGATTTTAAGATAAAAGTATTACCTTCAAAGTTTTCAGAAATTGATTAATAATTTCTAAAATAAACGTAATTAAGAAAATATATATATATATATATATATATATATATTTAATTTTTTTTATTTAATAACTTTTAGCCATTTCTAGAGTTTAAAATGATTAAAATAATTGTTTTTTTAATATGCGTTGGACCGGGGTCGAACCCGGGTCCTCTTTGAGTGAGGCGTGTGGTTTACCAGTTGGGCAGAATTCCATGATTTGATAAAACACCAATTTTAAACCTTAAAAACAATAATTAAGTATTTCCCCAAATCCACATAAACCCTAATTGCAGAATCATCGAATTGAACAAGAAATCGATGTTGATAATCGAATTGAGCATAGGGCTTTCGACTAACATGAATATAAGAGTGTAATCATGTATCCAATTACCTGAATTGAGATGGAATTGATAAAGAAAAAAAGACTAGGTCACGACGGGTTGAATCTCCACTGAGGCTTTGTTTGCTGATAGTATTCCAATTAAATTGGTGTAAAGCTTCCTTAGATGATGAGGATGAGAAGCCCTAAACCAATTTCTTCTGAAATTGTCTCGGATGTGGTGTTCGATCGGTTGCAGGGTGCGACAAAAAATGGAGATCGAAATCAATGGAGATGTGTGTATAACCGAAATTAGAGGTATAGAAACTTTGAAAAGGTCTTTTAGAAACGTTGCCCTCTATTATATAGGTTCAATTGTATTAGTTTCACATCGGACGAGTTAATGGATTCGGGTTCGAGTGTTTCAACTTGCATCGATGGTTGAATGGTGTTTTCAATTGAAATTAACAGCATGATTTCATTTGAATGATTAGAATTAGGTTAAGGATCAACTCATTAAGTCATTTGATTGTTGTTGTTACGAAATTGATTAAGAATTTCAGTTAGAAGCGTTCGGTTTGAATTTGAACACCCATAACAGTCGTTTTTTTGAATTAATATGAATCATGGGTTCGAATCAGGCTCGCGACCAGGTATAACGGTTTGATTGGCTCGGAAATAGCTAGGTTTGGTGTGGTCGGACCTCGCCGGAGTTCGGCCGGAGGTCTGGCCGGAGACGGGGAAAGTGACCGGGGGGAAAGTGACCGGGGGGAGGTCTGGCCTTAGAATTTGGTTACTTGTTATTTTATGTGAAAAACTTTGTATTCAAGTTTCATAAATGCCACTTTCCACCCCAAACTTAATTTAGATGTTTTATCCATTTATTTTACAAAATGCTTACAAAACTTTATAAATTTAAATAAGACTTTTAAATTTAGTTATTTATTAAAAATGACAAAACAAACTTTCAACTAAAAAAAATAAATGTTTATGACCCTATTTGCTCAAATAGTCTAAATGAATGAAAATTTTGAATAAAATCATTTATAATACTGTTTAAACTACACCGTTATACGTTGGATTCATTGAAATACGTAATCAGAACAAAATAGGTTCGGGTTACAATTTGAAAATGGGTCAAATGTTACAATGGTGACGTGTTAATTCTTGAGGCTGAAAACAATGTGGATTCTTGGATCATGGATTCTAGTTCTTCGTTTCACGCCGCACACAATGGTGAAATGATGGTGAATCTGAAAATATGCGATTTTGGGAAGGTACGGCTCGCTGATGGCAGAATGCTTGATGTAATGGGTATGGGTGATATTGATGTGGTGACTCCATTAGGAACTACATAAAACCTGAAACATGTCAAGGTGATTCCATGTTTGAAAAATAAATTAATTCCTGTTAGTAAATTGGATGAATAAGGACTGGAAGTAAAGTTTGGTGGTTGTAAATATAACGTAATCAATAGAAACCGAGTGATTACTCGTGGTGATAAGAATGGATCATTGTACATGGTGGAGGTACCTGCTGAGGGACTGGTCAGTCCGGTTAAGCAAGTCAAATTCGGGTTCGATGTTGATAAGAGAGTTCATTTTACAAACATGAAGTCTGGAGCAGAGATTGTAGCTGAATAGGGTCAGAAGTCTAAATCAGTCAGAGGATTTTGTGATAGTGGGAGCATGGGGCATGTTCTGGGTACAGTCAAGAAGAATCGTTGGGTTTTAAAGACTACGACTGGAAAGTTCTCTCCTAGTGATTGTTTGTTGAATTTGAAGAATGTTAGTGGTTCCCGGTGTATCTCTAAATCTGGTGAATCATGTAAACTAGTTAAGACAGAGGATGGGTCGCTGGTGGAATTTGCCACGACTGGGTTAGAGCTTGGGGGAGCTTCAATGGGCCCTTTCAAGTAATTGATGAAAAGGGGCCTACGCGACGAGGAGATTTGGATTGAAATCTTAGCTTGTTCTTTGGAATTGAAGACTTGAAGGATTCATGTTACTTGAAGATTACTAATAATACTAGATGGCATGGTTGCTTTGTACTTAGATGGCTAGCTGGAGTATTCGCAATGCCTTTAAGTGGGAGATTGTTGAGGGTGTGAAGGCTTTTAGGCTTTTGGATGGAGTTATGGGTCTGGCCTATTGAAGCTTCTTTGTACTAGATGGCATGGTTGCTTTGTCCCTTGAGCTTAATAAAAATACAGAGTTGCAGTTAGTGGACGTATGCCATCTTGACAGAACCACTATAAATTCTCGTGTTCTTATTGCTTTCGTGTTCGTACGTGTAATTGTCTGTGTTTCCGCTGCGTAATAATACCTAATAGAAGGAACGGAGATAGAATATCATCTCACTTCATCCTATTTCAAGAGATTCAGGGTTTGATACAGTTCTAGAGGATGAATTAAACAAATAGTTACGAGGAGATATCATTCTTGAACAAATATGAAACCAATTTTTGTTCTGAAACAAAAAAATTAACAACGCTATGTATAGTATGATCGATCACCATCGATGTAGAAAAATCTTTCTATATTACTTCAAATTGTTGGTGTGGATTTATTTTCGAATTGATTCTCTAGAGACTAAAGATACCAGCAACCCTATAATCCTAAAGGAAGCACCGCTAGTGATTCTAGTGGCTATAGTTAAACCATCTGCATCATTTGACTAGAGGTAAATAGCGGCAACCAAATTGATAATCATTGAGGGGATCTGCTTTTTCATTATAAATTGATCTTACACAAAACTATGAAAAGATCATTGGTTGACTGCCTCACCATTGGTCTACCAAACATCTAGGTTTCTGTCATAAGCCCCTTTCATAAGAACATTAAAACTAGAATAAAAACTCATTTAGTAGGCATTAAGAAGAGTGGCTCTTAACAGTAGATTGGATAACAACATTAAAAATTCAACCAATAGTTCAATCCTTCATTCCTTCCCTTATATCATCTCCAACTTATAGTTTTTGTTTAAAATGATGTATATAGTGAAAGACTTTCAACTAATGAAAACAAACCATAAACATTAAGGTGAGTTATAATATATATTCAAACAACTAAAAGAACGCTAAAATTAATTAAAAATAGTAGAGTTAAATGTACCACTCTTCTCTTATCCTTTGTTAGTATATAATACTGCTCTCATAAGAGGGGTACTTAGTACATGATAAATATGTTTAGTGCATTCACATTTCATTTTTTAAAAATGTGTGAGTGGAATTTTTAAATTATATGAAATTGTTTTGAGAGATTGTAAGTGAATCAGAGATAAAATATTACTATTTTATTGTAAATTTAAGGATTCACTGTTCAACACTTATAAACTTTTTTAATATTTTTAAAAGTGGTTGTGAATGAAGAAATGAGAAAATATAATAATAAAAGTATAAAACATATTATTTAATTGAAAGAAGAGAAAAAAAGTAATGGATTTTAATGTAATTATAAATATAAAAATAGACAATGAGATGTGAATGCTCTTAGTCACTCACATATGAAGACTCTTAGGGGGTGTTTGTTTTTTCGGAGAATCACTTTCTGATCTCCTTTGTCCGCGCCGCGCAGACCACACGCAGAAGTTGAGCTCTGCAGATTGTTTATTTTTGGAAGACCTTTCATTAAAAAAAATATTTCTGAGATCTGTGTGGAGAAGATATTGCACAACCTCTTTTAACCTTTTAATCACACAATACAAAAGTTTTCTCCCCTTCCCCCAAAAGCATCGACCTGCTCTCCCATCTCCTACCCCAAAACCATCGACCTCCTCCCCCACCAGCCACAGCCAGCCCCCCCCCCCCCCGCCTACAGCCACCCGTCCCCGTTGTAGCCACCCGCCTGTGGTCCATCGCCACCTGCCGCTTGTGGTCCGCCACCACCTCACGACCGCCATCGCCTGCATCCACCAGCCTCACGGCCGCCGCCGCCCTCCTTCAAGGTTTGTGATTTTATTTATGTTTTTGTTTGATTTGTGGTTTATGAAGCATGGTTTGTGATTTGGTTTAAGTTTTTAGTTGATTTCTGGTTTAAGCAGGATGATTTGTGATTTGGTTTAGTGTTTTGTTTGATTTGTGATATTAGATAGTACGATTTGTTATTCGGTTTAGGGTTTTGTTTGATTTGTGATATTAGATGATATGATTCATTGATTTGTGACTTAGTTTAGGGTTTTATTTGATTTGTGATATTAATAGTATGATTTGTGATTTGATTTAAGGTTTTAGTTAATTTGTGGTTTATGTAGTATGATTTGTGATTTGGTTCAAGGTTTTGTTTGATTTATGATTTTAGTTTATATAATTAGTGATTTGGTTTAAAGTTTTGTTTGATTTGTGATTTTAGTTTGTTTGGTTAGTGATTTGATTTAGTATTTGCTTTGATTTGTAGTTAATGTAATATGATTTGTGATTTAGTTTAAGGTTTTGTTTGATTTGTGATTTTAGTTTGTATAATTAGTGATTTGGTTTAAGGTTTTGTTTGATTTGTGATATTAGTTTGTATGGTTAGTGATTTGATTTAGTATTTGGTTTGATTTGTAGTTTATGTAGTATGATTTATGATTTAGTTTAAGGTTTTGTTTGATTTTAGTTTGTATGACTAGTGATTTGGTTTAAGTTTTTGTTTGATTTGTGATAGTAGGTGGTATGATTTGTGATTTGGTTTAGTAATTGTTTTAATTTGTGATTACAGATTATTTTAGCAGTCTGCAGATGTTAAAAAAACAAACAGTTTTTCTCTTGCAGACCGCAGACGTTTGATCCACATCTTCTGCTGCAGATGTGATTTGCAGACGGTAGACATTTCGTGTAGAGAAAACAAATAACAACTTAGGTTTACGAAGGGACCTGATATTTAGACACAACCAATTATAAATCAACATTACTTGAATTTTATACAGGTCGTATAACTCTATATGTGTCATATAGGAGGGTCGTTTAGTTTTATATGGGATGTATAACCTCTTTAACAAACTCTTGAATTTTCCATCGTATTCAATGTTGAATTTTGCTAAATGTTTCGTATAGATCTATATGTGTCGTATAGGACTATATAAGACTTATACCACTCTGACATCCCCTGATTTTTTTTGTTTTAATGTCTTCAACTCTATACGTCTTTTATAAAACCATACGATAATCATAAAGGTGTCTATTAATAACGGTGAATGTTATTAGTACACTTTATTACCGTTCTATCACTTCTGCAAGCAAGCTACAAAGGCGCGTTGACGAACTTCGTCTCCTTCACTTTCCCGCCTCTGCACTCACCAATGGCGGAGAAGAGAAAACGCCGGCGAGCGGACTCCGATTCCGACGACGACTCCGGTCATCTCCCCTTCAAAAACCGCCTGAAACCCGACTCCGTCATCCTCTCAACCCTCAAAACCCTAACCACCACCACCAAATCATCATCTTCATCTTCAACCTCCAAACCCCTAACCCTATCCGACCTCTCCCTCTCCTCCACCTGCCGTGAAGTCACCGACCTTCCGTTATCCTCCGTCCAAAGCAGAATCCTAACCCTAGCTATCTCCCTCACCAAATCCATCCTCTCCGGCAACGGCTTCTCCTTCACCGTCCCCTCACGCGCCGCCGCTAACCAACTCTACGTCCCCGAGCTCGACCGCATCGTCTTAAAAGACAAAACCTCCCTCCGCCCCTACGCCTCCGTCGCCACCGTCCGCAAAACCACCATCACCACCCGCATCCTCTCCCTCATCCACCAGCTCTCGTTGAAGAATATCCACGTCACCAAGCGAGATCTGTTCTACACCGACGTGAAACTGTTTCAGGACCAGACGCAATCCGACGCCGTTTTGGATGACGTGTCGTGTATCCTAGGGTGCACTAGGTCGTCGCTGAATGTCGTTGCTGCTGAAAAGGGGTGGTTGTTGGTAGGCTTGTGTTTAGTGACAATGGGGATATGATTGATTGCACGAAGATGGGGATTGGGGGGAAGGCGATTCCGCCGAATATCGATCGGGTTGGGGATATGTCTAGTGATGCGTTGTTTATCCTGTTGGTTGAGAAGGATGCTGCGTATATGCGATTGGCGGAGGATCGCTTTTACAATCGGTTTCCGTGTGTTATTGTGACGGCGAAAGGGCAGCCGGATGTGGCTACTAGGTTGTTCTTGAGGAAGATGAAGATGGAGCTCAAGTTGCCTGTGTTGGCTCTTGTGGACAGTGATCCTTATGGGTTAAAGATATTGTCGGTTTATGGGTGTGGGTCGAAGAACATGTCGTATGATAGCGCGAATTTGACTACGCCGGATATTAAGTGGTTGGGGATTCGGCCTAGTGATTTGGATAAGTATAAGATACCTGAGCAGTGTAGGTTGCCGATGACGGAGCAGGATGTTAAGACGGGTAAGGATTTGTTGGAGGAGGATTTTGTGAAGAAGAATCCGGGGTGGGTTGAGGAGTTGAGTTTGATGGTGAAGTCGAAGCAGAAGGCGGAGATTCAGGCGTTGAGTACCTTCGGGTTTCAGTATCTGTCTGAGGTTTATTTACCCTTGAAGTTGCAGGAGCAAGATTGGCTCTAGTGATGGTTTGTAACCTCTTTCTTTCTCATTGTGGCATGTTTATTGTTTTTATAGTTTAATATCTTGTTTGAACCTATGAGGAGTACCAAGTTTTACTAGGTTTCTGTCTTTTGAGATGATATATTGTTAATCTTTAAAATGTTTACTACTTCTCTTGCATTTGTAAGATAGATCTATAAGTAGACATCCAGAAGTTAGTGCTATATATGTAACACCTAGGCAAATCACACATCGCCTGTAGTTTAAGGATTTGATACATAACATCACTGCATCCCATTCTGTATTTTATGGATAGATTTTATGGCTGCTACAGGAGGTCGTTCTCCATATTTGAAGACTCACTGTTGCCCCCGTATCCCATTCTTCCCCAACCACCACTCGTATCTCCTGCTGTTTCTTCTTCTTTCCCGTCTGCTTCTTTTAATCCTTTCTCCCTTGCACCCACAAATGCGATTCAAACCTTTGACATCACTCTTTTGTGGGTGTTTGGGATTGCTTCTCAAAACAACTTATTGACTTATTAACTTTTAAAAAGTCAAAAAGTCATTTTATAGTGTTTGGCAATATGATTGTTGTGAGGGAAATACGTTAATAAGTTAGTCCATACTAACTTATTAACTTATTGGAAAAGTTAATAAGTTAATAATCTGTTTGAAAAGCTTATCCAAACACCCCCTTTCACGAAGATTTCAACAGCTTGTCGAATAGTTAGTGTTTACTTGTGTTGGTCAATCACCCTTCTTCAGACCTCCGACCAAACCTTGTTGGGTACAACTGTTTTCAACTGGTTGCTTACCAGAGTGGAGCTTGTTGCCCATAAAGGTATACGTGATTTTTATATATAAGGGTTTTTTACAATACATTTTGAAGTGGATTTTGTTTTGATCATGAAGTTTGTTTAGTTTTAATGAAATTTAGGTTCATTTTCCTTGTTGTATAAAGATTCAAAAGTTTTCTGTATTTTAATTCACAACTATAACACGTATGTTCAACATCTGATTGATTAGTTCGGATGCTAAATTTAAGGATTCTTGTAGTTTGGGATATGGATTATTAGATTATAGCTATTGAACGATTCTTGGCTTTATAAGTTTGACTGTGTGCATTTTTTAGCTATAATTTGCTTAATAAAAGCTGTTTTAGAAATATCTACTTTATGATGAATTTTCGGATGCAAGTTTACTGATGCAGTTTAGTAATTAGTATGGTTTAGTTTGAGTATAAACATCTTCCTATGGTGTTGTGATTTCTAGGTCAAGTGATAGCCATCAGATTATATCAGAGTATTCATTATTTGTTATTTTGAAGTTGGATCTTGTACACCAGTGACTACTTTAGTGAAAGTTTTGTTGGTATGAAAGATATTATCTGAAGATTTATTGTGGTTAATGTATTTTTACAATGTTGCTAGAAACAATCATCAGTTCATAAATATGTTGCTAGAAACAATCATCAGTTGGTTAGGCCTCCAAAGCTACTGATCAAATTATGTTAGATATAAAGAATGATGAATTTTAGTTAAATATAAAGATGATGATATAGAATGGGATGTGAATGCTCTAAATAGAAGAGTTGTTGCATTTCTAAGATAGATCTACTAGTAGCCATCTAGAAGTTACCGCTATATTTTTAGTGCATTGGCTGTGGAGGAGAGGAGAACTCCACTGTCAAGCATGCTCAAGTGAGAATATTACCACTGGGAAGTCTTCACCCAGGCAAACAAAAACAAATCCGCATGTATTTAGTTGCAATATTGGTTCAAGTTAAGGTGATTGCTAACTAGGACTTACATATTTGTAATTTAGTGTAGTAAGTTTTGTCTTTGGTATTATAGAATGATTATAGTAACATGGATCACAGTGTGCCTCATTTCTTATGTTCTCGTGTGCAATGACCTCTGATTAATGTGCGATTCTCTTGTGGATTCTTCATGTTTATTCTTTTCCCCAGTTGGGGTTTCTTGGATAGTTACCTAACCGTTCTTGCAACCAACAAGAAAGTTGTTTATCATCAAAATACAAGTCCTGTGTCCGACTTCTGCTGCCTTTGTTCTTAAAATGCAAAAGTCCAGCAATTGTTTTCTTTGCATTGGTAGAATAGAATTGTTAAATATTTTGATAAAATTTGATGCTTTAAAATTGATGTTTGTAAGTAAATTTTTTATGTACAAAAAATAAATAAAATTGGGAGTTATAGTAATTTTTAAAATTTTACATTTTTTAAAATGTTTGCCTTAAAACAAATTTATTTTATTTTCTTTTGGAAAAAAATTAAAAAATTAAAAAAAAAACCTAAGAAGTTGATATCATTGTTTTATTATTTATAGTTCGTACTTGTATATGATTTCAATTATGTTTTATCTTAAAATATAGTTTTATAACTAATAAAACATTTTCTTATTTGATATTTTATTTTTTTAACCCGTGTAATACACGGGTTTACTAAAACTAGTATAATGATATTTATTATATATTTTACTGTAATTGAATTGACTAGTTGATCGATGTGATTACATATCCATTAAACAAGGTGCGGAGTGCACACTTGTTTGATTTTCTTGTGATTCTCAATATTGGTATCTTCTTAGGGGCGAAACACATAAGCAATGAGGGTTTCAAGGGGGCAACGCTCCCTTGGCTGGGGTCCAGGGGCAACACCCTTGGAAGCGGTGTCCAATGGGCTGCAACCTCTAGTTGGGTCCAATGGGCAAAGCCCCCGGCTGGGGTCAAGCTGCCAAGTGAAAATTAATTTTGATAAAAATTACTTTATTAAAAACGTATTAAAAATTCATTTTCTCGAAGCTTCACATGTAAAACTCGGGGAAAAAATGAGTGGTTTTAAACATGAAAACTGCTTTCGGTAGTTAACCTCATCCCTGTAAGATTTGAATTTGAAACATGATCGACACTTCTTCTGATTCCTGGTTCAAAAAACTCTCCAATCAATTCATATATCGTTTTTAATTTCTGAGTTTCAATTTGAAAGTGTTTTTCACTCCAACTTTCAGATGATTCGGTTTTTTTTAATCAATTTCTCAACAATGTTTAGCATCAAAAGTTTATTTTAGGGTTTTTTTTAATTGTTTTTTACGGTTTATAGTTGTTTGATTTTACATTTCAATATGTTATTTGGTGTTAAACTAAGAGCTCATGCATCCATATACGTCTTTGGATCTGATGATAACTTACCTAAGGGATCGAGTGTCACCAGTGGTAGACCATATCGACTGATACAAGACACACCAATAGAAGTCCATTCAACAATTGATGTAGAAAATGTTAGACTTGGACATGAACGAAAGTGATAGAAAGTCGCCACACACACACCATGCATTTAAGTTGATGGGTTCAATGATGTTGCGTATAATTTTATGTCTTTTACTATCATAATGAACACACCATATATGTAGTGTTTGTTGTTGGTGATGTTCAAGTTCAATATTTAAGTACAAGACATTCAACTATTGACAAATACAAGTACAACTAAACATATAATTCACACAAGCGAATACAACTATGGCTCGTTTAACTAATAAGTTCGTAACGTGTGATGTTTGTTATTATTCGGTTGACATGTCAAAACATGATTTTTTATTGGTATGTGATACTTATTACTTGCTTGACATTTATTGATTAAAGATGGATGAACCGTTACAAGCATCGTATGTTCCTCCAATCGGGTGGCCGATAAGATGTATCTCATCTTACATAAACAGATAAACATCTACCATTAAGCAAATAACATTTCATTGTGTGTAGTTAACATAATTGAAGTGTCTCCCAAACATGGTTGCGTGGTACTATATGCGACAAACTACATGTTCATATGCATAAGTCTCCTATCAGACCTCGACACTCATCTTGGAATATTTGATCGATTTTTCCACAGGGTATACGTTTAGTTTTAAACTCTTTTTTACATTTTTGATTTTTTAATATTTGAAATTAAGTACGAAACTATTTGAACTATACTTGTGTATTTAATATTCTAAATTAATTTTTTACTCAAATTAATTTTCAATTATATAATTCCTAAACAAACAAATCTTAAATGTTTTTTTTGAACGGCCAACGAATAATTTTAAGCCCGGTCACCCGGGTAAACCCATTGGCGAAAGGCCACCCACGCCCGCGAACACAGACAGCGCTGGTGACCCGGCTCGCCCACCATTCCAAGGGAAACCCACCACCCAAAGACCCACTGTGGTAAAACCCTTGGCCCACTTGGAGCATATTGCAACTAGTGAGACTCCAACCCATGACCTCCACTTTGGAAAGTCATAGGGTGCCTTCTCCTAAATCAGTTGATCTAGAACTCATTGACCTTGAATGTACCTAGTGAAATTTTACTTACAGAATATATTAATAGTTCAAAAAATATAAAATTAAATGATTTATAGAAAAACAGTAATAGCTACCAAACATATATTAAACCTTATATAAAAGGGGTAACTTTATAGAAATATAATCAAGTTTTAAAATTGTCGTCACTCATAAACTTTTTTGTTTCAATCAGATCATTAAAATTTATTTGATGTTTCAGTCTTATGTATTTTACCTAAATAGTAGATAAAAGAGAGGGTCAAAGGTGAGAGGAGGTGGTGGGCGGTGGCGATGGTGAGGGGGACGACGGTGGTGGTGGGACGACGGTGGTAGGAGACAATGGTGAATGGTGGAACATTCATAAAACTTGAAAAATAAATAATTACCTACTAATCAGGTTAATTACATAAGATTAGAACATTACTTTAAAGTTAAATGAACTGATTAAAACAGTTTAAAACTTGAGTAACTTGATTGAAACACACATAAAATTTTGTTACAATTTTATGAAGTTTTTCCTTTTATAAAATACAAACACGAATACACGATGCAATAAAATAATATCTAAAACATAAGCTACCATGTGGGAAGAATCCTACCGACAATCCACGAGATTTATGCTTACTTGATTGTTATTGACTATCAAGGGTTAGCAAACAAATCACAAAATGTGAAGAAATTGAGTCGATTTATGGGACCCACAGCCTCGGGTCTCCAACTCATCAACTGACTATATCGAACCAAAACCCATCTGTCACACATTCGATCGTGCATCCTTAATTCACATTTCACCGTTCCATCCACAGGATCTGGTTTTCTTTCTCAAACAAGTGAACAACTACAAATTTCAAGAAAATCAAGAACCCTTCACGCATCCCTACAACATTCATCGGTAATCTCACATTCTTTCAAGTTTCTTCAACTTCAAAGGTCACAATCTTTGTAGAAATGTATGAACTTTGACTGATTTTACTGATTCTTGTTCGAGTTATTCAAGTTCTTAATTCTCTGGCATCTGGGTGTGTCAAGAATCACTCTGATCTTGTTAGTTTCTTGTGTTCTAAAGGGGCATTAGCGGTTACTGTTTCAATTCACCGATATTTATCTCAATTTTGAGTGTTATTTGTTGAATTTCTTGGAGTTCGTCATCAATTGGCTTCTGGGTGTGAATTATCTCTTGGATCCTGCTAGTTTATTTGTGTTTTGATGATCATTTGTCAAGATTCTTAGGGTTCTTTATCGTCTGGCATTTGGGGATTGTTGTTTCATGAAATTTGATGGTTTTCATTCTAGTTTCTTTTGGATTTGATTCATGGGTTCATTGGTTGTATGCATAATCTTAGTTTTTCCTGATGGATTTTGGGTTTTAAGTAGGATTTAACAGTTTTTCACCGGTTACATATGTATCAGTGGGTGAGAGTGAGAGTGGTTTCTTGCTGTTTGACTTTTTGTGTCAAAAGGACTTATTATTAACTCCAAATTGACATGAACTTGTTGAACTTTAGAAGATCTTGATAAGCACATCGAATCTTGTAATGAATTCTACAATGTAGGAACAATGCAAGTCTCAGATTCATGAATGCATCTAAAATTTGAATGGAATTTGTTATGTATGTTTGACTTTGACTGTCAAATGTCAATACCGAAAAATATGGTGAAATTATGTTGAAAACAGGGTAATTGGGGAATGATTCAGTAATGGGAAGGAAAGGAAGTTGGTTTTCTTCGATTAAGAAAGCCTTGAGTCCGAGCTCCAGAGAAAAGAAAAGCCAGGTTCCTTACAAGTCATTACAGTTTCTTCAATTTATTAAAAAGCTTATCATTAAGTAACAACTTTTGTGTAAATTAAACAGCAGAAGTCAGAACATAAAGAGTTTGTTGAGGAGCATCCTTCTATTTCCAACACATCAATTGTAGAAAATGCTGGCAGTTCTAGTGAGTCTCATCCGTTTCCTCCACCAGAAGAGGTGAAACCGCTTGAGGTGCAGGCAGAGCCGCCACAAGCCGCCAGTGTTGCCGCCACCAATGCTGCTGAATCAACAGAGGTGTCAACTGTCACGACTCAGTTTGCAGGAAAATTAAAGGAGGAAGTAGCAGCCATCAGAATCCAGACCATTTTTCGCGGTTACATGGTATTTAGTTATTGAAGCGAATCAAGAATATCAACTACTGTCCACATTAAAAGTTTAGAACATATAATGCATGTTTGATGATCTTTTTTTTCTTCATGTTTTCATAGGCAAGAAGGGCGTTATGGGGTCTGCGAGGGCTTGTTAGGTTGAAAACAGTGGTTGAAGGGCCTTATGTCAGGCGACAAACGGCTAACACCCTCAAATCCCTACAAAGTTTATCTCATCTGCAATCTCAAATCAATTCTAGAAGAATCCGGATGTTAGAGGAGAATCAAGCTCTTCAGAAACGACTCCAAAGTGCTAAGGAAATCGCCAACATGCAAGTTAGTTTTTGTTACAACACATCCCACAAGACTACTGCATATCTAACATTTTTTCTAATTTTTTCCGTTATTAATATATTTGTTATAGAATGGAGATGAATGGGACGACAGTGTGCAGTCTAAAGAAGAGATAGAAGCAAAGCTTCTGAGTAAGTATGATGCTACAATGAGAAGAGAACGAGCCATGGCTTATTCGTTTTCCCATCAGGTAAGGCTTCTGTCATGTTTGGATTCACATATATATAACTAATTATTTGCGACCTTCGATGGTTAGTATAGTAGTAAGCATTTGGGTTCCTCAAACAGAGTTGTGAGGTCTCAGGTTAAAATCTAGCTTCGACTGGTTTTATGCCTTTAACCCCTTTGAAAGCATCCTACCCAGCACAAGCTGTTTTACATGATCCCATTGGTTAGTAGGGTGTTGGTGGGGACCCGTGGGTTTTCTAGTAGCAGCACGGGTCCCCACTTTTAGAAAGAAAAAGAAAATTAATTATCTGGCTTAAAGTTGAATATAAGGACATCAAGTTTGAGATGTTTGGTGATTTTTTTGAAACAGCAACCTTGGAAGAAATCAGGAGGGGCGTTGACGACGAACATGCTTTTCATGGATCCCACAAGCCCTCGATGGGGTTGGAGCTGGTCAGAGAGATATAAAGATCATGGAAATGATAATATATCGGTTAAAACTGGTATCGACAGTAAGAGTGAAATTACAAAATCTTATGCTCGTCACCAACTCAATTCTGCCCCTTCAACTCCTCGGTCGAAAGGAGGTGGTGGTCTAGTAGGGTCACGAAAACCCAAGACGGGTCCTAATACACAAGCCTACGGTTTGGGGCTAGAGGCTAACCAGGATGATGACTCAAAAAGTGTGTCAAGTGTTAAATCTGAAAGGAACAGAAGGCATAGTGTTGCAGGGTCTATGGTGGCTGCTAAGTCAGCAAAGGTGAAACCACGGGGTTTGGGTGCGGCGGAGAATGGTGGTGGGAGCGCCACGGTGGTGGGTGGTGCGAAGAAACGTCTTGCTTTTCAGGCTAAACCGAGGCGGCATTCTGGGCCACCAAAGGTTGAAGCCACCGTTGGTGATGGGTTGGAGCGGGGAGGTGGTGGAGGGATTTCTTTGGAGAACCAGAAAGTTATTTAAACTGTACTTTTAAAGTGCAATTTGGATCTATATATACATATGTGTATTATAAAATATTGTTTGTTTATTTATTGTATGAAAAATTTATGAAATTATTGCTCATATGCAATCTTTCTTTTGGGTAATTCTTGATTTCTTGCTATGATAAAATCGGATGAGGTCTTTCTTGTCATGTTGGATCGTACCTAGCATTTTCGAGTCCTATGTCCGCTAAGCAGTTAAATCGGCCGATATATCGGTGATATATCACCGATATATCGGTTATCGGTGGTTGGGTATTATATCGGTGCAAAAAATGGGGCAAAATATCGGTACCGATATTATCGGCCGATATGACCGATATATCGCCGATATATTGTCTTCTAAATATCGGTCATATCACCGATATATCGATGGGCTCGTTTTTGGGTTCTGGGCTCGTTTTTTGTCCAAGGCCCAAAATAAAAACCCACTAACCCACTAACCTAATAACCCAATAACCCTAGATTACTCACATATCGACCATCGGGAGCCGGGAGGAGCTGTTCGATTTTTCAGAGCCAACATCGACAATCGGGAGCAACCATCAAGGCATCAAGCTGTTCCAAGCTGCTGCTGCATCGATTTTTCGACGCATCAAGCTGCTGCATCGATTTTTCGAGGCATCAAGCTGCTGCATCGATTTTTCGAGGCATCAAGCTGTTCCAACAATCGGGGTCTGATTTTGCTGCTGCACTTGGGGTAAGTGTATCTGTGATTTTGCTGCTGCACTTGGATTATTGCTCAATATTGAAAGTAATGAATTGTGAATGAAAATAAACTGTTTGTTTGAATGTTTGATTGTTATGTAATGTTATGTTTGCTGCACTTGGGGTAAGTGTATTTGTTTGAATGTTTGATTGAAAGGAAAATAAGCTGCCATTGTTATGTTTGCTGCACTTGGGGTAAGTGTATTTGTTTGAATGTTTGATTGAAAGTGATTAGATTATGTCATTATGTTTAATTACTAACTATTGACTTTTAGTTTTTAAGTATTTTGAGTATGTATTTGACTATCTTAGTATCTTATTATTAATATTATATGAGTTTTAGTGTTTTATATATATATATATGCAATTACCGATATCTCACCGATATATCACCGCGAGAACCGATATATCAAATATCGGTCGGTGACCGATATCCGATATTTCACCGATTTAACTGCTTAGTATGTCCGACAGTCCGAGTTGCAACATGCAAATAAACACATGCGAAAGCCATGAGGAACAGCCTCCAATATTCCAATGTGTCACATATCATCTAAGCGAACCCCTACTCGGTATAAGAGGTGTGGGGAGACCCAATGGGGCGACCTTTCCTATCCCAGGGTCCGATATTAACCCTTGTTAGTTAGAAATGTGAAATCAGGTGTTTTTTTAGAAACGAGTCAAACTGGTTTTGGGTTAGGTGATGAAGTCTGGTATGGGTAAGAACCTATTTCGGTTTGTAGTCGGTTTTAGCATATGAAACCCATACCTTGTTGTAACGGTTGGGGTAGGGTTTAAAGCGGTCGGGTATTACAATACATTATATTTTTGGTATGTAAGAGGATGAGAAAATTTGTTTCATTCGTTGCCCAAACTATTATTTTGTTGTAGTTTTTCACTTTTTCATCATATGTGAGTTTTCCACCAGTTTCAACTTCAGCTTTTGATATGTATATGTTCAAATCGGTGACAAGTTCAAATACATATCGCAATCAATGCCCAATTGAGGTTTGCAGTTATAACATACATATCATGGTTGAAGATCCACATCACTTATTTTTCTTTTTTATTTGAGATTTTAGAGAAAAGAGTGTATTTAGTGTTATAAGTAAACCTAACACGTTTAATACTTGTTTATACCAAAACATAAAGGCAACTGATAAAATACAAACAAGAACAGTTATATTATCATTTTATAACAACCAAATAAATTCCCAGTGGCTATAACCATGTACAAAACTAGGTACAATCGTTATACAGTAAATATTTTCATCTAAAAATGTTAACTTTTTTAATTTAAAATATTAAATATATATCATTAAAAGGTGATAATGTAATTTTACATATAAAAATAAAATCTTAAATTATGTTTACGTGTTAGTAATTAAATTACATTCACCTATTATGTTCCTTTCACAAAACTTGATCGTTTCATTTTTTTCTTTTTGAACCTTTTCATCATTAACTTAGTTATGAGATTGTCGGCTTCATCAGCAAAAAAGAAGAATGTATCTGGTTTTGGTTGCAATTAGAACCCGTTACTAGTGGTTGTATAATAGAAACCACCGGCTATAGTCATCATCTCTCTTTCTTACGATTTATCATCATAACCATACAAACAATCCTATTATGGCAAAGTTAAGACTTTGTCAATTTATATGTTAAGCATTTTAAAGTAACAAAGTTAAAGGTTTTAAATAAAAATGATAACTTTTTAAAACTCAAAAGTAGAATGGCTTAAAAGAATTATTTAAAGTTTAGATTAAAATCATGACTACATATAGGTTTTTTTAGCTTTTAGGGCTCTCACATGCCAACTTGGGAAACAAGAAGAGTCTCGTCGACTCGTCGTCCCCAAATTAAAATCCCCAAATCAACTGCAATCAAACCCTAATTTAACAAATCAATAACTCCACAAATCATTGCCACTTCTTGAATTTACCATTAAAGAACACCTATATTCCAAAATCTTCAACGCAAAATACGTTTTCAACTTCTCAGATACACGATTCCTTCAACTTTTCAACATTTTCAACCTTACATTTAGTAGCCGGAGAAGAAGGACTCTGTCCCCAGAACTTCACCGGAAAAGTAGAAAAAACCTATTCAATAACCCTATTCGACGAAATAACAGAAAACCCAAATACCCAATTCGAAAATGTCAAATACATCATCATCACCACCAGTAGCTATGAAAGAGGTGATATACAAGCTACAACTATGTCTTCTAGAGGGCATCAAATCCGAAAACCAATTGTTAGTAGCTGGTTCTCTGCTCTCCAAATCGGATTACAACGACGTTGTGACGGAACGATCAATTGCTCAAATGTGTGGGTACCCACTTTGCCCCAGCTCATTGCCATCATCAGAGCCTTTAAAGAAGGGAAGATACAGTATTTCGTTGAAAGAGCATAAGGTGTATGATCTTTTGGAGACGCGTATGTACTGTTCGACGAAATGCGTGGTTGATAGCAAGGCGTATGCTGAGAGTTTGCAGGATGAACGGTCGTTGGAGCTTGATATGAGCAAGATTGAGAAGGTTGTGAGGCTGTTTGAGGGTGTGGATTTGAAGGGTGATGAGGGGTTGGGTGATTTTGGGATGAGTAAACTGTCAATTAAGGAGAAGGATGATGAGAGTGCTGGCAGGGGAGTTGTGTCTATGGAGGAATGGATTGGGCCCACGAATGCGGTTGAGGGTTATGTTCCACAGCGTGATAGCGGTTTGAAAAACAGTTCGAAAAACAGTCTAGGTATGAGTTGAATCTTTTACTGGATGAATGCATATTGTTGATGCTTTTTTACATGAATGTTAGCAGGTTATATGCTATTGGAAGTTGAGTATACTTTAGTGATAAATAATGGTATTCAGAGTCCCTTCCTAGTGTTTTGAAGCATATTCACAGCCTTTCAAGAACCTTACATTTTCAGATATTCATATCACTACCTGTGTTGTCAAAGCCCACAAGGCGCGTGCTTAGGCCCTCAGGCACAGCGCCTTCGGGCAGAGCTTTGTCCCTTGCTTCAAAAGCCTAATTTTCGGTTGCTCAGGTGCATTTTCAGCCATAAATCATCTGAATAGGTCTGAAACAATTACAGTAGCCCTAAACAAGTGTGGAATCAACCTAAAATTGCCTAAACTAGGCCAAAACAAACCTTAAACCCCTAAAAATGGTATTTTTATACTATGTGTCGCGATTTAAAAATTCATCGCTTTTTAAGCTTCTTGTGCCTAGGCGCTTGCGCCTTTGACAACTATGATCACTACTATGCTGTGATTATCGTAGCCCAAAATTTTTAGTGTTGTATTTCACAAGTGTATGTCAAACATGCCTTTTGACCTACCAAGGAAAATACATATACCTCTTCTTGTCATAACTCATATACTTTGGGTGTACCCGTTGTATATCCTACAAGTATTGGTGCATAGTGAAATAAACAAAACAGGGACTACAAGCTAGTTAGCTGAAAAGACAAAGATGATGAAGATGGATGCATAAATACCTTCCTACTTTTATTTAGTGGTAGGAGATAGGATATCAAAATTTGGTTTTTTGACCATAAAGTAATTGATCTTGAATATCTAATAGTAAGGTCTTTTGGTTATCAATTAGTAAGGTCTTTTTGCTTATCAAGAAGTACATGTTGCCTGTTTGTTCTTTCTTTCTGTTAGCTTCTTTAACACCTTTGACCATTTTTCGACGGTACAAGTCAAAACCAAGCCAAAATCCTATTATTTTTGAACAGCAAAACCCCATTATTTCACCAAGTAAATATTTTGTTCAACATCTCAACTCAATAAGAGCATGTGGAACTTCAATCTCCGCTCAATATAAGCATGTGTTTTTCGGGGCTTTCTGTTGGATCAGAATTTTCATCACACACAGCAGGAAAAGAAAAAAAAAGCAAGAAACTTCCTATCACCACCACACCAATTCATCTTTCTTCATTTAAAGTGTTTGATCCCTATAATATGTTCTCTTTCCTCTACTTTTTGATGTTTCCTTTAGTTAGATTTAATTAAGGTCACATTTTATAGATTTATTGATGCTAATTTTGTGGTATAAATGTATAATGAGGTCGTATCTGTGTGTTTCAGGGTCTAAAGCAAAAGATGACAAGCTGAAAAGGGAAGTAAAAAAAGAAGAGAGCATGTTTGACGAGTTAAATTTCACGAGTAGCATAATCACACAAGGGGATGAGTATAACATATCTAAAAAGCCTTCTGGCCAAACGAAATTGAAAAAGAAGCATACAAAGTTAAATGTTGAAGAAAAGAGTGAAATTCCTGAGCCAAGTAGAACTGGGATTGACCAGCCGAGTAGTAGTAGTGGGTTGAAATCTTGTTTGAAACTGAAATCTAATTCAGATGCAACTGCAGCAGCACGGAGAAATGTCACTTGGGCAGATGATGAGGCAGACAATAATAATCAAACACATGTCTCTGAAAATGAAACGGTAAAAAACAACTGTTTCAGCATTTCAAAGGATCAGCTCGCATCAGCAGCGGAGGTCCATGCTCAGACCGAAGAAAAACTTGTTGATTCTGGGGATGTTGCTCCCGATAATTCTGGTAAGTTGCACATTTTGTGCTTGTATGGATCAATTAGGTAGCATGCTTACCAGAGAAGATGGTAAAATGTTTGTTCATTTTCTTTTACTATTATCGTGTATTTTATACTCTTGAGTTGCTTTTTGAAATCTAGTTTCAGAAGCTGGACTGCTAACTCCCCTTGAAGGTGCAGTTGATCCGGAGCCAACCCAATTGAAGTGGCCAAAGAAAACTGGCATTGTAGAATCTGATTTTTTGATGCCGGGGATTCTTGGTTCGATAGTCCACCGGAGGAGTTTGTTCTAGATGTAAGCATATAAGCCATCTTGCATTACTTAATTACTTTATGTGTATGTATATATATTACTAACTTCTTTTTTTTTTGTTTTGTTTGTAATCAGCTGTCCCCATTTGCAAAAATGTTTATGTCATTGTTTGCGTGGGTTTCTTCATCTACTTTGGCATATGTATATGGAGGTGAAGATAGTTCTGCTGAAGAGCATTATTCGTCAGTAAACGGAAGGGAATACCCACGAAAGATCGTATTGTCAGATGGCCGTTCTTCTGAAATCAAACTCACTCTTGCCACTTGTCTTGCCCGTACTTTACCGGGACTTATCCTTCATCTTAGACTTGCAACTCCAGTTTCTACTATTGAATATGGGATGGTAAAGTTCATCATTACTCAATCCTTAATTGCTAGTTTTTATCTTTATAACTGTTAATATTATGTTTATTTAGTGTTTTATTATTCAAGTTTAGTTGTTTTTAGCCCACGGGCACAATTTAGGTTTCTTGGGTTTCTGTTTCTTTCCTATATACTGAGGGTTCTCCTCTAATATTGTAGTTTACAACATTCGGTTCAAACTTCAAATATCAGTATACTTTATTTACAATAACATATTTCTAAATTACTAACAGGGTTGCCTGCTGGAGACCATGTCGTTCCTTGATCCACTTCCAGCTCTGAGGATGAAGCAATGGCATGTGTTTATACTTTTGTTTCTCGAGGCTCTTTCTGTGTCTCGGATCCCTGCTCTAGCCCCACAATTGACTAACACAAGTTTCTTCCACAAGGTTAAAAATATCATATATACCTTCTTTAATTAACTTCTAACATAATGAAAATTTACCCTTGACCTCTCGAGGCTGTTTCTGTATATTTGATTTTCTAAAGTTTGGTTGGACATATATGATATTAAACAAGTTTAAAGGGGTACATATGAAATTCTCACTTTACTGCTACCCATAACACAATGATATGTAACGTCTTTTGTACTTGACATTTAATCTAAATATATTATTCCATTTTTTGGTAACAAAACTTTTGGATTCTCTAATCCGGATCACATATGGCCTAGACAATGATATGCATATGTTAGTCAGCAATTTCAACCTATTTTACTTACAAATGGGTCCATTCGGGTCGTGTTTTAATCTCTCAGATATCGCGTAAATAATGGTTATGTTTAAAGCAGGTGTTTGAAGATGGCCAAATAAGCAAAGAAGAATATGAGATGTTGAAAGATTTGATACTTCCTCTAGGAAGAGCTCCTCAATTCGCCAAGCAGAGTGGAGCCTAAATCAACTAGTTTTGTTTAAATTTCTTGCAACTAGTTTACAAATTCACTAGTAAAATTTATGAGTTTTTTTGTAAGTTAATTCACATATCAAGTACAGATGTGTTTAATTATATCTAATTCCTTAGTTTATAAATGAGTAACATGGTATATTGAATATGTGTTTAGATTATTATTATTATTATTTTAACGGCAAATGGATGATGATTTTATTTCAAATGATAGGCGTTATCTTAATCGGGCTCACCTATCCGTTTTCTAGCCGGAATGGCGGAACTGTATCAACAACCCTTTTGGGAGAAAACCTACGACTGGGAAAACCTCTGACTCAACTTAAAATATTTGTACCGAACGAGATTTGAACCCATGACCTTCTAATATAGTAAGGTCTTGGATACCAAATCTCAAGTAGTTTAGCTAAGAATTATTGGCAAATATGTTTTAGTCTATAAACAAACAAAAGAACATACTCAGTATGTCCCACTGATAGTAAGGTTTGAGAGGAGTAGATGGTGGCCAGTCTTTCATCTATCTTGGGAGACAGAGAGACCGTTTCCAAAGAGACCCCTGGCTCGACAACGTTAACAACCAAATTACAGTGCATCTATCGCATATTCATATATCACAATAGAGTTTTGTATATGCATATGCATGTCCATAAACAAAAATAACCAGATTATATCACATATATCACATAAGCAAACTCATAAAAATCAGAATAATAATACATACCTCATATAAGCAATTAAACATACGTCAAAAGCAAACACAACATCATTGAAACAAGTTTGAGGCCGATAAATTTTACTACAATATTAGGCAATGAATAAGGCAGATAAATTTTACTACAATATTAACAATAATAATAGAGCAGTTAGCACTAAGGCTTCACCTGCATTGGACAAATAAATGTTACCCTACACACCACGTGCGGAATATCACATCAAGGCCCACTAGTAGTCCCTAACTTTAATTCTACGTCTCCACTCACTCATATCCTCGACCATGTGCTCGGAAAGGTGTAAATCTACCATATCCCGGCTAATCATCTCATCCCAGGTCAACTTAGGTCTTCATCTACTCCTCTTATCATCTAAGAGATGCGCTCTACTACTCTAACTGGCGCTGACATCTGTCTCCTCTTCACGTGTCCAAACCATCTCAATCTTCCCTCTCGTATTTTGTCCGTGATACAAGCCACCTGTAGCCTCTGCCGGAAGAACGTCGTTCCTTATCCGATCCAGCCTCGTGTGTCCACACATCTACCTTAGCATTCGCATTTCTGCGACCTCTATTTATCTCTCGTGCGATTTCTTCATGGCCCAGCAGTCTGTTCCGTATAACATAGCTGGACGAACTGCCACTCTATATAGTTTTCCTTTTAGTCGTTCTAGGAACCTCTTGTCACACAAGATCCCTGATGCTGCTTTCCACTTGCACCATACTGCCTGAACACGATGGGCTACATCATTGCATATCTCTTTGTCTTTCTGGACTTACGAGCCTAGATATTTAAACCTAGATGTTCGTGGGACCGCCAGGCCCTGAATAGTAATTTAGGTATCCTCTTCATTCGCTCCACTGAAGTTACAGTGCATGTATTCCGTCTTAGAGCGACTTATCCTCAAGTCTTTACTCTCTAGTGCCGCTCTCCACTGTTCTAACCTCTCGTTCAGTGCCCTTTTAGATTCTGATATTAGCACAATATCGTCTGGAAATAGCATGCACCACGGGACTGTCTCCTGTATAGACTGGCTCAATATTTTAGTCTATCTTACGCCATAATAATTCATTAAGAATCCACCTTAACCATGCTTCATGTGGAAGTTAGATATGAAATTTTTCTATGAACAAGATTGTAATTTGCAAAATTTTAAGTAAAGTTGGTGCATATTATTACTAACATATATTTCAAGCATTCTCAAATTATGTAATAAATATTCAATTTTTAATTAGAGAAGTATAATAATATAACCACTTAGTAACTTAAACGTAATGGTAAAGATAAAAAGAATGTAACGCCCCGAAATATCGAAGCAATCAACTTATTAATAATGGGGTTAAGTCGGGAGATAAAAATATATATATTTATAGTTATATATATATATATATATATATATATATATATATATATATATATATATATATATATATATGGATTATTGACCTACTTGGATCCATGGATTAAGTGATAGATGGGCTTAAAAGCCCATTACCACTCTTAAACAATCCTAATCAGGCACCACCATCCACACTTGCAACCCAAGCAATAAGGATTCTAGAGAGAGAGTATAGAGAGAAAGTAAGGAAAGATCAAAGGTTGGAAGCTTGGTGGATTAAGGGTCGAAGATCTGAGTATTGGGGCATCAAACAACGAAGAAGTAGCAAGGATTTTAGGTAAGAATCATCCCCTAAATATTCTTTTTATAAAAGATCTGGAAACTATGGTTTTAGGTTGAAAAAGTTAAAAAAATCACATAAAAGTCACATTTTTACGTATGAAATCATGTAAAATGCTTAGATATAGTTTTGTAGATGAAACACCGAGGTTTTGGACGTAAAAAGTTAAGATTTTGGGTTAAAAACGGGGTGGTTCGTCATTTTTATACGTCCAACGAAACTATGAGTCCGATCAGTGAAACTAGTGGTTTTCCCAGCGAAAACTAAGAAAAGTTGCAGCGGTAACTTCGCTGGTGCTTAGGTTGACTAGTAGATCTTGCGAACCTAGGAAATTCAACGAAAGTTGGGCGCAACTGGCAACGAAACAGCCGTGCGAAATTGGCAGCGAAACTGTTAGCGAATCTGACAGCGAAACTACCAGCGAATTTGCAGGCGAAATTGTGTAGAGAATGACCCATTTGCGTGTTAACTTATATGCAGACCGTGTGACCTGTTCATAGCTAGGTAACTTAGACTCAAGGTTACTTATCGACCAAGTGAGTTCTAGATCTCTTTATTTACAAGTTTTCCATGTTTTTGAGGCTATTATGCATAGTAAACCTAAGATTTTCAAGGAAAATATTTCAAGAGGTTTTAACAAGAAAATAAAATTTTCCTATAACAAAATATGTTATATAAAGTCCTTTAAATAAAAATTTTTCGCGCTGACCTGGCAGCACGGCCCCAAACAGGGGCATTGCCCCTTGGACCCCACTAGGGCTACTGCCCCTAGAACCCTATTATCAGGGGCCGCCACCCCCGAACCCCGCTGTCCCGCGGAGGGTCGGCTGTATGGTTATTTCTCATTGTTGATGGAATGTGAATGCATAGACTGAGAGTTTATTTCTTATCATGCATAAGTATATGTATAACTAAAAATATAAGTGAAAGTTAAAGAAATGTTATTGGGTGTAACAACCCCTCCTTGACCCCAAGACGAGTCAAGGACTTGTACAAAGTATTAAGTGGAAATTTTTCTAAGTCATGCGCCTGAACAGTGCCCATGCGCCTGAACAGTGCCTATGCGCTTGAACAGTGCCCATGCGCCTGAACAGTGCCCATGCCCCTGGACAGTGCCCATGCGGCTAAGTCTTGGGCGTTTCAGCAGTGCCTATGTGCCCACACAGTTGTCATGCGCATAAACAGTTGTCATGTGCCTAAGTCCCAAGCGTCCCAACAGTGCTCATGCGCCTAAACAGTGGTAATGCGCCTAGAATTTTACTTATGTTATCGTGTATATGATCAACTTCTGATCATTTTCCACACTTATTTTACACCCAATATTGGTATTTAACCATGTAGAGACTTATTTTGTATAGAAACTAACTTTTGAATGATTATTAGAGACAATTAAGGTGTTTTCAACACATAAACGAATTTGTTTATGCAAGTATATCCATCCACACCACGGCTTAACAAACATAATAATAATAATAATAATAATAGAAAATAAATAAAACAAATAAAAGTAATCTTTTGCATGGTCGCCCAAAACCCACCAACCAAATGAACACTGTGAAACCCCATAAACTACACCAACACTCCACCTCTTCCCACTTTTCTAAACATGCAAATATCACATTTCACTCTTTCTCTCGAACTCTCTCACTCACTCTCTTTCTCTCGGATATCTCTCACCCGAACACATGCACACACACACACATTCTTCATCTTTCAATCTTCTAACAACAAACATTGAAGAAACAAGGAACTCCAACCATATCTCGCGAACCACTTGCTCAAATAGTCTTCTAACCTTCTCAAAAACGTAAAAAAATTATTCAAAGAGTACGTACCCTTATACCCGAATGAAGCTATTCTTGAGTTTTACTCTCTCTTTAACTATCCAAATCCTACTTTTCTTGTTCTAACAGAAAGTTGTAGCCGCGTTCTCGTCCTTGTCGACTTAATAATATTCATTTGAGGTAAACATTCTTGAAAGATTTGTGAACCTAGACTCGGCACACAACATTTCACCTTAGAAACACACTTTTTATATGTTTTATCATCATCTACTCACTTGATTTGAAAACTCTCCCAACCAAAGTAGAAACCTGCTTTAGAATAGTGAATGAATATCAATATAATCTGATTTGAAAGTTATAAAAGTGATTAGGTGATGTTTGGGCACGGGTTATGGGGTTACACAAGTGTAAAAGGGTGTAAATCGCCAAGTAGATACAACATATGTGTAATACATAGTAGACCCAAGAGTGATGATGCATATTCAGTAGTTTAGTGATGATTAAATGGTAGTAAATTAGTGATGAAGACTGAAAATGTAAAAAGATTGGTATATTGAGCAACATGAGCTTAGTCGGTGACCCGAAATATGAAAATAATCCTAGAAACAAGCTATAACAAAAGTAACTTAGAATCTAATAATTTTCAAGATTTAGAATAATTATTTAGTAATATAAATTAAATTTGGTGAATTTTGAGTTAATAAGTAATTTCTAGGAATTTATTTAACAAAAGTAAACGTAAACGGTAACTAGAAACTTGTGATTTAAACATCACCAAGTAGGATCTGAGATTTTGGGGTTATAACAGGCTCAAACAGGCTATAAAAAGCTTAAGAAAATATTAGGGGTCAAAAATTGTAAAGAGACAAACTTTGGGGTAGAAAATGTAAATTATTGAAACTTGAGGGGCTAAAAGTGTAAATTCTGCATTTTAATAAAATTTCAGCAATCTTATAACCAAAAACTAATATTTAATATATTAACATGTTAACGGATTTATAAGAACCATAACACTCGACATACGCGTGTCAAAACCTTAACTTTCCTAAAAAGAAAACTTTGACGCAAACCTCTAAGAAACAAAGTCACGTACGCCCTCACTATAAAATGACACTAAATTTACGTTTCCAATAATTTAAGAATCTATATCTTATTACTTGAATCATGATCATAGGGTGCTAGGACTTGAAACTCTCTGTGCTTAAGGAAACCGTGATTGATACTAAGGTGAGTTCTCGTGTCCCCTTTTTATTATTGCTTTGGGGATGAAGCATGCTCTTTTGAACTGAAACTTTTTTGTGTAATGTTATGATACTTATGTTGTGGATATTGTTGATACCTGCTGATACTTAAATCACAATCATTAATTCTTTTGTGAACCGTTTGTTTTATATGGGTAGATCTACTTGGGAAATCCCCCACACAGTGCCTTCCGGTTAGGAAGGGTACCCCACTGAGATCATGAGGGATCGTTTATGGCATGTGACAGGTTTTTATAAGATACTATGGTGAACCATCCGGCAGGTATGGTACACTATTTGAGGCTCAGTTCTCCATTCGGGGTTAACCGGTACAACTTAACTTTAAAAGAGGCTAGCCGGGACTGAGTGTAGGGTTAATTGTGACCCCACAATAGTGATAGTTGATACTAAATCTTTAACGTGTGGACTTTATGAGCACCTTTTGTTTTGAAACTTTAAACGCTTGAACTCATCAACTTTTCAGTTGACACAAAACCTTTTTGAGCATGTTTCAGGTAACCCTTGATGGAGGTCTAGCTTGACTTGAAAGACACATGGATGACTTAGCACCTTGACCTCATGGCATTACTAGACTCTACTTTTAACTTTTGGACAGTCTACTTTTTATGTTAGTTATAACAATGTACACTTTGTTACCTTGAATTGATACAATTAGATGTAACCGGGCTAAGCTGTTTAGCACCGGATTTTATTTATGTTAATGTAATGCCATGTGATTTTTCTACTTGTGTGCTCTTATGATGGTTTGTTTCCGCTGCCATATTTATTGCTAGTCTGTGACGTCCCACCCTCCTTGGGCCCGGGGTGTGACATATTAATATCAGAGCCATAGGTTGTAGAGAAATCAGGGATACCTTAATAGACCCTAGGCTACAACTCGGATACCTTAGGACTGTCCTTATTTAGGAGAATGTTAGAGTAAGCGGGTTGGATAAATTGATGATTACACTTGATCAACGTAATCATGAATTTATCGGATGCGCAAATTCCAGCACAAAGCCTAAGTGTGACCTTTGGAGTAGATGACTTAAGGAATACTTTTAGCATGATCAAAAACAAAAATTTTAATTGAACTTTTATGTCCGTTACTGCTCGATGATACTACCGCTCATTGATACTACTGCTTACTGATACTACTACTAATTGATACTACTGCTATGAGATACTACTGCCATCACTACTATTACTAGTACTATTATTATGATCATGAGCTATGAGAAACAAAATTACTCATGATAATTTTTACAGGATAACCAGACTATGGCTGATAGAGGAAAATCACCTGCAAGCCCTATTGATGAGACTGCTCCCATTGGGACCCTTAGGAGGGCGAAGCCCAGACTGAGTATGAGGCATACTTATGGAGGTGCGGACACCCTGGCTGGGTATCTGCGACCTCTGACGATACCGAGGCATCTGAAGACTCATCCTCGACATCACCGGCTAGGAGCCGAACGAGCTCCAACTCACCGCATGTCGTAGCTCCTACCCACTCACCTATTCAACCTATTGGGAATAGGGGTGCCCGAGTTGTCACTCGACTTAGGAAGAGTGCTAGACCAGGACCTTCAGTTTCTTTTAGGATGCCTCCACCTCCCCCTCCTCATGCAAGGGCCCCGACACCAGCACCTTCTATACTTGCCCCACCTAGACGTCTGCCTCATGATGAGTACTGGATGCCACCTACGCATAGTATATATGACGGCCCTAGGCGTAGTATGTATACTTGCCCCACCAGGGTTGATTGTGACCCCACAACAGTGATAATTGATACTAAAACTTTAACGTGTGGACTTTATGAGCACCTTTTGTTTTGAAACTTTAAACGCTTGAACTCACCAACTTTTTAGTTAACACAAAACCTTTTTGAGCATGTTTCAGGTAACCCTTGATGGAGGTCTAGCTTGACTTGAAAGACACATGGATGACTTAACACCTTGACCTCATGGCATTACTAGACTCTATTTTTAAGTTTTGGACACTCTACTTTTATGTTAGTTATAATAATGTACACTTTGTTACCTTGAATTGATACAATTAGATGTAACGGGCTAAGCTGTTTAGCCCGGATTTTATTTATGTTAATGTAATGTCATGTGATTTCTCTACTTGTGTGCTCTTATGATGGTTTGTTTTCGTTGTCATATTTGTTGCTAGTCTGTGATGTCCCACCCTCCTTGGGCCCGGGGTGTGACATTGGGCCCATAACGTGTACCTTTGTAAAGTAAACCCTTGCAAGCAAATAAAGAGGAGGGTTGCTTTTGTTGTGCCATCATGACAGTAAGGCCTGGATTGGCATGTCAGAAAAGTAAAGGCTCGAACAGTCAGGTCAGCAAGGCCTGGATTGGCATGACAATAATGGCCTGTTTGGGTACGACAGTAAGGCCTGGATTGGCATGTCGGTAAAGTCCTGTGTTTATCATAGGCACCGATAGTAACTTGGAATTGACAAGTAAAGAAGAGTAATAGTCAATAATTAAGCGAAAATCTTAATGACAAAGCATTGATAAAGCGATAATCTGTGTATACTAATGTTCTGTTAGGTGGTGATTACTTTCGAATAATGAAACTAATATATCTTACGAAAAAGTTATTTAATGAAGTAAACTTAGAATTCATTCAGCGAAGCTAGCTTTTGTATGCATATTAGTTGACAGGTGAGCTGTTGGACTTGAGTGAATATGGACATAGATTCTAGAAGCTACTTGGCATCTGAAGGCTGCCATCCCTGATTAAAAAGATTATTAAGAAGACTTTTAAAGACTATTTGATGTTTTAAAGACAGTGTTAATATTTTATTTATTTATGTCGTAATGTATTGAAAATTAATATACTTTTCCGCTGCAATGTTTATCTAAATAAATGTATTAAATCTATGTTTTTGCTGTGAATGACCAACTGTGAGGTTTCGTGGGATCAGAGCCTTACAAAGAACCGTAAGAAAAAATTGACGGTAATATAGTTATTGTTTCATGGGGATAACTTTGTAAAATAGTAATCAACTTTTAAAATTGTTCTAATTAGGTAACTAAAGTTTTAAAAGTGTTCCAATTAGGTCATTCAGTTTTTATATTTTATATAAATTAAAAGTCTTAACATGTTTTTTAGCATGTTATACATTTGGTTTCAATTAGAAAATATTTTTCTATCTTTTGATATCGATCTGGGACGTTGATGTAAATTTAGGTATTTTTATTTTTTTCTTAATAACATTTTTTTAATTTTTAATATAATTTTATATATGAAATTTCTGACCCCCACTAGAGGTGGCCAAAAAAAACCGGTTCGGAAACCGGTTCGGCCGGAAAACCGAAACCGGTTTGGGGCCCAAACCGGTTTGGCCCAAACCGGTCTGAAACCGGCCCGAACCACTGGTTCCTCCCCCGATTTTCCATTTCGAATTTACAACCGGTTTCCAACCCGAACCGGTTCAAAACCGATTTCCAAACCGGTCCCAAACCGGTTTTCCAACCCGGTTCTAAACCGGTTTCTCAACCCGGTTTTCAAACCGGTTTTAAACCCGGTTTTCCAAACCGGTTACCGTTGGCTAACGGCTATATAGCCGTTTTTTTCATTTTTTGACCTTTTTTTATGTTTTTTTTACCATTATACCCCCCACTAAGTTAGTATATATGTATTTGATATTTTGGTTGAATCACAACAACTTATAACACTCTCTACTCTCAAAAATCTCAAAAACGCTCTCACAAATACTTTCGTTTTAAACACTCTAATAAAAAATCTCTCAAATGGCTTTATCAAGTGCTCAATCATCCGTTGGTTGTGAAGCGTCTTCAAGCAACGTGGTGGTAGCAATCCTTCCTACGAATAGGAACCCTGAAATATGGTGCAATTACGATTTATGTCAAATGGCTAGCGGTCCAAACAAGGCTCGTTGCAAGTTTTGTCATAAGTTTTTCAAAAAAGATGCGAACACAACGTTGAAAAACCATATTTCAAATAAATATTGTAAAGCGTTAAAAGGTGAACCTTCTCAAGGTCAAGCTTCGATGACAAACGAAGGAAATATTTGGGCTTATAACGTTGATGCGGTTCGGGAGCAAATGGTGCATTTTGTAATTCAAGAAAGCTTGTCATTCAAACATTTCGACAACGAACGTTTGACTCGACTTATTCAACGAACTCTCCAACCACGTTACACCAATGTAAGTCGTGCTACTCTTCGAAGAGATTGTTTAAAAATGTGGAAAAAACCTAAAAATGAATTAATATCTTATTTTGAAAATTTACAAACCGGTGTTAACTTAACTAGTGATGTTTGGTCGACACCTCACGGTTCACCGGACTCGTACATTTATGTCACCGCCCATTGGGTTGAACCCGATTCGTGGCAAATGATGAAACGTACGATTGCGTTTGAATTGTTTGATTATCTTCACACCGGCCAAAACATTTTTTATCTTATTGATAAAGTTATTCAAACGTATAAATTAGAAAATAAAATATTTTCTATGTCTTTTGATAATGCGTCAAATAACACTCTTGCGATAGATCATTTGAAATTAAAATATAAACCAATGTGTGAAGGTGTGTTTTTTAATAGTCGATGTGTTGCGCACATCATAAACTTAGCGGTTCAAGACGGTTTAAAAACGATTGAAACTGTTAAAGATTGTTTTAAAAGAATATTGCGTGATATTTTTAGCAATAATCAAAGATATACTAAATATCGTAAGTTTTGTAAAGACGCAAATACTAAATGTTTAGGCTCGAATTGGGACGTATCAACACGATGGAATTCCACTTGTAACATGTTTGAAAAGGCTATTAAACAAAAAGAAAGTTTAATAGCCTTTCATAATAGTTTGGTAAGTCGGGGAAAGATAAATTCTTACCATCCATCGGGTTGGGCCATTATCGAAGAAGTAATAAAAATGCTTCAAATTTTTAAAAACACAAATACGTGTCTTTCTGGAGTTTACTACCTAACGAGTCCGTTAGTACTTCACCAAATTTATTTAATAACTTCAAAATTAAATGAAATGTCGTGTAGGGGTAGACCTTATACCGATATGATACCCCAATGAAAGAAAAACTTATAAAGTATTTTAAAGAAATGCCTCCCGTTATTACATGTGCCGCTGCTTTAAACCATTGTTTAAATATATCGGGGGTTGAAACTTTAATTGATAAAATTACTTTTAATTTGGATTTAGAAGTTCGTAACCCAATGTATAGTCAAACTTAAAAAGCTACTTTTAACAAATATTTAGAACAAATGTATGATGTTTATTTATTAAAATACGGGGAAACATCACAAATCCATGACGCTTTAAGGCATGCGGCAAATGCCGAAACTTCGAATGATCCAATGTTTGATTTATATAATACTTTAAGGGATGAATGTAATAAACGTCAACGTGGTAACACTCCGAGTAGTGAACTCGGGAGGTATGGTCTTACAAACTTTTTATCGACCATGACTCCACAAGATTTTAAAATTTTTGACTTGTTGGCTTGGTGGAAAGGTAAGGAAGATCAATTTCCCATCCTATCCACCATGGCCCGAGATTTACTAACTGTCCAAGCTTCCACGGTAGCTTCGGAATCTGCTTTTCTGTTAGTGGCAGGGTTATATCAATAAGACGTACTAGACTCACTCCACAAGCGGTTGAAATGTCAATTGTTTGAAAACGCTCACTTGAAGGAGAATTGGAATACGAAACAGAATTATACGAGGACGAGGTAGAGAGCGGATTGACACTAGGAATGACTAATGATGAAGCGGCATATGATGACTACCTTCGTAACAGTTTCGGTTCTGGTGGCGAGGAATAAACATACAAGTATAATACGGACGAACGAAGAAACGACTATGTTAAATGTTTAGTTTTAAATTGTTTTGAATTGTTTTAAATTGTTTTAAATGTTTTAAATTGTTTATAAATGTTTTAATTTGTTTATAAATGTTTAAATGTTTTAAATTATTTTAAATTGTTTAAATTATATAAATTGTTTAAATGTTTAGTTTTAAATTGTTTTAAATTGTTTTAAATTGTTATATGTTTTAAAATGTTTTAAATTGTTTAAATGTTTTAATTTGTTTAAATGTTTATATATGTTTATAAATGTTATAAATTGTTTAAATTATATAAATTGTTTTATGTTTAAATATTTTAATTAAATGTTTTAAATTTTCTTTGAATAAAAAAATCCAAATTTTCCAAAAAAAAAAAACCGGTTTGGGCCGAACCGGTTTGAGCCCGAACCGGTTTTCAAACCGACCCAAACCGGTTTGATAGGGTTGTGTTTTTATGGTTTGGAATCGGTTCCAACCCGAACCGGTTTGGACCCATACCGGTTTTGACCAACTTTGACCAAACCGGTTTCGGTTTGGAACCCGAACGGTTTGGGCCAAAAACCTGGTTTGTACACCACTAACCCCCACGTCTTCTCCACCGTTACTTTTTAACATAAAAAAATTTAATGATGATCCGATATGAACGTTTTGGGGTTCAATTTGAGAAAATATACATGAGTGACTAAATTAGAATATTTTTGAAACTTAGTAACTATCCTGTGATAATTTCCCTTGTTTCATGTATCGCAATTAATATCATAGCCACAAGTGTCCATCGTTGGTTCCATAGCCAACGTATTTATACAATTAAATTTTTGTAGATATATGGCTTTGAGTAATCATGACGAGTATCATCTAATCTTGTATCTTTAATTTTTTTTAAAAATAATCCTATACTTGAATATACGTCTTAGATGTTTCGTGTTTTAGGTGTATATATAGATTCGGGTTCTTTTGTCATCCTTATGTAAAAGGTGGTGATAATATAAAATACATAAGGATGTTTTGGGACGAATGCATAGTTAGAAAACCTTTGTAGAGATGTTAGGCGACTAGATGTTTTGATCATCTTTAAGAAACATCCACGTCTACTTTGACTTGAATAGTTTTTATGTGACATTTTATGACAGATAATGTGTTTCGATGGTATACATCAAAATATTATTTCGAAGAAATTAAATGTTGTTTACCATGTTTTAATACACCTTTTAAGCACTAAAAAGGTATACACCTAAGTTATCGGTGTCTTGATAGTTCAAACAAACTTTAATTTAGTATTTGATCAGGAGTGCAATGTACATATAAAAGTTTGAATAAATTTTACAATGTTTAAAATATGAAGATCAAACATACAAATGATCATACCATAAAGACAATTTATGCAAGTTCATCTAGAAAATAAAAAACTAATAACAAAACTAAAAGAAAATACAGTTATTTTGTTCATTTCGCACGTGTTTAACGTAAAAGTTAATGTTTATTCACTTTTAAGTAACAAATAGTTGAAATTAAATCAGTAATTTCTCTAACCCAAATCGTAATTCAATCAAATCACAGGACCATCCAAATAATTAATTCTTAATATAGACTTTGACCATTAAAAAATATAATTAGAATTTATCTATTATAATAAAAAAATATTTTGAGTAGACACTTGATAAATTCTAAATCTTTTATTTCTAATTTTCCTACTTCTTCTAATATTAAATATTTAAACTAACTACTAAAAATATTATTTATTTATTTGGTAGATTAAGAACAGTTTTTTAATAAATTAAGAAATAAATCTTTTTCTAAATGTAATTTCTAAATTATTAATTTTTTTGTAAAATATTTTTTTAAAACATCAAATGTTTTTAAAAGTTTAAAATATTTTTAAATCGATGTTTTTTAGAATATTTTTTTACAAATCCAAATAAATAAAATTTTGAGTTATAACAAGAATACTCTATAATGATATTTTTTATAACGATTTGTTTTAAAAATGTTTAGATTTTTTTAGTCAGAACAAAAGTTCAGAAAAATTATTATTTTTTATTTTATTACTTATAGTTATTTGTAATTTTAAGCATATTTTATCTCAACAAATTACTATTACTTTAAAAACCATAACGGAAGCATGTTATGCATGTAGTACAACACCTCAATGCATGTCTTTGAATGATAAAAGTTATAAATTTCTCAAATCTTGAACCTTATTATTCAAATGTTCTAAAGTTTTACTTTTAACCCTAGAAACTTACTTATATTTTTGCTTTTTACCTACTCATATTTTTTATTTTCATTTTTTTGTGTTTTTTATTTATAACTGTTAAAGTTTAATGTTTATGAAACTTTTAGTTTAGTGTCACCATGTGCTTATTTTTATATGCATTTAGAGGTGAAGTTTATTTAGAATGGAGTTGTGCGTCATACAGTATTTTACAATTCAACCATTAAAATTTTTCACTCTCAACTTTAGTCCCCTATACTTTATTTTTAACAAAATTTTTGAATTACAGTATAAATTTTGAAAGTTAAATACCGTAATGTTCACGTATGGTTCAATGTTATTACGCTTATTTTTTCGGTTGACATCTTTGTCGCAACTTGGGGGCCCTAGGTCGACTTGGTTATTATTTTAATTTTTACGTTTCACGTGCGTGATTCAACGTTTTTTACATTTACTTTCCATTTAATTTTATTTTTTTATTTTATTTTTTAATACATTTTTTTCCCGTATTGATGGTTACTAACAATGGTATGACATAGGTGGTATTTGATACGGTTTACGCCCCGTCACAGCGCGGGTGACTTAATGCTAGTTAGTTTATAACTAATAAATTTCTGTTATTAACTATTAAATATTATATTTATTCGATATACGTAATACAGTTTATTTTATATATTTTAAATTTTTAGGTTTCTATCTTGAACTTGGGAAACAAGACAGAGACTCGTCGTCGTCCCCAAATTAAAACCCTCAATTAAACCCTAGTTTAACAAATCTTCTTCTCCACAAATCAATTCCACTTCTTGAATTACCCACAAATCAAACCCTAATTCAACAAATCTGCAACGCAAATATATATTTCAACCGTACGATTCGTTCAAGTTCTGAAATAGCAGCCGATTAAATGGTTAGTCATTCATCCTTCGAATCTCCGCAATACTTTATCCGTCTTAACGGTTTTAGTGACGATGAATTCTAATTTTAGCTCTGTTGGTTCGTAAACAATTGATTTTGTTACAGTACATAAATACGATAGGGCTATGTTTGTAAACAGAGATTATGATTTTCTCTAGGTAACATGTATTCATGGTGTCATAGCTTAGTTTTTTTTTTTTTAATAATTATTGTTATTTTTTAATTTTTTGGGAGAATGAAGCTAAACATATGTATTATACTAGATTAGTAATCCATATAGGCTATAGCACATGAGTTGAATGATAAATATTAAATAGTTAATCTGTTGTTGTATATACTTTTCTTGCTAAAGTTAGTTTTTATAAAATTTTGCTTGCCGTTCAAAAAAAAAGTTATTAAAATGAATTATAAAATGATATTTTGAAATAAGATATAATTAATGTTACCTATGAGTAAAGATTATAAATAATAAAGTAATAGTATTATTTTTTAAATTTTTTGTGTTATGTTTTATTTATTATTTTCCCAAAAAAAAAACATTTTGTTCCAAAATATACCGTTTTAGGAAAAATGTATTTTCTAAAAAGTTCCTTATTATAACAATGAATTTTAATTATTTTGGTTTTTAAAAATGTTTTTTATAAAAACACATATTTTAAAATATTTCATATTTTTAAAAGATATTATTTTCTAGATAAGTTTTCTTATTTAATATAATTTGTTTATTTAGAAATTACATGTATAAAAGACCTTTTTCCATTTTTATTAAAAAATCAGTTTAATTTCAAAAAGAATTAAATAATATCATTAGTAGTTAATGTAGTTATTTAATAGAAGAGAAAAACGAAAAAATTAGAATTTGAAGGTCTAAAATAATGACAAGTGTCTACCTAAAACTATTTTTTATTATAATAGATAGATAGATAATTTATGTAAAATCTTTATCATTTAAAATTTTTTTTTATACAAACTAATTTTGGAAGGTAAAATTAAACAAATTTGTTCAAATTGCTAAGAACTGGCCTATCCAGCTGACTCATTCAATCTGTCTAGTTTGGTTTGTCTTTCTTGAAAGTTCGCAATTTGACCTAGAATTTTTAAAAAATCCTGCTTAACAAGACCATGAACATGCGACAAGGTGATCAAGATTATTATGTAATGTTTTGATGTGCTTTCCGAAGCGATTAGTGCAATGTTCACCTTTCAAGAATCATATATAGAGTAAGATTATTAGATAAGATGTACGGATTTGTGCTTTTGGTTCGACGTTATAAAGATAGTGTTTGGTACTAAAACCATCATCAGGCAACTCCAATGGTGGTCGGACTTGCAGTTGCTGGTGCAGCTTATGCTGGTAGATATGGCATCCAAGCTTGGAACGCATTCAAGGCTAGACCAGTTGCACCCGCCTTTCGCAAGTTTTATCAAGGCGGTTTTCAACCTCAGATGACTAGAAGAGAAGCTGCCCTTATTCTTGGAGTCAGGTGTGCTACAAAAATCTTTTCGGTTGTCTGTATTTGTTCATAAGAATTATTAGTGTTTAGATGCGTGAATGAAATCATCGTTACAACTTGTTGCCACTATAATTTGGTAAAAGGTGATTACAAGTATGATTTTCTGAATAGTTTAAGGTTAAACTTGAAGTAATCAAACTCGAGTAGTTCTAACTAATTATCTGATTATGATTCTGAAAGTTGTAACAATCATGCATATAAACACTATTTCTACAACTTGTTTACCAGACTATCATTTTGCTTCTGTTCTATTTTTGGTTTATTTCTTGTGAATTTTCACTGCTTTTATATGATAAAATTGTGTTTGTTTTTGTTTAGGGAAAGCAGTGCTATTGATAAGATAAAGGAAGCACATAGAAGGGTGATGCTTGCAAACCACCCGGATGCTGGCGGCAGCCACTATCTCGCTTCCAAGATCAGTGAGGCGAAGGAGATGATGTTGAGGAAGAACAACAGCGGATCGGCTTTCTAATTATCTCCTACAAGGAGGCCATTTTTTAGCACAGCATAAAGTTTGGTTATACCTTAATTCTGTTATTGATAAATCAGTACCATTATAAGTTTGATGTCTTGATTTGATTCATGGAATGGAAACAGTCTCCTAATTCATGTTTGTAGTTTAGTTTATCGTACTATGCCCGACAATCCTAACGCTTTATAGTCCCCGCTAGATCATGTTTTTATTAACGCAGGGATCAATAACCATCATACGCGCTTAATAATGATTAACATGTCCTTAAGCACCTTTTTAAACCCCAAACAAATCAAAACATTTCCCTGGTAAAATAAGAATTTCAACCTTCAAGTTAGTGTTTAACAACAAAACTATAGATGATAACACATTTTCTTGCACAACAAGTAACTTCTTCATGTTATCAAGGACTAAACCTGTGAGGTATATACTTTGAAATCAAAACTTTGTTTATAAGAAAAAAGTCAAAGCCAAAGTCAAAGCCAAAGTCAAAGCCGAGTTTAGCTGAGTAGTACTTGAGAGGTTTGACTTTGACCACCGTCATCTTCTTCCTTTATAGGGGCTTGATCATGGATTTCAACAGGACCTTGTGGTTCTCCAAAGAGGGTTGACAGAATCTCTCTATGACATTCATCACACAAGAAGAAGTATGAAAAGTGACCTTGATTTGGAAGCTTATGGACAACAGCATTTGGTAGAACACGCGCCAAATAATCGGTCATGACAGGTGGCACAACTGAATCCTCCTTTCCCTGTTTATCGATTCGATTTCATGAAAATAAGCATCAGCAACTTCTCAAAACTGCAATGAAGTGATGAACACAAGCTGTGATAACATTACAAACCTGCCATATATGGATTGGTTCAAGAAACCCGATCAATTTGCATTCTGCTTCATCAGACATGAAGTTGAACCAGTGAAATAAGCCTTTTTCTGGGCATTTCTTTTGCACTTGTAGATCTGTTATGCTAAATGGCCAATTCGACACTTGTAGGGTGGTTTCCTCTACAAAGGGTTTCACATTTCCTTGTCGGATTGATTCTTCGACATCCCTTTGCCAGAATTTTATAAATAAAGGATCTTCTGTCACAACTTTATCCTGCAATCATCAAGATTATCAATAAGTATCGCAGATGGTAATTTCTGACCTATTTACTTGTGAATGGGTTGATTTGGGTTATATTAACAATACAGATAAAGAGAAATGGGTCAAAAGACACTCCCAAGTGTATTATTGATGTATATAACCTCGAAAGTAGTTTTATTAAAAAAAATTGTTACTAAAATACTATAATTTTTTAACTCATCTGATGGTAATTAATAACTAAAACATAAAAATATGAGCAAAATATTACAGATCAACCCAACCCAACTTGTTTTGATCCATTACTCAACCACCTGACCCAAATAGGTCACCAATTAAAGCTGCCATGATGAGATCAAATTTTCAGAAATGATATATAACCCAAGGTTAAAATAGAACTCGCCTGCTCTGCAAGAGATAAGGACAACCACTTATCAACAGGCCCGTGTTTCCCCGAAAGGAAAGTTCTACGATAGAAGAACCTTAGAATTCTAGGAAATCGTCGTGCTAAAAAGTAATTAAATTTCCTTCTTCTTGTCCATTTCTCCCAAGTTCCTAACTTTTCTTCTCTTGTCATGCTCGGGTCGTATGGATTAACCATTGGAGCGAACATCACTGCACCTGCATATAATCACTCATATTTAGCCTCAGTATAGTAACCAAATCACTTTGTATTTTCTTTGCGATTTTTCACTAAACTGTCATAATGAAAAAGTGATAATCTAATTATCTAACCCGCAATTTTATGCGGTATGTACTTTAGGGCCGCCAAAGCATGCATAGCACCACTTGAATATCCAAGCATCCAGAACTTATCAATTTAAGAGCATCTGATAGGTATAAAAGGTCCATAGCAGATGATTGAAGAGTCCTGTTAGGGTGTGGATCACTTTCCCCGAACCCTGGGAGATCATAAGTCACCAACCGGACCCCAAATTCTTCCAACAGTGACAATTTGATCCCTGGTATTCCTGCAAAACAAAAGTTAACTTTACAAGTTACAACTTTTATAACATTTCTGCTATTTTTATTACAATTTGTAGCAAGTGTTTGAACCTGCAAGACGAGAAGACAGAAAGCTATGAGCAGCAACTAGTGAATATCTGGCTTTGTCTGCAGGAACACCTTGTTCATGGTATGATATGTTTCTACCATCTGGAAGTGATATACGCCTGGCGCTAGGAGCGTGTACTTGAACAAGTGGAACGGGTGTGTTGTCATATTTAATGTTCACACATAAAACTGCAACATGTAACAATATTGTTACAAAGTTATACAATTTTTAACCAAATTGGCAACTATCAGATCTAACAAGCTAGTGTGGTTTTATATAGACACTGCCTTTGGGTAACTTTATACCTGTTTGACATAAAAGACGAAATTGACCGGTTTCACACAAAAGACAATCTAAATTGACCAGTTTTACATAAAAGGTAATGTAATCTGACCCATTTGACATAAGAGACAATCTAAAGTCCAAACTAACCCATTCGACATAGAAGACACCTGTTTGACATGAAATACAATCTAAACTAACCCGTTTGTCATAAAATACAATCTAAACTGACCTGTTTGGCATAAAACACAATCTAAACTGACCAGTTTGGCATAAAATACAACCCGTTTGGCATAAAACACAATCTAAACTGACCTGTTTGGCATAAAACACAATCTAAACTGACCAGTTCGACATAAAACAAAATCTAAACTGACCCGTTTGACATAGAAGACAATCCAAACTGACCCGTTCAACATAAAAGGCAATCTAAACTGACCCATTCACAAGTGCACATATCAAAAATTGAAAAATCAAATAACAGCATGAAACTGAAACCAAACGGTATTCACTGATAGCCTCAATAATCCAACAATCTAAATCTTTCCAAAAGAATTTCACTAGGACGAAAAAAAAAAGAAACAGAAGCAGCAAACACCAAGAACCAACAAGCTCATCATCAGAACTAATGTTCATCACAAGCAACACTCAAATGCATACAATCATACCAAAACAAACCCTCATCACGATCAAACTTCTTGCAACAAAATCAATTTGATTTCGATAATCAACATAAGCTAAATAGAGTAACAGACCACAATAATGTCAGAACAACAGCTTACCAGACAAAGTGATGAACAACACCGACAGTATCACCGCCCAAGCCACCACCGGATCACGATCCTCCGGCAACAACTCATTCAACACACTCAATCTTCCAGCAACAACTCCACACGGCCCCTTCATCTTCTTCACCACATAACAATCATCCGTCAACACACTCTGCAACACCACATCCTTACACCCTTTCCCCAATTCAACCCCAATCTCCCCCCAAACCCTCACAAACCCCTTCACCTGATCCCCAAAGCTCTCAGCCTCCACCTTCTCCCCCTCCAATACCGCCTTCAGATCAAACGCCACCGTCGTCACGCCGCCGTGAGTGTCACCGTCGCCGGTGTACCGGATTCCGGTGTCGTCCACGAGGCTCGCGAGCTCCTCCGTCCATGATTTCGATCCCCCAACATCCTCCATTGAAGCTGTTGTTCAAGGGGTTAAATTTAATATCGTATATATAAAACTATAAAAGGATTGAAGATTTGCTTAAGGTAGAAGATAAGGAGCAAAATCTGAATCGGTGTGATAGCTTTACAAGCGTGAAATTCAATCTACTGATAATAAATTAAACGGGCTACGCGATAAAGGGTTTGTTATTCTTTGCTTTTTGCTTTACGACAAAAACAGTAGAGGGTGGTAAAATATTATTATTGTGTTTATGATGTAGACCGTGGGTTTCAGAAGTGGTCGGTGAGGTGAGAAGAAGATTCAAATGGTGTGTGATCGTTGGAAGCAGCCATTAATGGCGATTTCATCGAGCTTTGGTATGTACAGTCGATTGAGATTGATGATGATGGTGGTTGTATTTTGATTTGGGGTTTATGGGGGTGGGGTAAAGGGCGATGGTGGGGTCGGTTTGTAGGATCTGATGTATGCTCTCGTGTCAACTGCGTGCCTAGGTTATCCCTTCTTTTATTTTATTTTTTTAGTTTTTTTATCCTTTTAATCTTTTTTAACAACCACTCGAGTCCCCGACCTCGAGAACTCACCTGACCCGGTTACCCGAGCAGGGGTACCCCACCTATGGCGGGCCGTCTCCAGAAGGCCTAGCCGAAGCCGGACCCCCGATCACCTGTCCAAGGAAACCGTCGCCAAAGGCCCACCGCGAAAAAAAACCCTTGGGATCCAAATTCGAATCTATGAAATTTGATCATAGGCTGAACCCTTCACTTCCCCAAATGTCGTTTAGCTAAAAGCTCATCGCCTTTTATCCTTTTAAATACGAACGAAGCTAGGTGGTTGAGCTTAGTTATTTAAAATTTGAGTAAATTACATGGATGGTACTTGTGATTATGTTAAAATTTTAGTTTTCGTCCTTAAAGTTTAAAATATTTGAATATAGTCTTTAACATTTCTTTCTCTTTCATATATAGTCATACGTCTGTTAGTCAACCGCTAGTAATATTAAATATTTAAAAAATTAGCATTTTACTCGCATTAGTCATTTATTTAGTTTATCTTTTAAACTATATGTCACACCCCAACCTTGACGGCGGAATCGTCGAGGCGTGAGAGTTACGATTGTTCACAGCCACATAACGCTATTGCCTGAAACATGTTAAAAATAAAAGGTCAACATATTGTTGGTGAGCATTCTATAGTTTTGAATACATAAGTATATAAAAGATGACAATTCAAGTTGTAAATTAGTGAATAAAGTGATTAGGGATGTTATGAACAATGCAACAATCAAACCTCGACAATGTTTTACAAGTATCAAACGACGTTAATATTCTATTAACGTTAAAAGTATATACGATCAGCTAAGTGTACTTGGATCAACCAAGCAGGCTTGTCTTACCCATAGATCTATGACTTCGCTGGGCTAGCAATAGTTAATGATTGTACATATGACGCCATAACATGGTAACCACAAAAGTTCAACTAACCACAACTCACAAGTAAATTGCCATAAGTTTACAAGAATCCAAACGTTTACAGGTGCAATGATTAATAAGTAACATGTTTCACCCTAAAGTGTGAAAATAAGAAAAAGGGGTATAGAAATACTCACTTGGTGTATAGGTGTATATTGGATGATGATTATTAAGAATACGAATAATCGTTCCAACGAAATCCCTCACAAGGTACCTAAGAATATATATATTACAGGTTTAAGTTCAATATTAAGTTTGACATTTAGACGTGAACTGATGTTTTAGGATTTTGAGGTTTTATAAATATGATTAGTTTTCAAAATCGTATATATTTTATACAATAAAAGAAAACTTAATTAATCCATTTTATGATAATTTATAAGAAATTAAATTCTTATAAAATGATTAAATTTATAAATATAAATTAAATTTTTATAATTGTCATAATGAAAGAATACATAATGACTAATAATAACGTAGCGATTAAAGTTTATTTTTATAACAAATTAAGCTAAATATATTATTTATCTAAACTATTTAATAAAATATTAAAATATTTTATTAAATAATTTACAGAAAATAATATGGTGTCTAAAAGAATTATTTAAAGTTTACAAAACCCATTTTATATTTTTTTTTCTAGAATTTTCTATAATTATTTTAATTAAAAAAAATAATTACAGAAGGAAATTTATTGATTTAAAATAAACATGTTTATAAAAATGATTTTTAGAATTTTTAAGGAATTTTTCTGTAATTTTTAAGGGCTTAAAAAGCATTTTAAAAAAATAAAGGGGGTGCCCGGGGTCGAACCGGGACCTCCATTCCATTCTGCCACACACATACCAGTAGTCCAAGGCATATAGCCGCGATAGGAGACAAGTTTTAATTTATAAAAACACCATTTACAGTAATCCCCCAAATCCAAGAACCCTAATTTTCATTTCGATCTAATTGAACATCCAAACGATTATGTTAATGGAATTAACCTTAGGGCTTTTGTTTCCCTTGTAAATACGAACCAAAAGAATATCAGATTACCTATTAATTCAATGGAAATCGATGGTTTCATGTTCGAATGTGGCCGCGGCTGTGGTGTTCTGATTTCATGGGATATAAGCGTTTATACACAAATTCGTTGCACCAGAAGCTTCTAATGATGATGATGAATGAAAGCCCTTTATCAATTTCGGGTTTTGAAGCTCGAAATAAGGTGAACCAGTTAGTTGCAGGTCCGACGGGTTCGAGGTGATCTTTATTGGTGTTTTTGTTGATTTTTGATGAAATTGAGAATTGGGTTCGTTTAGAAATGAAGAAATGATCGATTTGGTAACTTTAATTTGTCTAAATTTTAAGGTTTGAGTGGATTAATGAGTTGGCTTAGGATCCGTTAATAAAGTGAAATTTTGACCGTTTGTTTGACTGATTCACACGCTTTTATGTTGGAATCCAATTCGAAATGGATCCAAGAAGAATTTCGGACCGGTTGTGGGGTTTAAAACCGTGTAATTTGAGTGTTTGGAGATCGCCGGCGCCGGCCGGAGGGTGGCCGGAAAAACCCGCCGGGAAATCGAAGGAGAAGAGAGAGAGTGCAGTTGTTTTTAAATATTTACAGAATTGGTCCCTGCAGTTTCTATTTTGTTATTTTATGTATTAAACTTTCTTTTTAAGTTTCCAAATTTACAAGAATGACCCCTGGACTTTTATTATTATTATTATTATTATTATTATTATTATTATTATTATTATTATTATTATTATTATTATTATTATTATTATTATTATTATCATTATTATTATTATCATTATTACTATTATTATCATTAGTATTATTATTATTATTATACTTATTATTATTATTATTATTATTATTATTATTATTATTATTATTATCTATTATTATTATCATTATTATTATTATTATCTTATTATTATTATTATTAATATTATTAACACGCAGATTACGAGCTGTCACAGTCTCCCCTACTTTAGGAAATTTCGTCCCGAAATTTGTTCACGGAATAGCTGAGACGAAAAGATGAGAACGTTTGGATTTCATCTGGTCCTCACGTTCCTAGGTGAATCAGGAGATGAGCATGAAGCCACAGATAGATCATAGTGATTCTCTTTTTCTGAGGTACACTTTGAAGAACTTTCGGGTTCTTGATAAGATATCAAAAGAAGAAAATTCATCATCGATTAAGCTGACCGCTTTAGTGTTTACTTTATGTGCAATGGCAGAGCCATTAGAGAACCTAAAGTATGTGACTTCTAGTTAACATTATAAGCTTTCACGTTGATTAAGAATGAACATTGATACAAGATGTTACCGTCTCCCCTACTTTAAAGAATTTCGTTTCGAAATTTAGAATGAACTTAAATGAGCAAAAGAGTTAAAATGAAAGATAAGTGTTCAAACTAACAGTGATTGACGTTTAATTACAGATGAAACGCTTCACTTGATGGAATCTTACAAGATTCTTGGCATAATGCATGCCAATTTGAACCCTATCAGTGAAATGTGAGACGTTTTGAGATGAAATGTTGGAAAGCGATGCCGAGTTACCATCGTATATTATACTTATAAATCACAACTTCCAGAATATAATTTCATGGTAAGGTGATGTTTAGATATCAATAAAAGACCAACAATGGTAAGAAATGTTAACCGTCGGAATTTTAAGAATCCCAAATGTCACCATATGAAACAATCTTAACGCATATCTTGTGAATATGCATTTCTCCTTTGACCAACCATCGGTCTAAGAATAATACGTTATGCGAAGATCTTGGAATAAGTTTACAACTATGATTAAGAATTTTATTAAGAACAGAAAATGAATCAATCATTCAAGATATCGATAGATGTTTTAACGTCATACCATGGTATACGAATATTTGAAACAGATACAGGTCAATTTCTCAACGTTGTGAGATAATGGGTCGAATTAAATTTTTAGCCAATCGGTCTATAATGCACCAATTGTCATCATGACATTTAAAATAAGAGCCACTTAGTGGATGAAAGGTTAAACAGAAGATTTACGGGAACACGGAGATTAGGTTTTGTCATATGTAAAGGTAAGACACTTGGACACATGCCAAGTTATATCTTTTCTTTTATGCCAAACCCATGACTACAGATTACGAAATTTTTTTATGAATCATTATATCCACATCGCAGTGAGGATAATAACGAGTCTTGTTGTTCAAAACCAAGTTAAAATTTAATGATTTTCAAGATTAAAGATTCAAAAACGATTCAAGAAATGACGCAAACAATAAGAAAGGTATTTGTAACCATGTTTTGCAAGGTAACAAATTCCTAATGCAGATCGCATACGTAATTTATCAAACAATAAGAGAGGTATTCGATAATATCTTTATTTGACAAAGGATTGTTTAGGAAGATTATACTTATGCAATCAGGTTTCAATGACAACTCTAAAATGAAAGTTGATAAGTAAGGAATAAATGGTTCGATGTAGTTAGATCGAGTCAAAACATGAAGATAAAGAAATCGATTTAAGAATTTAAATGTTTCAAGGTTAAAGTCAAAATCAACCTAAAACGATCGAGTCTTCTTTAAAGTTCAGAGATCATGCTTTGGCTTGATAGGTCGAATCACCAACATTGATTCACCCTTCAAGTTACTACATGTTTCTCGTCACTTGATTACAACCTTGGTAAGTTGAAGATCAAGAAATGAGAATAGTCATTAAGGTGTGGTTTTCACTCCTAACTTGATGGTGTATTCCCAAGGTATGACCACTAACTTACCAATCAAAAATTCAATCCCAACTCATTGTTGAGAATCCACAGAAATAAGACGAGGTAACTCACCATTAAGGTAAAGGACGTCTCCCCTATCTTAACGGTGAAGTTTTACAAAAACAAAATATAATAGGATGAACTTCTTCATCAAAATACAGAATTCACTCCTACTTTGATGAGGTCGTTTCATTTGAGAAAATACAATCCATAAGAATGAAATTATCATCAAGGTATGAAATTCATGCCTATCTTGATGATTGAATTTCATGATAACAAGAAAACAATCGGAAATTGATAATTGTCACCAAAGTACGGGTTTCAATCCTATTTTGGTGAGATCATGTCATTTGTGAAATGCCATTCCAAAGAAAATAATCGAAGTCAATCCTCAAGATAAGGTAATCACCCCAATCCAGATGATGAAATTTCATAAAACACACGTTTGGAAACCATTTATCGAAACGAATAGAGAATCATCAAAGTAAGGGAATCACCCCTGTTTTGATGAGTTAGAATCATTTAGGAGATACGAATGTTTTTAGTCATAGGTTGACTTACAAACGCTTACATCTCCCATGGTGCAAACGGTACGAAGTTTGACATAACAGCGAAAAGAAAAGAATATCAATTAGAAATTCAGGAAATTTCAAGTTACATCAATGTAACAAAAGAAAAAATCATGCTTACAAGCTTAAGATCAAAGTTCGAGATAGCAGAATTTGTTATGATGATGTTCAAATCTTGAATAATTTAAATCAGGAATACAAAATCAAGGACAAGAATGATTCGACATCACAATGAGATGTGAACATTCGATTCACAATCGAAGGGAATACATGGACTTCTCAAGATATGAGGTCAGCCATAACTTATTTGAAGACACACGTACTTTTAAGTGATCAATTATCACAAGGGTTTCGAGTCAAGTAAACGGATTTAATGATCGAGTCAGATCACCATTTACACTTCGCTTAGACAAAGTATCCCGAGATGTAGGAATTCCACCTACAGTTTGCATGTGCTTAGTTGTGGGACACATCCTTAAGAAGATGTTGAGAACCATAAGTAACGATTTAAAAATTTTGAAGACCATACGGTTTAGATTCCCAATATCTTTGGGTATATTAAGAGTCATGTTCACGTTGGTCGAGGTATAGAAATAGTTACATGAAGCGATGGGTTCAATACCGTTATACGTTACACGTTGAGCGTTTAAACGTAAGAGTTGAAATGTAGGATGGGTTTAATATTAACAGGAATATTATTTAGGTTAAGAATGAGAAGGTATTTAAACTTTGATGATAAACCAGTTCAAGGATTCAAGGATTTTTAAGATACAAAAGGATGGTTCCATTTGGTAACGCATTACCATTTGGAATCGTTGACACGTCAAGGTAAATTAACTTATTTGCCTTAGAGATTTGTGTATTTTGACCATAGTTTATCACTCATCCCAGAAATCCCCAGGTAAGCATAACAGGTCTCACAATGAGATTTATACGATATGCTTGCCTTAGCCCGAAGGCCTTTTGCCAGGAAATCCAGAATACAGGTGTCTATGTATCACACAAATTTCTTTGGTTCATGAAATCAAAACCTTGATGAGATTGATATAGATTAGACATAGAGTTTAAGGATCCAGATCTTAAGTAATAGTATACGATTCCACGTGTCGTCGAGAATAAGATTGAGAGGTTTTATGTTCGGGGAGAGTCAAAGATAAGTTTAGGGAGACAAGTAACTAAGTTTAGGCAATCCTATGCTAAGGCATCAAATTGCACATAAGAAGGCATAGCATTATGTAACATGCAAACCATGTATTTACAAGATAAAAAATACTATAAGGTGCATGCATAAGCTATAGTCTAGGTCACCATTTCTAATAACCTAAATCCCTATAGTTATGGGCTCTGATACCAATCTGTCACACCTCACGCCTCGACGATTCCGCCGTCAAGGTTGGGGTATGAAACCATCGATTTCCATTGAATTAATAGGTAATCTGATATTCTTTTGGTTCGTATTTACAAGGGAAACAAAAGCCCTAAGGTTAATTCCATTAACATAATCGTTTGGATGTTCAATTAGATCGAAATGAAAATCAGGGTTCTTGGATTTGGGGGATTACTGTAAATGGTGTTTTTATAAATTAAAACTTGTCTCCTATCGCGGCTATATGCCTTGGACTACTGGTATGTGTGTGGCAGAATGGAATGGAGGTCCCGGGTTCGACCCCGGGCACCCCCTTTATTTTTTTAAAATGCTTTTTAAGCCCTTAAAAATTATAGAAAAATTCCTTAAAAATTCTAAAAATCATTTTTATAAACATGTTTATTTTAAATCAATAAATTTCCTTCTGTAATTATTTTTTTAATTAAAATAATTATAGAAAATTCTAGAAAAAAATATAAAAAGGGTTTTGTAAACTTTAAATAATTCCTTTAGACACCATATTATTTTCTGTAAATTATTTAATAAAATATTTTAATATTTTATTAAATAGTTTAGATAAATAATATATTTAGCTTAATTTGTTATAAAAATAAACTTTAATCGCTACGTTATTATTAGTCATTATGTATTCTTTCATTATGACAATTATAAAAATTTAATTTATATTTATAAATTTAATCATTTTATAAGAATTTAATTTCTTATAAATTATCATAAAATGGATTAATTAAGTTTTCTTTTATTGTATAAAATATATACGATTTTGAAAACTAATCATATTTATAAAAACCTCAAAATCCTAAAACATCAGTTCACGTCTAAATGTCAAACTTAATATTGAACTTAAACCTGTAAATATATATATTCTTAGGTACCTTGTGAGGGATTTCGTTGGAACGATTATTCGTATTCTTAATAATCATCATCCAATATACACCTATACACCAAGTGAGTATTTCTATACCCCTTTTTCTTATTTTCACACTTTAGGGTGAAACATGTTACTTATTAATCATTGCACCTGTAAACGTTTGGATTCTTGTAAACTTATGGCAATTTACTTGTGAGTTGTGGTTAGTTGAACTTTTGTGGTTACCATGTTATGGCGTCATATGTACAATCATTAACTATTGCTAGCCCAGCGAAGTCATAGATCTATGGGTAAGACAAGCCTGCTTGGTTGATCCAAGTACACTTAGCTGATCGTATATACTTTTAACGTTAATAGAATATTAACGTCGTTTGATACTTGTAAAACATTGTCGAGGTTTGATTGTTGCATTGTTCATAACATCCCTAATCACTTTATTCACTAATTTACAACTTGAATTGCCATCTTTTATATACTTATGTATTCAAAACTATTGAATGCTCACCAACAATATGTTGACCTTTTATTTTTAACATGTTTCAGGCAATAGCGTTATGTGGCTGTGAACAATCGTAACTCTCACGCCTCGACGATTCCGCCGTCAAGGTTGGGGTGTGACAGATTTCATGGGATATAAGCGTTTATACACAAATTCGTTGCACCAGAAGCTTCTAATGATGATGATGAATGAAAGCCCTTTATCAATTTCGGGTTTTGAAGCTCGAAATAAGGTGAACCAGTTAGTTGCAGGTCCGACGGGTTCGAGGTGATCTTTATTGGTGTTTTTGTTGATTTTTGATGAAATTGAGAATTGGGTTTGTTTAGAAATGAAGAAATGATCGATTTGGTAACTTTAATTTGTCTAAATTTTAAGGTTTGAGTGGATTAATGAGTTGGCTTAGGATCCGTTAATAAAGTGAAATTTTTGACCGTTTGTTTGACTGATTCACACGCTTTTATGTTGGAATCCAATTCGAAATGGATCCAAGAAGAATTTCGGACCGGTTGTGGGGTTTAAAACCGTGTAATTTGAGTGTTTGGAGATCGCCGGCGCCGGCCGGAGGGTGGCCGGAAAAACCCGCCGGGAAATCGAAGGAGAAGAGAGAGAGTGCAGTTGTTTTTTAAATATTACAGAATTGGTCCCTGCAGTTTCTATTTTGTTATTTTATGTATTAAACTTTCTTTTTAAGTTTCCAAATTTACAAGAATGACCCCTGGACTTTTATTATTATTATTATTATTATTATTATTATTATTATCATTATTATTATTATCATTATTACTATTATTATCATTAGTATTATTATTATTATTATACTTATTATTATTATTATTATTATTATTATTATTATTATTATCTTATTATTATTATCATTATTATTATTATTATCTATATTATTATTATTAATATTATTAACACGCAGATTACGAGCTGTCACACTATAGTATTATTTTTATTTAAGAAAATTTTATTTTATTTCATACACAAAAAAAAAATTTACATATGTTTTTTAAAATGTTCGATTTTTAAACCATTTTTATACGTCATTCTAAAACTTTTTGATATTTTAAACTTTTTTTAAACTGTTGGTTTTCTAAAGTTCATTTTGTTTTTAAAGCCATTCAGTTTTAAAACATCTTTTCTTAAACAAATTCTTAGTTTTTTAAACATCTTTTAAAAATAATTCAGTTTTAAACGTCTTTATAAAAGAAGACATTTTTATAAAGGTTTAAAAAACCCGCATATGGTTTAAAAATTATAAACCAAACATTTAAAAGAAGATATTTTTTAAATTTTATTTTTTTGTTTAAATAATAAACATATTTATAATTAAAAAATTATAATAAAATAAAATTACATTGGTAATCCTACAAGTAAAATAGTTATTTTAACATATTTAACATCACTAACTGAACTAATAGAGTAGGGACCATTCATAAAAGATAACTATAACGTTCTGGACCATATTCGCAGTTTTAAAACTTTAATGACCAAATCCAAAATTTTACCCAAATCACAAGGACCATCCGTGTAATTTACTCTAAAATTTTAAAACATTTCAATAAAATAGTAGAGGTCTTTGGTTAAGTCTCATTTGTTAGGAAAAAGATAATATTTCAGGTTATGCCAATAAGTTTTCTACTCGAGGTGGATTTCCTCCTGATTATAGTCTCGAGTTCAAGACTAATGTATGAGTAATGGAGATGATTGACTTTTCATTCAAGGACATGTCAGCCTGGTACTCTAAGGTTTCGTATTCGAGTAATAGAGTAATTCGAATTTACCTCGCTTTTAGTGGCAAAAACTATAAACTACAGGCTACAATCGACCCAACTCGTTTCAAGCTAAATTTACGTCAAAACGTAAACTAAATCGAATTTACACCGGCTTTAGTGCCCAAAGCTATAAAGTATAGACTACAGTCGACCCGACTCGTTTTCAAACTAGATTCACACCATAACGTAGAGTAACTCGAATTTACACCAACTTTAGTGGGCAGTGGCCAAAGTTGCAACCAAAAAGTTCATGATATATAGATATAAATAAAGACGTAAGAACTTAGTTTTATGAGGGTGTGAATGTCAAGTGGGTTAAAGTGATATTTTCTAAAGTTTTAGAAAAAAGTTTATGGTAAAAATATCAACAAATAAACTTGAGAGGAGATTTTGGTGAATTAAGTTGGTGTCGCTGTAGCTCCTATGTGACGGACGCCTACACTGAAAAAAAGTTATGTTTTAAAACGTATATAATTTCGTTTACTTTTTTTAATGCTATTGTTTCTCTCTGACAATTCACTTTTCACTAATCGTTTCAAACACATGTGAATGAGTAGATAGTGTCTTCATCTACGTTTTTCAAGATAAAAACCATGATATGTTAAAACCGATTTCGATGATAAGTGAAGAGATGGGCATAAAAACCAGGTTCGGACCCAACCCGGACCCGGGTACAAGTAGTACCCGATGAGAAGTGTGTTCGGGTTGGATCCGTTTAAACCCGTAGGGTTGGAACCGGTTTTAGATTTTGAATTTTTTAGCGAACCCAATCCGGTTGAACCCAATACTGGACACATACAAGAAAAGAAAAGAAAAGAAAATAAACCCCGAAGTCGGTTTCGGACCCGAGCCGGAGCCGACCATACCCTACCCGGGTATAGCGGGTAGGGTTTTCAAGTAGGTGAACCCAATCAGGGTTCATACCCGGCTCGCCTCAACCGGGTACAAAAAAACCCGGTTAGGTTGAACCTGGTTTGTAGACTGTTTCGGGTACGGCTCAAAACCCGAAACGCCCACCTCTTAGACAACAACCCAAACCTGTTTAAACTCGAGTTGAATTGGACTTAGAACCCCGTTAGGGCCCTCTATAACTCGGCCCATTTTGCTTTAGGCAATACAAAACAATAATCGCTAATTCAACACTCTTAACAGACAGTAGGGTTTTGCATCCAAAAGCAGCTACATCTTCTTCTTCTTCAAGGTCTCACCGGAAACCTACGCGCCTCAATTTGTTAAACAGTGTATGCATCACTTTCAGTTATCCTATTCAACTTATTATTTATCTTGAAATTGTTAATTTCCGTTTATTTAAATACGTGAGTCGTAAGTAGTTGTTAGGGTTCGTGTTCATTTAGGTTTTGTTTTTGAGAAGTATGCGTGTTTTGATGCTTTAATGGCTGCTGATGAAAAGCTTGTTGCTAAGATTAGTAAGCTCAAAGTGGTTTTATCAAGCTTTTTGGGGATTCTTTAGCAATAAGGCGGTGTGGAAATACGTTTGGTATGGCGAAACGTAGTAATCGTATTTGGTGATTTGGAGGGGACATTTTGGTGGTAGGGTGTCTTATTTCTATAGAAGAGGTTGAGAGTTATAGGTGGCTAATAGGAGTATATTAGGAACTGCTTTAAAAAAATTTTGTGATTAGATATGCACAACCAAGATGGAAAGAAACAATTAGCCCATGGCATATTGTAGTACCACATTTTGCAGTTGATTAGTTACACGAGCAAAACAAACTTAGTATGACAATATATTCATCCAAGTAAAATTAGATCGTTTTACTAAACAGTTGTGTTTTCATGTTGGGTTATGAAACTAAAAGCACTTCAAGATTAACCAGGTCGTATCAAATCTGCGTTCGTATTTCAGGCTACGAGTGCTTAGGTTTAGTACTATGTTAGATGGTGTGTTTCTAAAAAATAGGAGAGATACAAAGTTTGTAGATAGAGAGAGAGTTTGCAGTGAGAGTTTTTAAGAGCACTTGAGATTTAAGCTTCAGTCACTTTTAACAATTTCCTCATTAGTTTGTTTAACACATTTAAACTTGATTATTTAATTTCTTCGTATTGAATTATAAAGAAATTTGCATATTCAGTTTAAACATGCTTAACAAAGTTACATGTTTATGGTGAATGAAGCCCATTTCTCAAGTCTTTATAGCTCTGTAAACTTCCACTCACTACAAACTATCTTTCCACCATTACTAATTCTCCTTTTTTATGAGGAAAACTTCATCTAACACAATGCTATACCTGTGAGAGCGTAGCCTGAAAAATGGCTACAGATGTCATGTTAGCGGCTCTCGGTTATATAGAAATATCTATAGTTTTCGAAAGAAAAGACCCAACATGGAAACATTACAAAAGATTAAAAAAAATCTAATTTTACTTGGGTGTCTTGCTAATGTAATGAGCTTGCTGTTAGGATCAGATCGCTCAAACAAACACACGAACACAAAACACGAGAACAAATAATCAAAAGCAATAAACAGGACACGAGATTTATAGTGGTTCGGTTACGTTGTGTAACCTACGTCCACTTGGGGCAACTAGGGTTTTCTTTTTATTGAGGTGTTAAACTTTACAAGTACAAGAGAGATGTATATATACTAACTAGACAATTAGGGTTTACAAACTTTCCTAATTCTGTCTACAGTTAATACCGGGCCCACCGGGCCCATCCGAGATGGGTCGTAGCCCACAACATAACAATCTCCCACTTGGGCTTCGAGACATCCTCTCTAACCCACCACTTGAATGCGTCAAACACTTCAACCTGCTTTCACCTGAATGCGCAAAGTGTCTTCAACTGCATTGTCTTGTACTTATAAATAAACCCGAACTGGTTTAGCTCCTCCTAGTTACCCCCGCCTTCTCAACTATTCCTGAAGGCCAGCTGAAGTCCTGCAAAGCTTCAGCTTATCCAGCGTGACAGACTTAGTGAACATGTCTGCTGGATTTTTGTTCCCCTTGATGTTGTTCAACTGAATAGTATCATTGCTGATTAGACCTCTGATGAAATGATATATGATATGAATGTGCTTCGTCTTCCCATGATGAGAAGGATTCTTTGCTAGTTTAACAGCACTTTCATTATCATAGTACAATGGATACTTTGTCTATTTTCTGCCTAACTCACCCAGAAAATTCTTTAACCAAACAAGCTCTTTACTAGCCTCAGCAGCTGCCATGTACTCAGCCTCTGCAGTAGAAAGTGCCGCGCTCTTTTGGAGTCTAGACATCCAACAAATTGCTGTATCACCCATAGTGAACACATACCCTGTAGTACTCTTGTAGGTCTCATTACATCCACCCAAGTCAGCATCTGAATAACCTTTGAGAATAGCATCTCTACCCTTGAAACATAATGCCATCTTTGAGTACCCTTCAAATATCTGAGCAGCCACTTAACTGCTTCCCAGTGTTCTCTCCCCGGATTAGACATATACCTGCTGACAACTCCCACTGCGTGAGTAATATCGGGCTTTGTGCATACCATTGCATACATAAGACTGCCCACAGCCGATGCATAAGGAACCTTCGTCATCTCGGCCTTGTCTTTCTCTGTCTTTGGAGACTGATCTTTAGAAAGCTTAATATGACTTGCCAATGGTGTACTTCGAGTAGTAGTCTTCTCATCATTCATTCTGAACTTCTCTAATATCTTCTGAATGTACTTCTCCTGAGATAAAGTTAGAGAACCGTTCTTGTGATCTCTGGTGATGCTCATACCAAGTATCTTCTTAGCTGGACCCAAGTCTTTCATTTCAAACTCTGCAGACAACTGTTTCTTCAACTTGTTAATCTTTGCAATATCTGAACCTGCTATCAGCATATCATCAACATAAAGCAGGAGAATGAAAAACCCTAGCCCCTATTTTTTCCCTACCCCCATCGACATCTTCACAGAGCACACATCCTTGCCCCCCCCCTCCCCACCCACTGCTCCGGCCGACCGCCCCGCCGCCCTCCAACCGACGCCGACCACAGCTCCAACCTTCGGTGATGCTCGACCTCCCCCTGATTTTGTAAGGATTTGGTGACTTTGTGTTTTCTAAGTAAACTCCACAATTGATTATTGAAAAGGTTAGTCCAAGATTTTGATTCTACAAAAATATAAAACTCCACAATTGATTATTGAAAAGGTTAGTCCAAGATTTTGATTCTACAAAATATAATTAGTCCTTTCTCTTATGATATTTAGAACTATGAATCTTTTTTGTATTTAGATATGATTAATTTCATGTGTTCGTGCTCACTTGAATTGTCTGCAATGTTGTCTAATGTGGTTGATAAACATAAAGTTTAACATTTTTGTTTCAATTGATGCAAACAACTTATTGCACACCAAGTGTTTGTTAAAATGCCTTCAAAAAACAACTTATTTGACTTGTGTCTGTTACTCTTTTTGCCTTTGATACACACGTTAAAATGTCTTATTATTTGTTTTCAAGTTGGTATAATGAATTTTATGTGTTTAGATAGGTTTAAATTGGTTATAGTTATGTGATTATTTTAAAATGCAACCTTCTTGCTACTGATTAAATGGGTAATATTTCTACTCTTCTTTTCATTTCGATTTCATCCGTGTTTGAATCTTTATTTAGGCTTATGATTTCTTGATTTGTGATACCTAATATTTCACTCTAATTCCCGATCTTAACAATCTTTATTTCTTACTCTTGATGTCAATATATTCTTATGTGTGTTTTGATAATCCGGTCGTAATTATTTTGTTCTAGTTTTTTTAAGTTATTAATAAAACATGGACGACGGTACTTCATTGGAAATCTAGTGTTGAAAACCCGACCCGACCCGACCCGAGAATTATGACGTTGAGTTGAGAAAAACCCGAGCATAAAAAAAAGTGACCCCATTGAATAAAGTTTCTGGTTCCGCCACCGGCTCATATGATATTATTTCAACAAGCAGTACCCATCCTGTATATTTTTAAAAATACTAAATCAAGTTTTGTAATCATGCTGTGATATAAAACATATACTTCCATCTTTTTCATTACCTTAAACATGATCTTATTTGCCTTTTTATCTTGTTTGTGTTCAAACCTCTTCTTCAATTCAATATAGTGTGTGCATTGATTTTTTTTGACTTCGGGCGTTGATGTAAAATTCAAACTTTTGAAGAGCATGATGTTACCTATATTACACTATAACAAGTATTAGAAGGATGGTGATGAAATTAATCGTAAATGGAATATCATTTATCAACGACAAGTCGACAACGTGCATTCACGCCTTTTACCAATGATAGCTATGCACTTACTGGAGAAAACAATATACTCTTGTTTTCTGTACCAATTCTAGTAACCACGTGGTAAGTAATACTACTATTGTTATAGAAAGTGAAAGTTTGTTGCTACTTTTAGTGATTTTGGGAGTCAATTGCTGTTATTGGTAAAAGCATGCAAGTATGTTGCTTTTTTGCACAATCGCCACATTGATAAATAAGAAATCTCGTACCAAAGCTGCATTAGCAAGGGACTACTAGTTGGTATTACAGTGTATGTTGGAACAGTGGACCAGAATCATATTTTGAGTTTTATATAGTTTCATGCAAGGGACTACTAGTTCGTATTACAGTGTATGTTGGAAAAGTGGACTAGAATCATATTTTGAGTTTTATATAGTTTCATGTACAGGATATGTGTTGGTCGTTTTTTGTTTTTATGGAGGAATAGCGTACCCAATGGAACGAGTCATTTACCCTATAATGAGGATATGATTGTTTGGTTGTCACTCTAAAATGAATTGAAAATGACATGGTGTGTTGATAATAAGATCCTTCAAAACATGTTTAACACTTGTGGCAGTATCTAGCTGATAAGAAGTATGGGTCGTAGAATAATATCTGGTTATGCTGACAACATTTTGCATGTTTTACTTTGTTGCAGCTATATCATGTTGCGTATAAAAACCCCTAAATCACTTAGAGCCAAGAGGGAGCTCGAGAAACGGGCACCAAAGCTGGTGATTTTCCAGATTTTTGTTTCCTTAGAAAAAATCAGATAGTTTATCATGTTTTATGTTTTTAAAAAAAATCTTGCTACTTTGCAATGAAAGCTCATATGTAATAGTGTATATTCACAGGTGGAGAATGGGAAAAAGACACTCATATTGCATGGGACAAAGACCAGCAATGTCCTGAATGAAGTATTGACTGAAATCTATCATCTTAAGAAGGATAATGCTGTGAAATATAGCCGGAGAAATGATAACATCAGACCTTTTGAGAGCGGAGGTGAAACATCACTAGAGTTTTACTCGCTTAAAACTGATTGCAGCTTGTTTGTGGTATGCCGTTGTTCTTAATTACCCAATTTTGTTTATTTCTCCGGTGACCATTTATGTAATGTTTTTAGATAAAACAAGATTACATCCTCTTGGAGAATATATTAGTAATAAAAACAAAACTGATTTATAAATTTTTTTCACATTTGAGCTGTTTTTCTCAACATATTTTCCGGTCCTTGCAGTTTGGTTCACACTCAAAGAAACGGCCTGACAATCTTGTGATAGGACGAACATACGATCATCACATTTATGACCTTGTGGAGGTCGGAGTTGAAAATTTTAAAAGTATGGCTTCATGTTCATATGATAAGAAACTTGCTCCCTTAATTGGATCAAAACCATTTTTTGTTTTTATTGGAGAAGGATTCGAGAACGTTGAAGAACTGAAACATCTAAAGGAGGTTTTGCTTGATTTGTTCAGAGGACAGGTGAGTATTAGTTCCGTGTTTCTCTATTGTTCCTTTTTAAAGCTTAAAGTAGTATCTTAAACGATGGTAATGGTAATCTATTATCGCAGGTTGTGAGTAATTTAAATCTTGCTGGTTTAGATCGCGTGTTTGTTTGTACAGCTGTGTCTTCTAACAAAGTGATGTTCACACATTGTGCTTTGAGGCTTAAAAAATCTGGCACAATTGTCCCGAGGGTGGAGTTGGTTGAGGTGGGCCCTACAATGGATTTGGTAGTTAGAAGACATCGGCTTCCTGATGAAAGCCTAAAGAAAGAAGCTATGAAAGTTGCTCCTGAGTTGATTAAGAAGAAGGTTGGTTGAACTTTTGTTTATTCACACCTACCCTCCAACAAACAAAACGAAAAACAAAATGCTTCTATTATTTCAAAAGTGCAATTTGTTTTATATTTCATGAAAATCAAGGCACTATTCATTTACTATCGTTATAACTTATAAGTAGTTTTATCACATATTACAGTACAACTGTTAATGCAGTTGGATTTCTGTACCCTGCAGCTATGCTTATGCTTTTTTTGTACTTGCTATACTTGCAGGAGAAAAATGTCAGCAAAGATGCGATTGAAGGGAAAATTGGGAAGATTTATGTTCCAGATCAACAGGTGAGCAGAAACTGTTTATACTACTTAAGCTAATAAGCTGTGATTTCTTAATCATATGTTATATCTGTATGATTCTGCATTTCTGCCTTAAAAAAAGTTAATGTGAACGCTTGAAAGTATTGTTTATCGTACTTCAAACTCACTGATTGATTCATAGCCATATCCACGTCTTAATGATCCAACTATAAGAGGAATTCTACAACTATAAACATTCACCAAACTCGTACTTCCGTCCATATTAAACTGTAAATGAAAACTGTTATGTGGTGTGCTAGAATGGGCACGCCCTATTGACAGTAAATGACTATTTTACCCCTCTGACTATAACCACATTTGTATGCTTGGTTATTGTGTTTTTTCAGGTTGGAAGTACATCTTTACCGTTTACACCAAAGGGAGTGAAAAGAGAGCGTCGGGAAGCTAAGGCCAAAGGCGAAGACAACAAGCATGCCGAAAAGAAACAGAAGCAGAAGCAGGAAGATGACACTTCTGCTTGATAATGGTGTCAAAGGGCTGCATCTTTACCTTTAAAACAAGTGTTTTTATTTGGTCTTTTTGGCATGATAATATGTTATAAGTTCTCTAATTATTCATTGGCGTCAATTTTGGTATCGTGAGATGGCTTATGTTATTGGTAAGTAGTCATGTTGTTCAATATTGGTTAGTTGTTGATTATTAGTTATCTGCTTGTTTATTTATAGTCACATTGATCGTTTTCTTTTGTTTTAATTTATTTATTTATACAGATAATTAATTTCGAATGACACAATGATGAGAATAACCTAATTTACTTGTTTTAATCAAATCAAACTATCGAAGGCATTTTCAAAATAGAGTTTGTGATAAAAAAATTTTTAAGTAAAGAATTATCATTGTATAAGTGTTTGTAACGTAGTAGATGTAAAAACCGGTGTCTATTTTTGTTAGAGGTGGCAAAATGGGTGGGTTGGATTGGGTTGGTTGTTAGGTTAGGATGGATTTGGGTCAGGATGGGTTTGGGTTAGGATGGGTCATTTAAAAAAAAGGTCAGGATGGGTTTGGGTCAATATGGGTTTGGATCAGGATGGGTTCGGATCAGGATGAATCATTTTTAAAAAAGTCAACACTATTTTACTACTATTCTACAATCCAACAACACATATAGATAGATGTATATGCGGACCCGTGGCGACGCGGCGGACCAGTTTTGACGCGGCGGACCCGTGTCGACGCGGTGGACCCGTGGCGACGCGGCGGACCCGTGTCGACGCGGCGGACCCGTGGCGACGCGGCGGAACGGTGGTGATGCGCGATGAAACTCGACAGAGTTGGGAGGTTGTATGTGTGTTGGTGGTGTGGTGGAACGGTGGTGATGCGGTGGTGGTGTGGTGGACCGGTGGTGATGCGGTGGTGATGCGGTGGTGGTGTGGTGGACCGGTGGTGATGCGGTGGTGTGGTGGTGGTGGTGCGGTGGTGCCTTTGCGACGGAGGCGATCAATTTGAGTGAAAGAAACGTTGACTTAGACTTGTAGATCTAATTTTGAAAACCCATCTTGACCTATGTTTCTTTTTTTCCAAAAATACTTTTAACCCATCTTGACCCACTTGTGTTTTTTATTTAATCCATTCTAACCCATTTTTATTTTTAAAACACCCATTATGACCTAAAATCACATCTTTAGATCTCTTTTGCCTCCTCTAATTTTTGTTTTATAACTAAACAAAGGATACAAGTGTTGAAGAATATATCTAGCTTCTTTATCTACTTGTGTCATTACAACCGTTACAAATGTAGAAAGTATTACCAAGTATGATACAAATTTTGCAAGTTGTAATATTTTTATAATGAGAGCAAACCTTTTAGATTATTATTCTACCCTAAGTATTTACATTATTATTTCTTTAAGCACAAAAGTTTTTTCTCTTTCACTTAATTACAACTTTTCTGCTTCACATGATTATAATTTAAGTAAATTCTGTCTTTGAAACAAAGCATATAGCAAATCAAGAGTAACATGGAAGTCAAACTATAATATATAATGTTTGTATATATTTGTAATCATTCTTGTCTTTCTGCTTCCTTTTGCCCATTTAACTCATTTATTATTAATTTCCCTTTGGTTGTTGGGAGTGGGGTTAGTTCCAAACTTCCAAGTAGGTATAGAGTTCATTTCATGGGTTGTCTTTTTTTCTTGCCATAAAGCCTATTCTAGAATCAAATTGCCATAATAACTTGTAGCTTGTGCATTAAAAGTTGTAACTTTATCTTGATTTATCAACTTGAGCTATCAAAATGGTAGATTTTGACTTCTTGTTTGTTTTCTATTAATGGGCTTTGATTAAATTGAGGTTTTCATGATGACATCATTCATTGGTATACTTTACATGTACATACCTTACATATATATGTGATAAAATCTTTCTTCCTATAAAGAACACCATTGTAGGTACTCTACCTAAAGGGTATTTAGACAATGCAGCATCCAAAGACAAGGTATGTCCTCCCCTCTTCTCTCATTCAACCCATATACGAGGTTAATATGGTCATTCCACTCAACATACAAAATGTCATATTACATTGAGAATGTATTCTTTTTGGTGTGTTTTCAAGTCTAATCTATCATGTTTCATATCCATTAGGGGTGAACAAACTTTTAAAACAGATAAAACCATTCAAACCGAAGTAAGACGATCAGTTTGATATTTGTACGATTTGATTCATGGTTTTCTTTCTGACAGTTAAATAGTCTAGATGTTTTAAAGAAAAACAGTTTAAACCGTTAAAACCAACCGGTCTTTCCAATCCAACCAACCCCACTGGTTGTTGTTTGTCGTTAACACTATAGTTAGCGGTATGGCTTAGAATTTTCATGAAACCAACGAACCGGACCGCGAAATTATTAACTACCATATAATATTATTCTTCCTAAGCCAACTTTTTTTCTGATAAACAGAGGTGGAACTACAGGATCAGGGACCAAACCGAAGAACTCGGGGCCAAAACCCGTTGACCACAAGTGGCAACGAGCTCCGACAACCGAGGTACGATACCATGACCCCTTAACGTTATTAAGTTCTATGAATCTACATTAATCACTTACAAAACCTTAAATCACCGCAGAAAAAACGTGTTGTAAAACCAACCGAATTGGAAGCTCAAGTGGCTCAGCTCCAAGAAGAGCTCAAGTACACAAAGAGCCAGCTGAGCCAATCAGAGTCAAGCACGAAACAGGCTCGCCACGAAGCCGAAGAAGCCAAGAAGGAGGTCGTGGCTATGACCACGAAGCTCAACGAGCTATGGGCGTGTGAAGAGTCTAAAATCCACGAGCTCAGGAAAATCTCCCAGGACCGAGACCGGGCCTGGGAGTCCGAGCTGAAAGCCGTTCAAAAACACTTAGCCACCGCCATAAGCGAGAACCAAAAGCTCAACACTCGGCTACAAGCCGCGGTTGAGCCCGAAGCAGCTCAAGCCAAGCAAGCCGAGCTGGCTCATGAGGTTCAAACTTTAAGACTAAAGCTATCAGAAACAATTAATATAGTTGAAAGTCTCGAGGTACAATTAAATGAGTCAAAAGAAGTTGAAGGGCGGGCTTTGGAGCAACTAGAAAAAGACAGACTGGCATCCACGGGGCGCGTGGAAGAGCTCCTGGCGGCGAATGAGGCGGTGGAGAGCGAGTTGCGGCTGTTGAAGGTGCAAATGGAGCAGTGGCGGAAAGCGGCTGAGGTGGCGGCCGCCATGGTTTTGGACGACGGTGGTGGTGGTGGGAGGTTTGTCGAGTCGTCGGAGTCGTTTGATCTTCGCGTTATCGGTGAAAAATCAAACGTAAGTTGTTTGGAAGATGTAGAAGATGAAACATCCATGAAGAAAACGAATTACATGTTGAAGAAAATTGGAGTGTTGTTGAAGAAAGGCCAAAAGTAGTTTTGAACATTTTAGTAGGTAATTTGTTTGATATCAACCGTTAATTTACAGAAATTGCATATAAAGTAATGTTAAAATTGTGAATGCCTTTTAATTTTTACATTTTAATGCCCTAATTAATCCCAAAACATTAACATGCATACATTTTCATTTTTTTTTCGTTAACAATAATGGGTATGAAATGGGTATCTTTATGATAACAAATAGTATATTAATATTAGAGGTGAAATTTGTTTGTGAGAAGAATAAGTCATGTGAGACAGTTGACTATTTAAGTATTTATATTTGTAACAAGAATAGAATGTTAGTGTTATGACTTATGAATGATGTTCGAAAAATATTTACGTTATTGCGTTAGGTTGTGAGGGTGGATTTTGTTGGTGGGATATTATTGATGAATGTAAGTGCTAAATTGTTGAGTTGTTGGAGTTTTGATGGTGGTTGGTTGGTCATTGTCACAACGATATAAGTTTATTTTACTAATTGCTTAGTTGGGGTTTTGTTTATTTCAAATTATAAATTTGACTCTAGAAATTGACTAAGGTTTTATAAAAGGTGTTAAACGTATTCATCTTATATATTCGGTGGCCTCTTTTATATTAAAGATAAAAACGGTACGTTTAATCACTCTCTTTTATAAATTGATTTGACGTCTCTGAAAAGCATGTTACTTGGATAAATGGTACGTTTAATCACTCTCTTTATGGACGTATTTTCATTGCATTAATTAAAAGTGAACTACGTTGATTCTCGATTTCTTGTATTTTCTTGCATATTTATTTGTGCTCTATTATTCATGTGAGTGTTTTAACCATAGCACGCTAAGGTTTTAAAAGCCACATTTCTTGAAAAAACTACTTATTTTTAGTAAAAGTTATGTATATATGTAAGTAACAGGTGTTTTTAGTATTTTAATTAAAGTTGGTTTATGATGATTGAAATAAGAAATGGAGGAAAGTGGAAATGGCAAAAATGAAAAGATATAGTACAAGAATTTTGAGTGTGTCACTTGTTAGTAGCTCAAACTATTTCATTATAAATATTTGAATTAATTATATATACAAAAATTGATTTTGGATCTTTATTTGAAATAAGACATTAATCATTTGTTGAAAAAAATATAAGCCTGTTTTACCTTGATTTTTTAACAAAATGATAGTTATAAAATATACAACTTTATCTTAGTAATAATCTAACTTTCTTAAAAATAAGTTTTTAGAATATAGTACGTATTAAACATACAGTTTGTGCGACCATTTTACATTTTGGCCTCACTTTTTCTTAATTGGGTTTTCTACCACACATTTGACTCATTAAACGTAGAACATAACAAATTTAACCCATTAATTAATTAATTAATTAATTTCAAGTAACTAAGTGAAAACATTCTCATATTCACAACTAGACCAGGATGATATAATTTAGGTATCGTTTGATACGTAGGAAAAAGAAACAGAATAAAACATTAAGACACTAGTCCAAGTTCAACGATCATTTTCGCTGCCCATTTTAGATAGCCCATAAAATTCTTGAGCATATTCATACTAAGCGGTTTCCCTGATGCCGGTTTCACCAATTTTACCTAATTTGAGCTATCTTACGAGGCAAGATTCCTATTTTCTGGTCCCATTTTCACTGTTTGTTCTCCTAGATTGCGGTATTTTGTTTTTTCTTTTCCTCCTCAATCGGTGACCGATCCCATTTTTAGGCCATCGATTTACCAAATCTCACCTCATCACCCTCCACCTCAAATCTCATCACCTTCCAAATCAACAATTTCCGATATTATTGTCCCCTAATATTCGGTCTTACAAGTAATACAACTTAAAGGTTCACAAACAGGGTTCAACTTTAAATCCATGTCAGGTTCAAACCGGGTCGGGTTGTTATCAAAGAAATCCAAACTGGGTTTGACCGGTTCCAGGTCGGGTCCATCCTGGTTTCAAAATGGCAAAATGGTAAAGAAAGACGGTTTTAAACCAGGCCGGGTTAGGGAGAACCCGAGTTGAACTTGGGCTGGCGATTGGAAGGAGAACCCAGTTTGAACCTTGCGGGTCGTATCAGTTCCGAACCGGGTTAAGAAACTACCAGGCTAAAACCAGGTCAGGTTTGAGTTGGGCTTTAAACCCGGGTTCAATGTGGCATGTGCGCCTCTAATAAAACTACAAATTAACGTTGATTTGACTTAGCCCAATACCATACTCAATTTTCAACACACAATCAAAAGCCCAAATAAAATATCAGATGGTGTCACTCGGCCCAATATGCCACACAAACCACCCATATAAATTAGGGTTCGCTACACACCCTTTACATGAACTAGGGTTTTCATCACAACGCAGCCGCTTCTTCTTCATCTTCTTCAAGGTCTCACCGGAGCTTTCTCGCCGCCGGCGGATCACTCGATCTCGCAAACATGGGGTACGATCCTAATTCATCTTCTTCTGAAACAATTGCTAGGGTTTGTGTTAGTTTAGGTTTAATTGTTGGAGTTTAACATGTTTTGATGATCTAAAGACTGATGCTTGTAAGCACATTCCAAAGATTAAGCTCGAAATGGTTTTATCAAGTTAATTGTTGGAAGTGGTTATTTGATTATTAGGCTTTCATTGTAGTGAAATGGATTATAGCTTATATGTTTATTTAATAATATCTTTTGACATGATAGTAGGATTTGAAGATTAGGTGAATTCAATAAGGATGCTATATACAATTGGCTCATGAAACAGTATAGTACCACATTTTGTTATTGATGTTGTAGTGAGCTTGTTTAAGATATATTATGTGCTTCATAAGATCGATAAAAAAAGAAGGTGAATTTAATTTCAAAGCTTTAGATTAAGTTTGGCAGCTAGAATGTACTGTCTTTAGTATTGAAATTTTTTGGGTTTTATGTCTGGTGTGAGCTATAGTAAATCAAATAAACTGAGTAGTAGGTTATACACTTATACGTATATGCATTGAAAATAATAAACTTAGAGGCTATACAGTACACGGGAAATGCAGTTAATATGTAACAAATAGGAACTGAATTGATAAGAGCTTAAGAAACTATGAGGTAGGTTAAAAAAGGGGATGGCTTGTTTTTTGTCGAAGCAGAAGTATGTGTGGCTGTTGTGGATCTCATGAGCTCGTGTTTCTCAATGTTGATCAAGTTATGAAGCTGCTAAACATGTTCATGGGTTTATAATGGCATGTTGAGTAGTGGCTGTAAACTATTGAGAAAGATAACAAAGATGGCAGACTATGAATCGAATAAAAGCAATGTTTTTTGGTAAATTATGATGCGTTGATTAACCTTTATTGTTTGTATTTTAGGAAGACACATGGAATGGGAGCTGGTCGCAAGCTGAAGTCCCACCGCAGGAGGCAAAGGTGGGCTGACAAATCATACAAGAAGTCTCATCTTGGTAACGAATGGAAGAAGCCATTTGCGGGTTCTTCTCATGCTAAGGGCATTGTCCTTGAGAAAATGTAATTTCTTTTCTGTTTTATTATGATATTTTTATAATCTTTTATTAATTATAATTATGACAAGTTGTATTATATATGCAGTGGTATTGAAGCTAAGCAGCCTAACTCTGCCATTAGAAAGTGCGCAAGAGTTCAACTCATCAAGAATGGCAAGAAGATTGCCGCTTTTGTTCCCAACGATGGTTGCTTGAACTACATCGAGGAAAATGTTAGTTTAAAGGTTATATTTTTATTTTGTCGTGTCTTTCATAGTTGTAACGTTTATGTATATTTGTGTGTCAGGATGAAGTTTTGATCGCGGGGTTCGGACGAAAGGGTCATGCTGTTGGTGATATTCCTGGAGTTAGGTTCAAGGTGGTTAAGGTTTCTGGTGTATCTCTTTTGGCTCTGTTCAAGGAGAAGAAGGAGAAGCCAAGATCTTAAATTTTCTGAGGTTATTTTTGAGATATTTTGGTTGATTTTGTTATGCTTGTCAAAGAGTTTAATTGTTGGTGTTACTTTAACATCTGAAACATGTAGTCTGTTTAAAGTTATTTTGTTTTTAAACTTTATCTACTATATTAATAGTCATTGTTTTAAGAATAGTTTGTTAAAACTTAAGAACTATTAATAAAAAAGAAATGTATTAAAGTTATCTTTATAATTGGATTTTTTTAAATCGTAATGATACCTTTTTAAATCATAATTAAAGAAGTTTTACAACAGATATTAAAGTTTTCAGAAACAATAAACACAACCTAAAATCCAAACTTAATTAAGAAAAATAAAAAATTAATCGATTGTTGGATATTTTGATGTTTTATGAGTTTCTGTTTTAAATAACATGTTAACGACCAATTAATCTTATTATTTTAATAATTTTTTTTGTTGTTTTGTTTATTCTTACCCTTGAGGTGAAAAGGGAAAATTAAGAGTGTACAATATTTAGAAATGTATGGTAATTGATACTTTAAAAGATATTTTAAATAAAAATAAAAAATCCTATCATTTTTAATTTTAAATCATAATTAAAATAACATTTTATGACATAGTTTAAAGGTTCTACTCACCATCGCAAGTCACAACGTAAATCTTTTTGGTTGCAAGTAGAGTGTGTGATGTAGTGGTAGTACCAATATGGCAATATGTTTTACATACACCCTTTGAGTGTTTGAGTGTTCTTATGGTGTAAAAAGTGAGTCGGATTAGTTTTTTATTTGTTTATTAATTAAGTAAATACTTGTTAATAAATTGTTCACAAGCATTTATTAAACATAAATAAACACAGATAAACAGAAGAATATAAACATATATACATAAACATAAACGGAAGTTTATTAAGTTTTAACACAAATTTAACATAATAGTTCAAACATACCCTGACATAATTATCATAATATAAGATTAAATTACACGTATGGTCATTGAGGTTTGCTTTCCAAATCCTTAGACTAAACATGTAATTTTTAATTCTAAAGATGAAATGTAAAATTTGAGTAAAGCTTAGGGACCATCCGTGTAATTTACTTAAAATACATTTAACATAAAAATTAAAGAAGTTTTAAGCTTGAGCATAAAATGATGAGGATATTAACAAATACATATAGTAATTTATAATCATAGGAATTAAAAAGACAATGTAAGGAGACAAAAATCAAAGAAACAAACAAACAATTAAACCTCAACCCCTCAAATCGTTGGTTCCTCTTACAGTTAACATAATCAAGGCCAATGAAGACCTTCGAGAAGCTAGCGAGTAGGTGATTAGTTGCTATCAAATATACGAAAATTAAACTAACAAATCACAATACAAAATAACCAAGCTCGATCATGTATATGTTAATTACCTTCTTATTGTAAAACAAATGGAGGAATCAAATGGGTTCATGTGCTCCTGATATTTAATGGTTTCCCGCATGACACATTTAACATATCCAACATAAAAAAACCATGTGAAAGACACAGAGTAGAATATTTTAAGGAAAATGTCATAAAATACTTAACACGTTTCAAATTGTTTTAATTTGGTCACTTTTTAACGAATCGGGGGTCTCTTCGGAAGCGATCTCTCTATCTTTCAAGATAGAGGAAAGACTTGCCACCATATACCCCTCCCAGACCCTGCTCTTCAGCGGATACACTGGGTATGTTTGTTTGTTTGTTTTGGTCACTTATGCATATTTTTCTTAACTTGAACTACTAAACCATCAAATCAAGTCATCATCAAATTTTTTTGTGTCAAGAAAGTAACAAAAATAAGATGGTAGGGTTGGAATTTCTAATATATGAAATTATATTAAAAAATAAAAAAAAACATGTTAATTATATTAAAAATAAAAAATTAAAATCTCGTCATCATTACACATCAGCATCAAAAAAAAAAAAATAATTTTCTAACTGAAACAAAAAGAAAAACATGCTAAAAACATATTAAGAGTTATATTTTTAATAAAATACGAAAACTGAATGAATTAACTAGAACACTTTATAAATTTAAGTTACCTAATGATACATTTTTGAAAGTTAATTAATATTTTACAAATTTACCTCATATTTAAAATAGGCTTTAAATAGAATAGATTATCGTTAGAATTCAAACTTTCTAGAAAATAAATAGATTATCGTTAGAATTCAAACTTTCTAGAAAATAAATAGATTATCGTTAGAATTCAAACTTTCTAGAAAATCCATCCAAGTGTAAATTTGTCAAGTCAGCTCATGAGCTAGTTGTGATCAACTTGTTAAAAAACTCAAAACGAATCGAACTTAAACAAACTTGAGATTATATTGTCTCTCGTTCGTTTAAACGACGCGATCCTAAACATGTTTATGTTTAAAGATTTATCGTTGTGAATAGAAAACTAGTGAAACTTCAAAATCCCTCCAAAAGTGAGACCATGTTTGGGTGTCCATTTGAAAAGGACTTTTTAACTTTTTGAGGGGTGAAATGACAAAAATACCCCTCCAAATAAGTTAATAAGTTAAAATTTCTAGCTTATTGACTTATTTGGAAGGGTATTTTTATCTTTTACCCCTCAAATAAGTCAAAAGAAGATTCCAAATGGAATCCCAAACATGCCCTGAAACATTTTTCATTTTCAAAGCAGGAAGCACGTGAGCTTCACCCTTTTCTTCATCACCCCCTTCTTCAAAACTCTGTTGAATTTCTTCAATCTCCATTGCTGATTCACTGCACCTTTCGAACATCTTCAGCTTCAATTTCATCAATCATCATCAATCTCCAAAACCCTAATTCTTTTAGCTTTCAGATCACACAATGTGGCAAGTTTTGCTTGCTGCAGCGATAGCAGGATCTGGGTATTTCGCCAAAAACTTAATCCACAAACATCACACCAAACCCACAAATCTTTCTTCGGAAAATCTTGATTTACCCACAGAATGTGATGAAGATACTTCAGTAATTGATGAAGAATCATCGTCGATTTTTAGGTTTTCTAGTTCTCCTAACGACTCGAAGAATGTTCGGAAGAAGTTAGGGCGTAATCGAGTAAATCACGAGAGAAAAATTGGGTCTGAGAAGATAATTGGGGATGTTTTATTTGATGATCGTAAGAAGAATGTGAAGAAATTTGCTGTTTGTTTGAAGAAGAGGCGTATAGGGAGAAATGCGTCTGCTAGATGTAATCCGTTTGATGTTAAAGGTAATCTCATTCACCTGTTGATTTGAAGTTTCTTTAACATATACTGTTTGATTTCATCTTTCATCATTGATATCTAGAACCCTAGAGTAATTATGATACCTTCGTGGTTGTTGACACAAGAAAGCTATCAATCTGCAAGTATTTGATTATTGCATTTTGTCCTCATTAAAGTACGATGAAGAAGATGATAGCTTTATCCTACTTTTACTTGTATTGTTGTTTGTTACTTGTATTGTTGTTTGTTAAGGGTTCTGCTGAGGACACCGAAGTGTTTTTGGGGAGAAACCGGATCTAACCGTCACGGTTAGGCTTAACCTTGAGGGTTTGAAACCTAAAGGTTACGGTTAGCTAAACCGTGACACTTTGTGATATTTTTTTGAATCTGATTTCATCTTGATTTGATTTGGTTAAAAAAATTCTAAAAATAATGAACATCTAATAATAATAATAATAATAACAATAATATTTTTATACTAAAAATAATAAACTTCTAATTATATTATGTAAAAAGAAAATAAAACATCACGGACACGTACGTGTACAAGCCGTGACGTTTTAAAGCTATTCTAAACCATCTCTAAATCGATTACGATCATCTATATAATAATAATGATGATGATGATGATAAAAAGAAAATAATAATATACTCTAATAAAAGTAATAATTATAATAATAATAATATTTTTATTGTTTGTAATGGTAATTGTGTAACAGTAATAATAATATTTTTTATACTAATAACGATAAAGATCTAATTATATTGTGTAACAAGAAACTAAAAAGTCACGGTTAAAAATTATAATAATTACTCTTGAACATACACACACATCAACATATATACACATTAAGAGAAAATACTATTCGTAGATGTATATTCAATCATATATAATAAACTCTAATAATAATAATAATAATAATAATAATAATGATAAATAATAATAATAATAATAATAATAATAATAGTAATAATAATAATAATAATAATAATAATAATAATAATAATAATAATAATAATAATGATAATAATAATAAATAATAATAATAGTAACAAAAGGTCACGGTTAATAATACTAATAATGATAAATAATAATAATAGTAACAAAAGGTCACATTTCGACCAAACCATGACCTTTTAGGATATTTATTTGAGTATGATTTCATCTCGATTAGTGCATCTACTCTATCCACATATGTGACGGTTTGGTCAAACCGTCACTATTTTTTTAACCCGATCCCTACATATGGACATTCTCTGAATTCTAACCGTCACGGTTAGGCCTCACAGTGAGAGTTAGTTTCTACACCGGACCTAACCGTCACGGTTAGTCCAAACCGTGACCTTTAGGTCGGGTTTTCTCCAAAATTTCTACGGTGTCTCCAGAATTTCCGTTTGTCAATTTGCTTTTTAGTGTTCATCAAATTGATGGGACATCAAAGAGTTGATTGATTTTCATTTGTTTTAAGCGTATAGGGTCGAATACATTGGAAATGAGAAAAATTTAAGGGTTTGTCAGAGGGCTATACGCCTCAGAGGGCTACAACACATATATGGCTATACGACATGTATAACGAATTTCAACACTTACTACGAGGAAGAATTCAGGGGGCTGTCAGAGGGGTTATACGCCTCGTATACCTATACGACATGTATGGTGCTATATGGCGCGGATATAAATTTGGAGTGTTGATTTATAATCATGGGATCTCTAGATACCGGGCCCTTTTTATCATTAATTTGGTTAGCTTTATATTTAGTTGGTTAGCTTCATGATTATTATTTTCATTTTAATCTCTCTATATTGAGAGATTTGGTTTTCAGTTGCTCAATGTACACAAATAATATCATTTGTCAATATTTTTTATGAACAAGGTTTCTCATATGTTTGATTTATTACACTTCGTTTCAAGCTACACGTTGCTCCAAACATTCAACTTGAGTGGGCATGTTAGCGGAGTTTATTTTCTTTTATATAATTATTATTTGATTTATCATTTATCAATAAATTTGTTTGCTTGTTATTATTATATCTATAGTTATAAATATTAGGATAAATGTTTTCTCATATCATTAGTTGGTTAGCTTTGTTATTATTGGTTATATTGTAATCTGTCTATATACAAAGATCTGGTTTTCAGTTATTCAATGTACACATATAATATTATTCATTAATGTTGTTTTGATTCTCTTTGAATTCTTTCATATGTATTCAGACAAATCATCTTTTGGTTATGGAGTTGGAGTTGGCATGATGTACATGATGTCAGCTGGGAAAGCCGAAATCGAGAGGCTAAATGCAGCAGTAGACGAGACTGCTAAAGTTGTTCAAGAGTTAAAAGCTGAAATTTCAAAAAGGAAATTATTGTGTAATTCGAACGTTGAAAATACCGCGAATATCAAATGGGGTCAATCTGTTTTCGAGAAATCTGATGTGGGGAATGATGTTAATGGAGCTTATGGTTTTTCTGTGACTGATGAAGGTGAATATGCAAGCAGCATTCTGACAGAAGAACCACATAGAGATGTGGTGGAAATGGAGCAATTAGAAGCAGAACTTGAATCTGAGCTGCTAAAGCTTCAAGTGTCTACCGAGCCATCATCTCTTCAGGTAATTCTTCTTACAAGATACGTGTATTTGTATAAATCGACATGGTAACACCCTAGACATTTCTCACGATAATGCTAGGTTTTCATACAAAATGTCCACCCTTCAAATACGAAAGACAAATTTTGGTCACATTGGTTGTGGATGAGAAGAAAGCTCCACAGTTAAACATGCGGGGCATACTAATTATTAATGCATACTTTATTTTCATATTTCATCTTTACTGTATCATTACTGTTACTATAAAAAAACAATAGCTTTTGCTACAAACATACTTGTGGCAAATTTGTCGCAAAATGCATGTGATATCTTTCGACAACTTTGCCACAAAACTTCTCACAAAATTGCGACAATGCCTTTGTCGCTAATTTGCGACAATATTCACTTTTGTGGATTTTTTGTCCGAAATTGGGTGAACGTTTAGTGTTTTTTGGCTCTTGTTGAAAAGTCATCGGAATCTAGTTGCAAATATCGTTTTATGGCAAACTTGTCGCAAATGCTTGTGGGTAAAAAACCTCTTGATGTAGCAAATTCTTGTAGTCTACTTTATATAGTTCCCAATGTAATATGCAAGTGTTGTTGATGACTATACATTTATCAAGAACATTATCTATGTATTATTTACCATCTTACATTTGATACCATTTTTTCAGCTTGTAATTTTAAGTCATAATCAATCTTACTTAACTATTTCTGACTATATATTGTTAATGCTCTACAGAACAGAGCATCAACTGAGGATCTCTCCAAGCCACAAGATCTTGATTTGGAAATTAATCAATGTAATGGTGTAATGCCAAATGAACTTGATCAGAAACTAAGCCATTTGCTAATCAAGCAACAGGAAAGTCAAATCGTTGACTTGGAGTCTGAACTGCAACACACTAACTCAAAGCTCATGGAGAAAGAATCAGAACTCCAAGCATTAAAGGACTGCGTTAAACGCCTCAGTGACTTTTCTGTAACATGTCCCTCAGGTACACCTTTGACCTTTCGAGTCAAACTTTTGTGTAGCAGTTGTAATGTTTGACTCGCAATACAGTTCAAATAGCTGACCAATAAAGATTTGCCAGTATTTATAAAATGGTTTTTCTGAAGCTGAAACTTTATCTTCTACAGATGAAGAAACAGAAGGCCAGTTTGATGAAACTTATAACAAGATGATATGTGGGAACAGAAGATCAATGGCTGGGATCAAAAGGGCAATGGACTTTGATTGAAATGCTTTTGTGCATATGCTAGCCTAGCTACATTGTATTCCACGACGAAACTGTAAATTTTTTTAGAATTTAAAGGTTTATCTTAGGTATTTGATAGGTTTCTTTATTAGATTTCATTGCAGGTAACAGACTTTCTTGTTTTCTTTTGGTTTATGGAATACTTCGTCGTTTAAAACAGCTTAGTTTTTCTGTTGTTGATCTTGATAAGCTATAAAATGGATGATCCAACCATCTTCAGTTGTAGATATGCATAAAATGAGACTTGAGTGTCATTCAGTTCGATACATAACTAATTCTAAATAGAGAACTATAAGAAGTATAAGAACACTTGTCTGGTTGTACATGTATGTATATGGTGGTTATTGTCTGGTTGTACATGTATGTATATGGTGGTTATGTAAACTATATACCATCTTTTTTCATCTCCTCCATGATATCTTGTGAGTGTATGTATTGTATATAAGTGCTTATGTTGTTTACATGGTTTTGTATGCAAAATTGGTTTTGTATTTGAAAATGTGTTACAGTGACATTATCCTATGGAATATATGCATCCATGCTTTTAAAAACGTGAAATCTCCTCTGTCTTTGACCGATAGTTTGAACTTTGACGATACACGATGATTTTGCTAGAATAGACAAGCCCTTTAAGCATGGGCAGCCTAAAACAATGCAGTTTTATTTTATTGTTGTAGTAACATTGTTCAAGCCATGGTGTGAGCCTAATGAAAGTTTAGAAATGACATTTTGTTCCATGCCAAGAAGGCTAAAGAAGAAGTATATCAAATGATGTTCACGTATTCTCTTTTTGTGTTTAATTCACAACCAAACATCAAAGAATATATGAATAACATATGTCCTTAAACAGTAAACACTTTATGATTGTTCTGGTTAGCTTTGCAGGAGAATCATATGATTTGATATGAGGTTCTATCAAATGATTTTTGAAATTTGCTTCTGTTTTGTTTTATATTAAACTAAAAGGTTTCTTAATCTTTTATTAATATAAGAGATAACTTTATAAAACAATAACTAAGTTTCAGGATTGTTTTAATAAGATCATTCATAAATTTATTTGTTACAATTAGGTTACTTATAAATTTATTTGTTAAAATCAGGTCACTTATAATTTTTTATGTTTCGATTAGGTCATTCATAATTTTCTTTCGTCTCAATTAGGTCACTAAAGTTTATGAAATGTTCTAATTAAGTCACTCATAAATTGTAAAATATTTTTAAAATATTGAAATATTTAAAAAATTTAACAATATTTATAAAGAACCAAATTATTTTAAAAAATTTTGTGAATTATTTAAAACTTTTGAAAAAATGAGTGAACTAATTGAAACACTCTTAAAACTTTAATGACCTGACAGAAACAAGTAAAAGTATGAGTGATTTGATTGAAACAAATAAAAATACGAGTAGCATAATTGAAACACCCTTAAAACTCGTTTACTATTTTGTAAAGAGATTGTTGTAGTTAGGAATAGAATCATAGATGGTGAACTAGGCTATTTCGATCATTTTCCTTCAATTGTCTTGTTTTTAAACAAACTAGTAGTATGTGGTGTTAAGTATAGGATTGATGCTAAGGTGTTTTCCTTAAGTTGTTTGAAGTTGGTAACAACCTAACTGATTCGACCCGACTTAACCCGTCTCGATTTTTCAAATTCTGTCTTATCTTTTGGTCATTCTATATCAAATGAGTTAGATTGTCAAATAATTGATGGTGTCTAGTGTTGGTTTCGACAGGGGCTTGTTTTATTGTGGGGTCAAAAGACAATTTCTTGATTGAGTGCAAGAAAGGAAATAATTTCTGAAATACATGGTGACATTTAGTTTTTGGAGTGTTGGGTAAACTACTACATGATGTGTCAATTCATAGTTTGTGGAATTTCCTATAATATATCAGTTTTGGAGTTTCATATGGTTATGAGCCTAAAGTGTGGTGGGGGTAGTTTTGTAAAATTACCAAAATTGAACCCACCCATGTAAATACTATATATTGGATTATATAGGAACATAGATACTATAAAGGAGAAAGTGGGAGCCATCTCTTGATTTTTATTTTTTTTGCCTTTTCCTTTCAATTATGGAGTGATGTTCTTTTACCCTTTTTTACATGATATAATAGAATAGTTCTAAATTGTATGGAAAATCTTGCTTGAAAATGAATAAACTAAGTTGGTTAAACTTTGATCACTTACTAACTAAAAGGTTATACTTAATGAAGAGATGGAGGTGTATTTTAGGTTATTATTTAATTAAAATAAAAAGATTTTGGGTTAATAGTATACATAGCAATTAAGAATATTATTTTTATTTTTAATTGAATCCTGTAGTGCTTATATGAGTTTTTTTTCTAAAAAGATTATGTATCAAAATAGTGTAGTTAAAAAACATATACTAAATAGTGTTGATGGAAAACGTATCTACTAAAATAATATAGTTAGACAACGTTATTGTTTCACACTCATAATTTTACTGGATAATTTATAGAAAGAAATTATATGATACTTATTCTAGAATAATGGTTTCTTTAAGATATTCAAAACGTAATTTTCAATTTGAACTTTTGAGAGTTTTCATAAATAAATTTTAATTTCTTTCACGGTTTTTTTAATAGAAGTATATAAAAACTATTCATATATACATAATAAAACAAAAGATAAATGAAATCATAAAAAAATATGAAGTGGTTATCAAATCCTTTAACATTGTGGCGGCATCGTACGCGCAAGTACACACAATGATAAAGTATAGACAAACAATCGACCCGATTTGTCTCCGCTCCAAATTCGAATTCAAATAATATATCAAAGTTGACAAGTCATATTCGAATTCAAATAATCAAATATAATATTATTTAATAAACAAATATCATTATTATTTAATTATTACTATTATAATTATATAATTCAATAAATAAATATATTGTTATTATAATTATTTTTTATTTATATTATTAATATTCATTTCTATTTAATTAATATCGGAGTAATTACGAATCTTTTTCTACTCAATAAAACGATTACAATGAAATATTTTATGGGAAAATTATTCAAATAATAATTGACTAATCAAATTTTCAAAAATAGCATGTGATAGCAACAAGACGCTTTCACATTGCAATTTATCTTATGACCCGTAATATCAAAGTATTTTGTACCGCCGATATCACTGGCCGGAGATACACACATGTTGTATCAACAAACAAAAAAATTAATATTTTTAAAAATAGACACCATAAGGTTGTGTTTAATCAAGATAAAAATAAACTAAATAAATATATTGCTAAAAAGAGATACCACATGGCCGTCAATTCGGTTAACAGTTTGCATCATGAGAAACCGACATGTTTTGTTTGGTTTACATAAACTAAAACAAGTTAAAGAAACAAGACAAATTAGATTTTAGTAATTCAAACTATTATTCATTGACTGATAATAAATCATACTATTAATTTGACTGGTAACACCCCGAACTTCTACTTTTATTATTAACGATAGCCCCAGTAACATAATTAGCAAATATTGACGTTTGATTTTTACATGATTTCATTTAAACTAATGACTATGAACAAAATAAAAAAAATCATACAAACTAAATCAAGCCTAAAATAAATACAAATTAAATGTTAATGTATGATAATAATGCTATTATGATTGAGATTCGTAGTAAAAATAAAAGTTAGGAGTCACTGGTCAAATTAATAGTATATTATTATCAGTCAATGGGTGATAGTTTGAATTATTAAAATTTAATTTATATTTAATAGATGATTAAGCATTTTTTATTTTATTCTTAAAATCCAATTTGTTTTTAAAGACTTTAAAAGAAATAGAAAGCATTTCCTTTTTAAAAAGGTTAAAGAACTCGTAAACATTTATATTCCAATACATTTAAAAAGATAAAAATATTTCAGGAAAATTAAAAGAAGAATTCTATTTGAAAACATTTCTAAAAGTTTAAAAAGATTTCTAATAGAATTAAAAAATATTAGAATAACTTTTATAAACCATCCAATAAATATGGAAGTGAGAAACAATAATGTTTAAAAAGACAATATTTTGGTAAAATATTTTTCCAACTACATTATTTGGGTACATAAGTTTTCTAACTATACAATATTAAAAAAATCTTATTTTTTGTCTAATTGGAATACATATAATATAGTAGTTTGGGAAAAGAAATAGACGTTTAAGGATTGAATTACAAATAAAAAGGGTCAATATAATTATTAAAAAATGTTAAAATTTAGCTAGATGCTTTAGAAGATGAATTTTAAAATGTTTATTTTTAGTAATCCTCATACATAAAGTGTATTTATTTGAAGCAAGTTGTAATAGTTTGATATTAGTGTCCTTGTATTCTATTATTATTATTATTATTATTATTATTATTACTATTATTATTATTATTATTATTATTATATATTATTATTATTATTATTATTATTATTATTATTGCTATCATTATTACTATCATTATTACTGTTATTATTACTGTTATTATCACTGTTATTATTACTGTTATTATTACTGTTATTATTACTGTTATTATTACTGTTATTATTACTGTTATTATTACTGTTATTATTACTGTTATTATTACTGTTATTATTACTGTTATTATTACTGTTATTATTACTGTTATTATTAGTGTTATTATTAGTGTTATTATTATTGCTATTATTATTACAATTATTACTATTATTATTACTATTATTATTACTATTATTATCACTATTACTATTATTATCATTATTATTATTATCATTATAATTATTATTATTATTATCATTATCATTATTATTATTGTTATTGTTATTATTATTATTATAATAATAATTATTATTATTATTATTATTATTATTATTATTGTTATTGCTATTATTATTGCTATTATTATTACTATTATTACTATTATTATTACTATTATTATCACTATTATTATCACTATTATTATTATTATTATCATTATCATTATTATTATTATTATTATTATTATTATTATTATTATTATTAATTTCAGATTTTGGTTTAAAAAAATATTTGTAAGAGAATTTTCTTGGGGTTGTCATGTCCATAAGACCATACATTGTCCCATGAAAGTAACAAAGTATATCTTGTAAAAGTGAGTCCAAACATAACCTTACAAGAACTTTTCTATTTTACATTACTTGTATGATAGAAACAATACTATTTATGTTTCTCATTATTAAATAAATAACTTTAAATAGTATGATATATTAGCATATGTCAATTTGAACTTAGTTATTTAAATAACTATTTCATATTATAATCTACCAATAACGTAATAGTAAAATAAGAAAAATCATTACAACAGAAAACAAATCAAATTAATTAAATGATTTGATAATGACTAATGTATACAAATATATAACCCTGCCAGTTATAATTTATAAATTATGGGTGGGGTTTGGTTCGATAACAAAATCAATTAATAACGGTGGTAAAACTCTTTTTAAGATTAAAGGTTTAAGTCTTGTTTATAAAAAGTTGTTGTAATTTGTTGTTGTATAAAATTAAAAGTATGTTGGATAATGTGAAGATTTTCGTTCTAAATACTAAAAAACTAGAAAATTAAGTCTGAAACTAAAATTCCAAACAAATAAATGAATAAAAAAAGGCAGTATTATATTTTTAATAGATACAAACTTCAATGGAAAAAGTACTAAAATAATAAATATTCTTGACATCCAAATCTGGTGCCTTTTTGAGTAAAAAGTTGTCTGATTGCATCCAACCGTGCAACGATAACCAAATAAATTGAAATAAAATGTGCAAAATCCATAAACGTATTACTTTATTCTACATTTTGATTTGATATAGTTAAATGAAATACAGAAAGAAGATATGACAAATGGATACATCTCTGCACAATTGTGGCTGGCTTCAGACTGAAACAAATCAATGTATATTTAAGAATTGGACGACGATTTAAATTTAAAAAGATTTTATAAGTACAAATTATGTAGAACAAGTAAAAACACACACACACATAAAATTAAATTAGTTGTATTATTTTATTGTATATTAAAATTAAACAGGAAATTTGTATTTTTCTTTCTCATTATGGTACGAAGATGAGTTTAGATCAATAGATTATCTTTGAAAGCAAATGGTATAAATACACACCGAATTCATAAAATTTAAATTAGAGATACAATCACTAATTTTTCTCAAACCATAGAACAAGAAATATAGTTTATGCTTAATACAACCCTTAAGTTAGAGTAAAATTACTAAATATTAACTAGAGTATGATCTTTTATTGTTCTTAAATGGGGTGATATTTTTTTCTCCATGTCAACTACATTATTTCATTATGTCTAATATCGGATCATTGTGTTTTATGTTTTATGTTTTATGTTTTACATTATTTAGTGTTATTTTTATCATTATTTTCATATATTATGTAAATTATTTTTTATTTTATCATTGTATTTTCTTACCATGTACACAATGATATTATTTCACTATTATTTTTATAAATGTGTTTTATATTTTATATCATACTGTGTTATTTTATCATTGTTTTTTAACGCATCAGATTAATTAAATATTATTTATCATCATGTTTTACGTACTAGAAGTACCCAAAACTATTATTTCACAATTATGTTTTTTCAAAATTTTTCATTTTAGTAAAACATAATAGTGTCTAGAAATACATAATTACGAATGAAAATACACAATAAACTGCAGTGAATACACATGACGAGCAGAAATCATATGAGCTGAAAAATATAATATTTTTTATATAACGATACTATACTATTTTTAAAGATAAAAAATGTTCGGTTTTATGGTACAATTAAAAAAATAAATATTGTATATAAAAGTTATAAACTATTAAAAAATGAGAGAATTTGGAAAAAAAAATCAACTAAAATAGTCATATTTTCAACGGTTGATTAAAAAAATTGATAGTTTAAAATATTTTCTTACAATTTTTAGATTTAAAACATTGTTATTCGAGCCCTTAACTATTAATTAAGTTTGAGAATTGTTTTAATGAGGTGAGATAATTTTAAGTCTTAAATATTTTAAGTTTTCAGGTTTTTTAAACTGATGCGACTTTTTAAACCACTAATTAAAATAAGCGAATTATAAAACTTAAATTAATATTTTGATGAGTTTTATAAGTAATATATCTAATTTATTTATTTTAACTGGCCATAAAATGATGTTAATGAATTTAGTAATCCAAAAAATATGTTTTACTTTCATAGAGTTCAATAGTAATACAATTCAGCTAATCCGTTTTGCATGTAATTAAATATTACTATGAGATTGTTTGTCTAATTGTATCAATGTGTATTGGTCTAAAAGATTAAGGGTTCAAGTTCTGTCGTGAACAGGTGGTGCAGATTTAAGAAGAGGTTTAGAAAGCCTGTACAGTGGCGAAACCAAATTTTTTTTTTTCTATGCTCAGTATTTTTCAGATTTTAAATTCTAAAAACCTAGATATCATTTTCAGGTTGTTTCAATGGTTGGCTCGGGTCAGCCACAAAATAAAAATACATAATCATTAGATTAAAAACACAATGAAAAAATAATATCATTAAAATATAAGAAAATATTTTTTTTAGTTGTTCGTAACAAGTTTTCATGCTTTGAAATTGATCAATCATATCTTGAATAGTACATTTTGCAACGAACTCTTTTTCAATATAGCAAATGCGAACATCATTCAATACTTCTCACTCATTCAGTTTCGTAACTCCGTCTTTAATTGAAAATTAGGCTTTATCTTGGCTTTTTAATTAATAAATAGGTAATATAAAATGGGAACTAGGGATTTGACATTTTTATTCTAGTACACATGAATATTTATTTAAATCATTATATAACTTATTAATTACTTTTTTTTAACTCACAATAAACTTATTTAATGTTTTAAAGACATGTAAATATGGTGAGTTCTTGGTTTCAAATCTCACTCTCAGTCAAATTACTTAGAGTTAAGTTAAAAGATTTTTCATTTATGGGTTCCACTTTAGAGGATTGGGGGTGCGATCACGATTTGAAAACAAATAGGTGAGTGTGATTAAAATAACACATATCATCTGAAGCAGTGTTTTGCAATTCAAAATAAAGTAGTTGTCATAATTATTTTTGTAAAGAAAAAAATGTTGTCAGTCGTAAAAAGGATCGATACCGTTCGAAATTCACGTATAATACGTGCGATCACGGTTTGAAAACAAATAGGTGAGTGTGATTAAAATACAACTTCTTGTGGATTGACACATAGACCACACTTCTTCACCACAAACGACTAGACTTTCTCTTCCCTCCTTTCATTAATCAAACATTCTCCATTTCTAGACGATCTTTTGAGAGTCCCTTTCCTTCTCGTCTCTCTTTAACAAGGCCTTAACGTAGGCATTCGTGAAGCTAATAACCATCCATTATGGATGTTAGGGCGTTGATGAGTGCATATGTGGAATCAACCAAATGAGGACTCTTTGAAATGGCTATGTTATACTTAGATGGAAGATAGTGGTTTAGCCCTCTCAATAACCACCGCCTGACCTTGTTGTATAAGGGAAGCGGGAGATGAAGGGAGTGATCCCACTCATCTTGTGGTAAGATTCTTATACACCTACACACATCTAACCTTGAATAAAGATTACTGAAGAATGGAAAAATGATCTGTTGTTTACGTGAAATGAGTAAGTGTGACCATTTTTTTTAATAATAATAAGATGTACACATGTTTTAACTTTAGCAGTTTAAACTAAGGAGTGAAAGTAAACGCCCAACACCCGTCCGACCGCGCGTCACCATGTTCACTACAAAAAAAGCCGCACCCCTCTCACATCCCACGAGATATCGTTCTACGCCCGTGAGCTACCTACGTGACACTCACACAGGTAATATTAGAAGTGTGCATGGTGCGGTTCGGTGCAGTTAATATAATTTTTGAAACCGAAACCGCGAGTTCGGTTAATACAATTATTTTAACCGCAACCACAACCGAAATTTCGGTTAACCACACTTCGGTTAACCTCCAGTTATGGTTAATTTGCGCTTAATTCGGTTAATTAACGAATATATTTAAAATGTGCTTTTGAACCAAAATATTAACTAATAAATTGTTGTTAGGATAGTTTTGGACCAATTTATAAGGGTGTGCATGATATGCTTCGTTTTTAAGGTCTTGCTAAAACCGAAACCGAAGTCGGGTTGTGCATACAACAATGTGTGTGTGCTCATTTTGCATTGTTTCTGTTTGTTTATGATGTTTCTTCTACACAAAACAGAATCCATTATGTAAATATATTTTCATAAATACGAATTAAAAATGATGAATATATGAAATTCTAGTAAAATCATGAGAAGTATTGTAAATTAATTATATATAATTGACATTCGGTTCGGTGCGGTTAATGCGGTGAATTTGCACATCAAAACCGAAACCGAACTGCAATGTGCGGTTAATCGGTTATGCTTAACCGAACCTTCGGTTAATTATTCGGTTTGGTTAATTTGGTTTGATTAATACGGTTAAATCGGTTATGGTTCGGTTAAATCGGTTTTTCGCTCACCCCTACGTAATATATTAACACATGTACTTAGTAAAAGCTTATGGTGAAAGCAACATACTAGCATATACTAAGGTAGATCTTTGTCACATATAACAATAATATATCCAAACCAAACAAACACTCCTATATCAACCACCATCAAACCACCATCCTCCCCCCCACCCCACCCACACACACACTCCCCCACCCACCCTCTCTCTCTCTCTCTCTCTCTCTAAAACCTCCATATTGACGAGGCTAGAGAGAGAACCCAAAACCACATATTCACTTCAAAATCAACAAAACACACACTCTATCATCATCATCTTCATCTTCTTCTTCATCAAAACACACACTAACTGTGTGTTCTCTGCAACTTCTTGTTCCAGCCCACCACTTACAGTCACTATATGAGCAAAAAGGTGTGATCTTTATGATCTTTAAATGATCTTTAAAGATCAAAATGAACAAACTAATAAAACCCATATCAAGCCCAGGAAGAACAGACAAATTCCCACCGCCATTGATGAGGTTTTTAAGGAGCAACGTGGGTAACAAAAGTAGAAGACGATCACGTGCCAGCCCTATGTTTGTTAAGAAGAAAAGCGCAGTAATCGAGACCACACAAGAGCCTTCGTCACCTAAAGTCACGTGCATCGGTCAAGTACGTGTCAGACGGTTGAAAAACAAGAAAACAACCGTCGCCACCACCGCCAACCACCGCCAACGCCACCGTCACCGCCGCCGCCTCTGCCGGTGGTTCAGAAAACTCAAACCCAAATTGTTTCTCACCGTTTGGAGCAAATGGGTGTCGTTTTTCCGATGTGGGTGTTGTGAAAACTCCGGCGAAAGACATGATTATCCGGCAAAAACTCCGTCACCGATCAACGCCGGCGATAATGGCGAACAACAAGAAGATGAAGATGAAGATGAAGATGTGAGATTAGATGAAGATGTGAGATTAGATGAAGATGTGAGATTAGATGAAGGTGGTGATATTAATCAGGGGTTGATGCAACGATCATTGCCGACGACTGCGTTATTGTTGACGAGATGCAGATCTGATCCGTACAGATCGTCTTCATTAGGGAGTATCTTTCAAGAATCAACACTGGTGATAACAGGGGAAGGTGAAGTTGCAGAGGAATTAAAGGATTTGAAGGTTGAATCAACAACGGTGAAAGCAGGGGGAGATGAAGCTGCAGAGGGGTTAAAGAATTTGAGTGTTGAATCAACAATGGTGAAAACAGGGGAAGAAGAGATTGCAGAGGAGTTAAAGAACATGAAGGTTGAATTAACAATGGGGAAAACAGGGGAAGTTGAAGTTGCAGAAGAATTAAAGGATTTGAAGGTTGAATCAACAATGGAGAAAACAAGGGGAGATGAAGTTGCAGAAGAATTAAAGGATTTGAAGGTTGAATCAACAATGGTGAAAACAGGGAAGATGAAGTTTCAGAAGAATTAAAGGATTTGAATGTTAAATCAACAATGGTGAAAACAGGGGAAGATGAAGTTGCAGAGGAATTAAAGGATTTGAAGGTTGAATCTAAAAGCATTAATGTAGGTGATGAGTCAAAATTAGTCAAAGGATCGCCATTGATTCTGAGCAGGTGTAAATCGGAACCTGCAAGAAGATGGGATCAACTTCTTAAGGAAGTTTGACTTGTTGGTTTTTACCTAATTAACTGTGATTAATCAGTTATTTTTGTTTTGTTTTTGAGTTTAGATTAAGTTTTTATTTTGTTCAAATAATATATTTTTTAAACTTTTTATAATATATTTTATATTTTGCCAAAACATCTGTAGAATAACTGGGTTATATGTTGCATACATCACCTGCTTCTATACTGTAGTTTATAGATCTGTAAACTATCGTTTATATCACTGTAAACTGCAGTTTACAAAGTAAACGACCGTTTACCATTTTGTAAATTGTAGTTTACTTTTTTTTTTAGATTTTTTACATGGTGTATGAATTAAAAATCACATGTGAAAATGCTTATCATTTTAAACTTGTAAAGAATGATGAGGTATTTTTAAAAGTATCCTAAACTATCTTAACCATTAACATTAATCAATCACAAAATGCCTATCTTATTTTCATTCAAAACTAATTTTTAGAGCTAAAACTTGAAGTTTTTCTTTCTCTCTCTCTTTCTCTCACCGACAGCATCACCAACGTTCAAATCACCGACCACAACACCCCCACCGGCGACCTCCGCCGGCCAAAGCCTCACCGGCGACCTCCGCCGGCCAAACCCCAACCGGCGACCTCCACAGACCACATCACCCCCCCCCACCGGCGATCTGTGCAACACCTCAGCAAGATCTGTGAACAGTGCAATCGCCCCCCCACCCACCACATCACCCCCAACCGGCGATCTGTGAACAGTGCAATCGCATTCATCGCCATTAGCAAGATCTGCTACTCTCGGCTTTCTCTCGATCGACAACACCTCACCCGAGAGCATCGCCTTCCCGGTACTCATCATCTCCAGCGACTCTTCTCTCACATCGAAGAAGCCCATTCGATCTGCTGGTGGTGATTCGTTGTTGTTGTAAACACAAGACTGCGCTCCTCCTCCTTCTCTAACCCTACCTACCACCGCCTCCACCGGTCAGCGAAAACCCGGACCAGTAACAGCAGCATAAACGAAGAACCCTAAATTGGGTGTACATTGGGTGAGATCGTTCTATCTCGGGTTTACATATCTGTTTTTACTCGTCTTTCATTATATCTTTAACTATACCTTTAGTTTATATCTGTTAGTTTAGATTGTTTAGCTGAGTTAGGGGTACCAGCACTCTGATTTTTAAATAGCTACTTGTTCGTGTAATTTGGGTGAGATCGTCCCGTCTCGGGTCTTATCTCTGCTTCTAGTCTGCTCTATTTATATTTTTCGTTTGGACTGATTGGACTGACTGGCTGGGTTAGGGGTACCAGCACTCTGCTTTTAAATAAGGACTTGATTGTGCCAGTCACATTGTCTTGTGATTTAATATATTTCTGTTGCTGGTTGTAATTGTGTTCGTCTGTGTTTTGTTGACCATTGCGTGTGTGACTGCTTTTGTTTAAGCTTTATTAGTGTGGCATCCTCTTTTTAAGGTGTGTCTTGTCACGTTGGGTGAGTAAGGTATAATAGATAACAGGAGACATTATGTTGTCCTGAGATCATGTACGGTGACGAGAGATGCAACTACAGGGAATAAGGGTTATAAATTACGAGTGGCATCGTGGAATGTAGGAACACTTACTAGTAAGTTATTAGAGATAATAGATGTGTTAAGGAGCCGTAAGGTTCAGATAGCGTGCCTCCAGGAGACTAGATGGCGGGGTGGGAGGGCAAAGGAGTGTAATGGGTATAAATTATGGTATTCATGGTCAGATGGAACAAAAAATGGAGTAGGTTTTTTAGTTGCTAAAAAACTTCAGTATAATGTAGTGGAGGTTAGAAGAATCGATGATAGATTTATGTTGTTAAGGATAGTAATAGGAGACGAAGTAGTGGCTGTAGTTAGTGCGTATGCACCGCAAGTTGGATTAGGGGATACGGAAAGAAAGAAGTTCTGGGAGAGTTTAGATCACGTTATGGGAGACATACCCCGAGAAGAAAAAATATTCACAGGAGGAGATTTTAATGGGCATATCGGTAAGGACAACGATCATTTCCCGTCGGTGCATGGAGGCTTTGGGTATGGTCTGAGGAGTGACGTCGGTAGGGAGCTTCTTGACTTTGCATTAGCGCATGAACTAAGCATCATAAATTCGTTTTTCAAGAAAAGAGAATCGCATCTAATTACGTTTAGCAACGGCGGGAGACACACACAGATAGATTATTTGCTGATGAGGAGAGAAGATCGTAGCTCGTGGAAGGACTGCAAGACAATACCGGGACAGACAGTAGTCACTCAACATCACATGTTGGTGGCAGATCTATGACTGAAGAGAGCAATTGTCCAACCAACTAAGAGAAGTAGACCTACGATCAGATGGGGACAACTCAAAGACGAAAAGATTACCATCTTTAGAGATAAAATCATACCAATGAACCTGAGTGGGCCACAGGAAGACGCCAACCAAAAGTGGGAGGCTATGGCAACTAGAGTCATTCAAGCAGCTAAAGAAACGCTTGGGACTACAACAAATAGGAAAATCGGTCATAAGGAATCCTGGTGGTGGAACGAAGATGTACAGGAGAAGATAAGAATTAAACAACAAAGTTTTAGAGAGCTTTTACGCTGTAATAATGAGGAAGAACGAGCAGAGCTAAAAGATAAATACAAAGAGGCTAAACGAGAGGCAAAAAAGTCTGTGTCAGAGGCAAAGAACACAGCATACGAGAGGATGTATAAGCGATTAGAGACGAAAGAGGGTGAACATGACATATTTAAGATTGCCAAGGCAAGGGAACGTAGTAGACATGACTTGAGATTGGTGAAGTATATAAAGGCCGCGGATGGAAAGGTCTTGGTGAGGGAGAAAGACATCAAGGGGAGATGGAAAACTTACTTCGATAACCTTTTCAACATAACGAACCGTAATCAACAAACGGAGATCGATGAAACAAATCAAACGATGCAACAAAACAAGTGTTATTGTAGAAGCATCACAGTCGATGAAGTTAAGAGAGCTTTAAAGAAAATGGGAAGGGCTAAGGCGGTGGGGCCAGACAACATTCCGATTGAAGTGTGGAAGTGCCTTGGAGATGAGGGCCTACAATGGCTAATGGGCTTATTCAACACTATCTTTAAGACAGGAAAGATGCCAGAGCAGTGGAGAAGTAGTGTCATAGTCCCCATATATAAGAAAAAAGGAGATGTCCAATGTTGCGCAAATTACAGGGGAATAAAGCTATTGAGTCACACGATGAAGCTATGGGAAAGAATTGTTGACATGAGAATTAGACGAGAAACTCAGATAGCGGTAAACCAATTTGGATTTATGCCAGGACGCTCTACAACAGAAGCTATACACATCATAAGGAGGATAATGGAGAAATATATAGAAAAGAAAAGAGACCTACATATGGTATTCATTGACCTAGAAAAAGCCTATGACAGTGTGCCGCGGAAACTCATCTGGGAAAGTCTACGACTTCGAAAGGTACCAGAGAGGTATATCAAAATAATAAAGGATATGTATGACGGGGCAAAAACGTGTGTACGAGCACCTGTCGGAGACACAGACTACTTCCCGGTGGAAGTAGGACTCCACCAAGGATCGGCATTGAGCCCATTCCTCTTCACAGTAGTGTTGGACGAGATGACCAAGTCTATACAAAAGCCAGTCCCATGGTGTATGCTGTTTGCGGATGATATTGTCTTAATATCAGAATCTAAGACGGTGCTTAACGAGAGATTAGAACAGTGGAGAGCAGCACTAGAACGCAGGGGCTTAAGGATAGTCGCTCTAAGACAGAATACATGCATTGTAACTTTAGTGGTGAGGCCGAAGAGGACACCCAAATCAGTATCCAGGGCATGGCGGTCCCCCGGACGTCTAGGTTCAAATACCTTGGCTCGTACGTACAGGAAGATGGAGAGATACACAGCGATGTAGCATACCGTGTACAATCAGGATGGTGCAAGTGGAGAGCAGCATCAGGGATTTTGTGTGATAAGAGGTTCCCAGCCAAACTAAAGGGAAAACTATACAGAGTGGCAGTACGTCCAGCTATGTTATACGGCACAGACTGTTGGGCCATAAAGAAATCGCACGAGAGACAAATAGAGGTCGTAGAAATGCGAATGCTGAGTTGGATGTGTGGACACATAAGATTGGATCGGATAAGAAACGACGTCTTTCGCCAGAGGCTAGAGGTGGCATGTATCACAGAAAAAATAAGAGAGGGAAGATTAAGATGGTTTGGGCACGTGAAGAGGAGAACGATGGCAGCACCTGTCCGAGCAGTAGAGAACATCAGTTTAGAGGGTAGGAGGAGTAGAGGTAGACCTAGGTTGACTTGGGACGAGGTTATTAGGAGGGATATGATAGACTTGCATCTTTCTGAGAACATGATCGAGGATAGAAGTGAGTGGAGGCGTATAATTAAAATTAAGGACTTTTAGTGGGTTTTGTGGGTGGGAAGGGTATACGGTGACGTATGGCCGGACCACACACGCTAGGTGTAGTTTTCCTCATCTACCCTTTTTGGGTGTTACATGCCGTTTTTTTTATGAGCGCATTATCTAATTCTTCATGTGATATATATCTTTGTGTTGTATGCTTTGTATTATGATTGTTATTGTTATTACCTTTGTTAACGAGTCGGGGGTCTCTTCGGAAGCGGTCTCTCTATCTTTCTAGATAGAGGAAAGACTTGCCACCATATACCCCTCCCAGACTCTGCTCTCCAGCGGGATACACTGGGTATGTTTGTTTGTTTGTTTGTTTATTTTCATTCAAAACTACTCAACACTACCCTAACGATGGAGGGGCACCTGCAAGAGTATCCTACCCTAACTATGGTGTCTTACCATCTTGCAACCGTCACACATTAGTTGAGGTGGTCTGTCGCTGCGTCATCGGAGCCATGCTCACGCTTAGTGGTGTGTACAAATCGTTTTTTAGAAACTGGTTTCGGTTTCAAACCTAAACCGATTTGGTCAAAGTTGGTCAAAATCGGTTTGGCCTCAAACCGGTTCGGGTTCCAGACCGGTTTTAGGTTTGGAAATTTCAACTCTATACAAACCGATTTGGGTCGGTTTGGAAACCGGTTTGGGCTCAAATCCGTTCGCTTTTTGTAATAATCATTACAAAATAATTAAAATATAAACTATGAAATCATAAAAATAAGATTGTGAGAGATGATAAATTAAATACACAATTCATTGTTTTTATACTCACAAGACGCATTTATATATTTTTATTTGTAAAAGATATTTATGATTTATAAAATTAAAACATAGAAACATTACAAACAACTTAAAGTTAAATTCTTTTAATACTTTAACTCTTAAAAATCAAAGTGAAATACATAAAATATAAAACATTGAAACAATTCAAACGACTTAAAACTGTTTTTAAAAACATATAAAACCAGTTTGGGAATCGGGTTGAAAACCGGTTTCAGGTCCAGAACATGTGAAATCGAAGGGAAACCGGCAGTGCGGGTCGGTTTGGGACCTGTTCGGGCCAAACCGGTTTTTGTTTGAAACCGATTCCGGTTTTTTTTGCCAAACCGATTTCTTTGCCCATCTGGTTCCCGACACACTGCGTGATCATGCTGCCCAACCTCCTTGGACATTTCCATCTTTCATGCATGATCACAGTCAATGTCGTAGCTTGAACCAAACCATAGGGGGAGTGGAGGCAAAAGTAAACTATTTTAGGGGAGGCGAACTCTAAAATTTGTTAAAAATTTCCAGTATCAGATCGAAATTTACACTACCGAGCCGGAAAAAAACACTACTGACTAAAAAAAGAGAGGGGCCCTGGTCCCAATTGAAGCTTCACTAATTATCACAGTCACCTCCCTCCACTACCGTTGATATATCCCGCTCACGAACCATCTTCCATGTCTAAGTGACAAATACATCTTATTTTTTCCACCAATAAGGGTGGTGGGGGTGCTCATGTCACACCCGCCAATAAAAACATGATATATCATACCACACCATATCACATCACACTACATCAATTTAGGGAGGGAGGGGGAGATACTCACACCATACTACATTATTCCAATTTTTTTAACTTGTTTATTAAAATTATAAATTACAATAATAGTAAAACAAATTATTATTCGTCATCCGAAACCTTGATATCAACATTATCTGTAACGTGTACCATGAGATCGAATCTAAGTCTAATTTTTTTTTTTGAATTTGTGTGTATATTTTACGAGTTTAGGTTATATTTATAGTATAATTTTTTTATAAAAAATGGCATATAGCTGTTGGTTGGGTGGGGGTGGGGGTGCATCTCAAACGGTCAAAAACTCGGCGATCAAAAAGTGGGTGCTGTGGTGTTGTGGCACGGTGCGGCTACATGGCCCGACGTTAGAGTTTCATGGCATGGGGGACCAGCGGCGGTGTTGTCACGCGGCGTCGGCCCCCGCCGTGAGGCCACGAAAACGGTGCCCCCACCCCCTAAATTTCTTATGGTTTGTAATTATCATAGCATATTTCGAATTAATGATGAAAAAAATGTATTTCACAATTTAAAATCATAAATCATTGTAATCAAGGTTAATAAAAATCAAATCCAAAACTAGAACCCAAAGTTCGTGGTCTTCATTATAAGACCATCCAAATGCTAAAATTTTCACTTTCTTAACTATTAAAAAAAATTAATATGCGCTTAAGGATGTCTAATCTTCCTCTTTAGTCATTCCATCACTCGTGGGATTATACAAATTTCCCATAAGCATTCGTGTAGGGTAACACGACCCGTATATTTAAGGTATTTATTGACTTTAAAAGAAACGGATGATAGCGAACTAAAGATAATATATGACATTTGTACAATGACAACGTTGGTGTCTAAGTAGGGACCTTCAATGGTAGTTGTTAGTTACTGTCATGGCTAGTGGTGTTCAAAAAATCCGATATCCGAAAATATCCGAAATCTAATCCGTATCCGAATTCGAATAAATCGATCCGAATCCTTATTTGGATATTCGGATTGGATGTCATCCGAATCCGAATTCCTTATTCGGATTTTGGATATCACAATTTTTTTATTCGGGTTATTTGGGTTATTCGGATATCCGATTAATCCAAATAAGACTTCAACTATGTTTCTAAACTAATGCTCATTACTCAACTATCTATTATATTTTTAACTTAATACAAAAGAATATTTACACATTCTAGTCATAATCCTAAATAATTATGCAATAATCGACCGTCGTTCTAAATTAGAGATTCTAATATTCGGGTTCTATACAATTACATATTAGGTTTTAATTTTGAATTTGCGTACAAGTCAGATTTTGTTTTTTAGTTTTATATCTTTTATTGTAATTTCCTAACTTATAAAATGTTAAGAATAAAAAATAGCAAAAAAAAAAACAAAAAAGAAACAAAAAATAGAAAAAAATTGTTATTTGGTTTATTCGGGTAAATTCAGATCATTCGGATATACCCGAATCCGATCCGAATTGAATTCAGATGGATTCGAATCGGATAGAAAAATCCTTATTCGGATCGGATCGGATTTTGGATAGGGCCCTGAAATTTTCAGATCTAAATAACCCGATCCGAATAATCCTAGTAATCCATTATTCGATCCGATTAACATCCCTAGTCATGGCCTGATTTAATGATCCGCTAGAGGAACAAATTTAGTCCTTTGTCACAACAAACTAAGGTTGAGTTCTAAAGTCTCATATTTAATGTTTTATTAGAGTAACAAACAAAGATGATAAAGCTAGTGACTTAGTGATAGAATTCAGTGGCAGAGCTTGAAAATTCTCGTATTAGGGGCGGGAGCATAATTAATTTTTTAGGAGAGCAAACTCGATATTTATATAAAAATTTACACTACCGGATCAAAAATTTACACAAGCGGACTAAAATTTAACACTACTGACGAAAAAAAGATGGGTGTGGCGGCCCCCCGATCTCCACTATCCTCCACCACTGATAGAATTCTCATGTCGTCATTTACAATTGCATAAGAGGAGAGAGAGGTCGAGGGTATCAAATAACCAAATAATGAGATATTGTGCTATTTTGTCATTGTTTTAAATATATTAGATTAATTAGTTGTTAATTTATTATTGTGTTTTACATACTAGAGATACATAATAATGTTATTTCATCTTTATATGTTTTTAGAATTCTTCATTTTAAAAAAGCACAACACTATTATTAAGAATAACACAATAACATGTATTAAAGACACAATAACGAGTAACTAGCTTAAAAACATATTTTTTTGTCTTTTTATACAACAATAGTGTACTCATTTTAGAAATAAAGAAATGATCATTTTTATTGTGTATTTTTTAAAAAAAGTAGACAAAATTACAAAAAACATCATTTAGGTTTATAAAAAATTGCATGTATCATCCTTTATCTTTAAAAAATACTTTAATTATCATTTATATTAAAAAAGTACTTCAATCATCATTTATGTATACATTTTATAACAGATTACGTCATTTAGACTAACAAACGTTAATTTACTCCATTAATTCAAGGGCATTTTAGTGTTTCTACCCCTTTAAAGGACTATTTTTATAAATCTAGACCTAATTTGAAGGGTGTTTCTGTAATTAGCTTTTATTTTAAAATTTGCTATACATATAATTTTTTAAAATTATTTTATTTTAATAAAGATATACAATTAACATATATTATATAAATTAACAAATTTTTATCATAACTTTTAATAATATAAGTTATAAATAGTCAATAATTATTTAATTACTAATTGTAATATATATTATTAAATTTGTATTAATAATATTATGTTAAATATATAATTTAGAAACAAAACAACTTTTTATTAATTTAAAAAACAATATATATATATATATATATATATATTACTAATTATCAAATATATTGTGTATCATGATTTGTACCTTAGCTTTATTGGTTGTAACAACTTTTGGTTTTTTTATCTTTAATTTTTTTTACTTTTAACCATAATACTTTTACATCGATTTTAGTTTTACTCTTGTAATTTTTTACCTTCAACTTTGGTCATTTATACTTTTAATCTTTTATAAACTTTTAGTTTTACACTTCGGTCTAAATTTTACGAGTTAACAAGCCGCAATGTGCGTGCGTAATTTCACCTTTTTATGCTATTTTTCAGTTTATCAGGTACCTCAAAACGCACAAGTCCTAGATCAACTTAGTTATTGTTTTAATATTTTACGTTTCACATGCGTAGTTAATGTTTTTACTTCTATTTTCCGTTTAGTTTTATTTTTTATTTTACTTAAAACTAGAATATATTTTTAGTTTAAAAAAACACAAAAGGAACGGTTCATCAAATTTAGTTAAAACTTAATTAAAAAAACTAACCATACATGACCCTCTCTGTTCATCACTATTATATCTTAGATTAAAAAAAACAAGCTTAAGGTAGTAATCTATAATTATATAAAAATATCTTGTAAAAATATTAAAGGTAAAGTATATAGGGCTAAGGGCGTAGGTATTAAAAATAATAATACTATTTACATAATTTATATTTATATGTAAAATATTGATGAAAATAATTAAAAAATATATGTTAAGTTATACATAAAAATAATATGTATATGTATAATTGTAAAAGTACACAACCTAATTGAAAAATAAAATAGTAGGAAACGTCCCTTATATTTAATTACATAAATAGTCATTGAGAGGTAAAAAGACTAAATTGTCTTGATTTAACAGAATAACTTAACAATTATTATAAAGGATGAAATCTGTTATAAAAGATATACATAAAGACTGATTAGAGTATTTTTTGAAAATAAAGGATAATACCTATAATTTTTTATAAACCTAAATGACGTTTTCTGTAATTTTGTCTAGAAAATATAAAGTCGTATATAAAAGTTACGAACGTTTAAAAATTTTTAAGAAACCTAAAAAAAGGTAACAAAAGTGGCCATATCTAAAATATCATTCTAATAAATTTTTTCTTTGTAATTTAATCTCAATTATTGATTAAAAAAATTAATAATTGAGATTAGTTTTTATGCTTTTTAAATTTAAACAACTTTTTATTTAAATTTTTCTCAAATTACAATCTCTTAAAAAGAAATGTCAGAGGGCTTTTCAACTAGATTTTCTTCCCAATTTCGATCTTTACACTTTCACCTCTTAATATTGTTTGAAAACTTAATAAATGTCACATTGACCTCTTAAGTTTTAAAGTTCCAGGTTTTTTACTCCTATACTATATATATTTGAGTCTATTTATGTATGAACATAATTAATAACTCAGATCAAATATAAATGTTTTATGTGCTTGACTTAATATACGCTTTAAAAATGTTTACGTTTCGACATATGTTTACATTTTGAAGTAAATTTTGTTCAGTAATGAATCGAGTCAAATGTAAAATATATTTGTGCTTATTTTTATGTATGCTTTGAGTTGGTCTATGTTTTGACGTAAATTTTGTTTGGAAACATGTCGGATCAAATATATTACGTTTTTATTGGCTATATGTTTTGGCGTAAATTTAGGTTGGAAACGAATTGGAGCTATCGTAAGTCTACGCTTTGACATAATTTTGTTTGAAAATGAGTTGGGTTAAATATAATACGTATTCATTCAACGGAATAGTTTCGAGTCACTCTACGTTTTGTCATAAATTTAGTTTGAAAACGAGTCGGATCGATTGTAATCTCTATTTTATCACTCCAGATAGACGTAAAAAAACTAGTTGTAACTTATTATTCAATTTTTTATATTAAACTTAATTTACTTCTAAGTGGGACACAAGATACAAAGGAAAAGTTGAGTAGAGATTCATACACGAGTGGGATTAAAAAAGGGTTGTTTTGAATAGACACCCCATTATTTTAAATCAACACCCCAAAATTTTTATACGGGTCGTATAGCCCCATACGCGTCGTATAGGGGGGTCGTATAGCCCTATACGGGGCGTATAACCCCCTGACAGCCCCCTGAATTTTTCCTCGTAGTCAGTGTCGAAATTAGCTATACGCGTCGTATAGCCCTATATGTGTCGTATAGGGGGGTCGTATAGGGCTATATGGGGCGTATAGCTCTCTGACACCCCCCCCTGAATTTTCCTCGTTTTCAGTGCAATCGACCCTATACGCCGCGTATGGACCCATACGCGGCGTATAGAGGGGTGTCGATTTAAAAAGGTGGGTGTCTATTTATTAGGACCCTTAAAAAAAAGTTGACCAAAATTAAATAGAAAAAAAACAAACAAACAAACAAACAAACCTAGTATATCCCACTCAAGAGCAGGGTCTGGGAGGGGTAGGTGGTGGCAAGTCTTTCCTCTATCCAGATAGGTAGAGAGACCGCTTCCAAAGAGACCCCTGGCTCGCTACAAAAGATATATCGCTCGCGATTTAACATATAATCAAATAATCAAACAATCAATCATATAATCAAACGTACGATTTATGATACATGGTACAGCATACATCATACAAGAAGCATTCAAAGCATTAAGATATCACCAAAAGGAAGTATAAAATGAACAAGCATGCATCAGGAAAGCCGCAAGTTTCCTGTAACAGGGTCCACGCGTACTACATACACATCAAGCCCCGTAACAAGTAAACAAAGTCCTTTCCTAGCTACAGTAGTGGTAAATTAAGACCTAGAGACGTACAAGAATCTTTGAGTTTATTTCTGGTGATCTAATTAATTAATAGACAATTTTCATGTTACATAAAATAATGTTGTAATTAGGGACCACAGGATGCACATACTCTCACCGTCTGTCACAACCGGATACCGATGATCAATCACTAATTTTATATTATATATGTGTGTTTGTGACTTGTGATGCGTAACAAAACCAAATTTAAATAAATAGCAATAGCAACTAGAACACATGTATGTGTTGCTAGTTAAAGAGGGTCTTATGTATCTATACTACTATTATAATACAGGAAGCATGGGCAAAGAGGTAATTTCACTTAAAGCGTAAGACGCGCCTTTTCTTCTCCTTCTCGCCACCGTTACTCTGCAATCACCGTCATTCCCTCTCTGAAACCATCGACGGTTGCATTCATCTCGCATACGCCCGTTCATCTTCATTTCAGGCTGTTCCCATCCCCCTGCAGTTTCCGATCCTTCCGGTCGCACCTCCCGGTGACCTCCTACCTTCCTTCACACGACAGTTCCATGGCGATTCCCATCCCAGGCCCGCATTTACATACAGCCTGCCTTCTCCAGTTCAAATACCCCTCGGATCCGATTGCAGCCGTATCTCCAAAGTTACGTATATGATGTCATTTAATTTGCTTTCGTTGTTTCATGTTCCTTGAGGATTTGCGACTATGAATCTATGTTGCTTTCTTCTTATCTTTGTTGTGTTTTATTTCAGAATACGTACGTGAAGGCGACACCGATGACGGATCTGGAGGTGCTACAAGCAATTATGTTTTTAGGTGAGTTAGAGGAGGTGCTAGAAGCAACACACCAACCTGAATTTCATCCGTGTATGGTTCCCTTATTCTCTCTCGTAATCTCAAAGAATTTGTTCTTGCATTGCTCATCTCAATCCCAAAGTTTATCTCTTTTTATCCTTCAAGATCTTCAGCTTATCGTTCATGGTGAGTTTTCACTACAATTCAATTTGCATTTGTCCCAAATTTCCGATCCAGTTCTTTAAACAAAGTGATTACATGTTCAATTTCATTTGCATTCTAGGGTATAAAAGATTTTGTGCTTATTACTTGCGGTTTTAGTCTTTGAATCGTGTGTTTTCTTGTTGATTTTGTGATTTTTTAATTTTTATTTTTAAAATTCCAAGATTGTTGGCGAAGGTGAAACTACTGTGTTCGTAGTTTAGGGATGGGAATTTAGTATTTGGGTGTGGAGATTTTGATTATTTGTAAGGCCCCCTTTCCCGGGCACCTCACAGTTGGTCATTCACAGCATAAAACATACATATTATAATAATTTTTTTTAAGCAGCGGAATTATTTTAACAAAACCATTCATTCATTATAAACACTGTTGTTAAGCAATACATTTTAGTTCCTGAGTCACAAAATGATTAGTCTAATGAATTACAAAACAACAGTATCTGTCAAAACATATTTTGGATGTCAGTCTTGTCTTGCCGAGTAGCCATCTCAGTGTGCCATCCTCAGCAACCTGTTACCTGCCAACTGAAAATACATAAAAGTCAGCGTTGCTGAGTGAGTTCTAGTTTTGTAATTAAAATACTTTACTTTACCTTTTCAAATCATGCTATACTTTTGTACATGCCCACACATTATACATACACGTAGATAATATATTTATTATCTTTCATTTCATTCGTTAGCTTTCATTCATTCATCATAATTCAATATCATTCCTTTATCATCTAGATCCCGTCAGGCTTTACCCTCTTCGTGGCACATAGCCAATATTACTGAGGTCGAATGACAGGGATCCCATTCTGTACTTTATTATGATATTTCATTCGTGAGCATACATCCTTCATACTTACAAATAATAATTATTATTATTATCCTCATCATTCGATCATTTCATACTCTTTTCATTACTCTTTGGTCTTTTCATCTTTTCTTACGAGTCTGTTGCGACAACAAGGCCGCTCACCTCAATATCGATCTTTTACGATCGTATGTTATCCAAGTCTGTTGCAACACATAGTTGCTCACCTCAGTGGCAATCTCACGGATTGCCTGCTAACCGAGTCTGTTGCAACACAAAGTTGCTCACCTCATTGTCAATCTCAAAGATTGACCCTGTGTGCATCCTTCGAGGTAGCTAACCCGCATCACAGTTGAGCTAACATCTGCCTGGGGTGTGCACCTCCATTCATTTGCTTGCAAGCCTTTCTTACATTCATTCGTTCATTTATTAATGCATGCATTCGTTCGTCATGTTCCTCTTTCATTATTTCTCACTTTACGTTCCATTTCTCTTTATCATTAATATTTTACTTATTAATGATTATGCCCTTTATTAAATTTTAGTCATTCTTCATCATGCCAGTATATACTTAACAATATTAAATAATAATAATATTGTTAACAGAAATAAAATACTGATAATAAAATCAGTAATAATAATTAAGGGTTAATCATTTATCATCATTACATGCATAAAACATCATCATTAATTAACCCTAGTCATTAATCATGCGAAACCCTATTGCACAAACTCCAAGAAAATTCTGTTGAAAATTTCTAAGTGTTTGGGCGTAAGAGGTTCAGGCGTTTCACCACTGTCGGACTTACCAGCTTACACTTAGAAAAATTTTCAAATCTGGGCGTATAAGCACTATTGGACGTATGAGCCCTGTTGGACGTTTGAGCCCTGTTGGACTTCTCACATTACACTTAGAAAATTTTCTTGGTCATACGACCACTATCCATACTTTTCACCTCCCATACTTAGTAATTTTTCAGACTCATGAGCACTGTTGGACTCATGAGCACTGTTGGACTCATGAGTACTGTGGGACTCATGACCCCCATGCTTGGTAAATTTTCTAGACTTATGAGTCTGGGCGTATTAGGACTGTTGGACATATTACTTGCTTGGACTTATGACCCTACTTAGAATATTTCTAAGGCAAATCCCTGGGCGTATAAGCACTTTTTAGACTTACTATCTTGTACTTAGTTTTCTAAGTCTAAATTTCAGACACATGACCATTATTTGGACTCATTAGACGTATTAACAGCCTGTTTATAGTTCTAAGTCATTTTCCAGTTTCCAAACATCATAATACCTATTTCTAAGCATGTACATACGATTCCAGGCATAAACTTAACACAAACATAGCCATACGTTCACCCTAAAACATACTCTATAATCATACACATGTACATAACATACGGGTTTCATACACAAATCCATAAAAATATACATACATGTATTTTCCAGCCCCAAAGTCGTTTAAAACAGGTAAAAAGGGGTCTAGAAACTCACCTTAGTTGTCTTCGGGTTTACACTCTTCACCCGAGCTTCTTCAAACAATTCCAATCACTTAGAAACCTTCTTAACACGCAATTGAACACATAGAAACACATATAAGCATTTAACCGAGGCTAATCTAGCTAAGAACAACTTAAAAACATTAAACCTTACCTTAAACCCGAATTCTTCTTCTTGTTCTTCAAAAACCCGAGAGTTTCTCTGCTTTCTCTCTCTAAAATCCGAACAAGAAAAGAGTGTGCAGTGGGTATGGGCGACCATATCGCCTTTTACACCAACTTTTCAAGATTTTATCATCTTTTACACTTTTGGTCCCTCAACTTTGGGGTTGACTTTCTTTTCCCCCATTTTCTTTCTCTTTTATTCTTTTGTTTCTTTAAAAGAAATATACGGGTGTTACAAGTCCACCCCCTTATATAGGTTTCGTCCCCGAAACCTGTTATTCCTCAAACAGATGTGGGTAATGTTGTCTCATCTCCTCTTCAGTCTCCCACGTAGACTCGGATCCCTTCCTGTGCTTCCACTGTACACGCACAAGAGGAACCACTTTATTCCTCAACCTCTTTTCTTTACGATCAATGATTGCCACTGGTTGCTCCACGTAGTTGAGCCTCTCATCCACCTCGATATCCTCCAGTGGTACAACCATGTCTTCATTAGCTAAGCACTTTCTTAGATGAGATACATGGAATGTGGAATGAATTCCACTTAACTCATCTGGCAATTCAAGTCGATAGGCTACCTCTCCTACTCGTGCGACAATCCGGAAAGGTCCTATATATCTCGGGCTTAGCTTACCTCGTTTCCTGAATCTAATGATTCCTTTCCAGGGCGAGACCTTCAACATGACTCGGTCACCAACCTTGAACTCTATCGGTCTTCGCCTCTTGTCAGCATACGACTTTTGCCTATCTTTCGCCGCCTTCATGAAGACTTTGATCTTTTCCAACTTCTCAGTCGTAGCTTCGATCACCTCAACACCTCCCAGTTCTTTCTGCCCAATGTCTCCCCAACATACGGGCGTCCTGCATCTCCTACCGTATAGCATCTCGTAGGGTGGCATGCCAATGCTGGCATGATAACTGTTGTTGTACGAGAATTCTGCTAACGGCAGGTGGTCGTCCCAACTTCCTCCAAAATCGATCACGCATGCCCGAAGCATGTCCTCGAGTGTTTGGATCGTCCTCTCATACTGACCGTCCGTCTGAGGGTGATATGCTGTACTAATATGTAGCCTCGTCCCCATTGCATCATGAAATCTCTTCCAAAACTTGGAGGTAAACCGAGTGTCGCGATCAGACACAATAGACACCGGCACACCATGACGAGCTACAATTTCTTTGATGAACAGATCCGCCAATCTTTCAGATGAGTACGTTTCGCGGATCGGTAGGAAGTGAGCACTCTTCGTTAATCGGTCAACGATCACCCATATAGCATCATACCCTTTCGGGGTACGTGGTAATTTCGTGATGAAATCCATGGTGACGTGCTCCGACTTCCACTCGGGTATATCCAACGGCTGGATCTTCCCGTACGGTTTCTGGTGTTCTGCCTTTACTTGTAAACAAGTCAGGCACTTACTCACGTACTCCACTACGTCACGTTTCATGCCCGGCCACCAATAATCCTTCTTCATATCATGATACATTTTGGTAGCACCGGGATGAATGGAGTATCGAGTCTTATGGGCCTCATCCATGATCTTTCCACGTAGATCCCCGTATCGAGGAATCCACATCCGCTCGAATCGGGTCTTAACACCAAGAGTGTTCTCGCCCAATTCCGTGACTAGACCTCTCATCCTTTCGGAGTTAAGACGATCTTCTTTCAAAGCCTCGTCTTGAAACTCCTTAACCTGAGTCATCACATCAGAGGTCATAATTAATTGATAAGCCTTTACCCGAATCGGCTCGGGCCTTTCCTTTCGGCTAAGGGCTTCTGCCACCACGTTGACTTTGCCCGGATGGTAATGGATTTCGCAATCATAATCCTTTATTAGTTCCAACCATCGCCTCTGCCTCATGTTCAGATCTTTCTGCTCGAAGAAGTACTTCAAGCTTTTGTGGTAGGTGAAGATTGTGCACTTCGTCCCGTATAGATAGTGCCGCCAAATCTTCAACGCAAAAACCACCACGGCTAATTCTAGATCATGTGTGGGATAGTTGACTTCGTGGGTCTTCAGCTGTCGGGATGCGTAGGCTATTACCTTTCCACGTTGCATCAATACGCAACCTAGCCCAGAATAGGATGCATCCGAATAGACCACTAAGTCTTCATTTCCCTCGGGCAATGTCAAGACAGGAGCTTGTGTCAGTCTCGTCTTCAATTCCTCAAAAGCATCCTCCTGTTCTCGACCCCACACGAACTTTACGTCCTTGCGAGTCAATTTTGTCAAAGGTGAGGCTATTTTTGAAAAGTCTTGAATAAATCTCCTATAGTAGCCCGCCAATCCCAAGAAGCTGCGAATCTCGGATGGCGTCTTTGGTGACTTCCATTGCATCACGGGCTCAACCTTTGCTGGGTCCACCATTATTCCTTTTACATTTACTACGTGACCCAGAAATTATACTTCGCGTAGCCAGAAAGCACATTTGGAGAACTTAGCATACAGTTTCTCCCTTCTCAAAGTCTCCAACACTTCCCGAATGTGGCCGGCATGCTCTTCTTCGCTCCTCGAATAAATCAGGATATCATCAATGAACTCAATCACTGATTTATCTAACATTGGCCGGCACACTCGGTTCATCAAATCCATAAAAGCAGCTGGCGCATTGGTCAACCCAAAAGACATGACGAGAAACTCGTAGTGACCGTAGCGCGTTCGGAAAGCTGTTTTAGGAATGTCCTGCTCCTTTACCTTCAATTGATGGTATCCAGATCGAAGATCTATTCTCGAGAACCAACTGGCACCCTGGAGCTGGTCGAACAAGTCATCGATTCTCGGTAACGGATACCGATTCTTTATTGTCAACTTGTTCAATTCACGGTAGTCGATACATATTCTCATGCTACCGTCCTTCTTTTTCACAAATAAGACCGGAGCACCCCAAGGAGAGATACTCGGTCTAATAAAGCCCTTGTCAAGCAACTCTTGTAGTTGCTCCATCAACTCCTTCATCTCCGTCGGAGCCAATCGATACGGTGCTTTAGCAACAGGTTGGGCACCGGGTATCAAGTCAATTTGAAATTCGATTTCGCGGTCGGGTGGCAATCCCGATAGGTCTTCCGGGAATACGTCTGGAAATTCACACACAACCGGAACATCGGATAGTTGTGGTGTTGGTGTTTCCACATCCTTTACGTAACATAAGTAGGCGCTGCACCCACGCCTCATACACTTGCCTGCCACTGCCATCGAAATCACCTTCGGAATCATCGTTACCCGATCACCGTATATCGTTACCAGACTTCCGTCAGATGTCGTCAGTCCAACCATCTTCTTTCGACATACGATATTCGCTTCGTAGGTTGCCAACCAATCCATTCCTAACACCACATCAAATCCACCTAGGGGCATCACATGTAATCTAGCAGCAAACCTATGGCCTTCTAACTCTATGGCACAGTCCTCTATCACATCAGTAACTCTAGTGGACTTACCAATAACGGTTTCTACTTCAAAGGGCTCACTAATGCATTTACTACTAACAGGCAATTTAGCACAGAAAGTAGCAGAAATGAAACTCCTACTAGCACCAGAATCAAATAACACAGAAGCAAGAGTTTGATTTACTAGAAACGTACCTGACACAACATCAGGGTCCGTCCTAGCCTCCTCTCTGGTCATGGTGAAAGCTCTGGCACTCGCCCTCTGCCCTTCAGTCCCGGCCGTCTTCTTTGCCCCGGAACTCTCCACCCTCTGCTTCTTGCAATCCCTACTCATATGGCCACTCTCCCCGCAGTTGAAACATCTCACAGCCTTACAGTCCCTAGCTATGTGACCGGATTTCCCGCACTTGAAGCAGATGTTTAACCCCCATCTACATTCACCGCCGTGCTCCCTCCCACATTTGTCACACCTTTTGGGTCCCGAGCTTGATGACCCCACCCTACGGTCATCCCTCCTCATCTTCTTGTTGTTCGGGCTAAAACCACCACCACGCCCGAACCGCTTCCCGTTCCAATTCCGGTCAGCACCACCGGATTTCCTTGACTCCACCACTGCCACTTCCCTCTCATCGTAAAGTCTTCCAGCCAAATCCACTGCCGACCTAAAGGTGCTTGGTCGAGCAGTGATCAGGTGCCTGCGAATGTCAGCTGGCAGTCCCTGAATGTACCGGTTAATCTTTCAAGATACCGGTGTCACCTGATCCGGCACCAGCCTCGCCATCTCATTGAATTTAGTGGTGTACTGCTGGTGGGTCAGGGTTCTTGCCTCGAGTTGCAGGAACTCCCTCTCAATCTTATCAAGTTCCCTGTGGGGGCAGAATTCCTCAACTACCAGCTTCTTCAACTCGGGCCACTTCATCTTGCCTATGGCCCTACTACCCTCAGCTTGGACAATATTGTCCCACCAACATAGTGCTGAGTCAGTAAAGGAGTGGGTGGCAAACTTCACCTTCTGATCCTCCCGGCACTCGTTGATCTCGAGTACCGCTTCCATCTCCCTCACCCAACGGTGGGCAGCAGCAGCATTGCCATTTCCATCAAAAGTCGGGGGCTTGTACCTCTGGAATGCCCCGTAATTGCATCCCTTGGTCGTCACCCCTACCACATCATCTTCCTCTTCATCAGATACTACTATCTCAGGATCCGGTCGTTCCTTTCCCCCTTGCTTTCCTTCCCAGTTGACCCTCTCCTGTCCTCCTTCTCCTTTCTCTCCTCATTCCTCACAGCTCGAATAACATCGGTCACTACAGATGGCATAACTGCCTGTAGGACCTGGTGTACCTCATCAGCAATTGCCTCCCTAGCTGAGGCATTCAGGCTAGCATTTTCATTTCCTTCAGTCCGGTCAGGAACCTCAGGGTTCACGGGGGTCGTCTCAGGAGCTTTAGCACCGCTCCTAGTCATACGCGGACGACTTCTACCTCTAGCAGCCTTAGAAGGTTTCTTCCCAGCCATTTTCCTATGCACTATAAGATTCAAACTCTAAAACAGTCATTCAAGGAACAGCTCAGTTTATGTCAAGTATAATAAGTCCCTAATTACAGTGGCCAGTTGTGATTAGCCACTTACTTTACTCTTCACACCCCAAGCACTCCCTATCCTGACTACATCAGCATCTAAATCTACTAAGAACACATAATCCATATAGCACACGCACATAACACTGATTAACTTTTAAGAAAAACAATACCTGATGGCACATGGCTACTCGGGCTGACATCCCTCTCTCCGTTCCATTCTCAGTTTAAGTTAAGGTTTATTTTGAAAATTTACCCGTTTCACTTAAACTTCAGCTCTGATACCAACTTGTAAGGCCCCTTTCCCGGGCACCTCACAGTTGGTCATTCACAGCATAAAACATACATATTATAATAATTTTTTTAAGCAGCGGAATTATTTTAACAAAACCGTTCATTCATTATAAACACTGTTGTTAAGCAATACATTTTAGTTCCTGAGTCACAAAATGATTAGTCTAATGAATTACAAAACAACAGTATCTGTCAAAACATATTTTGGATGTTAGTCTTGTCTTGCCGAGTAGCCATCTCAGTGTGCCATCCTCAGCAACTTGTTACCTGCCAACTGGAAAATACATAAAAGTCAGCGTTGCTGAGTGAGTTCTAGTTTTGTAATTAAAATACTTTACTTTACCTTTTCAAATCATGCTATACTTTTGTACATGCCCACACATTATACATACACGTAGATAATATATTTATTATCTTTCATTTCATTCGTTAGCTTTCATTCATTCATCATAATTCAATATCATTCCTTTATCATCTAGATCCCGTCAGGCTTTACCCTCTTCGTGGCACACAGCCACGATTACTGAGGTCGAATGACAGGGATCCCATTCTGTACTTTATTATGATATTTCATTCGTGAGCATACATCCTTCATACTTACAAATAATAATTATTATTATTATCCTCATCATTCGTTCATTTCATACTCTTTTCATTACTCTTTGGTCTTTTCATATTTTCTTACGAGTCTGTTGCGACAACAAGGCCGCTCACCTCAATATCGATCTTTTACGATCGTATGTTAGCCAAGTCTGTTGCAACACATAGTTGCTCACCTCAGTGGCAATCTCACGGATTGCCTGCTAACCGAGTCTGTTGCAACACAAAGTTGCTCACCTTATTGTCAATCTCAAAGATTGACCCTGTGTGCATCCTCCGGGGTAGCTAACCCGCATCACAGTTGAGCTAACACCTGCCAGGGGTGTGCACCTCCATTCATTTGCTTGCAAGCCTTTCTTACATTCATTCGTTCATTTATTAATGCATGCATTCGTTCGTCATGTTCCTCTTTCATTATTTCTACTTTACGTTCCATTTCTCTTTATCATTAATATTTTACTTATTAATGATTATGCCCTTTATTAAATTTTAGTCATTCTTCATCATGCCAGTATATACTTAACAATATTAAATAATAATAATATTGTTAACAGAAATAAAATACTGATAATAAAATCAGTAACAATAATTAAGGGTTAATCATTTATCATCATTACATGCATAAAACATCATCATTAATTAACCCTAGTCATTAATCATGCGAAACCCTATTGCACAAACTCCAAGAAAATTCTGTTGAAAATTTCTAAGTGTTTGGGCGTAAGAGCCCTGTTCAGGCGTTTCACCACTGTCGGACTTACCAGCTTACACTTAGAAAAATTTTCAACTCTGGGCGTATAAGCACTATTGGACGTATGAGCCCTGTTGGACGTTTGAGCCCTGTTGGACTTCTCACATTACACTTAAAAAATTTTCCTGGTCATACGACCACTATCCAGACTTTTCACCTCCCATACTTAGTAATTTTTCAGACTCATGAGCATTGTTGGACTCATGAGTACTGTGGGACTCATGACCCCCATGCTTGGTAAATTTTCTAGACTTATGAGTCTGGGCGTATTAGGACTGTTGGACATATTACATGCTTGGACTTATGACCCTACTTAGAATATTTCTAAGGCAAATCCCTGGGCGTATAAGCACTTTTTAGACTTACTATCTTGTACTTAGTTTTCTAAGTCCAAATTTCAGACACATGACCACTATTTGGACTCATTAGACGTATTAACAGCCTGTTTATAATTCTAAGTCATTTTCCAGTTCCCAAACATCATAATACCTATTTCTAAGCATGTACATACGATTCCAGGCATAAACTTAACACAAACATAGCCATACGTTCACCCTAAAACATACTCTATAATCATACACATGTACATAACATACGGGTTTCATACACAAATCCATAAAAATATACATACATGTATTTTCCAGCCCCAAAGTCGTTTAAAATAGGTAAAAAGGGGTCTAGAAACTCACCTTAGTTGTCTTCGGGTTTACACTCTTCACCCGAGCTTCTTCAAACAATTCCAATCACTTAGAAACCTTCTTAACACGCAATTGAACACAGAAACACATATAAGCATTTAACCGAGGATAATCTAGCTAAGAACAACTTAAAAACATTAAACCTTACCTTAAACCCGAATTCTTCTTCTTGTTCTTCAAAAACCCGAGAGTTTCTCTGCTTTCTCTCTCTAAAATCCGAACAAGAAAAGAGTGTGCAGTGGGTATGGGCGACCATATCGCCTTTTACACCAACTTTTCAAGATTTTATCATCTTTTACACTTTTGGTCCCTCAACTTTGGGGTTGACTTTCTTTTCCCCCATTTTCTTTCTCTTTTATTCTTTTGTTTCTTTAAAAGAAATATACGGGTGTTACATTATTCGAGGTGATTGTATGAAATTGTTTATCTATCAAATGATATTGTTTATTTTTTTTATGTTTAGTTTAAGGTTACTTATATTTTTTCAATATTTGATTTTTTAAATTGGGGATTTTTTACAGATATGAGTTTTGTGCATATTATGTCAATATTTGATACTGATAATTAAGAATTTTTGTAAGAGATATGATATTTAAGATCTTGAAATTCAGTTGGTTAAGCTTAAGGATATTGCTAAACTTGAAAGATATATTTATTTACACAAGAAGAAACAGAACAATCCATAATTTTTGACTTTTTGTATCGAGATTTCTTAACAGATTGTTCTTACAGCTGACATGTTACAACTTTTTTGCTTTTACAGATGACAACAGATGTATGAAGAAAATGGAGATTAAATTCGATTGACATGAATTAATCTTTTCAACCATGTTGAATTCCTTAGTACCGAAGTTAGAGTAGAATTATGCAAATTGTAGATAAAATGGTGACTCTTAAATGAAATCTGTTGGTTGCAGCTTGTAGAGGTTGCATATAAGCATGTTGACTACTTTCAACTTGATGCTAAATTAATGAAAAGTGGGGTTTCTGCAACAGATCGAATAACAAGTCCTGTTTGATATTATTGGTAATCTGCAAGCGAGCGAAGAACACTGTTTTAACAGTGTAGAAGCCTCTTTTGAACTTTGGATGTCCATTGACAAATTGATCCATTACTTGCTATTGTGTCAATAATGGAGAGGTAAATTACATGATATTTCAGTTCTCATTGGAATATTGTTATTAATGATATATTTTTCATGGCTTCATTTCTTTGTGTATGGTTTCTGATTAATAATTATTTTCAGATATAAATGTATACAAGAAATGATGGAACATGTGGAATTGTATATAAGGCTGTGACAACCGGCAATTTCAGGTCAATACCCGATCTTGACTTGGTTATAATTACACCTATAATACTTGACTTTCAACTGAATTCCAATTATTGAAGTCATTTCATGCATTACAAAATTTCATGCATTACAAAATTTCATGCATAACATTTCATGCACCGGTTATTCGGCGTAATTACCATTTTTACACGCGATACAACCGGCACACACACGAACGTTGGTGATAATTAATATATGTGTACTAATAAATACTTTAAAGTGTTTTAAAATATTTTATATTTTAGTATTTCAAAGTGTATTAGATTCCAAATTAAGTACATTGGAAAGAGCTTAAATTTATAAATAAACCTAATCGCATAAATTGATATTTTACGCGGAACGAATCATTTTAACGCAACCAGTAACTACATGATGTATTATTAACATACCACCAATATTAATTATATGATATTATACAAGTTCTTGTAGTATTTTAATGTATTTTAAAAAGTGGAAAGTAAAAATATAAAAATATATAAAAATACAAATAGTGCAACAAATACTATCCAAATACCCAATACTACATAAAAATTAAAAATTCATCCCTTTCCCATGCATGTGGTTGTCCAAGCCCCCACCACATCACTCTCCCACCTCCTTCCCAATAAAGCTCACAAGACTTGCAAGATTTGACAAAACACAACTTGCTATTTTCATAAAGCTTCTCTTTTGATATGTTAAAGCAACATGTCTACCTTACCACTCTTGGAACACCCATTTCCCCATCCTTTGACCATGAATAGGAGCCATGCTCCAAGAATTTTACACTTGAAGAGGATTGACTGCTATAAAGGACATGCACCCTTCACTTAAACTACACCAACACATCACACTCATCTTCTCTCTTCCTCCCCTTCAAATTTCATCCAATACCCCATCACCACCACTCCATTTCATCTTCAACTCATTTTCTACAAATCTTGGGTGATTCAAGTGCCTTGGTTGAAGATCAAGTGATTTTTGAAGCTTCCAAGCATCCTACAACATCTTCTCCGCTTTTTCTTGTTTTGGTTCTTAGTTCAAAGGATCAAGCCTTCTTTTCTTTGCATTTAAAGACTACCATCTCTTTCTCCTTGCTTGTTTAAGATTAGCACCTTGTTTCTAATCTTCTATACATCATCATGATGTGTTCATGTTCACTAAATCATCCGGAAGTGCTCTAGCAAAGTTTAAAAAGTAACAAAACATGTAAGATATTTTCTGGCGGATTCATGTTCTGTGTTTTCAACACCATAACTCGCCCTAAACATGGTCAAATGAACCATTTCTTGAGCCTAACATTAACTTTAGGATGTCTAGTTTTTAACTCATCCAACCTTGAAATTTTATATGAGTATAACCTATCCAAAACGTACAAACAAGATTAAAGTGTTGAACCTGAATTTTTGGCATAATAGATAGGGCAGAAAGATTGAGGCATAAGTTATGCTTAAAATAATCAAATGGAGATTTTTCTTCTGTGTTAACTTATCTTAAGGTGTTAGGTTTAAAAGTAATATAGGCTCTATTTGTGAATGTATGGTTTGACCCCTCAAAAAGGTGAATTCCATAGACATGTACAGAAAAATGCTGCACTGACATCTGTTTCTTCATGACCCATTTCGAGGCACTTAAACTTAGTTACATATTACAATATATACTTTTTTGAAATCTTAAGACATAGATATAGATGTGATAAAAATATCAGATTTTATAAAAATTCTTTGTACCATGAAAAGAGGATGTCAGCCAGACCCAAAATCCTCTTGATTCTGTCAAATGCCCATATTTATATAAAGTAAACTTTTGGAGATATTTGGTAAAAAGAAAACCCATACACATGAAAGGTAAAATACCATTATATTTAATATAAAACACATTCAATACATTATGTATTTTTAGGAAGATAAATATGAAGACAAGAATCTAAGTAAAACATTAACGACTTGACGTGTCTAACTAGTCAAGTGACATTTTCAAAACTAACTTTGTGGATGAGTTATGCATGACCATCTAGGGTTAGTAATCATGACCCCATGAATATATTGTAATTTTATATAAGAGATTCCTAGACCAATCATACGTATGGACTATTGCTAATATTCACGCGTGCAATTGAGGTGAGTTTCACGGCCCCATTTTCACTTATTTTCCTTTTGGGGGAGATTACATGCAAATTACAAATTTTCTTAGACACATTTACTTGTCAATGATTTCACATGTTATATAAGTTGTTTACTTACCGTGTAAAGTTCCCTGTTATCGAACTGTTAGTTTATTTCCCAAAGCGAGGTAATCATGGATAGTACTATTGGGTTTAACTACCCCCACCCGGGTTAATTACCCTAACCTTGACTGGAGGTCTAAACGGGTGCATTATTAGCCTGTTCACACCCATGCTCACGGTAGGCATGAGTAGGGGCAATTTATTACAGTTACAGTCTAGCTTCGGTTGTAGTGCTTATATAATTTGTAGCATTGTATGTACAACAATCAAATCATAGAAAGTATTGTGGTCATTTACGCTATTTATTATTACTTAAAACCTGTGAACTCACCAACATTATGTTGACATTTTTCATGCATGTTTTCTCAGGTAATTGATAGATGCGCCAAGTTAAGCTAGCATGGATTATCTCATGTTTAGGGACATTCATGCTGTTTGGGACATTCATTTTCGTATTTGTCATGTTTTGAAAACAATTTACCTTATTACTATTGCTTTCGCAAATTTAACTCTGAAACAATGATGTATCTTAAACTTATTTGAGACGTATGTTTTACAAAATAATGTAGTGGTCGATCAGTGACTATGAAACCATGACGTTCGCACCCCGCGGGAAACCGCCGTGGTTTAGGGGTGTGACAGATTGGTATCAGAGCTATTGGTTTTAGGGAATTAGGTTGCATTTAGTGAGCCTAGACTATAACCGTAGTTTATTGCACTATCTTAGTACATTATGCATTAATCTTACTTATATTAAATTGTACTTGTGTGTTGCCTTGTCATAAAGATGTCGTCTACATCGACATCGATCTATGTTTTTGACTCAGATGAGGAGTATGAGCCGACATATTTGACCTTGTTCACAGGATCTACGTATGCCATCCCGACCCCTACGCCCGACATCGTGCTCCAGTCTACTAGCCCCATTAAGGCTGGGACCCATGCACATCCTCTTACTACTGTCCTCTCCCATTACGAACCTCATTTATGACACCACTGAGGCCATACCCATGACCCGATATTCTAGGTTACCTCCCCTTCCCCCAGGCACGTATTAGTGGATGCCTGCACCCAAGATTCATGGCAGCCTCCCAGAGGAGCTCATTCCAGGAGTCACATACATTATTAGATCGATGATGTCGATGGCCATTCCGGTGACCAATTCATACATTTTTATCGATCCACCACTTGAGCCTAGCCACACGACCACTGATGCCTAGCCAGCTGATCTAGCCCCCGAGCCAGTCGATACCCTTCCTGAGCTTACTGATTTCACCCCTCAGCCAGCCGACACCAAAGTAGTCGACCTTGATTCTGAGTCTATTGATTCTGTCTCACAAACGACTGACACCAACCCACTGGATTCCTATCCGGAGCCTACTGAATCCATTCCTTGTTCTGTTGACTCTATTTCGTAGCCAGTCGGCCCTAATCCCCAGCCTACAGATTCAACCTCACAGCCTACTGACCCTACTCCCTAGATTCCGACACTAACCCTCGTGATCTCACTCCTGAGCCTATTGATCCAACCCCTATAGTTGTTATTCCCGAGACCGTGACTATAGATGCCCACCATAACGTTGATTCAACGTTACCACCACCGTCATACCGCCGTTATCGAACTAATCCTTGGGGTGCGCTTTGTGCACACACACCTAAGAAGCGAGTTCATATCCCGATTTCTATTTTCTTTGATACGGGTGGCGATAGGAGCTTTGTTACTAGCAGTTTTAGTCATTACACCGAATTACACCGACATATTTAGCTTAAGTATACGATAGGTTTAAGTGATGGTAAGTTGATCGAAACCGACAAAATCATACAAGGATGCACTCTCAGTTTGGCAGGTCACACGTTCAATATAGATTTGCTACCTGTAATCCTAGGGAGTTTCGATATTGTTATTGGCATGGATTGGTTATCGGAAAACTGAGCGGAAATCGTTTGTCGTGAGAAGATCGTTTGCATTCCACTTCCGAGTGGGGAGACCATATCAATTCAAGGAGAAAAATATGGTACGGTGTTAAGGATCATTTCATGTATGAAGGCTCGGAAGTACTTACGAAAGGGCTATCATGCAATCTTAGCGCACATTGTGGAGAAGCGAACTGAAGAGAAGAGAATCGAGGATATACCCATCGTGCGAGACTATCCGAAAGTCTTTCCCGAGGACTTGCCGGGACTTCCACCGCAAAGACAGGTCGAATTTCGAATTGACCTGGTACCTGGAGCTGCTCCAGTAGCACGATCCCCATATCGACTAGCACCGTCAGAGATGCAAGAGTTACCTAATCAATTACAAGAGTTGTTAGATAAAGGATTCATAAGACCAAGTTTCTCACCCTAGGGAGCCCTAGTTTTATTTGTTAAGAAGAAAGATGGATCTTTTCGAATGTGCATCGATTACCGAGAGTTAAACAATCTCACCATTAAGAACTAGTTCACTTTCGCTCGAATCGACGACTTATTTGACAAACTTCAGGGATCTAGTTACTACTAGAAGATTCACTTACGTTTGGGATATCACCAATTACGAATCCAAGAGGAAGACATCCCCAAGACCGCATTTCGAACTCGTTATGGCCACTATGAGATCATGGTCATGCCATTTGGGTTAACCAATGCACCAGCCGTATTCATGGATCTCATGAATAGAGTGTGCAAACCCTACTTGTATAAATTCGTAATCGTCTTCATCGATGACATTTTGATATATTCACGAACCCAGGATGAGCACAAACAACATCTAAGGTTAATCTTGGAGCTACTCAAGAACGAGAAATTATACGCAAAATTCTCAAAATGTGACTTCTGGATCCGAGAAGTGCAATTTCTCGGGCATGTGGTTAACGAGAAGGGCATGTTGACCCATCCAAGATAGAGGTCATTAACACTAGGAAGCACCTAAGACCCCGACTAATGTGCGACGATTTCTAAGTTTGGCAGGCTATTACCGACGCTTTATCAAAAATTTCTCCAAAATATCCCAACCACTGACAACCCTGATTAGAAAGACAAGAAATTTGATTGGGGTGATAAGCAGGAAGCAGCGTTTTAATTGTTAAAGCAGAAACTGTGTTGTGCTCCAATTCTGTCTCTACCAAAGGGAAACGATGGTTTTGTGGTATACTGTGACGCATCACGTTAAGGACTTGGCTGTGTCCTAATGCAACGCGACAAAGTTATTGCTTACGCGTCACGACAATTGAAAGTGCATGAGAAAAACTACACCACTCACGACCTCGAATTAGGAGCTGTTGTTTTTGCACTAAAGATTTGGCGACATTACCTGTATGGTACCAAGTGTACTATATGCACCGATCATAAAAGCCTCCAGCACATCTTCGATCAGAAGGAACTAAACATGAGGCAACGCAGGTGGGTTGAGTTACTAAACGATTATGACTATGAGATTCGTTATCATCCTGGAAAAGCGAATGTTGTAGTAGAGGCTCTGAGCAGGAAAGAACGAACCAAAACTTTACGGGTGCGAGCGTTAGGAATGACGATTCATACCAGTCTAACTACTCAAATTCATGATGCTCAGTCTGAAGCACTAAAGGAACATAATTTGAAGGAAGAATCCCTTCGCGGCATGGATAAACAATTTGAGATCAAGTCTGATGGAACTCGCTACTTTATTAATCGAATTTGGGTACCAAATTTTGGAAACTTGAGGGATCTTGTGATGAACGAGGCACACAAATCTTGCTACTCCATCCATCTGGGCTCTAATAAGATGTATCAGGACCTGAAGGAGTTATACTGGTGGCCTAACATAAAAGCTGACATTGCCACCTATGTTAGTAGGTACCTCACGTGTTCAAAGGTTAAGGTGGAGTATCAGAAGCCATCCGGATTACTGCACCAACAGGAGATTCCACAATGGAAATGGGAGCAGATTTCCATGGATTTCATCACAAAACTACCCAAGACATCCACCGGTTGTGATACGATTTGGGTAATTATGGATCGACTGACAAAGTCTGCTCACTTCCTACCAATTAAAGAAACTGATAAAATGGAAAGGTTGAGGAGGATTTATCTCAAGGAGGTTGTTTCGAGACATGGAGTACCGGTCTCTATTATCTCTGATCGAGATAGTCAATTTACCTCGAGATTTTGGCAATCATTACAAAAGGCCTTGGGTACACGGTTGAATATGAGTACCGCATACCACCCTCAAACAGATGGTCACAGCGAACGGACCATTCAGACATTGAAAGACATGCTTAGGGCTTGTGTGATAGATTTTGGAAACCGTTAGGATACTCATCTACCCTTAGCTGAGTTTTCTTACAATAATAGCTATCACACCAGTATCAAAGCTGCACCATTTGAAGCACTATACGGAAGGAAGTGTCGATCACCACTGTGTTGGAAAGAGGTTGGCGATAGTCAACTCACTGGTCCCGAGATCATACGCGAGACCACAAAAGAGATCACTCGGATTCAGGACCGACTCAAAGCCGCGCGTGACCGTCAGAAAAGCTACGCTGACGTGAGATGTAAACCATTGGAATTCCAAGTGGGAGATAAGGTTCTACTTAAAGTCTCACCATGGAAAGGAGTTATTCGTTTTGGCAAACATGGTAAACTAAACCCTAGATACATCGAACCATTTGAAATCCTAGCCAGGATTGGTCCTGTAGCTTACAAGCTAAAACTTCCGCAAGAACTTAGTAGTGTTCATGACACTTTCCACGTGTCAAATCTAAAGAAGTGCCTGTCAGATGAAACTCTGGTTATACCACTCAATGAGGTTCAGATTGATGAACAACTTCATTTTATTGAGAAGCCCATGGAGATCCTAGATCGAGAGGTAAAGAAGATGAAACGAAGCTGCATTCCTATAGTGAAGGTCCGATGGAATTCCAGAAAAGGACCCGAATTTACTTGGGAACGCGAACATCAAATGAAGCTCTACTACCCTTACTTGTTTGAAACCCTGGCATCTGCAGACAACCCTAACTGAATTTCGGGACGAAATTCTTTTTAACATGGGGAGTATGTGACAACCGGCAATTTCAGGTCAATACCCGGTCTTGACTTGGTTGTAATTACACCTATAATACTTGACTTTCAACTGAATTCCAATTGTTGAAGTCATTTCTGTGACATTCGTAGTGCTGGCTGAGATGACCAAGTCTATACAAGAGCTTGTCCCGTGGTGCATGCTGTTTGCAGACGATATTGTCTTAATATCAGAATCTAAACGGTGCTTAACGAGAGACGAGAACAGTGGAGAGCAGCACCAGAGAGCAGAGGCTTAACGATAAGTCGCTCTAAGACTGAATACATGCATTTGTAACTTTAGTGGTGAGGCTGAAGAGGATACACAAATCAGCATCCAGGGTATGACGGTACCACAGACGTCTACGTTCAAATACCTGGGCTCGTACGTACAAGAGGACGGAGAGATACACAGAGATGTAGCTCACCGTGTGCAATCAGGATGGTGCAAATGGAGAGCAGCATCAGGGATCCTGTGTGATAAGAGGTTCCCAGCAAAATTAAAGGGAAAACTTTACAGAGTGGCAGTACGTCCAGCTATGTTATACGGAACAGACTGTTGGGCCATAAAGAAAGCGCACCAGAGACAAATAGAGGTCGCGGAAATGCGTATGCTGAGATGGATGTGTGGACACACAAGATTGGATAGAATAAGAAACGACGCGATTCGACGGAGGCTGGAGGTGGCGTGTATCACAGATAAAATAAGAGAGGGAAGATTAAGATGGTTTGGGCACGTAAACCGAAGGTCGATGGTAGCACCCGTTAGAGCAGTAGAGAACATCACCGTAGAGGGTAGGAGGAATAGAGGCCGACCTAGGTTGACTTGGGATGAAATAATTAGGCGAGATATGGTAGACTTGCACCTCTCTGAGCACATGATTGAGGATAGGAGTGAGTGGAGACGTAGAATTAAAATTAAGGACTTCTAGCGAGACCGGTGGGTAGGAAGGGTAGACGTAGATCTTGGGTAGGAAGGGTAGACGTAGATCTGGCCCACCTGTCTTCCTATTTCTGCCCTTATACGTGATTCTACCCGCCTATTTGATGTACACGCTTTCTATATATTTAAGTGATTTAAACCTGTGTGTTGTCTGACTTACTTTATGTTTGCGATTGCGACTATTATTGGTTTTCGTTACCGAGTCGGGGGTCTCTTCGGAAGCAGTCTCTCTATCTCCCAAGATAGAGGAAAGACTCGCCGCCACCTACCCCTCCCAGACCCTGCTCTTGAGTGGGACTTAATGGGTATGTTTGTTTGTTTATTTCTGTGACATTCGTCATCTTCGACTAAGTTTGTGTTTGTTATTCTGTATTGTAAACCCGACCTGTTTTGGTCTTTGGATCTTTGGATATTAATAAAATGATGGATTTTATGTTGTAACCATGTTTTGTACTTGTCGTGGTGTGACCCACAGTTCGTTTCAGCAAAATCAGTTTTTTTAACGTTTTCGGTTCGTTTAAGCTCGTCTAAGGCCTGGACTCGTATTTTAACCATCCAAACCAACCAAGACCTAACCCATAATTATTCTAGAACCCTCCAAACATGTTCTTATACATGGTCATAATTTATTTCAATCAAAATTAATTTTCAATAAAAGAATCAAAGTGCACCCTTTTACCCACCGGACAAACGCATTACCTATTCCCTCAAACCCTAATCCTTCCCTATTAATACCACTCATTCTTAACCATTTTAGCTGCACATTATCATCTTCTTCTTCCAAATTTTTGATCTTGCAAGTAGTTCTAGCTAGTTTTGCTTAAGTTTGACTTTAAAAAGTCAACGGAATCGAATCTTGCATTTCAAACCATTTCGGGTATGTGTTTTTGGATATTTTCAGTTGTTCTAAGTTATTTTATGTTTACAAAACCATTTTCATCTTTATTCAAGGCTTGTGAGCATTCAAACACATATTTTGCATTTCAGACCTGTTCGGGTCGTTTTCGGGAAGTTTACTCGCTTAACTTTCTTGTTTGAGTTTAGATCTGGAACTTTTACCTTATTTTTAGTTCTATGGTTTTGGACATGTGGTAACCATCCTCGGGTTCATACCGAGTCAAGGACCGAACCAAATCGAACGCTCATTTAAGCACTTTAAATAACTTTTAAACAACCATGTTACATCAAACACTTTAGATCTGAGTTTTCTTTATATATTAGTTATTATATGGTTGATATGGAGGTGTAGAACAAATCTTGGCTTGAACCCAAGTTTTGGGTTTTATATATTAGTTATTATATGGTTGATATGGAGGTGTAGAACAAATCTTGGCTTGAACCCAAGTTTTGGGTAAAAACCGAGTAAAACCGAACACTCGTTTTAACGAGTTGGTCAATGTTCAAACCACCAAAAGTTCAACCTATCTTTTTAGTTATGTTTTACTTTATATTACTCATATTACTTAAGATTTTGGAAGTGTTGGAACAAATATTAGCTCAAACCAAGTATCGGGTAAAAAACCCGAGTAAAAGTCGAACTTATCGTCTTAACGAGCTAGTCACCGTTCAAACTACCAAAAATCTTTCTTAACTTTTTTTTAACTTATGTTCCACTTTATATTGTTTATATTTCTAAGATTATGGTATGACGGAATCAAACTTGGTATTATACTAAGATCGAGTTTAAGCGAAACTTTTTATTATTTTTTATTAATTAAAGTCTCAAACTCGAGTTTAAAATAGTGTAAGTCGGATCTTGATGTTTACATTAACGGGATCGTGCACACTAGCACTAAACCAACTCCCCTATGTAAAACATAACAAAGGTTGAGTAAAACTAAACATCAATGACCCGGTTTCTTGTAAAACTCATTTTATCCTTACGTTATTTAAACACACTTTGTAAAATATAACTAAAACTCCCGAAAACCCAAGCCTTATTTTTATGAACTTTTATATAATTTATATTTCATCTTCAAGACTCAATACTTACTCAAGATCTTTCAATCTAGGACACACACGTTAAACCGTCGGGCTCGCTTACTTGAGTGTTTATTCTAAGTTTATTTATCAACGCAACTTCTTTTCCAAGTGAGTAATTTCATCCCCGTTTTCTCTACTATACTTTGGGGGTAGCAAGCATACTTACTCAACCGAAAATGATTTAACACTTAGATCCTCAACCCACAACCTCTAGTTTATGTGTACTTAGAATAATTATCCAATTGTATGTTATATACCTCATATGATTAATTGCTACATGTTTATTGCTTTTGATCAGTTAGCCTCATCCTCATCCTCAATAAGTATGATTATACGCTCCTCCTTGTAATATGTTAGTTTTATCTATTAGAAAGGAGCTTCATTTACTTATGATTTATATACCTCAATTGTGGCTTTTATTTACGGTTTCACATATTTGAGTAGTGGATTTTTGCCTTATATTATATTTATAATGCCATGGAATTGCTCACCAACATACATGTCGACAAAATATATTTTATGCAATGTTACATGTTTGATTGTTGGTTGATTGAAGATTTAAAGACGTTACTATATTTTGGACCGTTAGGTTATTTGTTAAGAACTATTTATTTTCTTGTATTTATAAGAACATGTTGTGAAATGAATGAGTTGATTAAATATTATCACTTTAATAGTGTCGTGTGCATTTGAACAATCATAGTTGCGCCCCGGCATGTTCCGCCGCTTTGGTCGGGGTGTGACAATTTCATGCATTACAAAATTTCATGCATAACATTTCATGCACCGGTTATTCGGTGTAATTACCATTTTTACACGCGATACAACCGGCACACACATGAACGTTGGTGATAATTAATATATGTGTACTAATAAATACTTTAAAGTGTTTTAAAATATTTTATATTCTAGTATTTCAAAGTGTATTAGATTCCAAATTAAGTACATTGGAAAGAGCTTAAATTTATAAATAAACCTAATCGCATAAATTGATATTTTACGCGGAACGAATCATTTTAACGCAACCAGTAACTACATGATGCATCATTAACATACCACCAATATTAATTATATGATATTATACAAGTTCTTGTAGTATTTTAATATATTTTAAAAAGTGGAAAGTAAAAATATAAAAATAAATAAAAATACAAATAGTGCAACAAATACTATCCAAATACCCAATACTACACAAAAATTGAAAATTCATCCCTTTCCCATGCATCCAAGCCACCACCACATCACTCTCCCACCTCCTTCCCAATAAAGCTCACAAGACTTGCAAGATTTGACAAAGCACAGCTTGCCATTTTCATGAAGCTTCTCTTTTGATGTGTTAAAGCAACATGTCTACCTTACCACTCTTGGAACACCCATTTCCCCGTCCTTTGACCATGAATAGGAGCCCATGCTCCAAGAATTTTACACTTGAATAGGATTGAGTGCCATAAAGGACATGCACCCTTCACTTAAACTACACCAACACATCACACTCATCTTCTCTCTTCCTCCCCTTCAAATTTCGTCCAATACCCCATCACCACCACTCCATTTCATCTTCAACTCATTTTCTACACGTGTTACCCTACCTGATTGTTTATTTGCTCTTATTTACTTATTTGTTTTATTTACCCTCATGTACACGCACACTCTCTCATAGAAATCCAAGGTATCCTTACCTTACCTCAAAAAAAAATTATGGATCTCAAAAATTTGAGTTTGGGTCCCAATTTTTCGGTATTTCTTATATCCTTAAAGCGTGACAATATAACGGGTTCGTACTAACTGGAAGAGGGAAAATGCCTAGATGTGAACTTTTGGCAAAACGATTCCGAGAATCAAAGGTGATTTACTTACCCAGAAGGTTCAAGTCAAGGTGTTTGACCTTATAGGCCAAAGCGAATGCGCGTTATATGGGTTGCTAACTTTAAGCAGTCACCGTAACTGTTCCGGTTACTTCTATTAATATTTTTGGATTGAAATATGAAAGCCACGGTGATACGTGGACTAGTGTTTTGATCCCTCCCTCGATTTCGTTTTGTTTTAAGTTGAATCATGAAATCCACGGTGATACGTGAACTAGTGTTTTTGACTTCTCATTTCATCCCATTATTATGATCTTGGTTGAAACATGAAAGACACGGTGATTTGCGCAACATTTCGACTCCCCGCATTACCTCGTTTTTCTTAAGATTACTGTCGGGACAACAAGTCATGGTGATTCATGCATGTATTTCCCGCCTCAAATCTTAACATTTCAAATTTCAAATATATTGTTTTTTTCATGATTATAAGGTTCACAAAATATTTCACCACAATCTCATATTTACATTAATCACCATCATATTTGTACTAGTTACCCAAAATCTCATATTGTCTCACTTTTATCATTTTTAGAATGCCTCCTCTTCATCGCCAAGCTCGTCATGCACGTCGAACTCGTCGCCCCAAGAACTCTGATCTTAAGATAGCCGAATTGGTTACAACTCAAATGGCCGCTGTACTCCCTACCCTTGTTGCTCAAATTCAAGCTATCCAACTGTAACCTGTTGCTACTCAAGCCACACCCTCTTATGCTACATTTACTTACAAACAGTTTATGGGCGCCAATCCACAAAAATTTGTGGGTGAGGAGTGTGCTACGACGCTCCTTCAATGGTTTGAACGCATGGAAAGCGTGTTCTTGCATTGTGAATGCCCGGAGGCCAAGCGAACCACTTTCGCATCAAGTGTGTTCGAGCTAACCGCCCTAACATGGTGGAATAGCATCATGAATGCCAAGGGAGCGAAAGTCGCTATGACTCTCCCTTAGGATGAACTGAAGGAAAACATGCTTAAAAAGTTTTGCCCCAAGCATGAAATTCAAAAGTTGGAGGCTGAATTTTGGGATCTTAAACAAGATAGCGGTAACAACTCCGCTTACTCAAACCGCTTCCACGAGCTTAGCCTTCTAGTGCCCCATTTGGTTACCCCACTCGAGAGGGCAATCGACAAGTACGTTTCGGGTTTACCAATGCAAATCCGAGATTCCGTCATGAGTAGCAAGCCACAAACGCTCAATGATGCGATCACTCTTGCCGCAGCCCTTTCGGAGAACCATGTCAAAGCGGGGACTTTATCCCGAAAGGATTCCAAGAAACCAAATGTCAAGGCCACCACCGATCCATATCCAAGCTCCAAAGTTGAATCCCAACCCAATCCATCAATTACTCCAACTCATCTCACCACTCTAAGAAGAAGCATAAACCAAACCATCGAAAGTTTGCCGTCACTCACCAAACTCAACCTCAATCTCAATCTCAAGCTGTTCAAAATCGAAAACCTTACACCGGTCCCCATCCTTTATGCAACACTTGCCAACGCCACCACCCATCTTACTCTGCTTGTCGCCAATTCTCAAATTGCAATCGCTTCGGTCACCTTAGCAATGTGTGTCGTGAAGCCTCCCATGGACAAACCACTCTACCAAGGTTTGTTCCGCATAATCCTCAAGACCGACCCATGCCTCTTCCTCAAACTCCTCCTCAACCGAGAGCTTGTTTCAATTGTGGAGACCCGAATCACTTCCTCAATGCTTGTCCCCGACTCACTTTTGCAAATCAAGCCCAAATCATGCCTGCACCATACTACACAACTCAAGCCTACCAATTGAAAACTTATCAACCTTAAGTCCCACAATTCATGGCTCCTCCGGGTCAACCGCTCCAAGCAATTCAACCTCCTCCTCCCCCGCCTTCGCAAGCTCCACAAGTCACCCATGACAACCAAGGGCGTGCTTTTATGATGAATGTCAACCAAGCTAAGTTGCCAACGACGTGGTGAACGGTACGTTTTTAGTTAATGAGCATTTTGCCTCAATTTTATTCGATACTGGACCTGATAGGAGTTTTATTTCATTTAAATTTGAATCAACCCTTGTCATACCCTTTACTAAACTTTCTCGGCCTTTTTCTGTCGAAGTCGCCAATGGTAGCTCAATCACTATCGATTCGGTCATCCGCGATTGCATCCTCACTCTTTGTAAGCTTAAATTCTCAATCGACATCATCCTGATGCAAATGGGAAGTTTTGACATCATAGTAGGCATGGATTGGTTATCCTTGCATTGTGCTGAAGTTGTTTGTTATGACAAGATTATTCGAATTCCACTTGCCAACGGTAAAACTCTCAAAATCTTTGGCAAAACGTCTCCCAAAAAGCTCAACCTCATGTCATGTTCTCAATCTCAAAAGTACATGCGCCAAAAGTACGTTCCATTCCTAGCTCAAGCGGTGGCAAAAGACCCCGAAGAAAGAAAAATTCAAGACATTCCTGTTGTTTATGATTTTCCTGACGTTTTTCCCGATGACGTCTCCGGTCTTCCACCCATCCGTCCATCGAATTCCAATCGACCTTGTGCCCGGAGCAACTCCCGTAACCAAGGCTCCCTATCTTTTAGCTCCTTCAGAAATGCAAGAATTGTCAAACCAACTCCAAGAACTCTCCGATAAGGGTTTTATCCGTCCAAGCTCATCTCCTTGGGGTGCACCCGTTCTCTTCGTGAAAAAGAAAGATGGCTCATTTTGCATGTGTATCGACTACCGTGAGCTCAATAAACTCACCATTAAAAATTGTTACCCTTTGCCTCGAATCGACGACCTCTTCGATCAACTCCAAGGTGCAACTTGCTTCTCCAAAATCGATCTTCGATCGAGTTATCATCAATTGCTTGTTCATGAAGATGACATTCCCAAAACTGCTTTTCGTACACGGTATGGACATTACGAGTTCATGGTTATGCCATTTGGATTAACCAATGCACCCGCGGTATTCATGGACCTCATGAACCGCGTTTGCAAACCATTTTTGGATAAATTTGTTATTGTCTTTATTGACGACATCCTCTTTTCTAAAACCGAAGCCGGGCATGAGCATCATTTACGTTCCATTCTCGATCTCTTAAGAAAAGAACAACTTTATGCCAAAATTTCAAATATGAATTTTGGCTAAAGGAAGTTCAATTTTAAGGTCACATCGTTAACGATAAAGGTATTCATGTTGATCCCGCTAAAATTGAGGCCGTAAAAGATTGGAAGACTCCATCCACACCTACCGAAGTTCGATCCTTCATTGGTTTGGCGGGTATTATCGACGTTTCATTCTAAACTTCTCCAAAATTGCGTTACCCCTCACCGCATTAACTCATAAGGGAAAATCTTACGAATGGGGACCGAAACAAGAAGAAGCTTTCCAAACTCTAAAGCATATGTTTTGCAATGCTCCTATCTTAGCCCTCCCTGAAGGAAACGACGATTTTATGGTATTTTGCGATGCATCCAACCAAGGTCTCGGTTGCGTTCTCATGCAACGAGGTCAAGTTATCGCTTATGCCTCAAGATAACTTAAAGTTCACGAGAAAAATTACACAACTCATGATCTCGAACTTGGTGCTGTCGTTTTCGCTTTAAAAATCTGGAGACACTATCTTTATGGTACAAAATGTGTAGTATTCACCGATCATAAAAGTCTTCAACATATTTTCAACCAAAAAGATCTCAACATGAGACAACGGCGACGGGCCGAACTACTTAGTGACTACGATTGCGAAATTCGCTACCATCCCGGTAAAGCGAATGTCGTGGCCGATGCCCTTAGTCGAAAAGTTAATGTCAAATCCATTCTGCTTCATAGCATTATCATCCAAACCGATCTTCAAAACCACATCTATCGAGCCCAATGCACCTCCGTTGATGAAGGTAACATGTATGACGAATGTCATGTGGAGCCGAACTTCAACTCGAAACCAAACCCGATGGCTTACTTTACTTTCTCAATTATTTATGGGTTCCCAATCGTGACGAACTTCGTACTTTCATTTTTGACGAGGCTCAAAAGTCACGTTATTCTGTGCATCCAGGTGCGGATAAAATGTACTTCGATCTTCGTTCCATTTATTGTTGGCCCGGTATGAAAAAGGATGTGGCATTTTACGTTTCCAAATGTCTTACATGCTCAAAGGTTAAAGCCCAACATCAAAACCTTTCGGTTTACTCGAGCAACCCCCGATTCCTGTTTGGAAATGGGAAGACATTGCCATGGATTTCATCACTAAGCTCCCAAATACCAGAAACCAAAATGATAGTATTTGGGTAATCATCGATCGATTGACCAAATCGGCTTACTTCATTCCAATCCGAGAAAAGTACTCCGTGGAACAACTAGCTCAAATCTATGTCCGAGAAATCGTGTGCCGCCATGGTATACCAGTGACCATCATCTCCGATCGTGATGCTCGTTTCACGTCTCATTTTTGAAAATCGCTTCAAAATGCTTTGGGAACTCGCCTTGATCTTAGTACCGCTTATCACCCTCAAACTGATGGCCAATCCGAGCGTACAATCCAAACCCTTGAGGATATGCTTCGATCATGCGTACTCGACTTTGGTGGAAATTGGGACTCTCATATTCCGCTTATTGAGTTCTCATACAACAATAGTTTCCATTCTAGCATTGGTATGGCTCCGTTTGAAGCCCTCTATGGTCGTAAGTGTCGTTCTCCAATTTATTGAAACGAGATTGGTGAAACTCAAATTACTGGTCCTGAGATGGTTCAAGACACTACCGACTTTATCGATCAAATCTGCAAGAATCTACTCTCCGCTAAAAGTCGTCAAAAGAGTTATGCCGATAAACAAAGAAAGCCTCTAGAATTCCACGTCGACGATCTTGTCCTTCTCAAAGTATCTCCTTGGAAGGGGGTAGTCCGTTTTGGAAAGAAAGGAAAACTAGCTCCTCGTTTCGTAGGCCCATTCAAGATCCTCGAAAGGATTGGAAAAGTTGCTTATAGACCAAATTTACCAAAAGAACTTTCCGGTGTTCATCCTACCTTTCATGTCTCAAACCTCAAGAAATGCTTAGCCAAGGGAAATCTCCATATACCACTCGACGAAGTACATGTCGATGAGACAATGCAATTTGTGGAAAGACCCGTAGAAATTATGGATCGCAACGAGAAACGAACCAAACGAAGTCGTATTCGGTTAGTGAAAGTTCGTTGGGAAACAAGACATGGGGCCAAATTTACTTGGGAAAGAGAAGACGCCATGAAGGAAAAGTATCCGCATCTCTTCGTCGTAGCTTCTTCCTAATTTCGGGACGAAATTTCCAAAAGTAGGGAATACTGTGACATTCGTCATTTTCGAGTAGGTTTGTGTTTGTTATTCTGTATTGTAAACCCGACCCATTTTGGTCTTTAGATCTTTGGATATTAATAAAATGATGGATTTTATGTTGTAACCATGTTTCATACTTGTCGTGGCGTTTCGTTTCAGCAAAATCAGTTCTTTTAACGTTTTCGGTTCGTTTAAACTCGTTTAAGGCCCGGACTCGTATTTTAACCATCCAAACCAACCAATACCTAACCCATAATTATTCTATAACCCTCCAAACATGTTCTTATACATGGTCATAATTTATTTCAATCAAAATTAATTTTAAATAAAAGAATCAAAGTGCTACCTTTTACCCACCGGACAAACGCATTACCTATTCCCTCAAACCCTAATCCTTCCCTATTAATACCACTCATTCTCAACCATTTTACCTAAACATTTTCATCTTCTTCTTCCAAATTTTTGATCTTGCAAGTTGTTCTAGCTAGTTTTGCTTAAGTTTGACTTTAAAAAGTCAACAGAATCGAATCTTGCATTTCAAACCATTTCGGGTATGTGTTTTTGGATATTTTCAGTTGTTCTAAGTTATTTTATGTTTACAAAACCATTTTCATCTTTATTCAAGGCTTGTGAGCATTCAAACACATATTTTTGCATTTTAGACCCGTTTGGGTCGTTTTCGGGAAGTTTACTCGCTTAACTTTCTTGTTTGAGTTTAGATCTGGAACTTTTACCTTATTTTTAGTTCTATGGTTTTGGACATGTGGTAACCATCCTCGGGTTCATACCGAGTCAAGGACCGAACCAAATCAAACGCTCGTTTAAGCACTTTAAATAACTTTTAAACAACCATGTTACATCAAACACTTTAGATTTGAGTTTTCTTTATATATTAGTTATTATATGGTTGATATGGAGATGTAGAACAAATCTTGGCTTGAACCCAAGTTTCGGGTAAAAACCGAGTAAAACCGAACACTCGTTTTAACGAGTTAGTCAATGTTCAAACCACCAAAAGTTCAACCTATCTTTTTAGTTATGTTTTACTTTATATTACTCATATTACTTAATATTTTGGAAGTGTTGGAACAAATATTAGCTCAAACCAAGTTTCGGGTAAAAAACCAGAGTAAAAGTCGAACTTATCGTCTTAACGAGCTAGTCACCGTTCAAACTACCAAAAATCTTTCGTAACTTTTTTTTTAACTTATGTTCCACTTTATATTGTTTATATTTCTAAGATTATGGTATGACGGAATCAAACTTGGTATTATACTAAGATCGAGTTTAAGCGAATTTTTTAATTATTTTTTATTAATTAAAGTCTCAAACTCGAGTTTAAAATAGTGTAAGTCGGATCTTGATGTTTACATTAACGGGATCGTGCACACTAGCACTAAACCAACTCCCCTATGTAAAACTTAACAAAGGTTGAGTAAAACTAAACATCAAGGACCCGGTTTCTTGTAAAACTCATTTTATCCTTACGTTATTTAAACACACTTTGTAAAATATAACTAAAACTCCGAAAACCCAAGCCTTATTTTTATGAACTTTTATATCATTTATATTTCATCTTCAAGACTCAATACTTACTCAAGATCTTTCAAACTAGGACACACACGTTAAACCATCGGGCTCGCTTACTTGAGTGTTTATTCTAAGTTTATTCATCAACGCCACTTCTTTTCCAAGTGAATAATTTCATCCCCGTTTTCTCTTCTATACTTTGGGGGTAGCAAGCATACTTACTCAACCGAAAATGATTTAACACTTAGATCCTCAACCCACAACCTCTAGTTTATGTGTACTTAGAATAATTGTCCAATTGTATGTTATATACCTCATATGATTAATTGCTACATGTTTATTGCTTTTGATCGGTTAGCCTCATCCTCAACCTCAATAAGTATGATCATACGCTCCTACTTGTAATATGGTAGTTTTATCTATTAGAAAGGAGTCTCATTTACTTATGATTTATATACCTCAATTGTCGCTTTTATTTACGGTTTCACATATTTGAGTTATGGATTTTTGTCTTATATTATATTTATAAAGTCATGGAATTGCTCACCAACATACATGTTGACAAAATATATTTTATGCAATGCTACATGTTTGATTGTCGGTTGATTGAAGATTTAAAGACGTTACTATATTTTGGACCGTTAGGTTATTAGTTAAGAACTATTTATTTTTTTGTATTTGTAAGAACATGTTGTGAAATAAATGAGTTGATTAAATATTGTCACTTTAATAGTGTCGTGTGCATTTGAACAATCATAGTTGCACCCCGGCATATTCCGCCGCTTTGGTCGGGTTGTGACAATTTCATGCATTACAAAATTTCATGCATAACATTTCATGCACCGGTTATTCGGCGTAATTACCATTTTTACACACGATACAACCGGCACACACACGAACGTTGGTGATAATTAATAAATGTGTACTAATAAATACATTAAAGTGTTTTAAAATATTTTATATTTTAGTATTTGAAAGTGTATTAGATTCCAAATTAAGTACATTGGAAAGAGCTTAAATTTATAAATAAACCTTACCGCATAAATTGATATTTTACGCGGAACGAATCATTTTAACGCAACCAGTAACTACATGATGCGTCATTAACATACCACCAATATTAATTATATGATATTATACAAGTTCTTGTAGTATTTTAATGTATTTTAAAAAGTTGAAAGTAAAAATTAAAAATATATAAAAATACAAATAGCGTAATAAATACTATCCAAATACCCAATACTACACAAAAATTGAAATTCATCCCTTTCCCATGCATGTGGTTGTCCAAGCCACCACCACATCACTCTCCCACCTCCTTCCCAATAATGCTCACAAGACTTGCAAGATTTGACAAAACACAACTTGCCATTTTCATGGAGCTTCTGTTTTGATGTGTTAAAGTAACATGTTAACCTTACCACTCTTGAAACACCCATTTCCCCATTGTTTGACCATGAATAGGAGCCCATGCTCTAAGAATTTTACACTTGAAGAGGATTGAGTGCTATAAAGGACATGCATCCTTCACTTAAACTACACCAACACATCACACTCATCTTCTCTCTTCCTCCCCTTCAAATTTCGTCCAATACCCCATCACCACCACTCCATTTCATCTTCAACTCATTTTCTACAAATCTTGGGTGATTCAAGTGCCTTTGGTTGAAGATAAAGTAATTTTGAAGCTTCCAAGCATCCTACAACATATTCTCCACTTTTTCTTGTTTTGGTTCTTAGTTCAAAGGATCAAGCCTTCTTTTCTTTGTATTTCAAGACTACCATCTCTTTCTCCTTGCTTTTTTAAGGTTAGCACCTTATTTCTAATCTTCTATACATCATCATGATGTGTTCATGTTCACTAAATCATCCAAAAGTGCTCTAGTAAAGTTTAAAAAGTAACAAAACATGTAAGATATTTTCCGGCAGATTCATGTTCTGTGTTTTCAACACCATAACTCGACCTAAAAATGGTCAAATGAACCATTTCTTGAGCCTAACATTAACTTTAGGATGTCTAGTTTTTAATCATCCAACCTTGAAATTTTTAGATGAGTATAACCTATCCAAAACATACAAACAAGATTAAAGTGTTGAACCTGAATTTTTGGCAGAATAGATAGGGCAGAAAGATTGAGGCATAAGTTATGCTTAAAGTAATCAAATGGAGATTTTTCTTCTGTGGTAACTTAGCTTAATTAAGGTGTTAGGTTTAAAAGTAATATAGGCTCTATTTGTGAATGTAGGGTTTGACCCCTCAAAAAGGTGAATTCCATATACATGTATAGAAAAATGCTGCACTGACATCTGTTTCTTCATGACCCATTTCGAGGCACTTAAACTTAGTTACATATTACAATATATACTTTTTTGGAATCTTAAGACATAGATATAGATGTGATAAAAATATCAGATTTTATAAAAATTCTTTGTACCATGAAAAGAGGATGTCAACCAGACCTAAAAATCCTCTTGATTCTGTCAAATGCCCATATTTATATAAAGTAAACTTTTGGAGATATTTGGTAAAAAGGAAACCCTTACACATGAAAGGTAAAATACCATTATACTTAATATAAAACACATTCAATACATTATGTATTTTTAGGAAGATAAATATGAAGACAAGAATCTAAATAAAACATTAACGACTCGACGTGTCTAACTAGTCAAGTAACATTTTCAAAACTAACTTTGTGAATGAGTTATACATGACCATCTAGGGTTAGTAATCATGACCTCATGAATATATTGTGATTTTGTTTAGAGATTCCTAGACCAATCATACGTACGGACTATTGCTAATATTCACGCGTGCAATTGAGGTGAGTTTCACGGCCCCGTTTTCACTTATTTTCTTTTGGGGGAGATTACATGCAAATTACAAATTTTCTTGGACACATTTACATGTCAATGATTTCACATGTTATATAAGTTGTTTACTTACCGTATAAAGTCCCCTGTTATCGAACTGTTAGTTTATTTCCCAAAACGAGGTAATCATGGATAGTACTATTGGGTTTGACTACCCCACCCGGGTTAATTACCCTAACCTTGACTGGAGGTCTAAACGGGTGCATTATTAGCCTGTTCACTCCCATGCTCACAGTAGGTATGAGTAGGAGCAATTTATTACAGTTACAGTCTAGCTTCGGTTGCGGCGCTTATATAATTTGTAGTATTGTATGTACAACAATCAAATCATAGAAAGTATTGTGGTCCTTTATGCTATTTATTATTACTTAAAACCTGTGAACTCACCAACATTATGTTGATATTTTTCATGCATGTTTTCTCAGGTAATTGATAGATGCACCAAGTTAAGCTAGCATGGATTATCTCATGTTTAGCGCCATTCATGCTGTTTGGGACATTCATTTTCGTATTTGTCATGTTTTGAAAACAATTTACCTTATTACTATTGCTTCCGCAAATTTAACTCTGAAACAATGATGTATCTTAAACTTATTTGAGACGTATGTTTTACAAAATCATGTAGTGGTCGATCAGTGACTATGAAACCATGACGTTCTCACCCCGCGGGGAACCGCCGTGGTTTGGGGGTGTGACAAAGGCCATCAACCTAGAGACATCTACCTAGAGACATCTGAAATTGTTAGTTCTTTTCGCTTGAACATTCACTAACATTGTTTATGCTTAAGGAACAATTATGGAAGTTACTTTTAAACCTCTAATAAACGATAAACCGGATATTGAAAATTTATATACAATCTATCAAAAAGCGATCATTGATTAAATTTTATTTTGTAGCTAATGGTAACAGGTCTACATTATATAACTTATACTCACTATAATTAATTGAGCATGGCATGTGTTTGTGCACTGTTGCGGTATGTATGACGTTTACTTTTAAAATTGTTTTCCCTTTTAAAGAAACTATTTTTGTTTTTAACATCTATTTTCCTTTTATGACTATTGAACATAAAAAGTCAAGGTTGACACCAAATTACTTTTGATATATGTATTTAAGTGCAAAGCGTTCGGTTAGAAAACTATTTTAAGAGCTTTTGAAAATGACTTTCTACGTCTATGTCAATATTAAACTAGCTCTCCACAATAATTATCAATGATATAAGTTTATTACTCAAAGGGCCAGACAAGGTTCTTAAAATATTTATCATAGTAGACATATTTAACCCCACCCCTTGTGGTGTGGTGATGCTATCATGGGTTTCTAACATCAAGGTCAGGGGTTCGAACCCCACTAACAACTAACTTGATAAAGGATTTCACAATTAAAGAAATTAATCTTTAAAAAAAATAGTAGACATATTTATCACAGGTTGACTTCAAAAGCAATTCAATAGATTTTATAAATTAAATGTAAGTGATATTCAGGAGTTTATATAGAGTAATTGAACACCATTGACTTTTATTAATTGTGATTTCTTCATGGATTTAAGTTTTGCAGTGATTAAATCCCGGCATTTGAATAAATTCAGGTTTGGCGATTATGAAACAAGCACTCGCTCTAAAAGCTTGTAAGTTGTCAGTCCCGCCGCAACGGGCTTCGCACTAGTCAGGTTTAATGTAGAAAGTGCAAATGTTATATCATTCGTTATTGTTACTTTATAATGAAGTCACAAATAAAATGCATAGTAAACTTTTTTTCATTTTTATGTTTTAATTATCACTAATTTTTTTTGTTTTTAGCTTCTGATTAGTATTTTTTATGCATACATCTTCTTATAAAGAGAGAGAGGAGAGAGGAATATGAATAGAAAGGGTGGTGCTCTGAGATGGCATTGGCCGTCTTAGTCGGTGCGTCGACTGCGAGTCTGCGATGACTGTCTGTGTGCCGCCAATTACACCACTTTGTTGTTCCTCTTTGTGTGTGTTGTATGTCTATGTGTGTGTCATTTTAGAGAAAGAGACGAATATGGGGAGATAGCAATGAGCATGCTCAGCCCGTATTTCGACGGACACCATTTCTGTCTCTACTACAACGCATGCGCTTTTGATGTCTTTGATTGGAGACTGTCTTTGGTGATTGTTTATAGATCTACTCACCTCTCTATTTTTAGGGTTTGGAGACTTTCTGTGTGCCGCCGATTACACCATGTTTGGGAACTCCGTATACACAATGTATCTCATCATGCCCCGAACCCACACCCTAGGGGTGTTCATAAACCATCCAAACCATATAAATTAAACCGTTCAAAGAGTAGACATTTGTCCGTTTGCGGTTTGGACCGCAGACCTGGCCGTGTAAACCGGATCGGAGGTTCACAATTTTATATGTCCTTTCTTTTTTGTATAATATGGTTTGTGTAAACCAATTGATCAGTTTGATTTTTGTTAAAACATGCAGTAGCATTCAAGAATCGTGATTCCATGGATTTTGCAAATTTAAATGCAAACTTTCTGCATGTATACTATGTTGATTATAAATCAAAAATAATAGATCAATTGTTTTTATCATTAGATTTTATAAGTATTGTTGGTTATGGACTTATGGTATCCATTACCCAAAAAGAAAACTTGAGTTGAATAATCAATTTAAAAGTTAGGTATATATTAACAAAACAGATTGAGACCAAGTTTATATGCTAAAAATTTATGAGTGGTAGTTTAAAAAAAAAAGTTAGATGTCGAACATCATATTCACTTTATAGACACTAAAAACTTGTGAACCATTAGAACTGTTAAAACATCTAACCCATCAAAACCGAAACATCAAACCTTTAGCTGGTTTGGTTCACGTTTATACAAAACCACCAAACCATCAATATGCCCAACGTTTCTGGCTAAACTGGTCGGTAAACACCCCAATTGACACACCCATCCCGCTTCTTCTTTTGTCCTAGCAACTCAACAACCCCAATCAAATGGTATTAGTATTCAACTTATTGATCGCCTTCCAAGCTTCCTACAACCCGACTTTAGAAATCAACTTTAATCATGTCCCTCTCCCACTTGATTTGCTGTCGAAGAGCACAACAAAAAGAAGGTAACATTTCTTAAAAAACTTACCCCGTTCATCCTTCATCACTCTTCTTTTGAATATCGAACATTTAAAAATCACAATACCCGTATTAGGATTTGTCCTCAACTCGTGTTGTTCGTTCCAAATTCAAGCCTAGTTGCATGTACGCATCTTTAATTGTTGTTTATTTCACGTAAAACTCTATTTTATTGTAAGATCCGTTGTTATTAGGATTAGCAACTTCTGTCAAGATGTAAGATGATGATGCTTTTATTAGGGGCCATAACTAAATGTAGTCACGACAAAGATGATGATGCTTTTATTAGGGGCCATAACTAAATTTAGTCATGTACTTTCTGTCTGCTTTTGAACAAATTGTTTCCAACACGATATGTTCCCAACAACAAAATAAACAGATTACTCATTACTATTAGGTCTAAGCGGGTGTAACCGTCTAACAAATTTTATGAACAGTTCGTGTTTGGTTTAGGTTGTGGTCCTTGTGGATAAGCGGGTCAACCTGTCAATTAGTTAAAAATATACCACCTGGCCAGCCTGTTTAGATGACATGGGTTATGTCGAGGTTATATGGGTTAAGCATGTCGAGGTTAGGGTTAAGCATGTCGAGGTTATATGGGTTAAGCATGACGGTTTTTTTGAAACGGTTAACCAAACAGATTGTGCTCGGATGGTGACACCAACCCGACATGCATTACCATTCCCAACAAAATGCACATCACGTTCTCGTCACAACCTATAACCAGTTCGGTAAAATATTGTTAAAAAATACCTGCCTACTTGCAAGTTTTTTCCTGGAAATCACTTATCGTCCTTGAAACGAATCATGGACCTTCGCGTCATTCATTTTCATAAGAACAAGTGTCGGATGCAACACAAACTAAGGTTATTATTACCATGGTTCACGAGCCCTACGGCGGCTAGGGCTAGGCTACTAGAACACAATGATGGGTACCGCGTAAACTAACAAAACTAAACCACTCATGACTAAATAAACATAAACAAAACTAACAATAATGCAAGCATCTCACAACAAGATTGCAGGCACTGAAACACTGACAGATTTATGCGCGGTTTTGCTTCTGGTGTGAAGTCTATTCTCCGGGTACTGCAACACCCTGCTTCAGTTTCTCCCTCTTCAACTTCTTCTTGGAGACGGGCTTCTTTTTTCTTGGTGGCAGGGTCTTCTGGGCATACATGTAGAGTACATAGTTGCCAACTAGGAATGTTATCAGTAGCCCGCCCACAACCAGCAAAACGATCAATCCTGGGTTGAATCCGGTGGCTTCAGCATTCTTGTTCATAAATTGCTGTGTGTATTGGTCGAAACAATGTCATATTAGTTCACATGATGCATTAGAAAGTGAATTAGAACTCCAGGAAAACAATCAACACACAAGACACGATGTAGCTTCAGGAGAAAAAAGGTAATTTCAGGAATTTGATCACTAGTCAAACGCTTTTGTTGGAAAGAAGAAGAAAGAACCACACAATTAGGATGTGAACAGAGCCTTGTAACTTATACTATACCTTTCTAAGCACCATCACAAACATTATTTCTATGTTTGAAACTGGCCTGATTATAGCAAGTATTTTTTTTGGATAAAGAGCTAAGCCCGGCAAATATTGATTATAGCAAGTATTTAGGATTAACACATTCTGGTTGATTCTGGATTCAAATCCAACATAGAAGAGCTCAACTGAATATGAGCAGTTTGAGGAATCAGAAATAAAATAAGAACACAACTATCAGTCTCCAGGTATAATGTGGATCAAGTATGTTAATGATCTTCAACTGCTTGCAATCATATATAACAAAATCAAATGCTCATTGAAGCAAAAAGAAAGCCAAAATTCACTTATTTTTAAACTATTATAGTTCGTATTCATGATCTGTACATGTTTCACAGCCTAAATCACACTTCCAGATATAAATCAGCCTGATTAAAGTAACTTGTATGGATTAACTCATTCTAATTGATTCTGGATTCATATCTACCGTAGAAGAGCTCAATTGAATATAAAACGTTTGAGGAATCAGAAATAAAACTCCAGCTATAATGCGGATCATGCATGTTAACGATCTTCACTTGCTTGCAATCATATATAGCAAAATCAAATGTTCATCAAAGCATAAGAGATCCAAAATTCACTTCTTTCTAAATTGTCTCAGTTCAAATTCACGATCTGAACATGTTTCACAGATTAGATCACACTTCCCGATACAAATCCGCTTAAATCGCAATCAATTAACTTACGAAAATCAATCCAACTCAATGCAAACAAAACTAAAAAACGATCAACACGAACGTAAACATCGATCGAAACAGGCTAACAACCGTTGATTAAAGCACGAGAAACCTAGAGATCAAGTGTGTTCGTACACAGATCTTACGAAAATATGCAAAAAATCATTTGCTATTGATGAAATTCATAGAGGAATTACGAGATCTGTGAGGAAAACTAACCGATTGATCAAACGATGGATCCGATTGGTGATCCATGAGCGGATTCGCGAGAGAAACTGCGAGATGGGAGAAATTGGTCTTCGAAATCGTGTAACGGAGACTTCTAGGTGCGATATATGGTTTCTGTGAGTTGATAATATTTTGTGTTTTCACCCTTGGGGTTATTGTGTATATCTAGATGACACCGTATGTTAGTTATGTTTACGTTCCTTTTAGTAAAATTCTACTTGGTATAGGATAATAGAATGCCGGAATAATTAAATGAATGAAATAATGAAATGGATAAAAGAATAAATTGAATTATTATATTACATGGTATTGTTTGGTTATCATTTAAAAATGAAATCAATCATTACATTGTTTTGTTTGTTAGGTATGAAAAAACAAGGAATAAAATGTAAAAGTAATTATGTGGTGATGGCTGGTGGCGGTGGTGGCCGGTGGTGGTGGCCTGCGGCGGCGGTAATTGTTGTTCACGGGCAGCGCCTATGCCAGTTTTAATATTAACTAGGTTTTGACCAACAAACCCAGTAAAACAACAACAACAACAAAAAAAAAAAACCCACCGACCAAGCATATTAATATTAACTAGGTTTTGACGTCGCGCGTTGCAGCGCCTATGCCAGTTTTAATGTAACCCTAAACCAAAATCAAAATCAAAATCAAAATGAAGGTTCAAAACAAAAAATCACTAAAATACACAAAGTAAAACACGCCAAAACTTCACATCCATAACACATCATAACATAGAGAACCCAAAAACTAAATCAAAACCTAACACCACACACAAAAATAGACAAAAATCAAAGCCGCAAGAAGGTGACATGGTCCAAAATAGAAAACAGACGAAAATCAAAGCCCCGAAAAGAGCAAACAAAAGGAAAATCCAAACCTTAATAGCGAGAATCGTCTGGGTATCAATAACGAAAGAAAAAAAGCAGGAACCCGGAAAAAGACAATGTCAACGAACCCAATAAATGAACATAATTGAAACACATCAAAGACGCGTGTACAGACACAAAAAACCCACAAAAAAAACCTCACCCCCAAATCTCGAACCCACACCCAAAACAAACCCAAGAAAAACACAAACAAAAAAAAAAAAAACAAAAGAAAAGAGGAAAAGAAAAACAAAAACCCACCCACCAACCAAATGTATTAATAAGAATAGTAATAGATAATAGATAATAAATGATAATTCTTCTATAGAAAATTAAGTAGCCTAGATGAAATATATATGAAACTTTATTACTATCTAGAATTATATATTTAAAGTTATAGTATAGAGCTTTTACTAGATAACAACTAAATTTCATAATTGTTTCATTCAAGTAAACTTTGAAGAAATATAATAACTAAATACAGACCAAATTTCATATGTATTACATTTAAGTCGGTTAATCTTAACATATTTTTTAATTTTATAGGAAAAAAAGTTAACAAGAACTTTCACATTTCATTTCTTATCTTTAACCTTATATTTTAGCTAAAAGTTACGTATATTCATACAATTTGTTCATCTTTTTAAAACCTTCACATCTTATTTCTTATATTTAACTCTAAATAATTAAATAATAATTGTTTGTTTATTTTTTATTTTTATTTTCTCTTTTCTTCTACTCATAAAAAGTATATGGAATATATATATATAGAAAATCAATAGTAGTTTTTAAATATAAAGAATGATAATTTAGTCCATATAATAGGAAATAGGATGGAGTGGTAAATTTTACAAAAACCACATATTTTTCTCATATTACATGGATACTATTGGTTTAGGGATTGTAATGTGAATGCTTTAAGGAAAAATATATGGGTTTTTGGTGTAATTTAACAGAAAGTATATGGATATATTAAGAATTTACTCATATTATATGGATATCATTTAATTTCGTAATGTAGTGATTTTTAGTTAATCATATAAAATAAACATCAACCAATATTATTCAACTCTTAAAAGTGTTGGATTGAATAATAGTAGTCAATATGAGAAAATAGGTCAAACAACATAACACGGATCTTAAAATTTTATAATAAAAAAAAGAGTAGAACTTATCACAGTTAACTAATATTAATTAATAATTGAAAATTTTGGCAGATCATCTTTTCATGATGCATTAAAATATTTTGAAGAAAGAAATATTAAGATTCGTTTTAGTGAAGCAACACATGATCTTAGTGAAATATTTTTAAAAAAAGTCGTTCAACCAGAAAATAATTCACAACTTTACAAAGCTTATTCATTTTGGTTGGTGACCAACCTTATATATGTCACATATAAAGATAACAATTATACAAAACTTCGGAAACTACACACTTCGTGTGATTTTACTCCTTGTTCACAAAACGACAATCTATTCGAACCTCGCCTTTGTCCTCACTTAGCGGGTTGTTCTCTGACAAGGTGAGAAGAGCCTTAGAAAACTGTTCGTAAAAGTAGTCGTTATCGGCTGCCATTTTCTCAACATATGGAGATGTAATCGGGTTTGATACAAGTTGTTGATCAACCGAAAGTAGTCCCTTGTTGTCCATAATGTTCTTGTAGTACTTATTGTCTAAGATCATTGGCGTGTCTCTGTCATTCCTTGCATACTCGACAGCAGTTGGGTCTGGATCAGGATGGGGACAACGACCCTTAAGATACTCAGCATAGTTAGGATCTAAAGTCGGGTCAACTGTTGGATAGAGTCGATCAACAATGTTGACACAATGGACTCGACCTACCGAGTGAGCTCCTGTAACAAAACAAGTTGGATTAAGAACAGCAATATACTTAAAGAAATTCAAATCTTGATCATGCATTTAGATGAAACATAAACTATTTAATAAACAGATTAATTTGAACAAAACAAAATTGTTGAATAGTTATCCCGTTTACGTTTTAGGTTCTATTTTATTATAAAAGTTTCTATTTAATTTTAAAGAGTGTTATTTAAAAACATTAACATATAAAAGTTTAATATTTTGATTTTTAATTTTCCTCAAAGACTTAAAAACTAATTTATATATATATATATATATATATATATATATATTATATATATATATATTAAACGGGTCAACTCAAAATATGACAAAACTTTACATTTAAGTCAGAGTTGACGTCTTACACAAATAAATACAGTGTTTTGAGACCGGATCGGACCGGCCGGTCCGACCGGTTCGACCGCTAATCGGTGGCTGGTCCGGTCCGGTCAGGGGTGATCGTTTTTGTGACTTTGAACCGGCCGGTCCGAACCGAACCGGCGGTTGGACCGGCGACCGGCCCGGTTCCGACCGGTTTTCTGATTTTTTTTTATTTAGTGGGTAAAAACGGGTGTTAAACCATAAATTAGTACGTAGGATATACAAATATAGTTAAGTTTTATATATACTATAAAATATATGTATAAATCATATTAAATTACTTATATTTAATTACATATATAAATATAATTAAAATATAGTTAAATCCGGTCCATCCGGTCCGACCGGTCCGACCGGTCCGACCACCAAACCAGTAAGGCGTCCGGTTCGACGTCCGATCCGGTTCTGAAAATATTGAATAATATATAAGTCGGGTTCGGGTTGCTAATAAAAAATTCCTAAACCTTTGTTAACTATACACAAGTAACGCCTTTAAATTTTCTTACAACAAGTATACTTAATCCCATGATTGGGATCTTCCAAATTAAGAGTCCAAAAGTATAGCGCATCTTTGACAAGATTCATATTCTAATGAATATTATCGATATGATTAATTTTTTCCCTAGAAAAATGTACTCTTTGATAAAAATTAGGATCTCATATTATATACACCACTTGGTTTGTAAATTTAAGTTCACAACTTATAAACTACACTTTATTAAAGTGTGTAAATAATGATAAATGTCTAATCAGTGGTATATGAATCCAGAACCCCTAAAATAATCGTAAAAGTATGACCAATGTTACCTAAGAGAGCAACCGTTCCTTCAACATCAATTCCCACTCCTCGAAACCGAGAAAGAACATACATCATGGAATCGTTATGATTCGGGAGCGAGGCATCGATCTCTGCAAGATGGCTTTCCTTGCTATCTTTTCGCCCCGTTTTCATCTCAACACGCGGTCCTCCCAACTACATAAGACGCGTGAATAATCGATCACATCGAACTACTCTTGTTCGTGTTTGTGTGTATATAAACACAAAGAAAGTGCATAATAAAAGTACCATAACTACACCATCTCTAGCAGAAAGAGCAACAATGTCAGCACAAGAAACAGTCATAGGGCATGCACTCTCAAGTGCATCTTTGATTGTGTTTATGTACTTGAAGTTTCTCATCCCCATGTTTCTGTTTGATATCTTTTCTGACTGAATCCCATTTATGCTGTCAAGTAGTAATGATGCGTCACATGACTGTTAAAAATGAAAATGACATTTTAGTTAAGCAAACAAGAAAATAAATTAAGGGAAGAATATTTCTCTTTAATCATATTTTTTTTCCTTAAAATTAATTTCCTTTTGAACAAAACAAAACAGATAAATTCCTTAAGGGAAAAATATGATCAAAGAAATATTTTCTGTATTTTCTCAAAAATAAAAAGGTAATGATGCGATCATGGCTTTTAACACGCAACAAAACAAAACAGATTAATTCCTTACCCGAACTGATACGTAAATTCTTATATTCGATTTTATGAAATTGGAGCATCTAAAAACAGTGACTCCATAAACGTCACTGTTCTCGATATATATTCTAGTAATGACATTGTTTTATCTTGAAAAGCTTGAATCTTTACCATGTAAGAAACGTATATAAGTAGTACCTTAACCATGCAATCATGGAAGAGAGTCCTTGTCCAAGAAACTGCAGTGTTTCCATGCTTATTATACAAACTTATAACTTGTTCTTTCACAATTTCTTCAGCATTTGGACAAGTTTCTAAATAGTAATTTAACCGGATTTCGCCCATACCTTCAAAAACAATATATAATAGTTATAGATATATATATCGTATACATTGTATGTTTTAAGGTGTGTTGTATGCATTAAGGTGTGTAAAAATATATTGTGACGGGTATTATCTTCAAAGAAACCAATCTAACAACCAATAGGTATTCTCTTTAACGGTTTACTATTCGGACCAGCATCAAACCTGGTTGACATCATTAATAATTAAAAAGTAAAATATATATCTAATTAAAAACATAATATGTATTAAAAGAAAAAGATTTCGGATACAAAAAGGTAACTCTTTTGAAAATCTGGTCTAACCAACGGTCTGATTTGCAGTGGCGGAGCTTGAACAAGGGAGTAGGGAGGCGGGGGCGAAATTAATTTTTTTAAGGGGGGAGCTCGAGTTTTATATAAAAATTTACACTACGGGGCCAAAAATTTACACTACCGGACTAAAGTTTAACACTACTGACGAAAAAAAAGAGGGGGGGCGGCGGCCCCCCCTGGTCCCAACTATGCTTCGCCACTGCTGATTTGTCGGTTCAATCAATCCGACTCATAACATGTTGGTTTAAAAGTACTCAATCAGACCAGTTATATAGCTGATCCGATTAAAATAAATAATACGACCAAGTAAAAGTGTACATGTAGTTACCAAAATGAAATTGGAAGAATAAGAGGAAGATGAAGCTTAGATTGCAAAGTAGCTTGTGGGTTGCCATGATCTCTATGCTTTATAGCTTGTACTCTTGTGCAAGAATGACCACCATCTAACCTTCTTTATATAGAGGACTCTTTGCAATTACAAATGAAAATTACAAGCATGCAAAGCTTGTCCACTTGGCCTATTTTCTTTGACTTTGTGCTCTTTAGTCCACTCTTTCCAAACTATTTTTAATGGGGAATGTTGTTAAAATACCATTAAACTATGTTATAGGTTATGTATAGTTGAAATTTGTTTGGCATATCATGTGAAAGGAATAAGTTGTATGAAATTATTGATTGTCTAGTAAGCCAAAGGCTTTACATAGTTACAAAAGTTTGTGTTTTAAAAAAAGCTTGATATGTACTTATATATAAATAATTGTTTTGAAAAAGTACTTGGTATACTAGAACATAAGACTGATAATTGAAAATTTAAGATAACATTTAATAAAACAAAAAAGAAAAAAATACTTGTGTCTAGTCAAGAAACATTTTATTTCAATATTTCTTAACGATCAATGTTTGAGTTGTCACGATGTCTTTCATAAAACCTTCGGACTAATATGCATTTCAAATGAGTGTTTTAGCTCGTTAATTATACGATTCAGTGAGACTTCATATTTGTAGAAAAGTTGGAAAACCTAACCCATTATTAGCTTTATTTAAGTGTGAGATAGAAAATATGATATGCTTTCGTATTTGTTGGGATTTGGTTATGTGTTAATGATTAATGATGTCAAATAATCCAAAATACTATCGTTGCTTTCTAATTAATCCAAGCTTCCATTACTATTTAAAATTCTAATTGATCTTAATTAACCTTCACCGATTTTAAACACCCGTATTTCTATTATACACTTGTAAATATCTACATTTTAGTTATTGATTTCAGAATTCAGAATATTATCAATCTTCCATTATAAATTTATGAATATTATGAGTTCTGCTATCGGCCTCCCAACTTCGATTTCTAAATTTCTCGTATTCGAATATGTCTAGATTTATAGTTTTTAGTGTTTTTTCTTAGTGAATGATATAATAAAGATGTAATATAGTTATAATAACTATCCACATGATGAATCTAAAATGTAAAAGAACCTATATAAACAAAAACAACTAGTAAACTATTACCATAGATAATTATATTTATAATAACACTATAATAGAATGAGTCGAAGTAGATTAGGTTCAAACTATTAAGTATGAATTATAAGCACACATATTTAAACCTTTCTTTTATTGTGGTCTCGTGATCATACATTCAACTAGCGAATAATGTTACATCTTTTGAATATAAATAAAAAAACCACTTATTTTTTTATTTGCATATAACCTAATTGCGTGCATACTTTTTTCTCTTTAAAATAATAGATTTAAATGAGTATATAAAAGTTTATAATAATTGAAGTGAGTGGATAATTATACGGAAATTGAAAAAAAAAATTAGTAGTTGATTAGGGAGGTTCTTGAAATGATTAGCAAGACAAAAAGACAGCGGCCCACCAACCTTTAAAAAATATTTGTTGTTTTGAAATTAGTCATAAAAGTCGCGAAACTAATAACTAAGTTGAAAACGTGAATTTTTGTCATTAATTTATTTAAGAGTTATGT